>OX104069.1:101862692-102162414 GCA_944474145.2 Dicrocoelium dendriticum
GAGCTCGTTAAAAATACCGACCGGGCCATCCTAACTGAGCAGTCGCCCGATGTTAACAGCACGATTTTTGTCACCTAATTCACCGGGGTATTAGAAGCAAGTTCTTTCGTCAGAAACGGATGAAGCCCTTTTTGGTGAGTCATACTATAAAATGCATGGCCGTAGGTGAATCGGCCTGGCACGAATATTTAGCGTGTCCGAGTAATCAAACATAAGATGCCTACGCAACTCCATTAAACTACCGCGTAAATTTAATCCGTGAAGGAAAACTCTGGCACCAAGCGGACTTAACGACGAAACTTGGTAAGAATCTTAAAATATCGTGTAGGCACATCAAAACACTCTGCAGAGTACAGCGCGGGGTCTCGGTCTTCCATGCAACAGGTGATCTGGCGCAAACAAAACAAGAGGCGACCGACTCACTTCGACAAACTTCAATCCACATTTCCTGAGTAAACCATCATCTAACAAGATTATAACACAGCTCCACCGCTACCAGGGTGAAAACACCTGTCGTTTGCGACAGCAAATGTAATGAAAACTCTATGACAACTGCGCTTTTACGGCTCTCCAGTGGTGGGAGACATCATATCGAATGCGGAGCCCTAAAGCTACCATCCAAGCATTTCTCCCCAGTGTTTTCCAAAGTGACGAAAGGTTTAGTCACAAAGAAGCTGATGGGTTACCTTACGAACAACGAAATCATAGTGCCGTAGCTGCACCGATTCTGCCCAATTCGGTCTTGCCCTGTAAATTTGTTCTCTGCCCGATCAAGCTGGAATGAATCAGTCGACGACAGCTTAGGAGTCGACGCCTTCTAGCTTTATTTCTCCAAAGTCTTCAATTGCCTGGACCACAGCCATTTCCTTCAAAAGCTGAGAATCAATAGAATCATTGACACCGTGCTAAGATGAATAATTAATTTACTGGGTAAACGTCAGCTAAATGTGACAGTCCGCAGCTTTATTGCTGACCCAATTGGCGTCGAGCGTCGCTTGCCTTAAGGATCGGATGGTACTGATTCATTTCCCTCATGTGGTGGTGTTGGTTAACCAATTTATGTTCTGGTTTGTTGACAGAACCATAGTCAAGGGAATACCACCACTTAAAATTATGTCAATGCGTGTTGGCAACAAAGCCGTTTTATCTGTTTCATCGAAGCAATGAGATGATAATATGCTATGTAAAATAATCAGTTTCTTCACTTTATTTGCGACTCATTGAATGCCGGAAACATGTGCAGTTTAACTTGATAGATCCTAGTTACACAATTAAGCGTTGTGGAATCTGGTGATCATTGTGTGATGAGTACAAAGCTAAATTTATTTTCTGTGTTGATTGTTGTTATTATTGTTGTTTTTATTCGTCCATAGCATTAACACATCACTGATTTTAGATAACAGTTTATGTTCCGGTTCCTTGCTATTACATATTATATATTATACGCAATCTGTGGTACAGATATTGTGCCATCGGAATCATGGCTGAATAGGAAAACAATATGAATAATAAGAAAAGTGCAACAACAAGTGATTATTTTGTCTATTTTACCACTCACGGTTTTTGAAATTTTTTTCAGTCTGTTCCTTTTTTAGGGGGAGGAAGAAGGGACACCGCAACAAACCGATGCACACGTCCGCCATTGACATCGATCTTGAGCCATAACTTCCAAGGTCTTCAACCAGCAAGTATCCTCATCTCTCGGACCCCAACCAGGTAGTCGACAACAACCGGCCGAGGCCAACTGTTTCGTCAACTTTTTCATGCGGCTTCTCCATGTTGTAGGCTGTCCACCAGACCGTCTCTTCCAGCCCTGTCCAGCAAGTGCAAACAACGCACGACGGGGGTAACGCTGGACACGCATGCGCAATACGTGTCCCAAGCAAGGCAGTTGATGCAGTGAGATGAGCTCCTCGAGCGAGTGGCTTCCACGTCCCAAGACACGCTGTCCAACTTCCACTTTGCTTACGTGGTGCTGCCACCACACCCGGGCAATGGACCGCAGACAGCGGTGCTCGAAGACGGATAGCCTGCGCAAATCATCTTTACGAATGGGTTAGGTCTCGCATCCGTACAACAGTACAGCACGAACAGTTGCACAATAGACCCGCCCTTTGATGGAGAGACGAATGTCGTGGCGATGCCATAAATGTCTCAGACTAAAAAAAACGAGGCGTGCTCTCGAGATGCACATCGAAATCTCGTCTCTAACAGCCCCGCCAGCAGTGATGCAAGTTTCCAAATAGATAAAGCTCACCACAACCTCTAGGGTCTCACCAGCAAGCGTGAGTGCAGGCAGAGGCACCTGCCAGTCTTGGAAGACAGCCTTGCATTTGGATGGCGAAAAGCAAATACCGTACTTTGATGCTTCAATCGCCAAGCGGTTTAATGCAAGTTGGACGACCTGTGGATCGTCACCCAGCCAGAAGATATTATCAGCATAATCCAAATCAACACCTCCACTACCTGGGAGGAGCTCAACGCCAGCGTTCGACGAATCGCTCAGAGTGTTTTTCAGGACATCCTCAATGGCAAAGTTGGATAGGAACGGAGAGATAGGGCATCCTTGTCGAACTCCACTGGAGACCACAAAGGTAGGCGAATGCATGCCATAAGCCCTAACCCTGCCCGCGGTCAGACTATAGAGAGCGTGCAGTATGGAGACGAACTTCCCGGGGATACCGTTCCTCAAAAGGTAATGCCACAGTACTGTACGATCGACAGCATCGAAGGCTGCACGGATATCCAGGAACACAGCAATCGTTGGCCTCTGATACACATGGCAGAGCTCGAGGATCTGGCGAAGTGTGAAGATTTGATCGATGCAGCCGCGATCAGGGCGAAACCCAGCTTGTTCTTCTCGTTGCAACAATTTGCGTTTTGGGGATAGTCTGCGAAGTATGATGGGCACCAGCAGCTTGAAAACGACGGGAACTAAACTTATTCCTCTGTAGTTGGAGCAGATTGTGCGCAGGCCCTTTTAAAAGATGGGGACGACTATCGATTCACTCCAAGCTAACGGAACTTTCTCTTTCGACCAAATTTTCGAGAACAAAGCGGTGAGTTCTTGAACCAGCGATGCGCTACCATCTTTAATTATAGCCGGAGGAAGACCATAAAGGCCGGGGGCATTATAGCACTTCATGTGCCGGATCTCCTGTTCGATTTCCTGGGAGGAGGGAGGGTCAGCGAAGGTAGACCACTCGGCCCCAGTGCGAGCGCCAGAGGTAGCAGATGGAGTTGGGGGCCAACGAAACTGCGAGCCAAAATGTTCGGCCCATCGCTCCAACCGTTGTTGAAGGTTGGTGATTAAGGTGCCATCCGCTTCGCATATTGTTTCACTTATACCAGATCGAACACCTTCGGTGACTCGAATGTGATGGAAGAGTTTTCTGGTATTAACAGAGAGAATAGCAAGCTCCATCTCCCTAGCACGTTCACACCACCAAGCTTCGCGGTCCATTTGCATACTCCTGCGCAACTCTCGACCAAGGTATTGGCGTTCCTAACTGTTTCTGGACTCCGATGGGATCAAGCGGCGTTTGTCCATCAGAGACAAGGAGTCGGCGCAAATCCAATGTTTCGGTGGGCGACGGGTAACTCCACAAGTGTCGATACTGGCGGAAACTAACGCATCTTTGATATGCGCCCACTGCGAATCGAGATCACCGTCAGTAGTTGAGCCAAGCAAAGTTGACAGTGAGGCTTGGTACCTGGTTAAAATCGCAGCGTTTTGTAGATTCGCGACGTCCGGTCTGTAGTGGGCGCGCTTAGGTGATCCTCCGAAACGCATGCAAATCTTAGCACGAACCAATGCGTGATCAGAGTCTAGAAAAGTTGACTTTGCTATTACCTAGTTGGAAGCCCTGTGGTCGATCTTGGTCCCTATTGTCATAAACTGCTCCATGATAGGCGACGCTGCGTTCCTCGTCTTCCCTTGGTCCATTCTTACTTGTTGACAGCTGTATGCGGCAAAAGCTATCTAGACAGCGAAAAGGAGTAGCTTAATATTTTGTGCAACTAAGAATGTAAAAATCCATATTTGTAGCACCTAAGCATTTTTAACTACTTGGTTTGAATTCAGTGACCATCATCCTTTTCACACAGAATGACTTAATAACAAAGAACATTAACTGGTCAGTTCAAGGAAAATTATTTCACCCAGAAATTATGTCTATATATCATGTCGCATAAGTATTCTGATGAGTTCGCATGCACAGAGCTTTCTGAAGTGTGCAAATGACTAATTATATTTTACACGCTGATATTTTAATATAAATTGCTTTCCATTTGGTACTTTGTTTCGGAAGCTACTTTAAAGTGGCGCATTTTCTGATTAAATAATTTTGACAATGGTTCATTCGTAACTTTGTACATAAGCGCTTCGACGGGCAGATTTCCTTTTTCAGCATGATTTATTAACAAAGGTTTCTTCCAACTTTTGTTAAATAGAGCACTTTTTAACTTACCTACATTCATTGAACAAACAAATAATATGTCCCTATTCTGTTTGCAGTTGAATAATTAATTTCAATGGCCCCCTAGGGATACGATGTAAACGACTAATGAACAAGGGATGATTAAAATGCTAATTTTGATGATCTTGTTATCCGGATAAAATTAGAAAACAGAGCTTATTTCTTTGTTGTTAACTATGTCTTGTGTTAACCGAATTCCTGGAAGTCACAATTCAAATTACTAGAAGTAACTTGAGCTATATTAGTTCAGATACATACAGAGTTATGCTGAATGGAAGCGCTTTTATTCACAGCAAATGGTTCCACCCATTTAAACGGTTGCGCAAGTTATGTGGGTGTATGTACTACAAAACAACACTCATTGAATGGACAAAAGTAGAAGTTGAGCAACTTCCATGGGCATGCTTTAAAAATACGTCCCATGCTGTTATCATATGAACATTATTTGACCATACCTTCTTCAGCTTTCTTGTGTTGACGGAAATTATAGCACTGTTTGAATAAGTGAATAAATACATGGTCACAAATCTTCTAATTTTCCGTTGGTGTTTTGATTCATTTTTAGTACATTTGAAAACACGGCCTCTGACTAACTGCTCTCCCAATGTCAAAGACAAACAAGTCAAAAACTTTGACGGACAACTGAAAGCAGCGTGTTAACAGACATTTTAGAATTTAACTTGGTGCTCTTATCTAACCAATGATTCCTCTGATCCAGTTCAGTAATTTATGGTTAGTTCTCTGGAAATTGTTGATCTTGTGAACAGCTGGCAGCACTGCTAATTTATGGGTAAATTTATGGGGTTGTTGCAAGGATGTTGGCAGTCGTATGGTATTTATAAAAAATATTTTAAAATCAGTTCCTAACGCCATATTAGATTCTACGTTTTTGGAGCGCCTGAGAATTGCAGAGGAGGAATCATCACCTAGTTTAGCCAAGATGGGCATAAAAGTTTTAGTGCTTCAGGCTACTCAACAACATAAATTAACTGATAACCAATACTAGGCAAACGAACGTTTATGAGCCATTCTCTAAATATTGTAGTTAAGAGAGTGTACGCAGTACCTGACACAGCGCAGTTAATAAAGTTTTTGAATTTTGTGGATCAATTTGCCTTGGAGTTGTATTCATTATAAGTGTTGACTGGTTACATGAAGGAAACAGACCATCATCTTTTATCCACCTGGACTAAGTATTTAAGACACAACCGTTGTGATGTATATATTTTTTCTTTTTGCCCAACCGCACGTGGGGCGCAGAGCATCAATTTAATTTTGCCCAGTAAAACGCAGCCCGGTGCATTTCAGTTGCTTCCCATCGGCGTGAAAATGATGAAATAAATAACAAAACATCGTAAAATAGTAGAACACTAAATTGTTGTTCATCTATCACAAAATACTGCGGCGTTGTAATTTATGGGCTCTATAACATCTGATTTTCATATGTTTTTATTCATTTCGTCAGAACCCCAGAGCCACTGTCGTCAACAATTTAAAATCGGCCCTGCTCAATTAGTAAATCATATTTGGTGATTAATACACTCTTTCAAGTAGCTCCAGATTCCTTCAGTAATGCTTCCTATACATATCGTCTGCAGATTTTCCCAGTAAATCCAGCTCGTGTTTAGCCGTTGTCGATGAATGTGAAAATAACGCTAACACTTGTGTCAATGTCTTGTCCAACGAAGCAGATTCATAAGTACACATGCTACTGGATAGACACAAACTAATTAGATACCAATGTACTATAGGCTAGCCCAAAGAAAACTGTAAGAATAATGCAACGAAAATGATTTTATCCTAGTTTAAAAGCATTTGCATTACACGCTTGGATGTGTGATTAGGAGAAGCTATCAAAAACGTTAAAGAAGATATTTATTATCTCTAAGGACAAAACAGACCCCACTAATTTTATGTATTTGATGAGTTAATTTGACAACCTCTGTTGTTTTCTTTACTACTAAATGAAACCAGCGGCTCAAATGTTTTCCCATGGATGTAACGAAGCAGTAGTGCTAAGTGAATCTATATATTTGCCTAATACTCATACGAAGGTCTGTTAACTTTAAACAGTGTAAAAGGAGGAAAGACCTAAACGGGAAGTGCATTCCAATGTGGCATACAGGGACCGAACTTAATTATCTACAGTAATTCAGGCATCCGTACGTTCTACCTAGTGAAGGGAGGAGGTTACATGATGGTGGCCTAGTTGGACTGAAGCAAATCGCGGTAAACATGATACAAATATTTCCGGATCACGTTAACTATTATTGGGTTCTCATCAAATTAACGAAAGCACAAGTGAAAATTTTCAACTGTTTCAGCCGGTTTTTGCATCTTTTTAAGAATGATTTATTGGAATCCCGACGTTTAGTGTGCTTTTGGTTATTGTGTGTAAACTTTAACTGCTGTTAAGGTCGAAATTCGTAAGTAAATTTAAGACAAACAAAAGATGTAAGCAACCAAATGAAAAAGAAATATTTATGTGTATTATGACTTGTTCATTACCAAGCATCAATTTCTATTTGGGTTTTCCAGTATACTACTAATTTTTCGGAAATTGTAGCTCTTTCGACAAGATCAGTGCAATATTTTCGCTCCGAACCTCTGTGAGTAGGTGTTCTGGCATCGTGTATAGAGAGCCTTGCATCTACTATTTAATTTTAAGTAAATATTTTATTCTGCACTGGTGAACCACATTTAAAAAATGTGGTGAATATGCTACTAGCCGTGCATTTGGATATTTCGCCATACCAGACTACCTTCAGCAAGCTTGTGATAGCTAAAACGTCAATATAAATAGAAAGCAAAAGCAAAATATGCTACACATAGGTTCTGGGGCAGCCTATTCAAATCTAAAAGACAACGACAAACGATAACGACCAATTGCTGTGCATTCAATCCAGGTAACACTGCCGTCGAAGTGCAGATAATTGGCAAGCAATTAGTCCGACTTACTAGCTTACTCTTTGAACAAGTTAATTCGGGTTATTTTTTATCTGATTGACAACGAAGGACGTTTATGAACGCCATAATCTGAGCAACGCACCATGTGTACATACCAGATTATGTTGGCATTTAATACACCCCCACAATGATTAATGGCCGAAATTAATTAGGATATTCAATTCCGCACTGATCCTATTATACCCTCCTATTACCATAATAAAAAGAACTAAGTAATGTATAAGCATTTCTCGGGGCTCCGAAAAACATCTGCTATTAATGCTACTAAATCAGCTAGAGCACGTTGAATCACTGGTATAAAAGAAGGTTACTAATACACGTGGGAACCCTCAAATCGACAGTTGCTGTTTTCTCTATGGAACACTATTTAAATGCTACCAACTGCAGGTTAGACAGTTTTGTCTTACACTTCTTACAATTTTCTTTATCTGGGTCAATCTAAGGTTATCAAGTTCATACTAGCCTCTTGGAAATCTTTCAGACACATTGCGAAAGATGCTTCATATGGCATACCATCAAAATATCAGAAACACCACAGGTGTTGAACAACGCATTGGCAAAATGCGAATGCATCCTGATAGCTAGCAAACCGGAATTATTCGCTGTCTAATGAATAATGCGCAACTTCCGCTAATTATCCCTAGTAATGTGCGTTATCTACTTAGTAAAATTATCGAGGAATGAATATGCAAGCGACGGCGTTGTAATGCTACAATAAACTTGGTTACATCCGGAAGTGGACGGTGAGGTTATTCATCTCAATGAATACCCGCGTTCTGTGGCTCGATTGCCCTAGAAAAGCGAATTATCCCGGATGAGGCGTTACCATTTACGTAAGCCAAGCATGGTGCAGTTTCATTACCACGTGTCTGATGTACTCAACATTAAAAAGCAGCTGTCTCTTAAATGGCTGTAAACCAAAGTCTCTGAGTTGATTTCTTCTTTGGTCATTGTAAACCTCTACATTTCCCAAGACACGCCATCAAATGTGCGCAAAGGTTTTTGGAGCTTTTCTCACTAGCTTTACTAGAAAATAAATTGCTCTCACTGTATCATTGCTGTTGACTTAATCAACTGTAATACGACGTTCATCAAGACACTTGGTATAACAGTTACGGTTTTTTTGAAGCCAGACTTCATGCAGACTCAAATTATTTTGTAGAAACAAAACTCTGTCATTTTCCACTTTAAAAAGTCCCTGTCGGTTGCTCAGACACTTTTGCCTTGATAATAGAACAAAGTATTTAGCGCTAGACCAAGATTGTGTCTTGGATGAAAAATTCAAAACAGTCAGACGGCAAGCCTGCACAATATAAATTATCGCAAAATTCATGCGATATTGGCTTTACCTGACTTTTCATTCTGCAAGTAGAATACCTGTCATTGGAATGGAAGCACTTTACCTAATAGATCAACTTCCGTTTTTATGTATGGTGCACCGTTGCAGTTTCCCTTCACCAACACTAAAAAAACCAAAGCGAAGGAAACTACGTGTGTATAAATTTAAATGGTCTAACGAAAACAAACGAATAACGTTGGTAATGATATCATATGTAATGACAGTATATAATTTGCAAAGTAATACCTCGTTAGGTATCAGGATTACCTCGAACTTTGAAGAGTTTGACAGCAGCTGTTTAAATAAGTTTCCTCATGCATCTTGAGAATGCGGATGTAGACAGACTTTCTGTCGATTTTTTCTCCCGCACAGGTTATGTTTTAATTTTCATCCTTTAACTACACTGCTGTTGCAGTTACTCATGATCAATTTGATGTTTAATGGAACTCAACACATTGAAGCATACAAAGGCCGCTAAGCCTGATGTCTTATCTAAACTCGCTCTATATGAGTGCGCGGATTATATGGCACTACCTCCATATACATATAGCCTCTTACAGGTGGCACGATATCTGACATTTGGAGATCGATAAGGATAAAGCCTGTGTACAGGAAGGAATCCTAAAGCTATCGTCGGATTTCTTGTACGTCAGGTGATGTCGAGAGTATTGGGGAAACTACCTGTACCTCGCGCATCCGGTTAGGCGATGGATAACATTTTGTCTATAAACCCAACCGCTCTACGCTATGGGCTTAATCGTATCTTATACATTCAGTATCATCTGCACAGGATGAGAAAAGCAGAGCTGTGCGTCTTCTGGTCTCTGATGGTTCAGATACCTTTGAGAGAATCAGAAGTTTAACCCTTTTAAGCCAACTGCTTACTAGTGGTGTCTTGCAAATGTCTGCAGCATGATCACGATCACTGTATAAACCGTACCCAGTGCACCCACCTTAGCGGAACAGATGAATCGGCAATTTCCTCTGCTCCTGTTGTTTTACTAGGAGCGATACTCCCCACCTGCTTTTGTCGTATATCGGAGACCGTCTTATACCGTCCAAGTTTATTGTGTGCGGCTTTGTAGCTGATTGAGATATAGGATGAATATGTACATTCTTTAAGGCACCTATTCATCAGTGTGTCCTAAAAGCTTTTGTGCTGTGGTCACCGACCGATTCCCTCTGCTTAAAAATTTATAAATGCCGGGATTATCTTTTCTTCGGACTGATAAGCTGCAAGCCATTTCAACACTTACTTTCTTATTGGCTGTGTGTGATCAACTTAAACCCAAGACATCCATCGACAAATATATTAGTGTTTTTATTCACAAAAATATATCAGAGCACTAATTTTGCTAAAACAATTGGTAAAGTTTGAAGGCCATCATTTTATATCCTCTGACTTAGCATGCTTTTGTTACGTCGTGATTTGATCGTCGCATTTGCGACTGCATGCATTCCGCCTCGCTGACTGTTTGTCCCCCGGTAATTATTCCTGGGTTGATAAAAATATAACAATTGATTTTACTTCCGTTGAAATTTATTTAGAAGTAAAACGGATCTGAAAATAGGCACTTATTGATTTTATCAAAAACATTTGGACGCTTGTACTAGCTATTCCTTACCATTGCTAAACAAACATTTTTATCAACTGCTCTTTTAAAATAGCTCTTTGTTTCTTCTGCGCGCATTAACTATACAGTCTTATATTTTTGCACACATTCACACCACAAATTCTCTCTCATCATAATTGTCTCGATTACTTGTGAATCCAAGGAAAATAATCTGTGTGATGCGCAGCTCTTTATTTAGGTGGTACCCAAAACGTTTGCATTAGACAACTTTATTTTATTTATTCCATCATCTCATGTATTTCTATAATTGCAGCGCTTGAGTAAAGCGTTGGAACTAATGATGGCACTAATGTGTGCTGTGTGGATTCACCCCGGTGGAAAAGTCGGAAATTATCAGTATGTATTTTTTGCCATTTCTGATGTAATCCCCGAGCGGGTTGGAAACTAGTATGTTTCCTCGTGTATGTTGGAATTTCTAAATTTATATAGTACGTTCACCAGGAAGCATCCGTATGCTGCTACATTTATATTTACAATGAAAAGCAGCCTTCAGTAATTTACTTTTTAACTGCCGAACGTGTTAAGAACATAGGGGCAAACTAGAACCCTTTCATTCTGGATGTGGAAGCGCATGATATTGATAATACCAACTCAATCAGTAACAAAACACTGCCTACTCAACTCTCTAGATTGGTATCTACAAGGTTTTAGGTTATTATAACTCAGATATAAAATATACGTGTTTTCGTGAAGTTGGTTCAATTCAGTTATGTTAACTTAACGCAGCGCATGCCTTCCATGGTGCTAAACTAATTCTCACATGTCTACTTTTTCATCAGTAGACCGGTACGCAACAATGTCATATACAACATCCAGGAATATAAGGTGAAGTTACTTAAACACATTCTAACACAGGTGATTTCTTGACTGTGGTATTCCAAAGTACCCACGAATTAATCAGTCCATAAGGAATATAATTACTTACACCAGTCAAAATATTCAGCATTTTTGCTTACGTCAATTTTGCGTAGAGGAAACGTGGGCTCAGCTTAATATAATTCAAAGAGTGGAAAATGCGGATCTATCAAAAAGTCTGTCAAGTTATCTAAAATCAATAAATAAAAAACAAAGTTTATTCTCGCTAGTACAAGAAGTGACATGATTAAGGTATGATATATCTGTACAACTTTGGACACATGATGATTAGGAGAAATTACAAACAACAAACCATTTTATACCATAGGGATAGAATGTAAGTATACTTTGAGTAACATCAAGAAAACGGTACAAATATTGCCGGTAAAATATGTAGGGTATTGGTAGTCTGCAAAATGACACACTTATTGTATGTAAATTTAAAAGACTGTTTCCATTCGGAATAAAAGGCTGTAGTTCTATTAAATAAAAATAATAGTTATACGTGTCATCCAGTGATAAACGGCATCGATGTTTATCGCAGATCATACTTTACAGAAAATGTCGTACTCTTGCCAGTTTGATAAATGCTTATGTGATTTTCATTTTCTTCGTGGTTTCAAGTATTAGTATATATTTACTGGTGTGTTTAAAAACAGTGTGCACCAGATGGATTAGATAAATAAAAATTTTATTCTCAACAGGGCAAGGCACTCTCTTGAAATTATGATCAAATAAGAATAAACATGAATGAATTTTACAGGTGAATTCTTGAAAAATGTATGTATGATCATTTTCAGGCTTTAAATGTTGACAACATTTGGACAAGCGTGGCATCAAGGTAAGAAAAGTACTGGTGCGCAGAAAGATCAATACAAATATTTTGATAAATATTATTTGCCAAAGTCTCGCTAAGTTGACATTTGTGCACATTTTGAGTTGAAGAGCTTGTTACGAATATTTCTGGATGAAACACCGAAGCCTGTTAGTTAATGTGGTAAGGAAAATTTCTTCTGAGCACTTAGCTGCAAGGCCGATGGGAATAGAGTCGTGTATGGGGAACAGGTATGATTGATGCCTTTGATTTATCTTTCTCCAGGTAAAAAGAGCAATATCCACTCATCCATCCAGATATGTTTTATGTGAAATAGTGGTTGCGAATAGATCGGCTCCCTGAGGGACGAAAAGTTTTGATAAGCAAGCTATGATATCCAGGGCATTATCTTCCATCCAAATCCAGAAGAGTAAATCTTGCGCTCCCTGATAGTAAGGATCAGAAAAGTTAACTAAGGAGAAGACGGGGCTAATGCACGCATCACCAAGTGCGAACAAGTGTGCCCGAAAACTAGGAAAAACAGGTAAATGAGAGGAACGCGAAAACGCTTTTGAAATGCAAATGTAAATATCCAGAGTAGGACAGTAGTTCAAGGGTATTAATGAAAAAAGTGTGGAAATTACTTTTATTTGTTATCAAAACAACATGGCGATCGAGTTTTTAAAATGTGTTCAATGCTGATGCATACGGACAGATGCAGTTGCTCTCAGAGGAAATCAACTCAGGTGAATACAACCTGGAGAATCAGGACAATTTGGAGAACTAACGAAAGAAAACAAGGAGTAGTTGGCGAATTAGCTGTATCAAATGGAATAAAACAAGGAAAGAGTAAAGCGCAATTAAATATTCGATTCTCGAGACAAATAATACTATGATTTTTTGTGCAGCAAACTTATCCAAAGTTAAGTGAGAAGATGAACACTTCGGTAAGTCGGATGGCCGTGAGTTATACAAAACTCAAAGCTAGATGAAAGTCTTTAAAAATGAGTTGCATATACGACATGAGCTTGGGTGCCGTACGAAGCGAAGATTGCGTACGAAGATCAAGGTAAAGAGGAATAATCAAGGAAGATACACAAATTAATAATCTGGGAACTACGCTAATAAAAAACAGGGTCCAAAGACTATCAAGCATTTGGTGTAGAAATGTGAACTGAACCACAATTTAAAAGGAAGCCGATAACAAGAAGCTGATGGTGAGCCGAAGGCTAGGTTGAGCCATGCGGCTAAGTGGTCGTATAAAAGCCAACCACAGGGAGGAAAAACCAAAGCAGACGGCGAAGTTCTTTATCCGAAAATAGCTAATTATAAGAACAAAAAAGTGAAAGGTTATTTAACTTGTGGTGAGAGTGGATAACGGTGGTGGGTCGGATCTTTGTGAGCACTAAATCATCACAAGTCAAACGGACAGCTGTTAGAGTTTGCTGAAGGTGTGCCATAGGCTAGGTGCCGTCTCACGGCTAGTCAATCGAAATAAATGCAAATGTAGGAGAGAAGAAACCAAGCAGACAACGGTGCTCTGAATCCTGGAAAGGAATAGTTTAGTAATCTTGAGCCAACAGAACACCTAGCCTGCGGTAAGGTTATGAGCACGATGATGGAGATGATGGAGAGCTAGACAGCATCACAATCCAAAGAAAAGCTTTAAATTGTGAATCCGAGATGAACCAGGCTAGTCTGGAGCCTTGAGGCTTATCAGTAGTATATAATTCAAAAATAGTAAGCGAGTACCAGTGAAATTAGGTAACAAATAATGATAATAATGTAGAGCCGATAGGGCATCCAGCATGTGATGAGCAAATGGGAACATTTGTGATTCGAATGGCCGTGGTTTTGACAGGAGCACAAGCAATGTAGGGTTCTGTACGGATGGATGGTAGTTAAGCCAGGGGCTGGTCGGAAACTCTAGGCTAAGCTGTTGTACTGGAGTGACACGGAGAGAGAAAAGGAGCACGCAGACAGCCACTTTCTGAATCCAGAAACATAGTATGGCAAGAATGTTTGGCCTAGGAATCATCAACAGTTCGATGACAATATAAAATGTTTTTGAAAAGTCGGATGGTTGTGAGCACTACTGCAACACACGGCTAATGGAAGCCTGATAGAATGAAGCGGAAATGAGCCGGTGGCTAATATGTTCCTCAAGGCTTGGCAGTCGAACGGGAGTCAAAGGGCATGAGGAAAGAAGCACGTACTCAGCAACGTGCAGAATTCTTAAACATAGTGATTCGACGTCTGGACTGAGAGATCATCCATTAGGCGGTTAAGATATGATGGCGTTGGAAATTTAGATGGTTGGTAGCATTACGACCTTACACGCCTAATGAAAACCTGTTTGAATGAAGCTGAAATGAGCCAGTGGATGAGTAGATCCTTGAGGCTGGGCAGCCGAAAGATATTCGGTGATATCAGAAGAACGTAGCTGTAACCGAAGTATATTATAGAAGTCAGGTAGAATGTACAACGGCCCAAAATTAAATGTACTGTACTAAGAAGTCCGCTAATCGATCAACCAGCTTTGAGCGACGTTCAAACAAGCTGTATACGCATAGGGTAGCAAATCACCACACCAATTCCCCCGTCGTAAAACGTGTTTCATGAACGTTGGTATCGAGCAACTGGCTTTGGTGTGCGGCTGGACCTGCGTAGCTAACGGGACGGTGGAGCCGGCTTTGACAGAGTTCCAAGTGTATTTGGCCAGGCTGTACACCTGGTCCATTTTCTGTGTAAGGCCTACGGGCCTTGCTTATAAAGCCATTTTCCAATCGATGTGTTACAAGCCAACGTGCATGTGTGATTCTCAGCGGTGCAGACAGATTTGGGTTACCCTTTAGGGTACTCATATGTTTGGTCCAAACAATTGATTCTGGCTACAATGGAATAAGAGTTTAGCGTGGTCTTGTCGGAATGTTACTATACCGTTTGGCCCTTCGGCATTAACAGAAAAGGACACGTTGTGTGCAGCTTTATGTTTGGTGCGTTAGGTCTTCCTAGCATCTGTTCGGCTGGCATTTTCACTGTGGCTCTGTATTCACTGGTTATCTATGATATGCGCGCCGCTGAAACGGCTTCTTGGCACTCAACCCTCATTAGTTTTATATCTTGTATTTCCTCCTGGAGAGATTGGTTAATGAGCTTTATCAGACTATTTGCTGCATAAGTATAGGGGTAAAAACGGAAGTTTTATGTTATGTCTTTGGAAAATAGTTTCTAGTTAGTATCTACAAAAGCGGTGATCATTATTGTAACCCCTTCCTCTGCTTATTCAAAGCAACTGTAAATGTGTTTGAGTCATCACAGTTTTACAAAACAGGTCACTTGGTCACTTTTATGAATCACGGGCAAATTGCTGTAAAAGCAAGTTACAACCAGTAGATTTTCGTATTTATCGGAGCAGTGGTGATATGGATCTTAACATCGCATGCAGTCTTGTCATACGGTCTAAAAGGTATGGAACCGGTTGCACTTTAGCCTCGACAGGCAGAAAATTTTTATCCGCTACTCGATAAAGCATGACGGTTTCTAACGAATGCGTATGTACTTGCTGCCATTCACCGCCATCCTAAATAAAGTCGGACGTTATTTTTAGTTCAGACAATACGCGGATGACGTTAATGAGCAAACACAAATAGTAACAGGATAAGCAGGATCCACTTCGACTTTTATTGGAATAACACCTTTGTAGGCAGGGGATATGAGAGTTCGGTTGTCTGCGGAGGAAATGTTTAGTTTAACAATACATATCAACACATTTCTCAGGTTGCTGCGATTAGTGCCGACGGAGAAAACATGTAGCTCGGCTGAATTGGCTACCTTTTGCACAGGAACTTATTCCGGTTCAACGATTTTTATGCATCGATATCGGCAACAGCGAGCAAATTGTCCAACTTATGTCGGAGGTACTTTTATTGGTACTTATGTTGGAGGTACCATACAACAGTTGAAGGATGGTTTACACCCTGGTAAGGGATGGGTTGATTGTATTTTTGTCATCTCGGTTCGTTTAGTTACGCAAAATCTTTTGCCTGAAGAGTAAACTCTATTTCATTCCGGCCAAACCGCGGGATAGATAAACCATCAGATTTCGGGCGCTTTCCTGTAGCAGCTTTTAACCTGTGCGCTTATCAACCACTCCAAATAAAAGGCTTAGTCAGTATGCGGTTTCGATTATTTGTGGGGAATACAAGAGCACTTGCGCGATCGCGCTGTATGATGAAGTCTAGCAAAACAAGCATTCGGCAATTTACCTGAAACTTTATGCATTCGGGAGAAGATGTTCCTTACATAGAGCAGGTTCATTTGGGTGCCTCAAATGCGATCGAGAGCTTTTAATGCATAAGCGGCTAATTTGAATCCCTGGAGGTATAGTCATCAAACTGCCGTTGTCCCACATCTCCGAGCAAATGGTAAATCAGCTATAACTTGTTATCTTCGCTGATGGGAGATTTAGGTCGGTAATAAAATTCAATTAATTCAGGAAAAATTGTCGAGCGAAGCCAAGCGTTTTAAGTAGGCCGGTTTTCACACTAGATAAATACCGATAGATTTTGTATTACTGAATGTTGAGAATAAAGACGGAGTTAAAATGCTGCGTAGTTGCATTGTAGGTGGATTGGTCACATTAGCAGGAGCACGTTGCGGATTCCTGCGCGGTGGCAGCATATAGCAGCAACACTTAATAATATCCGGGTACGATACGCCCGCTAAACTTATAATCCGCAAATTAGGCTTCAAGAAATCTCTTAAATCCCGACACCGAATTTGGCTCAAATAGCTTCTCCCGCTATTTGTTTAAATATTTCGCCACTGAACGCACGAACTCTAGAGTCGTAGTGATGCGCTTTAAATCCAGTACCAATATATTGTACCCGTGTCCGCATGTGCTGCTCTTTGCGCGAACGTGCAGCAGTTAACTCAATATAGGAAGCGACCCAGTTATATTAGCCAGTGTGTTATAATGAGATCAACTCGAAGCCAACGATACGACAGGGTATACTGTCTTGTCTCCTACATCGGTCCTCGTACGATATACCCTGTAAACTGTAAATGAGCCGGGTAACTACATCTTGGACACGTTGCAGTCTATGCACGCCAAATATTATGATCGAACAATAGGCGAGTGATCCGTACTCAAGCACTGGCCGTACTAAGGAAGAAAACCTATGGATGCCAATATATTCGAACAAGTGCAGTAGCTACGTCGATGTGCCAAAATCAGGCGTGTCTGTTTGAGTCAGCTCTTCAGAATTAGGGGAATATCTTTAATTCACCTGCAAATATGATAGACAAAGCATGCCTAAGAACTGCACTGAAGTCATTGTCGAAGAACCGGAACATTACGTGATTAAATCCACTTAATTGGATAACCCTAATATTGATTAGACGTAGCGAAGATTATTGGTCTTCTACGTTATCTGCCGGAGGACGACTTTTCAGATATGAGGATATCGAGCCTAGTAGTGTACCCAGAATTTCAAAGAAAGGCATCCATATTAGCAGCCGATTGTGGAACACTGTATCGAATGCCTTTTGCCTGTCAAGGAACAGAACCAGGATTGTGTATCCTTGGTCAATAAGATCTGAAATATGGTTTAAATAAGGTAACTGATATTTACGTCACGACCGTTTGTAACAGAATCCATGCTAGTACAAATTAATCAGCCCTAGCAAATAGTTGATTTATCTAATATGATGCTTAACCTTTTTCTCTAATAATCGTTAAATAAAGGGGAGTGAAATATTGGCTGTTAACCGTCAACCTTTTGTTCAGAGCCAGCCTTGTGACGGGTGTACATCGATGATGTTTTTTATTGATTTGAAAGAACTTGATTCCAAGGAAAAGTTAAACATGTTCAGCAATAACAACCGTATGTCAGGTTTTCCCAATTGTATGCCGGCAGATGGGACAACAACAGAATCCAGATTGAAAGACAGTGAATTATTATTCGATAAATGCTGGTTGGTACTGATTTAACATACAATTTTATACAAGGCGTTAGGTGTTTGTACCACATTGCATGCATTATTAAAAAGTAGGTTATGAATTGAGAGAAATAGTGCTAAGATGCGCCCTCGAATTTCAAAAGTCGGTCAGCTCGACGATCTAGACTCCATTTACATTATGAACCAAACACCAATAATGTTACAGAAGTTTGCGGAGGTATAGCAGCAACTTCGGGGTAAATCTCTATGGCCCTTATCACATCGCATCTTATCCGTCGTACCAAATCATCTTGGCCAAACAGTTCCAACATTACCTTCAAACTGTCCCCTAGTAGTCCCTCGTAGTCCTAAGGAAGGTTCGACCAAATGCCTTCCAGTCTTATCAAGCTAGCTCTGTTATCACTTTAGCCCTAAATTTGTTTGCACAGCGGTTTTTACTTTGGTTCTCGCTCTTCGTCTATTGATAAAATGAATAGATCCGGTCACATGACTTCCATTGCTTCTCACGCTTCGTCCCAAGAATCAGTTGCACGGCGCTGTTGGGGCGGTCCTCCGGTTTCCCCCTCTCCACACTCTCCAACTTTTCGATCCCGGTCCACCGCTGATTGGGCTGCCGTACACTGTTTTGTTGTGTGTTCTCGTTTTGTCATTGCTCTCAAGATCTGTCATTCTTGTCGCGGGTGTTAGAACGACTTTCTGGAAAAACCGTGCATTTGATAGTACTGGAAATATATCATCCAGCGTCTTAAGGCTGTAGTATTCCTTTCAAATAGATGCGTTAAGTAGCTATTGATTAGTAAGCACTTGTACAACGCAAGACATCTTATTAGCAGTTGCTAATTGGCTGACAGAATCTGTCGATTTGTGCACTTCAGTTTTTACCCCAAGCTCAGCTAGCTGATACAACGCTCGTGGAAAGTTTACACGCTAATGTTAAGCAAATTCGTAGCTCGTAGCAACGCTGACAAGGCAGACTCATTTAAGGACAGATAGTTGGACACGTAGAACCTCCCCACTGCTTCATCAAATAGGCTAGAATGGCGATCCATGACATCTGAAAGGAATTAAAAAGCTTCAAATTTAACGAAACAAAACCTAGACGCGTTATGGAATGAATGCCCAGGTTTAGCACGAGATCTACGTGTACCACGATCAAATCGAAGTGGTTACCTGTTTCGTCATTTGAATTGTTTGTCTACATTATAGCAATATATTTGGACGGATATTTTGTACCACCCCACAGCTCGAGAAAATGGATTTCTTACCAAATTGCCATCCTGGACAGAACTTCCCCCGCAAAACTGTAAACGAGTAATTTGGGTGCAAATGGAACCGCACAGCTTTTACCTGGATAATCCAAAAATCTATATCAGTGTACTAACAATTGGTAATGTTTGAAGGCCATCCTTCTAAACCCTATGACTTAGAATGATTTTTGGTACATCGTGATTTGATCTTTGCATTTGTGGCTGCATGCATTCCGCCTGGCTGTCTTTTTGTCCCACGGTAATTATTCCTGGGTGGTTAAAAATGCTAACAATTTTTTACTTCCTTTTAAACTTATTTATATTTGCAAAGGACCTAAAAGATGCACTTATTGTTTTTATCAAAAATGTTGGCGCTTGTACTAGCTATTCCTTCACACTTCTAAACAACCATTTTTATCCACTACTCTGTCAGAAGCGCTCTTTGTTTCCCCTGCACGCACTAAATTTACAGTCTTATATTGGTTGTATACATTCGCATCACAAATGCACTCTCGCCATAATGGTCTCGATTACTGATGAATCCAAGGAAAATACTCAGCGTGACGCGCAGCTGTTTAATTAGGTGGTACACAAACATTTGGCATTAGACAACTTCATTTTATTTATTCCATCATCTCATGTATTTCTATAATTGCTGCGCTTGACTCAAGTGTTAGAAGTATGGATGGCACGAATGCCCGTTGTGTGGAGCCACCCTGTTGAAAAAGCTGGATATTGTCAATGTTTATTATTTGCAATATCCAACGTACGCCCCGAGCGGGTTGGAAAATAGGCTGTTTCTTCGTATAGTTTGTAATTTCTAAATATAGATATCACGTTTACCAGGAAGCGTACATACACTTCTAAATATGTCTGCATTTCTGGCAAGGTATATGCCACGTAAGTTTGTCGAATGCGATGGTTGTAGGCAAATTTGCCGTGTGAGTAGTTTTTAGACACTGAGGGCAATGTAATGGCTTGAATGGGTAAAGTTACTCAATTGAGATATTATCTTGGTTTTGCCTGAATGGATATTCACATGACCGACGAAAGCAGCGACATAATGGTGTTTAGGTAGTGGTACCATCCAAACTTACTGCGAATGGATGGCACTGTCTCACAAGACCTGACGGTGAATGGCAATCGATTCCACAGTGAAGCATATTTGATGAGACGAAAGTTAAACGGAAATTTTTTTCAAGCTACGTGGTAATTCAGGGTGTTTTTGTTACCTAGCTCTCTTGATGCAATGTTTATAATGAATCCATTGCAATGGGTGTGACCATGAATCAGATTGCGCAGTTATCTCTCTAAATTTTACTTTTCGCGGTCAAAGCGCATGCACATGGAGTTGCTGACATTCCCCTCGAGGGTTTAGGACAGAATGGTTCTCCAAATACGTGCTTATTAAAAGACGGTTGAAGGCTTTCTATCGATGTTCTATCTGATTTCCTTATGTTGTCTCAGATTAGGTTGCGATATTCCAGGATAGGACGATTAAGGATTTTACATAGGTTAACTGTAGCTCTTATTTTCTGCATGTTATGAGATATTTTAGCTTAGAATTGTCTACTTTGCGCTATCTGATACTCAATCTGTTCAGATATGTTGAAGGTACAAGAATATCTGACTACGAGGTCAAAGGTAGACTGTTGTACACAGATGCGTTGGCTGATACTTGTCAGTCATACAACGGTTGTCAAGCGACCGCAACATATGATACTTCATTGTTGTGCTTATAATGTCATCATTTACCTGTGGCACCAAGTCCCAAGCAAATGGATGTATTCTTGAATGAGTGGTAGTACATTCCACAGCTCAACTCCTCGGTACTTGTGGACAAATTTTATATCCTTAAAAATAAATACGGCACGCCATATTTATTAACCGAACTACTATGTTTGACACAAAGAAGGGAAATTAGTTTGCCTATCAAATACTCCTGATTAATTTCGCTGGTACTTTATTGCAATGCAGAGCAATAGGCGCCTAAAGTGTCTATCTTAGCTTGACCCTTCATATATGATTACAGCCAAACCAATAATATGTTGCGGACTTCAAAGAAATCTTGCTAAATATTTCACCGTTTGTGAGACACCCGATCCAATCTTTTCTACATTAGCAAGCATGGATATTTATATAATACTTTGAGTCAATGGAGTCCGGTATGAAATTTAGGTAATACAGCTACCATAATATGTAAGATCGTTATACAGTGAAACCATTTTAGGAACCTTCTATCAGCTCCAGTGAGTTTATGAACTTTCTCATAATTTGTTCCTAATTTCACGATTAATCCGGCTATTATTAGAGTGATTTGGCTTGGCTTGTTATTGTCCATTTCCTTCACACGCCCCTGTGGTATGGGCTGATGAATGAAATTCACTCTGATTATTCAGGTAAATAAGAAAACCAGCGAAACGATGTTCCCTCATTTACCGACGTCCTTGCAGCTTGTTGTGAATAATTTAGATACGGATCGGCGCAGGCTAACCCTTAAACTGACAACAAATAGCGAGAGCCAAGCAAGCAGCCATTTTTGCATACAGTGAGACATTGCTTCCAAATGCAAGCGACGCCACTACATGTCGTCATCAGAAAACAGCGAGATCATAAAGCCTGGTTGAAACATGACACTGGATCAACAACGCATGCAAATAATACATCTATAGTACTTGAAAAATCAGAATACGCAAGCAGCGTTTTGGTGAAGCGTAAATGTATGTCACGTCCAAGGGGAATTAAAATGCAACTCCTAAACTTGGTGACAAACCAAAGGCACTGCAGCGTACTACTAAGTTCTCGATTGACGGAGGTGATATCTGAAATCCTGCCATTTGATCTCCGTCGAATGACATTGTTATGATCAAAAGTAAACATAGACTGCACATAGTTTTGGTTAAAGTTAGGCTTGTGCAATCACGGCTCATGTTTTATGCGCATTCTCCGAATTTATAGTAGAATCACCGTCCTGGATCTGTGTCTGACAGTTTCTTTGAAGGGTTAAATATCTGTGCGCGCTTTAGAACTATTTATTTCAGCCTCCGACTAGTACATACCGGTTTCTAACTTATCCCGGATCGCATAGTAGGATAACTGTGAATGATATCGGTTGTGGACAAAATATGTTCCAATGCAATCAATGGACAAATAAAAGCATGCAGCCACAGAAGATAATGAAAAACGAACGGTCAAGAGCTTGAAGGCTGCAGCCGTCTAAACCAGGCATGACTGCCTTCCCCAATTAGGCTGCATGGTACCCAAGGTGTCAACAAACGTACCTGATGTGTGTCAGGTGTTTGAGATCCAGACACCCAATCACATCGATTAGTCGCAGCAGGTAGGCGAAGGGGTTGTTTGGAATACAGGACAGGTGTTTACCGGGTGTGAGACGCGGCACATGGCTGGACCGTTAGCGGAGTGCCTGTGCAACATGCGACTGTCTGATTGCAGATATTGTGTGAGTGCCACTGAGTGCGTGTTGTTTCCCAATACATGCAAATGAGTCAGCAGGATGCCGTGCAAATACCATGTGAGTTTAGTGCCCATTTGATTTATAATTTCTGTACTCTGGTTGCATCTCATTTCTTCAATAAGTTATGTTGCCTACAATTATTTGTCTTATACCACTTACGGATGCTCGTTAGCTATGTGTTGTTAGTGCGACACACTAGTAATACTACATAAAATTATTATCACGGATAGGTAGCTGGCAAATGATCGAAACTTTATGCCATTAAACATCATGTCAACTAACTCAGGGAGTAAGGCCCATGGTTATCGTACGTCGAACTGACCATAGGGTAGAAATGACTGAGAAATATTCGCATCACCGCTGAAGTGGCCTTAGTTGGATACAATGTGACATGCACGTGGCACGGGAATGTCAATGGATTGATTTCATGAGGAAGTAAGTGCATGTTTAGGCAACACGCGCTGTGTAACTCGACAAACAAGACACATGCATGAAAACGAACAGCATTGCTCCCGAAAGCGCATTATAGTTGATCAATAGGTATTTTTCAGTGCTACCATAGCATTGATGATTTGACTAAGCTGTATTAAATTCAGAATTAAGATTGCGCATTTCTTTCATGCTCAGTGAAATAGCACTTCAAATGAACAATAAACTCTGTCAGGTGCGAATAAACCATCGTATCTCCTGCAGTAACTATGGCGCAATCTGGAAAATTAGGCGCTCTTTCATACTGTTGGTTTGTACTGATCTTTGCTTCTGAAACTATGGCTTTTTTGTACCCGTTTGCTTCACCTGCGTGTTATGTAAATTCTATTAGCCGTTGAAACCTAGTCTGTTACCTAGGCGGTTTACCGGTATGTGGTCAATTTGTCTCGATCACTTTTACCAAAATATTGAACTTGATTCGCTTGTGTCTAAATCTTGTTCACATAAAATGGTTTTAAATGCTCTAAACCTAGTGACTATTCAGTGAAATGCTATTTACCTCAGTCAAAGCAGAAACTCATAAAAGTGAAAGAAAGCCTCTGCAAAGCTGGCAAAATGGTGTTACTTATAACCCGTCCGTAATGCCAGATATAATAAAAGACCCTTCATCTAAGTTAGAGATAATGCCGAACTCGCGCGTACAAGTTAAAGAGCAATACAATGATAGTTCTCATAAGTTTTCTCTGACGAAGCATATCGCAGTTAATGCTGACTCGTCCTCTAAAGCCATTCAAATGACTGATCCGCATGAACTACAGCCGAGGGACTTGAACTAAAGGTTTGAATCTCTTAAGCAAGTACTTGAGCAATTTAACAGTCTTAAGTATATTTTTAACACTTGATGCACCAAAAATGGAACACATTCGTTCTGTTGGAAAGTTTATACATGCTTCGTTTGCAGTTTATGAGGGCATTAAACGCTCTGAAATGTAATAGCATTCAAATTACCAGAAAACTCATTATTGAGGTTATATCCTCTGCAGTGATCATTGAATAACATATTTATAGACTGCAGGATCTTTCGTCAGGCTGCGCATAAAGTCTTTGAAGTAGGTCTATCAATTACTTTTTAGAAGTTCAAGCGAAAGGATTACCGAAAGATTCATTTGTAGTAGTATTGTATTATCCCTTAGGAATGA
The DNA here is from genome assembly GCA_944474145.2 of Dicrocoelium dendriticum. Classification (NCBI taxonomy): domain Eukaryota; kingdom Metazoa; phylum Platyhelminthes; class Trematoda; order Plagiorchiida; family Dicrocoeliidae; genus Dicrocoelium; species Dicrocoelium dendriticum. The sequence goes on from OX104069.1 coordinate 101,887,094, forward strand.
GCACATATCGATGATACTAAAACCAGGTTTAACATTATTACAAACAGATTGCAAAATTCTAGTACCGAAAAAATGTATGTCGCCAATTTGTTCTGCTACCTACGAAAAAGCTGGAATTTAACCACCTGGTCTATTTAGATGACCCTTTGACGATAAGTAAATCAAATATCAACTGTCATAAAAATAGTGCTTCTAACTTCACTCTGTCACGTTAGCCCATCATTACTGCGCAACTCGTCTTCCAACATACAAGTGAGCTCCATTGAATAAACGGCTATTTCTACTTACTCATTGTCTTCTATCCACCCGGTACATAGACGCTCTGGCACGAAACCGAAAACCTCCATTCCAAATTATGTGTACCTCTAATAGATAAACACTGTGGAAAAGCTACGTTGCAGAGGAGACATATAGGAAAACCTCACCTGATATCTATATGAGGGCACTTAAGCACAATAAAAACACTGCAATTTTAACCGTTCCACCAAACGCTGTCACTAGTGGAAACCTGCAAACAATCGGCATGTCACCAACCATTCAGCATTTAAATATGCGACATGTGCGCACCATAAACTTTAAGCCACTTACTAGTAAAATTCACGTAGCTAAATTGGCGCAAACAAAATGCTCGCCTACTTCATCAACATGTAAATAATCTTAACAGGCAGGTAAGGTATATACAACAGCCAAAATATTGTAATGTAAGAGTGGGTCAAAATATTCCCAGTATTTCGCCCTTCCGACAATTTTTGGAGGTCCAGTAGGGTTTTACCAGCCACAATCGCAAAGCACACGAATTCCGCAAAAGCTATGTCCTTCGTCTCTACCATTTACACTCCACTCCCTCCAAGTACCACCTCGTTGTGTTCCTGTACCTGGATTCGTGTAGACTACCCAACGGATAACAAGACACTGCAATTATCGTTAAGTAATTCTCTCATTGCTTGATAAATTGCACTTCCTGTGTGATATGCTTCACATTTCTTCGCCTGCTATAATATTACTAACAGAAACAGACACACAGACATAATTTTCGCGCTACTGGGTTATAACATTTTTGCAATGACTTTCTTAATGGTAATAGTAGTTGTCAAAGACACAAATTGTTTCTTCCCCTGAATAAACCACTCCTACGGAAAATTCCTGATTCGGTGTGGATTACCATTTCTATTAATCCAGCAAATCTTTTTACTAGGTTTATTTACACACCCAATCGTCGGAACTCACCATGACCGAGAAGTTGATAGGCTTCTTTTTTGCTATTGCCGACCTCTCATACACTGATGAAATAATCGCTGGAGATTTAAATATACCCGAAATCATATGACCCCTTAACAATGAACCACCAAAACACAACCCCGCTATATCCACTCTTGCTCGACTGGGATGGGTACAGCAAGTCAGAGCTTGCTCGGTTTGATAACACACTTCATTTAATATTTACTATGGGATGTTCACATATTTGAATAAAGCCGCAGGAAGACATCACTTGTCACGGTCACACCTTAATTGTCGTCTTATATATTATATTGATATTGTGTTGGCACTGAAGAGGCAATACAAATGTTGGCATCTGCCAGTGTTCGTCTTCTTAGAACTTTAATCAAACTATTAAAGGTATATAATGTTCACATGTGTCCACATACAAAAGTGACAGATTGGCGGGTAGTGATCATAACATTGTTGATTGTTCTTTCCAAATTCTTTCTAAACCGATAAAATCAGTGAGCAACTACCCTCCATTCCTCTCTGTGAATTTATCAATTTTCTTGGATCTTATAAAATCTTTAAATTGGGATCCATTTTTCTTTGCAAATAATGTACCCATTGCTTGTGATGAGTCCTGACACCATGTTGAGCTTTGTTTTAAAGGTATGGCTTCAGAAGTTACTAAGAAGTTGTATAGAAGTGCTGCACCTGCAGACATCTTGAAAAAGGTAGCCAATAAACATCATAAAATAAAGAAAACTTTAAGGAAAACAAATTATTTTACTCTGTTGATGTCTACACCAGAATGCTAACAGCGTAACATTATGATCATCCTCAAATGCTATGCTCTGAGGAGGTAATGCTACTGAAGGGCGTCAGCGTGGGATGCTGCATTTCAAACTTTTGGAATGTAGGCAGATTAGAAAAGCTGGCTAAATTAACGCTAATGTAAACTGTGATGAAATTGCCGTAACCGATCAAGCAATCATGTTTTCGATCTTCAATGACCACTTCATGTCTACTTATAGCACTAATCATATAGAGGATGGTAAAATCAAGTTGATATCCAACGAGAGTAACACTTTCCTATCTGTTGCGTTCACACTTATTGACATTCGACTGTTGCCAGTCCGTGGTTGAGACCACTGAGCTACGGGGGACGGCAACGACCATCGTGAATAAGTTACTAGATGTGATATAGCGCCGCTCACTATCCACTGACTTACACGTTACTGCCGTGCAGAGGACAGGGTAGCCCCCCTCACCAAGCGACGAGCTTAACAAACTTAAGCCGCCAATTATCTTATGGCATTATAAGCAGTTTGTTCTGTGTACTGATTACAGAAGAGTAGTAGGGGGAGTTGAATGGTATAGGTAGAATTTCGTCACATCTAGTAACTTATTCACGATGGTCGTTGCCGTCCCCCGTAGCTCAGTGGTCTCAACCACGGACTGGCAACAGTCGAGTTGCGGTTTCGAGCCCTACCAAGGGTCCGATGGAATGCGCACTGCTGATGATTCCCGAAAGGATGAAACGCGCGTACAGTGCTTTTCCGGGCTTGTGGCGGCTGTCTGAGTGAGCCTAGATGTGACGAAATTTTATGTTGCTAACTCAGATTAGTACGGCCATCATGCTCACAAGGCCCTGATACTATGCCGCCAATGCTAGTTAAGCACGGAGGTCCAGACATCCCCCGTTTGTGCCTAATGTACTTACACTTTCCATGCTTAATGAGGAGTATCCTTTGCACTGGAAACAATCAACTGTAATACCACGACACAAAAGCGGATCTATGCAAGATTTAAAAATTATCGCCTGATCCATCACATATATATTGTCTCCCGAACCTTAGAGAGGTTAGTTAAGGGACGTACAATGGAATATTTGAGTTCTAGGAGATTTCTTAATAAACATAAGTGAGCCATTTTTTGAAAGGTGGGTCAGGCATTAACTGTCAGTTAGATCATATTGATTATGTGACTAGGGCAAGAGACGCCGTAGGTGCCATCGCTGTAATATTTCTTGAAATCCAAAAGGCTTTCGACCGTGTCACACAAAGTTATTGTTGCAGGAGCTTATGTCCTATTTTATCACAAATTTGCTTCTATGGTGGTTGTCCTCTTTTCTCGAGGGTGGAAAGCAAGTAGTCAACGTTGGTAACTATACTTCTGAAGTCACCACATAAGCTAATGGAGTAATTTAAGGTAGCGTGTTAGGCCTGCTTTGATTCTTAATCTATTTCAATGATCTTGATGAAATCTTGTAGGGAAGCCATTCCTCTTCGCTCATGAGGTTCCGCCCCTCGGCAACGTAGTTCTAAGTTTGCCTGTATTCCGATTGACTTTTCCACATTGGAGCACTGGAATAACTCCTGGAAGTTGCACTTTGCTCCTGACAAATGTTCTCTATCGTACCACGGCTGTGGCCCTTCTCCGAACATCAAAACCTTAAACGACCCCCATATTCCTGTGTGTAGAACAGTCTGAGACCTTGGTCTAAGCTGTTCTGCCTCATTTAATTTTTAGTGCAAGTAATATTATTGCACGCTTCTGCCGGGAAAGTGATCGCCTACATAAGTCGATCTTTCACTTTGAGGAATTCAAGGCTTCAAGTCTTTAAATTATATGTTAGGCAGAATATTGAGTACTGTAGGCTAGTGCAAGGTAATCTGAGAAATGTGGGGGAGCATATCACTTGCAAACATTCAGTGATCATTCACAAAGTAGTTTTTGAACTTGACTAACGCTATGACATACCGTGTGCGTTACCAGGCTCTAAAACCAAAACCGCTGAGGCTTCGCCTTCTTTACCGTTTGCTATTCTGATTAGACCGCACTGCTCAGCCACAACTGGAGTATCAGACTCATACGTTGAAGGAATTAAGAAACGGCGAGCGCATATTGAAAACATCAATTTCGCGCATCAAGCTGCGCTCAAATTTTTCTCTCCTTAAAATTGGCTTAATATGGAACAACCTTCCATCGAGTATTAGAAAGTGCACAACCTATTCGCAATTGCAACGCGGAATTAATATGCATCTGCCGGTTTAAATTGCTGGTTTTACACTTAGCCAAAACATTACTATAGATGATTTGTAAGACAATGGTTCAGGATACACTAGAACATCACCATTTCCTTTAACCGTCCACTTATTATAATAATTCCTACATACAGTTAAATTCCTGAGTACCTATTTATAAATATCTTGCTTCTATCACTCTGGCTAAGCAATGCTGGTTTCCCCTTTGATGTATTATGCCTTTCTAGCTAATGTCTCTCTATCATCGTCGCAACTTGTGATTGTGATTGGTCTTTCGGTAAGCGATTGTATCCATTGTCATGTTTCTTAATTCCTCATACTTTATATCCTTCCTCGTTTCCTTGTTGGCCATGACTGGACTGATCTCCTGAGATGAAGGATTACCGCTTCTAAATTAATAAAATATTTATGCCCATGCAAATCGTACTGCTACTGACTCACTGACTTATAACAAAAAGTGCCATAATAGGTTAATCCGCATGACAACACGGGCTGAAGCTTCATCGCCAACAATGCATGCAAAAAACAGCACTTATGACCAAAAGCCTTTGTTAACCAGCTGCTGGTCTATTTACTATTTTGCCACATCGTCACAGGGCAAGTTTTAGCATGGAAGTACGGGAGAAACTAATCGAGGGAATAAAATTTATAGAAGCAGCTCCATGGATGGACGTATTACGTGGCTTAAACTTTCGGGTAAATCTACTAGTGTTACTGCTGCCACTACCTTAATCTCTCTAATTCATTCAAACTGCCAATCACTTCAAAAACCCATATGGGAATCTATGTAACAAAAACGAAAAATCAATTATATTATGCCATCACGTTTTACAAGCTGATCAGGCCACGCATTCGGTCTCTGCCTCGCAATGTCGAGGAATAAAACGACTATTTACTGGTGTAGTTATTTATTTATTTATTTAACAAACAATAAGCGCAGCGATGCGGAATATCCTCGTTGTATGTTTTGGTATGTAACACTTCCTTCGCAATTGGAATTGCCGTGATTGTCTTTTATATGTTTAAAGAGTAAGTACCTTCAGCTGCAATTGCTGCTTCGTACGCAACTTACAGTTCTGAGAAATCGCGGTTGCCCACCGACCATCCCTGGGCGCGAAGACCAGTTGAATACACGCCTTGTAACACGGTTTTCCCACTTTACTCCGCAACCATGCCTCCTGCATGGAAGTCTCCACAGATACCTTGCAATTCAACCTAGATTGTGTGCACAAAATTCTTGGCGAAATAAATATGAATATGTGAAGGGAAGTATTGCAAAACGATTTATGGGGTGACATTCGTTCGACAAGCATGAAATGGCTTCTGCGGTGCCGAAGCTGGCGGAAATTCCTTAATTATCTTCAGTTTAGCTTTCCAGTGACGATGTTGCCAGTGAAAGATACTCGCTATCGCCAGGCTACAGTTATCAATATAACACATGTCGCAGGTCCACTCATTTTGTCGTCGTTTTACTGCTACAATTAACCAGACTAAGAGACTTGGTTTATCTTACGAAAGCCATACTTAATCGATGCTGCAGCGCGTAATACTTTCAGAAGTGACGTCTATTTTTGAAAGCTGTTGGACATCTTTCCCAAATGGGCAGGCCTCGGAAGTTAACTAGTTGGAAACGATGCGAGATAACTTATCATGCGGGTTTATTCCGAATAAATCGGCATACCAGTTGACCACGAAGCTAACATCCTCGTTTCCACCAAACAAGTAACATTTAGGGTTTGGTAGCAAATGCTGGCATTTGGAGACGGCAAGAAATGCGGTGGGGGATATTTCGCATACAAGACGCACAATTTAATAATGCCATCGTCAGTATAACTTACATGATTTCGCGGTGAGACGGTTGTGATTTGTCCTATTCAATACTGCCATTTTTTCACTAATATTGCAGTAAAGCAGTTGGTCGCTGTTAATCCCAGTTTATGTGGCAACGTATTAGTGATTGTATTTTGATTGTATCGGTGCGCCATCTTGAGATTATAATTTAGTGAATACACTCACGTGGATCTCCACATTTCTTCTGCAATGAAGCGTTTTTCCAGCTTGTTTGTTTCGTGGGATTTACATCTGGCTCCTTAGAGCGCCTAAAAAGATTTCATTGTTATTACAGAAGACCATAACTCACGTGTCGGTCGTTTGCTGTTATGCCATTCCCATCTCGGAAGACTGTATAGAAAATATGATATTCGGATTGACAGTGGAGTGAGACTGCTTAGTCAGTGTGTCTACCACCAACAGCCCGAATCATCGTCACCGTTAGAACCACTGTACCACTTGGCATCATCCATCATCAACAGACCTGGTCATAAATTTATTACAATTTCATAAGTCGCAGTTGGCGTGACAGCATCCAGGATTGCCTGTCATATTAGTCAACATGCGTTGAAACGGTTCATTCATTGGGTTGTGCGGCAGTTTTCATGCATTTGCGTAGCTCATCTAGGATAAAGCAAACCAGAATGAACACGTCTGTGTGGCAGGACCCAAAGTTAGGAATGGTTTATCAACACGTTTCGGGAAATCATTAATCTGTCCTTTACTCTGGATGTTGAACAACACAGATCAAATCTGCAACAACCTTGGTAAATGGCGTGTCCTCAGGCGGTCCCCGCGCCCACAGAAGGTCGATGGACGACCATGATTACAAAGAACTTTGGGTTGCGTGCGGGGCATCAATTGCACGCATCGCAGCAATTTCCAAATGCGAAGGAAGTACGACAGGCTAATAGGAACAATGTCGACATTATACAGAGCAGCAATAATTGTTTATCCATTAACTTATTCATAAGCTACGACGTTTTGTGCGCATCTAAGAGAGTTCATCAGCAATGTTTATCTGAAATGTGATTTTTCCATGGGCGTGCACGAAATCCGATATCTTACTTGTGAAGTTTCTATAGCGCGGTCAAATCATGAGTGCTATGGGGATATTGAAAAAACTATTGGTAAGCTATCATGTGTTATCGGGAGTAATGCTGTTCCTTTTCATGCACGTGTCTTGTTTGTCGAGCTACACAGACATGCTGCGAAGACATGCACTTAAATCTTCATGGAAAGAATCCGCTGACATTCCCGTGCCACATGCATGTCAGGTTGTATCCAACGAATGCCATCACAGCTGTGATGCGAATATTTATCACTCATCCATGCCCTATGGTCAGTTTGACGTAACATAACCATGGGACTTACTCCCTGAGTTAGTTGACATGATGTTTAATGGCATAACGTTTCGATCACTTACCAGCTACCTAGCCGTGATATTAATTTTATGTAGTATTACTAGTATTAGTATGTCGCACCAACAACGCGCAGCTAACGAGCATCCGTAAGCAGTATAAGAAAAAGAACAGCAGGCGAGATCAGTTATTGAAGAATTCAGATGCAATCAAGGTACAGAAAGTATAAATATATTAGGCACTAAACTCAAACACACGGTATTTGCAAGCCAGCATCCTGGGTCAGCTGCACAGATTGGGGACCAACTCGCACGCAGTGGCTTTCGAACGTTCGCAGCCCTCAGAAGCACTCAGACAATCCCAGCACTCAGATAATCAAATGTAGCACTTGTACCCCGCTAACGGTCCAGGGATGTGCGGCATCTCACAACCGGTAAACACCTGTCCTGTATTCTAAACAATCCTTTCATGTACTTGCTGCGACAATGCGATGTTATTGAGTGTCTGTGTCTCAAGCTCCTGACAGAGCAACACCCCGGGTTTGTGACATCACGTGCGTTGTTTGAGACCATGTTGGCCTACTTCGGGAAGGCAGTCAAGCCTGCTTTATGGGGGGTGCAGACATCAGGCTTTGGACCGTTCGGTTGGTCATAATCGTCTGTGGCTGCCTGCCATTTTGTCCACTGATTGCAGTGGAACCTATTTTGTCCACAACTGGTCTCACCTACAAATATCCTAATATGCGATCCGGGCTAAGTTTTGAAAATGAGTTTACTAGGTGGCGGCTGAGTGAAGTAGTTCGAAGCGCACACAATGATTTCAACCTTTCAAAATACTGTCAGAAAAAGATCCAGGATGGTGGTTCTACTACAATTTCGGACACTGCGCATACAACATCAGCCTTGATTGCACAAGCCTAAATTCAACAAAATCATGTTCAAATATTTTATACTTTTGAGACAATTAAGTGTTCCTTTACGAAAACGGATGCATTGTACAATCTTCTTAGTTAGATTAATCCAGGTATACTTTATTATTTTAAATATCATGGAATGTAAATTTTCACCTTAATAATAATACTTCAATTAAATTTTGGTTAGCTAATATTCTGGTTTTGTTTGTCCTTTAGCTTTGCTTTCCATGCATATTTTCTCCGTCAAATTCTTGCGAGATCACGCTTGTTTCACTTTCCACAAATTTGATACAAAAAAGCATCCTGTTTGGCATACATTGCTATCACTTTTGTCGCCCACCTCCGCGGTTGCTTGAAAGAGAGGAGAGTGATTGCCAGTCTTGAACAATACTTGGTATTTCGGGCACCGTAGGCTGAACTACACAATGAGAAGCTACCATAGTCAAAATAGCAAAAATATCAACTTTTCAACAGATTATTCTGAAATCAGCTATTCTGCGTATTTTTGTTAGCCGTTTACGTATAATTAGCGGATTGGAAAGGTTGCATACAGAGATCATCTGGATGAAATATACCCAACGTGCGTTCATGTAGCCGCTAAATGAAGGACACTTAGTCGTTGTACACACAGCCGAGCAATCAGAACTACTACTGTTAGCTCTAAACAACTGTTACCCCGCAATCGAATTTGCAGTTGTGAATGAATCTCACAACTCCTTCTAATATTATATGTTGCTTTAAAGATACCTAAATAGTACACTGCCCAATGTTTGATATTAAGTGCCCTGTGAATAATAAAGTGGTTCGGTTTCGTACCATCTTTGCAATAGCTAGCCAGCTATGCTCAGAGGAAACGATTGCACGTGAGTTGTAACGCGTCTCCTCTACAGCACGCGAAACTATATGTCCGGGGAAGTTCCTAGCAAAGCACTCAAACAGGAACTCGGAAAGCGGGAACGAACAAATGCCCGACGTCCCTAAGAAAGAAGTTTTCATAACGATGCCTTTCAAAGGAGAATAAAATGGCAAGATATTCAGATATCACCTCCGTCAATCGATAAGATAGATACTACGCAGCTGAGCATGTGGTTTGGCAACAAGTTAAGAAGTTGCGTTTTAAAACCACCATGGACATAACAGAAAATTTCGCTTTACCAAAGACGCTGCCTGAGTATTTTGCTTTTGCAAGCACTATAAATGGATTGTAAGTACGCATTGTGAAACCAGTGTCATCTTTCAACAAGGATTCTGTATCTCGCTGATTTTTGATGACCATATGTAGCGGCGTACCTTGCACTTTGGCAGCAATGTATCTCAATGCGTGCAAAAATGACTGCTTGATTGGCTGCCTGTAATAGTTGTCTATGTCGGGGCAGCCTGCGTTGATCCCGATCACAACAAGCTGGAAGGACGTCGGTAAATCAGAGGACATTGTTTCGCTAGGTTTTGAATTTACCTGAATTACCCAGTAAACTTTTGAGACAAAATATGTATCGGTCTTGCGATGCTACCTTCGGCGATGACGGGACATTTAGCAATACGGCATTATTTGTTGCATAATGATGCGCTTCGTAAACATCGATCTAAAAGAAAAGTTGAGGAAACATCATGTAACCCTTCACATATGTACAGCTGAGCTGTTTTAAAATCCACCGCTGGAAAATGTCTCTGAATCTCTCTGGTTATCCGTCCCAGGAGTCTCGCTTTACTTGCATCTATCCACAACTCGCCAATTTCATCAACCATGTATGTTGTCCTTATCAACTCAGCTTTAGATTTTTCATAGAAATAGACGCACAAACAAAGAAGAATTTATATATATTCAACAAATCGGTAGTGCACTGGTTCTCTCAGTAATTCTTGTCTATATACAGAGCCTTCATTGATTCAGTCAGATTTGATTGGACGCAGGGGTTTACTATACCAACTAAGTGGTCAAATGTATTAAACGTGCTGTTTACATAGGATATGGCCAACGTACAGAGAGACGTTTCAGAGAACATACCTGGTAACGTGGGTAACATGCTACTCTTAACCTTCAACATTCAAATGGGGACCAAACAAGTGCATCCTTCATACTACACCAGTCGCAGTATTAACTGGAAACCTTTCCGACAAATATATCGGTCCTGCGATTAAGAGGCTTTCTTGCTCTCCAGCAATGCTTGCACTGCCGTGGTGTACTTTTATCAGTAGTTTAGAAATACATAGCGCTCGTTGCTGGACAAGAAATACAAATCAGTGACCATTAAATAGAAGCAGTCGAGCGTCCAATGAGTCAGAAACCGATCGTCCGCTAAAAGGATAGGATAATTTAAAATCATTCCACCGACTCATCTCTGAAATCAATCACTTACAATTGATGGAGAGAACACATGAAGTGCAAGAAATCCTATGAATGGCATGTAAAGCAATAGAGCTAGTCTGACTTCTCCGTCAAAAAATCAACAAACGCCTTCACTTGATCGCTAAAATAGTAAACAAAATACGGTCGAATTTAACTGTATTTTCTCCATCTACATGATCCTTGATACTAATGCTATATATATAATAAGGCTTTATCTGAAGTGCTGTTGCTCTCCCCAATATCCGCCAAGCAACACATTATATTCAACTTTGCTCAATTCTGGAAACTGATCACAACATCCATGAAATTTAGGGGGCATGATATGTCACCGCTCCTTATGGAATATTTGCCGTTTCACTGGGATCCAAGTAATTTGCATAACAATGGAACACTTCATTCATCAGCCCACACACAAGGGCTGCGCAATGGAAATGTACAATAACAGGCCAAGCCAATTCACTCTTATAATAGCAGGATTATTCGTGAAATTAGTACCAAATTGTGAGGAAGTTCATGAACTCACTGGAGTTGATAGTAATTCCTAAGATGGTTACCTTGTATAATGACGTTACATATTACGGTAGCTGTATCACGTTAACTACATACCGGACTCCATTGACTTAAACATGATATATGTCTCTATGCTTGCACATGTAGAAAACAATGGATCGGGTGTCTCACAAACGGTGAGAGTTTCAGCATTATCTCTTTGAAGTCCGCATAACATTATTGAGTCGGCATTAATCATAAATGAACGGTCAAGCAAAGATAGACAACTTAGGCGCCTGTTGCTCTTCTTCGTGTTACATTCCGAGCGAAATTAATCAGAGATGTTTGATGGGCACGCTAATTTCCCTTATTTTTGTCAATGATTACCGTTCGGTTAATAAATATGGCGTGCCGTATTTATTTTTTAAGGATATATGATTTGTCCGCAATCCCGAGGTGTGCATATTTGGAATGTACTACCACTCCTTGAAGAATACATACATTTGCTTGGGACTTGGTGCCACAGGTAAATGATGACATTCTAAGCACAACAGTAAAGTATCAAACGTTTTGATCGCTTGACACAAGAAGTATGACTCACACGTGTCAGCGAACGCATCTGTGTCCAGCGGTCATCCCTTGACCTCGTAATCCGACATGATTGTACTTTTAACTTATCTGAACAGATTGAATACCAGTTAGCGCAAGGCAGGCAATCCTAAAATAAATGTCTCATAATATGCATACAATAACGGCTACAGTTAAGCTATGTAGCATTCGTAATTTTCCCAAGCTGGAATATCGCAGCCTAACCTGAGGCAACATAAGAAAATCAGGCAGAACATCGATAGAAAACCATCAACGGTTGTTTACTAACACGTATTGGGAAAACTATTCTGTCCTTATCTCTCGAGAGCAATGTCAGCTAATCCAACTCCATTCGCTTTGACTGCGAAGACTGGAATTTAGAGAGATAGCTGTGGAATCTGATTCATGGTCACATCCATTGCAATGGATTCAGCATAAACATTGAAGCATAATTACACACGAGAACTAGGTAACAAATACATTACTACCGCTTTTCAATTAAGGAGAAACATGTCCATTATTTTTATTCTTCTTCTGATTTTATCATGCTGTATATTGTTTTTACCAGCGGCAATACTAACCTGTAGCCTAAATGTGTCAATGGTACTGTGCAACTTGGACCGAGCACAAATTGCGCGCCCATATGTTTTGGCTAATAGGAGGGTGTTGGAAATATGGCACAGGGACAACGCATACCGCCCGGGTTAGAATACGGACCAGTGGTAACTCTTTCCGACAAACGATCTGTTTAAGTGTTGCCGACGTGGAACGTGCAAACACCTTATCCGAGGCTGACCAGCTGCAATCTGGAGTTTGGTAGTTGACCTTTAGCATTAACATTCTCATCTCTTTCAGCCTTCATTTAACAGCAAGTTGTCAATCTACTGTGGAGCAAACCTGTCCCACCTTAATTCATACATCTAGCCCTGTGCATGCAGCCAGGGATGCCCATTGTTTAATGTTAATTGACCAGTGTCAGTGCCACTGATAGTGTGTGCACAAAACTGGTCAGGGAGAGAATGAATTGATAACTGCGTGAACTTGAACGTACAACACATTATTTTGCTTTTGTTATGCGCTCTCTTATTAGCACTATACGTGAAGTTGCATGTAAAAATATATAGAGATTTCCAGGATGTTGTCTGGTCCTAGTGGTTGTAATATCCAAATCAAACTACTTTTGCGGCGGATGCCACTAGATTTGAAAACTACATTTCGGAGTATGCCGTTGATATTTTACTCCGCTCAGCAGCATGCTTCTTTTGCTCATTATCACTCTAAGTGTAAATGAAACAGTCGTTGAAGTTCGGGCAGATGATGATGCTATCAACTATGATGGTTTCATCATTTGTTTGGTCAGGTTTATCCTATCTGATTTCTTGTTCTGCTTAAAACTCAAAGTTTTTTGATGGCTCTAGTCACATTCCAGCTCTTCAGTTCCTCTATAATCTCTGACGGCAGCATTCTGTGATCGAAGTGCAGTGAAGTCAAATTCAAGCGAGGCCAATGCGAACATTAAACAGTTTTTTCTTCACTTACTCTATTTTATTTTGGTTGGCGAGTACAATACCCGAGAAACCTCTGGCGCCGAAATGTTTCTTAATTAGTTTATGCGTCCTAGAGCTGCATTTTATCTGTTTAGTTAAATACGTCCTTATCATTTGTTGCAAGCAATTTTTACATTATGAGCTGTCTTAGTTTCCCCAATAAGTTGTCATGGTTTGCATTCTTACGCGTTTCGGTGTCATGATTTTCTTGGAGCAATTTTGGCTACCACTAGAATTGAATCACGATTGTGTTTCGATAGCCATATTACTTTTCACTTGTGTGGTGAACACTGTGTTGTTTCCTCAATTATGTAACTTTCAAACTGTATATTTTTGTATGCGAGATTCAATTGAGCGGATTAACTTGCGTTTTGTTTAAACATGTCACAGTGCTGCGCCAGGAAAACGTGCCACAGTGCAGCATTAGGCGAACATCTGCTCAGCAGTATTATAGGGATAGAGGCAACCCACGCCCTACTCTCCAGCGAAGACAACATATGTGCTTCAGACTGGTGAAAGCATGCCGGGCCCACTCGATCCGTTTGAGGTCTACTCTCGAACAACGTCCTCAACCGAGATGCACGTCCCAAAATAAGAGAACCAAACGGTTTGCTCTCTAATGTCACTCGTTAATGACAAGCACGGACAGGGGCCCATGTAACTCTTGTAATAGAGTTTCATATTTTAATGACAACGTGCTTCGTATGGCTTTTGGTTCCTCAACAAGCAGTGATATTGTCTTCGCAATCCATGTTTGCTAACATTTCTCGTGATAACAACTCAACGCACACCTTTGGAGACTTTTACTGACTATTGGACAAATAATTCAATAGCGCAATTGAATAGGAAAGGTGAATTAGAGCAAAATTAGCGTATTCCTTTGAAGAAAAAAACCAATCGTATGGCTCGCTGTAAGCTTAAACATTGTCCAATGTGCAAGTGTAGTGTTACTTTAGGATGACTGCAGAGCTGTCGAGCACAGCGTTTGGTTACACGAAGAGGTGATTGATGCTGAGTTTGAGATAGCCGGAATATCACCCATCAAGAACGACCGCCCCAGCAGTGGAGGTTCGGCCCTACATGACTACTGATCGGGTCTGAAATTTGCAATACATTATGATCTGGAAAGATACGTTACCGACTCACACTGGTGCCTTCTCCGACTAAGACACAACGACGCATGTCCTTAGCTACCCTTTACTATCCCCAACGTCCACTTCGGAAATGGATTCCCCCTTGCTACATAGCCTGAACCGAATTACAAATACTAGGTACAGCGACATTGCCATCTCCGCGGACTTTAATCTACACGATCTAGAGGTATCGACATCATCCGGTGAACAGATCAAAGCAGACTTGCATGAACCACTCGCTAATATTTCTTTGTGCAGCCATGTCACTAGGCCCACTAGATTCAGGACACCAAACAAACCGTCAAGAATGGACCTAGTGCTCACGAATAAAGAGCATATGGTTGACAAGTTTTTAATGGAGTGTCCATTAGGTTTCAGTGACAAGTAGTAATAAGGTTCAACTAGGCGTGTTATACAGAGTGTCCAGTTGTAAAGTAAGAAATAACCCATACAATCACAAGATGCCGCGCATTGAAAGATCTGTTCTACCCTGCTGCTTTGGAATCTTCAAACAACAATCCCCTTGACAATGTTTGGACAGAGTTGGTTGATAGACTCAGCGACATCTTCAACGGGCATCAGATGAAAACCCATTTCTCCCATAAATGCCTTCAAATCTAAGAAACAAGACACGAAAATGCCTGGCGATAAGTGATGCATAAAGGTGTGCCTACACTATGGGCAATTTCCGGATTCATCGAACCATTTCACTGCACCTGAGCATAAGGACAAATCAAGTAATCAATAGTGAGTAGCCAAATAATCATGATAAAAACAAACAACTGTATAGGCATGTCAATAATCTTCTTACGATGAATCATGGAATCCCCTCACTTTTCACAACAGGCGGTAGAGTGCAAAGCGCCGAAGAAGCGGCTAAAGCCCTGCGGCTAAGTAGGCCACAATTATCGAACTCACAACCTCTACCTGTCCTATAATGTCATGCACATTACCGACTCCACTGATTACACATAATTGTCAAAACTTAAATTGTGCTAAGGAAGTTACTCACACCACGTGATCCTAGTTATCCAAAAGCAGACAACATCCACCCGAGGGCACTGGAAGCTATGACCAACAAGCTGGCTGAGCCACTGTTGCTTTTTTTTAAAGGTGCTTTGGTTAATATCAAGTCCCTATTATATGGAAGCGTGAATTTATCACTTCAATTTGTAAAGACGGTTGCCGTTCATATCCTGCAAACTGTCGTCCATTGCCCCTCCTACCTGTGCTCGCGGTGGTGGTAATTGCCATCGCTGAAGCTCTAAAGGACTATCTGGATAAAGGTGACATCTTGGCATCGGATTGTGGATTCCGTCAACACTGGTCATGTACCATCAGCCTAATGATTGTAGGAAATAGTTGGACGGAAGCGACTGATGATGGGTCGGAGTTGACGTTATGTACCTGGACTTCTCCAAAGCTTTCGACCGGCTGGATCACTCCAAACAACTTCACCTTCTACAGAGCTACGAAATATAAGATCCTGTACTTGGTTGCATTGGAAACTTCCTTCATCAACGGAAGCTTCAAGTACGCGTTCGGGGATCACTCGCTAACCCGATTGAGGTAGAATGCGGTGTTCCACAATACTCAGTGTTGGGACCGGGCTTATTCCTGGTGTGTATCAACGACATGGCAAGAGTTGCCTCCTCAAATTTCCTGCTTTTCGCTGAAGATGTCAAGCTATGGCGAGTGGTTCGTAACAATGAAGATCACGATTCACGCCAACATGAGTTAGATTGCATTTATAAATGGTCAATGAGGAACTGGGTTTAATTAAAGTTATTAAAGTGCAAGGCAAAATACCTGCGTCGCAAGCCGGTGAGTTTTTACATGCTTGCCGACCACACCTTGGAGAAGGTCTTAAAGGAGCAGACCTGGGTGTACATGCACAGGAAGATCTTAGGTGTACAAAAAATAAGAGAAAGCAACGAGTACAGGCAATCAACACTTCGGTCTTCTTCGCAGAGCTTTCTGTTAGTTTGAACCCTCAATCTTACAACAAATGCTTAGCGTCTCCGTGCGACAGCACGTGGAAAATGCAATTCAAGCGTAGAATCCATGGCATAAATAGGATCTTGTTTCTTTCGATACTTCTCAACCAAAGGTAACCAAGAACGTCAGGGGAATCTTTCATATGCCCTATCAGCTTAGCTAGAAATCGCTCGGAATATACAGCATTTGATATCGGCTTTTGAGGGTGGAACTCATAACGGCTTACCAGATTCTGAAGAACCCAAACCATATTTTTCGTCCGCTGCTGGAATTAAACCACAACGCTAAAGTACGTGGTCATTATCTGAAATTTATCATACAGTATAGCCGGCTGGAATACTGGATAATGTATTATAAAGCAAGTTAAATAAATTATGTACAACTCTTTCGAAATATGGTAAAAAGGTCATCAAAGGAGTCAACCGTAAATAACGTTATCGTTCGCATGTAACATTTAAACTATCTGACTCACGATATTTCGGAACTCACAAATGTGATGTGTCATCTAAGTGTGCAATCTTTCTCTGAATCCAAGTGGTAAAATATAAATCTAACAAGGTTTTGAATTGCTGCACGGATGTTACCTCCATCACATGTTCAAGTAAACTGTTTCAAATGTTTACCACTCTCCGTTCGAAGCACAGTGATTAAGGAACACATTTCATATCCGGCACGACAAGTTTGTATCTGTGTCCGCGTGTGCTTCATGGCCCTCGTAAGTGCAGCATTGGCCTCAGCATTGGGAAATCACCGAGATGTAGAATTCGGTAGGTCATAATGAGGTCGACTCGCACCCGACGGTAGGACAAGATGAAGAGTCCTAGTTTCTCGCACCAGTCTTCATCCCCCAAGCCATGTAAAATCGGGATGAGCCTGGTAGCAGCGTGCTGCACCCGTTCGATTTTTTGTGCCTTGTTTAGGGTAATCGTAAGGAAGGCGGGCGAACCGTATTCTAGCATTGGTCTAATGATGGAAGAGAAGAGGCGAGTGGCAACCTCTTCAGACCATGTGCCGAAGCTACGTTTGAGCGCCTAGACCCAGCGCATTCCCTTACGATATAGCCAGTTCGTGTTGTCCACGGACTTCAGATCGTAGCGTGAGAGTATACCTAGATCCTTCACGGAGGGTGTGGGATATAGCGGTTGGCCGTCAAGGATGAAGTTTCGGCCATCAGCACCCTTACACAGGGTCATAAACAGATTTGGCTGGGTTGAGACGGAGAAGAACTTCTGCAGATCATGTGGATGGGCGGATGACGTCTTGCTGAAGTAGGCCACAGTCATCGGGAGCGCCAATTTCTCTCCAAATCTTCATGTCGTCCGCAAACAAGGCACACGGCAACCGGAGAAGCTGTGGTAGATCGCTGATGTGGATCAGGAACAGAGTGGGCACCAACACATTGTCTTGAGGCACGCCCCTTTTAGAGGGCTAACATTCAGTTTGATGGTCGTCGGCCTGTACCCTCCACTTTCGTCCAACAAGAAAGTCGCGGATCCACCGGTGCAGAGAGCCACCGACGCCACACATGCTGAGTTTGTGAAGGAGAACCTCATGACTGACCTTGTCGAACGCTGTAAAGAAATCGATAAATAGCACGTCGACGGAATTCCCCTTACATATTGTCTTCAATCACTCAGGCCTCGTCACAAGCAGATCCTTAATACATGAGCGACCTTGCATAAAACCGTGCTGTGCGGGAGTCATTACCACGTTTGACTGCAACAACTGTAGCAATCCCTTCTACACGATTTTCTCAGCAACCATTGCCAAAATAGGTGTCAGACAAATTGGCCTGTAATTGTCTACTTTGCTATGGTCGCCGCTCTTCGGAATAGGCTTCACCACCGAATATTACCAGTCAGGCGGCAACGAGCCTTCGGACAGCGACCAGTTGAAAAGATCAGTCACGACAGGAGAGAGGATACTCGAATGTGACTGGAGTACCAGTGGATGAAGCCCATCAGGTCCGGTAGGTATGGTACCGTCAAGGTTGGCGAGTAGTTGACCTACATCTTCAACGTCGCAATGCAGACTATCGAGTTCTTTAAAAGCGGTGCACGTCGAACTCGGAACAGACACCTGGTTATTCCCAAATACAGAAGCGAAGTGCGCCGCCAACGCGGACGCACGCTCAGTGCTGGAGGTTAAGGGCTGTCCATCCGTGCCATCCAGCACTGGCAAATTACCTGCCAGCTTCATGCGTCGCTTCACATATGCAAAGATTCTCTTTGGGACGGTTTTCGCGACTACTGCGAGCTGCTCATCGTAATATTGGCGCTTATTCTTTTTTGCACTGTTGCAGAGGTTCCGCTGACATTTATACCCTTCCTAAACATTGGTAGAGCCAGAGAGGAGGAAGTTGTCCCACATTCTGCGCCGCCTCCGACCCAAGTTTCGATACTCCTTGTCAAACCAATGATGGTTTATCGGTCCAGCCTTCTGACAATTCAATGGCACAAACCGGGAATACAATGATGTCAATCTCGCTTTTTTAAATACCTAAAATCCTTTCACGGGTGCAGCTTTTGACAGAGACAAATCCAGTTGGGTCGCGGCTCGAGCTAGACCATCGAAGTCCGTTATCCAGTATTTATTGAACGTTTCAGCGGACGTGAATACGGCAAGGATAATTCTATTTCAGCTATGAGCACTGAATGACAGTTTCTAGCCAGGGGCTCCAGGATCCTAACGTCACGCACTGGTTGTTCGTAGGTCGTTAGCATCAGGTCAAAACAGGACGGAGTTAAAATTGTCTTTAATCGTATTGGCTGGCATATGTGTTACGATGCACCAGTATCAAGTACCAAATCCACGAAGTTTGCCTCAACCTCACTATTTCCAGGAATCAAAATGCACATCAGGCCATCGTATTTGAGGACAGTTACAATCGTCCATAAATATAAAGTGTGAACGAATAATGCGGGTTCGAATAATAGGCAGCCAATTTAAACAATCACTCAGGGGGCTGCGAAAATTTGCGCACACAAGCAGTTCTCCGTGCCTGAGGCGGTTGGAGCGCAACTCTAGCTCACACAAACCATCGTCACTTCGGTAGGTGCTCACAAATCTCTCACGCAGGGAAGACCGGATTAAAATTAAGGCACCACCTTGGGCATGCTTTAGTCTATCGCATCGGAAACACGAGTAACCGTTGAGTTCAAGTTCTTGGGTGTATAACTCTGCATGTAGCTATGTCTCTGCGAGTCACACTACGTCTGGCCGCTCAGGTGCAAAGAAAAATCAAAGCTCATCGCACTTATTAATAACACTGTAGTCGTTTGTTAAGGCTGTTCACAGGCCGCAGCAGGAGCCGACGTGCGTGCTTCAAGTGCCAGAAGCCTGTTTATCCTGTTTCGCGGATTGTTGGAAACCACCCGAAATTTTACGATACGAAGATTTGTTTTCCCCTTATCAGTGTGCCTTTTCAGCTTAATGATGGCAGACTTGAGCCGCTCCCTGTCTACTTGGTCCAGGTATGGACGAGCATGGATCTTAAGACCTGTCAGCCTACATAAGGGTGACATGATCTGTCTTGGACTGGCTTCGTCCACAAAAGTGATTGTCATAGGCCAATTTTGTTGATCACCTTGCTTTCCAAGACGGGTAATCTGCCTCACTTTTACCGAGTCCTCACCAGCGTCGAGGAGTCTATCAATTAAACCCTGTAAAAACTCGACATCGTGATCGTAGCGCACTTGGGGTGATGGATCACTGGACTCCGGTGCGTGAAAGATCACGAGATTATAACGCCTCTGATCGGACGAGGTTGGCCTTGCAGGGCGAAGTATACTACCAGCCTCAAGTGGTTTGGCTAACTGTTGACTTACAGAACGTAAACGCCCAACGTTCCTTCGTAATTTCGTCCTCTGATCTTTCCACTGGTCTTCAGCACTCAGACTTTCACCTGCTGGGACATCAGTGTCCGGTGGATACAACAAAGGTAAACAATTTAGCCCAGGTGCAACTGGGCTTCTCACAACGTTTGGACTTCGTGTCGGTGAGTTTGCACGGGGAAAGGAGAACGACTGAGCCGAAACCTGAAGGCTCTTCGCGCTAGGTTGTTGGGCCAAACACAGGGAGCTGTTCGCAGCGAAACGCTGAGGTCTACACGTCGGCTTTACTCTTTCTAGCTGTATCTTATTTCGGCAATTTTCACATATAGTTTGGACGAAATCGTGTTGGATCTCGCGAAGACGATGAAAATGCTCAACTGATAATCCAACACATGAAATGTGGTATTTAACTTGGAACAAAATACACGTGAGGGCATTTGCACGGTATCCGACTAGTTTGGAGCAAGTACCACAGAATGACTGCTTCGACATTTTGAATAATACGAAAACAAGATGGCGGCTAGTTGACGGAGAAAATGGCGATAGAAGATCGCCGAAACCAACTGATGCAAACTCAAGTTGTTCTGGTTGAAAATTCAGAATCGGAAATGCAACCGAATTTTATCTAAATGTCCACAAAATATGTCAAATTAACGCAGAAAGCCAACACAAAGTGATCTTGTCAAAACAGCCGTAGAAATTTCTCTGGAATTTGCATGTGCCAGCTTTGGAACGCTGTTCCTTATGATGTCCTCCCTGCTCAAAGTCTGACGATATTAAAAAAAACGAGTTAACGATGTGTTGTCCCGTTTACATTTCATTTTATGACTTGTTAGCCGTGGGCTACAAAATTCAAGCAAACGGTGTCTTGCAAAACTCCAAACCAATGGAATTATGGATTTAAAGGTTTATAAGCGAACATCGCTATACATATGTATATGTAAAGTCCATCAACAACTTTCAGTTTATCATACAATTCACTTTTCGCAATAATTACCATCCCACGGGACTTGCTAAGCAATACTATTTTACCCATAATAAACCAATGTTGCATTGTTCCAACTGATATAATCAAAACTCAGGCTAATCTACTTATCAAATGTCTTCCAGATAAATACGAACAAGGGAGTCTTTTGCAGCCGCTTGACGTGATGTATCTGGAGATGTTGACAGCGTTGAAGATCTCATAGTTGAATAGTTGAATTAGGCATAGTTGCATAGTTGAATTAGGCCGTTGAAAGATCGTCACATATGTTAGTTAAGTCAGCCGATTTGATTCTAGGGTGCATACCAAAAGCAATAAAAGGTATTTCTTTGTCAACCGCGCTAGTTACTGTGTCTATTTAATTGGTGACTAAATAACCATAAAATTCCCTTTATTCTTTGCAATTTAGCTGGAATTAATTTATCGTTTCCCACAACATAAAAACAGTTAGACAAGAAATTTTGGCATTACCTCTGCATGTCCTACACCGCTCCTTCAGTACATTTATTAGGGGCCCCTTGATTCCGATTTTAAATACATCAAGGGGCTTTAAAAGTCAAATTTTAATAAACCTAGTTATCTAAATTAAATAGAAAAGAATGCTTCCATAAAAGCAGTTAAGTCTAGCCTATATTAGACTCGTAGAAGTAAACTTGCAATTTTGCTGATGCCTAAGAGAAATTTACGTGAAGGTTTCGTAACTTTTGAAAATGTATGTTACATATAATATATTGTAGAGCTGACATACCGTAAACCACCATACGCTTGGAGATTTTCGTTGTCATTCACGATCAGAAAAGCGGACATATATAAAAGGAATTTGCTCTAATGGAAGTGAGGACAGAAAACGCATCCTTGTCAGCATCGCATTTGTAATGACTACCGTTGGACATCAGATATTCAGCGTATCACTGAAATGTATACTTTTCTCTTGGGCTCAGCGTTGAATTGAAGCACGTTCTGCATATGCCTGGGAAAAGCACGCCGCATTTCCTTTTTCCTGTGTGTGCGGAATTTGATTGGAATCGACGGAAGGGTTGTCAGCAAACAAGCTGACTCCGTGGTTACAAGGCTTTGTTAAGCAGTTGAGAGCACTGAAGCCTTCCAGTCTCGTTTGTTAGGGTACCAGATCCTGCGAGCATATCTAGTTGGAAGAGTTATCCGATATCGATCGGAATCTTAACAAAAGTAAATTTTTGTGTACCACTTTGTTAAATAGCCTTTTCTCCATTATCTTCTTGATATTAATCATGGTTGAAAACAATCTGCCTATCCTCTTTTGATCAAGTGCTATATGGATATATTTATATTCCTTAATAGTTTTCTTATCCTATATTACTGCTACGTTACTGAATTGCAATACACATCAATAGCCATTGCTTCTATTATTTAAAGTTATGGTAAGACGGAAAATTAAATGACTTTTTGTTATTTCGGTTCAAATGGTCGTAGAAATGCAACACTTAGTTAGTAAATACCAATGCAACCGCAGGGCGATGCTAAATTAGTAAACAAATGTGTATATTTCTTAAAAGGCTGCATTTGTTCTCTTATGTAAATTCATTAATACCACAGTGCGTTTCGTCTACAATTCATTTATGAACATGCATTGAATGAAGAATAGTGATCTTCTGTTTTGTTGAATATAAGTGACTATATTTGAAAGTTAATATCGCCATGTACTTTTTGGATCCGATCCTATGAGTGCGCTAGTGTACTGCTGAAGGTCCAAGTGTTTGAAAATGTTTGGCGACACAAAGGTTTAGGTGAGAGTTAAATATAGAGAGCATCTGTCAGGTTTAATCAGCATTGCAACCACACTGCGCCTGTGAATAAAATAAATGCGAGTTAGTATCATGTGACCCATCTGGGGTCAAAAATGAAGTTTGAGCTGCCTTCAGAAAGCTTAGACTATATATTGGGGCAAAAAATGACATGTAAAATATGAACCTAGGTTCATTTGAGAAAACTTAATAGATCACGGGTTAATGAATTTATGGTTGTAAACCAAATTTTCTGAAATGATGACTTCCCGATCGGTTCCAAATATGTTCCAAGCTATTGAACCCAGTTTAATTTGAATCAGATATCAGTGGGCCGTCCGGCCCCAAAAGAAAAAGAAGCTTTTTTAAAATTTCCATTAAAGTTCAAATAAAAAGCAATCTTCAGAGGTTCCAAAACAATCGAGGCACAACAAATAATAATGATTAAGTAAAAAACACTCAATCGGGTGATTGATAGAAGGCAATAAATTGCTAAATAAACATTCCAAGATGTTGTATCTAGCAAAATGTCTCACGTGGTCTCATGGGTGTACAACGCCCGTATTCATGCATATGAGTACACGCGTGCTTGCCAGTGTCGTCCATCGTGAAAACGCTGGACAATGCGCGGATAGTGGAGTCGGAGTCAAACTACGGCACATCATAAAGCAAGTTCCCCGATCGATCATTGTGCTGTTTAGGGCTTGTTGGAATGGAGACAGGTGTACAAAATGGAAACAGCAGCGCCTCGTAACACAGCTACTGCGGTAGAGTTTTGGTGGCGCTTCGACATTCGTAAGTGACCTGAGCAATATGTTTGCAATAGGTACTTAATATTATCCCAGCAACCGACAAAAGGGTTACTGGCAACGATATTGTAGACTGAAATTTAGCTTCCAGAAACCAACCTTAGCAAAATAGACATTGTTTAAAATTTGATCTTGTAAATATGAAATGTGAAGTTTTGAGGAAGGATATTTGAAAATCCTTGCCGTTTAAAGACTAGTCGCTGCCGCATAGCCTATTCTCCACTCACAGTTTTGATCGTCGTTTTAGGAAACAATTGTGTTTTCCCTGTCCAATTGGCTTCAGGCGGAACCACGGACCTTTATTCCAACCTATTCACTGCTGATATAATTATTTTGTTAGCAAAGAAATGAGAAGCTACATTTCTAGGCAACATCTAATTTACGCGGGTACGGAAATTCACCTAGGGAACAAAGCGCAAGGCGTATTGATATGAAAATGGAATGACAAAGTGTAGGGTCACAGCACACGCATGTGGGTTCTCCAGCATACTATGCACCACAAGCCCGTTATCCCTGTTATAACTGTTCTGACACATTGTGCTACAAACGCAACTTTGGCTCAAATCTGTTAACGGTACAGGCCAATCCGGCCAGCCGTTTGCAAACCATTCATGTGACCCTCCCCAAACCCTCGCAGTCTTATCGAGCGCGTGTCCACAGTAACCATACGGGCCTGCCGATAAACAGTTTTTCGCACTGCATTGCTAACACAGGGAAATAATGAACTTGACTAGTAGCACGACGAATTATTTCGGAGAATGATTTCCTAAGTGACCAAGATAGCGTTGGTACTGTCTGTCGATTCAGCGCTGTCACGATGCACCACCGCTCGCCGCTAAAGCACTATGAACTGCAAAATTAGGTCGGTTAACGCGCAGTATTTGCATCAAAATACTTGAGCTATTTGACCAAACGCAAAGCGTGTGCGACGTAAAGAAAACCGGCAGGCCTCCTACCGCCACCGATGACGTCTACGCTTGCGCTGGCATTGATAAGGTAGCCGGAAATAGTGATGGAAGCAATAAGACAATTTTGCAGCACTGCGCCATCATACGATGTTCTGTGCATCGCATATTAAATGAAAGGGAATTCCAAAAGTATCCTACACTGCAGGTTCAACATCTGAAGTTATGCGATTGGGAGTACCGTATAACGTTTTCTGGATATCATGGAAGTGCACTCAATCATGTTTACAGATGAGGTACTTTTCGTCTGCATGACGCCTATAAGCATCATGTTTGGTCTACCGATAACCCACAGTAATGCCTCGCTTCGTGTGTTCGACGTGGTGCGCAGCTCAGGGCATAGGTTGGGTTGACAGGGCGAAAATTATCGGAGCAATTTTATTCTTTCAGCTTGGGACGGGTAACTTGATTTTTGTTACAGAATTAATGTTTCAAATTTCTAACATCCTCGTACAAAGAAATCTTGCAGTCCAGGGTCATTCGACAGCTGCAGGTCGATGGCTTATTGAGTACTGTTTGGTGGCAGCAGAATGGTGCGCCTGCCCATTCTGCACAAACCGTCCGTGATTACCTTGACGAAGATTTCCGTAACCGCTGGAGCGTTGGTAGTGGTACTATTAATTAGTCAGCACGGTCTCCTGATTTGGACCCACTGGGTTTCTTTCTATGGGGTACTTGAAATGCCGTGTGTATGAAACCAAGCCAAATTTTACGGAGGAATAAAACGGAACATCGTCACCGAATGTCGGGGTATATCTATGGACATGTAGAAAGTACGAGCCAATAGCACCTGGCGAGTACTGATGTGCAAGCAAAACGACGGCGGATAATTTGAACATCTACTTCGTTGACATTTATGGCGAGTAAGTTGAGTTATTAACAGAACTGACGCTTCGTATTTTTAGCGTCCTCCAAAAAATAAATTTAACAGGCCTGTGCTATTCCGAAGCTGCAGGCCGCAGAAACCGAAACTGCTCATCTACAACGAAGGTCGCGGTTATCCATGGAGGCTTTGCAGAAAGAGCCAGTCAAATGCTTCCAGTGAGTACTGCTCTGCAAAAAAGGACGGTTGCCATTTTTGAATCTTTATTTCGTTGGATTTTAAGCTTTTGAAACGTAGTTTGTGAAATACATGTATAATGCGTAGCGAGTAATTTCACTAGCACATTGTTGCAATGGTTAATGGTGCAAATATTTCGTCAGGGTTGAGTGAAAGCTGGAAGAAAATAGAACAAGCTGGGCACGTGTGAAACGTCCGATCGCTCAATAGCCCGACATGATGCAGGCGTCGCTGTTGATGTTGTGTATAGTTGAAAAAGGTAGACGAAAACGTTGCAGCTCAGCGGCCTGCGTTATTCGCTTCTTGCAAGCCAGAGTCACGTACTTACGTTGTTCATGTGACGGTAACCTGGTGTTTGACAAGTAACTCAATTATGATTACGTCACTCCCTTTACTATCATGGTTCTCCAGTGGTACGGGAATTGTTGCTGACAAATTACGCAGGAGTTACAAGATACAGGTATTTTCTTTACCGATTATTGTTATCTACTTCGGCACCTCGCTTTAACCTTTATAGATTTCAATTGGCGCACAACATCATTATGTAGAACGGTGCGGCATTATCTTAAATTGGTATTTGGTCACCGGTGGATTAGTCGCAGAGGTCCAAAGATTGGCTTGCTCGGTTAACAGCTTTGAGCCAAAGGTGCGTTTGCAGAACAATATGTCAGAATAGTTATCGCAGGGCTAACGGGCTTGTGGCGCATATTATGCTTGAGATCCCACATGCATGTGTTGTGACCCCACCCTTTGTCATTCCTTTTTCATGTTAAAATGCCTTGCGCTTAGTTCACTACGTAATTTTCCGTATCCTCATGAATCAAATGTTGCCTAGAAATGTAGCTTCTCAGTTCTTTGCCAGTGGAATAATTATATCTGCAGTGAATATGTTAGAATGAACGCCTATGGTTCCGCCTGAAACCAATTGGGCAGGGGAACCACATTCGTTTCCTGAAACAGCGATCAAAACTGTGAGTGCAGAATAGGCTATGCGGCAGCGACTAGTCTTTAGGCGGCATGGCTTTTCAAATCTCCTTCCTCAACACTTTACATTTCATGTTTGCAAGATCAAATTTTAAAAATTGTCTATGCTGCTAAGGTTGGATTTGGAAGATACATTTCAGTCAACAACAGCGTTGCCAGTAACCCTTTTGTCACTTGCTGGGATAATACTAAGTACCTATTGCAAAATCATTGCTCAGGTCAGTTGCGCCTGTCGAAGTGCCACTAATATTCTACCGCAGTAGCTGTGTTATGAGGCACCACTGTTTCCATTTTATACATTTGTCTCCATTCCAACGAGCCCTAAATAGCATAATGATCGTTCAGGGAACTTGCTTTATGGTGTGCCGTAGGTTGGCTCCAACTACTATCCGTGCATTATCCAGCGCCTTTACGATGGACGACACGGACAAGTACGCGTGTACTCAAATGCAGTAATACAAGCGTTATACACCCATAAGCCCACGTGAGACATTTTAAGAGAGAAAACGCCTAATAATTTTTAGTTGCTTTTATGGTTCTCTCTTTCGCCCACCCGAATTAATCATCCATTTTCAAATATTAGGAATCTAATCTGACTAAGGTCTTGTATACTTCCTTTTTTTACATATCATAACCTAAAACCGTTTCTTAGGTTATTTCCTTTCTAGCGATGCAGCAAGCTGTTCTAATTTGAATACGTGCCGTTAAATATTTATTTTGCTTGTTTTTCTTTGTTTTTTTGCATTCTAGCTCATTGCCCGTCGTAATTCTACTAGTCGGTTTCAGTTGTTTTCAATATCACAAATTTTTCGCACTTTACTTTTCGTATTCGCTTATGCTTTTGGAACATTTACTGCACTATATTTATCTCTATCGGCTTTTTCCAACGGATGACAAGATTTCGGTTGTTTTTGGGCTACACTTCTACTTTATAATTATATCGTGTGGCCACTATGCAGTTAAATACGAATTCATTTCTACGATCCGAATTGTGCTCTTTTTCGCGTCCATTTTATATATCATACGATATGCGCGCTTGCATTTTATTCCATCTATTAACTTTCACTGGACTTCGCTGAATTTATAAAACGATGAAATTCGTCGATTACCTGGTTATTTAAATGCCGTTGACCATAATAAAAATTCACGCTCAAAAGAAAGCATAAGTCCATCTGCAAACTTTTTACAAACATGAATATTACAACTAGTTTAATTTAATCCTAGTACATCTGTTTTTATATGTGGCGTGATTTGTGGATCTTTGTTGTTGCACTTAGAACCTGTGATTGGCTACCTACAAAATTTCCGATTCCGTATCAGCGGCATACCGAGCAATGTGTCTCTAGATATATAGTTTTCTACGGGTGTTGTAGCCGGATCTGTCATTAGCTTTATTCTTCTGATCCGTGCTGCTAAAACTGCCGCTCTGTCTTTGGTTCACTTGTGAAATAGATATTTCTGAATTGTCTTCGAACTGTGTATGTTAAAATAATAACTTCCCTGGTGTTAATTACTAATTAAGTATTGGTGAATAAGACATATATAACGCAACAAATGCTTAAGGTTGAGTTGTCTATTGTTTAATATGGTTCATAATAGATCGCTTGTTTATAACCGCACGCAACATTGTTAACAGGATTGTTATGATAACTAACACTCTCAGCCTTCTAAATATGTAGTGTATTTATCGAGAGTACCAACAGAGTAAGTATTCACAACATAATACACAACTTTTAAGCAGAAGCAGAGGCGAATATATTCTTTCAATAATAACATAACGTTGGTTGGTACCATTATGGGTGCGAAGTCGTTCATAGCGTGGTTTGATAATACGCTATCCACATTCAACCCGGCAACGACAAATATCCTACCTCTTCCAAAAACTGGATGTAACTCCCTCTTTCAAGCTGTATTATCAACTATTTTTAAAAATTTTTAAGCCCCGACCCACCTCTTGTATTCCAACAGTCGCTGGATCCTCCTGGCGATAAACGATGCTGTCATTTGAGTATTTGACTAAGATTTTGGCCATATTTTGCCACGCAAAAGAAGAATGATGAAACAGGAGTGATAAGCTTATTTGCTTGAATAAGACATAAATATGCGAAACCTACAGCAGTATATATCAAAACAAAGGAATTTTAACAATTATTGCAAAACATTAACGAGTAAATATATAAGGCATTAAATGTTGTTCTGCTCGAATGTCACACTGGGTAAGTCCAGTAATCTTATAACCTGGCATTCGCTTTACTGACCTATACAACATAGTGATTTGTTTAAAATATCCTACCATAAAGCTCATGAATTATTGAACATGTAGCGTAGAGGTATGGCTTGGAAGAACACAGGCAACAAATTTGGAATACAGCGAGCACTCGCTGGCATCATATGCGATGTTGAAACCCAAGAATGCGTTCCAAATGTGGTTGTAATACTGGTAAACAAACAATACAAGACTGCTACTTTTCTACATTAGCGACATCTTATTCCTCTAGGTGTAAACTTCAACATTTCCGTTATAATCGTCATTTTTACTAGCACTCGCTTAACATTGCTCCTCACGGTGATCTTTCTATCATGACCCGCTGTTGATGCATTATCACAAATGCCAATTTCGTTAGAAACTGGGGATCCAGTATAAAATTACTTGATTCGGGTTTTGACGTTTAGATATGGATTTTGGATTCAATTTGAATAAATGCATTTAAGCTAAATCAGTTGTTTAACAATCCGATCTAGTGGAAATTTCTATTGGTGCGTTTATTCATTATACACTATTATTATTATTACTTTATTATTATACATTATGTTTATACCTTTTAAACCTATTGTCTTTGCTATTTGTGTCTTTTCAGTTATTGCAGCTAATTTACAAAAGATCCGGCATTATCTTTACGTAATATAAATTTTATATTTGGATATTCATAACCAGTAGCGCAACCCAGATTATTACATTCTACCGGATATGCTTCTAGATTTATCATATTTATTACGTTTTCTAGATGATGTAGACACCAAAAAGTAACTTGATGTTAGTTTGCTCCATTAGCATACATGTTAGTGTGAGGAACACCTGTATCACTAAAAAGATTATCTTGTTTCCAAATCCACTTTCAATAATATTTTTAGGAATCACCACCCCACCGATGGGTCATTTATTTTACAATTGCATTAATTAAAGTACATCTGTTTAAAAATTCACCTTGCCAAGGTGTACTTATTTAAATCAAGTTATTTTCAGAGATTTTTCACATTTTACATCTATTATTTATGCTTTCAGCAGAAAACAGCCAATTTTGGATCCCAGAAGATCCAAGAGGTTTTGAAATTTGGAATCACATAAACACATGTGAATGCTCTGGTCTCAAAAATTTCGACCTTTCCGACGGAATAATTATGCAGTTTCGGAAGTGGAGGTTTAGTAAAAATGAACAAGATTTTGTAAATATCCACCGTAATTTGGAGTCATTAAAGCTAGAATCAACCTTCGTTTAATGCTTTTATTACCCAGTTTACACTATTTATATATACGTCTTGATAGCTTAGTTTGACAGTTTCTTCGTTTGATTACTTCCTAGGTAAATGAGACAAGATCACTGTGTCAAGATTTGATTACGAAAGCCTAGATACTGTGTGCGATTTGCGACTTCGGGCTTTTGGCCATAATAATGTAGGCTAGTTAGAACCGGTTTTGAAGAAATGTTTTAACTAATTTTCTGCTCTGCTAACTGTATAAAATCCGAACCTTCGCTTTAGTAATGCAGGTTCTTTGCTTTAGGTTGTGGAACCGATTATTCGTTTGATAACTGTGCAACATTTTTATATTTTTTCATACACTTAAATCTTTTGCATTGTTGCTGGCAGTTTAATGCATCCGCTGGTGACAATGCGAATTAATGATGATGCAAAAAGCCGGGTACATGAAGCTGTCATAATGAATGGTCTTTTAAATATTTGACAATTTATAGTTATGCGTTGTTTGATAATGTGCACTAAAGGCAAAACAATAGCAGCCTTTTGCCTTTTAGTGCGGTAAATAAAAATTGTATTTGTCACACGATTTAATCAACCAGTTATCGAAAAGGACCATACGCTTTTGACGTCAGTTGATTGTGTTCAAGGAGCGCTCTACCACTGGTCAACATTTAAGCAGGCTGTTCTAACCTACTACGTCTTATGTCAACAATCAATTCTAGGAATCTGTCTAATAAATCCCACATGATTCCTAGCCTAGCGGCTTCTGACATACGCTACATGTCTTATTTAATGCGCTCCGTGCGAATATAGCCGATATACACAGGGCTGATGCAAAACGCCTAAATCTCCCGGTCCTACTGTTTGCATGATTGCAATCCTCTTTCATACGTTTCCACATAAATTTCTTTTGTATTCAGAATTCCAATGGGAACAATTTGTGAGTATGCAAACGCAGAATCTAGTGAATTTCCATCATAGATCTTAGCAATTTTGCACTCCAGTTTTGGAACTAACCGATTATCCGACTGGCCGGATAAATCTGATAATCGAACAAAGGCCTTAGTAGCAGACATAACATATAAGTCAATGACGCAAGACTGCAGGAATTTGAGTAGAAAGGCAGCTTCTTATCTGTACGTGGTGGGTGAATGGATACATTATGTATTGTCATGTTTAATCGTTTATTCAGACAAAGTGATCATTCAACCATACTACCATTGCGTTTCTATCGTTGGCCTACACGCAGCTGTCCATGACAGCCCCAGACAATCAAACGATTAAACACGTGCGAAAATGCTACATAACTAATAATAAGAAAGTTACGTGTATTTTCCACGAGGTAAGCCAGAGTGAAACTGCCCCAATGATAGAGTTCAACGGACATTTCCACTGAATTGAAAGCAAGATGCACATATATAAGTGTGAATTATATTATTCACACTTCCAGCTAACAAGATGTGTAGCAGATTAGCGACGTGTAATCAGATAAAAAAGACATGCGTCTAAGGGTGAATCTCCAGACACTCTCCAGTATGAAATGTTGAGGCCAGTTGAAAGCTCAGTTTTGCTTGTTGCATGCGAAGAGATATTATTACATATTGTAAATGGAACTATGTGCACATTTTGGATAAATTACTGTTGGTGTGTCAAGGTCTAAACTTGCCAATATATTCATGCCAGTTTTCCAGAATTGCGCCTTTTATCCAGCAGGGTGCGCTAGCTGAAATAATGAAGTAACCTATATGGCCCACTTGTCCTATCCACCGATGTGCTCATGACAATTGCAGACCTGCAAATTTAATCCGAGTGTAATCGGATTCAAAATGTTTATGGATGGAAAGAATAAGTGGAAATTCATATTTTGTCGTCCTACTGAATTTCTCAAGTATATTATGAGCCAGGAGAAAGTCCAAGTGCAGTACGGAACAAGCGTTATTAGAAGCAATTGATGATGTGGCTATTTTAATTGGCCTTAACCAAACAAAATAACCATATATTGTTGTAGATAAATATCCAGGTGGTTATGTGTCATGCTTTAACCAGTACAAACTTGCGTAAGTTTTATTAATAAACACTTTCTAGTTTAGTGCACGTTGCGTGTTATAACTCACCTGAGTGTCTAGAATATCAATCAAATTTTCCGTGAGCGCATTTTTAACAGGGATATTTTATGCTTCCTTAATAAAGAAATCAAATATCATCCGAATGCTCGAATTAATTGTTTCCATTGTATAGAAAATTTAAACTTGCAAACGTTGTCCCTCAGATGTAGGTCATACCTGGATTGTTTCATCACGTAGTAGTTGCTTCTTAAATTCCAAGGCGATAGTTCTGGAATACCAGATAATTTTGGCTGGTGCATATATCTTTTAAACTTTGAAGCCATGGCTATACGATTTTCACAACTAAGTAAATGCTGTCCTCCCCCATGTCTCCGTGGTATAAGGGGCTGGCTAGTTAGCGTTAGCATCTAGTAGTTATTGGTTCGATCCCCAGTAGGGGACGGATGGATGCTCACCACTGACCATTTTTGCCATTCAGTCAAGTTTTGGCGCTTTTCCCAAAAAATAACAACTCAAGTCAGGCAGCCCCTTTGACTGTCGTTGCTCTTGTGGTCATGTTATTCGACTTTAGCTGATTTGGCAGCATATGCACAAATTTTCTATTCAAAGGTCTATCAGTCTTTTTGACATTCACCACTGCCTCGCGTTGGAAAACATAGTGCTTGGACGCTTCAGTCCAAGACATCCGGGTATTGTCCCAAACGTAGCCAATAAAGAAATACAAAGCAACAATATGAAAAGACAATAAAAGAAAATAGAACTAATAATGAAATAATTAAATGAATAGCCTGCCATTCGAATTTGCAGCAGGCAATCGTATAGGCTGGTGTGATAAATATACACACACCTTTATAAAACCTCCATTATCTTCAATCTAACGATTGATATGACACTTCACAAACAATTACACTCAGCGGTCGAAAAGTTTTAGACAGCAGAATAGCTAAACGACCAAAGTTTACAATAGGTTAAACATTTCTGATTTGGTAGATGGGGTTTCTCTTATAAAGTCGCTTCAACGGGATTCTTACCAAGTAGTGCCAGAATGAATTGGTGCATAAACAGCGTAGTGCATCACCGAAACAGCGTACAAAATTATAAGAAACGTTATTGGTAACCCGAGATTGTGAGATGAAAAACCAATTGTCAAGAGTAAAACCTTTTGGAAATACATATCAGGATATGCGTTTAATAGTAGCTAAACATATAGTACTGGGCATGAAAACTTTCATAAATATCTAGGACCAATTTCGCCCTCATCAATTACGGGTCGTATTTTGGCTGTGCTAAAAGTTATTCGAAACAGACAGATGAAAATTGTTCTTTTGCATGACGGATAGCTGCTGCAGTTTATAATAATTGATAACTGTTCATTTTATGATAACGCACACTTTACAGTGTAGAATTAATTTGTAAATACCAAGTGCACACTGTTTCTTTGATCGAAACACATGGGATAATGAAACACAAGTTTTGGCTTAGCCGGAAAGCTTAATTTGTTTAATATGAGCATCACTGCATTCACAGTAAATCAAAATATTAAGCGTGTTGCGAGTCGGTGTTCGAAGACCGTTGTATGTATTCCAGGACAATAATTACCTTCACTCTTATTTCTGTACATTATAAACAATCTTCATTTATAAATATAGGCGTGAAGCCTGGGCTTACCCAACGTGAAATTTCTGCTTATTTTAATAATCATTTTCCTGGTAGAAGCCTGCAAGCAGGTGAATTGCTCTAGGGAAAGTAAGCGAGGCGGAATATTTTGCATTAAGTTCTCGCACCGCGTTTTACAGGAGAAAAGAGTTGTTAAATTGTGCATAATGTTAAAGAAAATCAGAAATATGGTACACTAGTGAGGACTTGTTGAAAGAAAGTGCAATTTCAAGGAGTTACCGGAATTCTCTAGTGCGGACAAGGCCAAATGAACAGGCTAACTCGGGACTAACTTTCCCAGAGACTAACAATTACACCATTTTATATCATTGGCAAAATGTTATGGAGTTCTAAAAAGTTTATTATCAAGAAGACAGTTTAAGTATAATAATAATGAAAATGGACCCAGCACGCCAGATGGAATCATTCCATTCGCCAAATTTGAATACCTGATTTCTAGCTTCCAGAAAGTAAGACAATCAAATTGGAAGAGGAGCTGAGATTAAATAGGATATAATTTTCGTTGGCAATTCCTTGTGTGAGACATCGTCAAAGTCCCTTGTATGTCAAAAATATTATTTATGGCTTCTGTAGCTATATTAGTGTAGTCAAGATAATGTTGCCTACAGGTGATGAATGACCTGTCTTTCAGATAACCGTGATCAGATTTAATGGCAAACTTCATAGATCCCAACAAATATACTATGCGTTGTTTAAACAACCGCATCATGGTTCTGGAAAGGATATTGTCTTTTGAACTTGGAACGAATAACATATATTATGCCACGGCAGAAGAATGTCTGGATTTCTATGCTTAAATAGAATTTGCATAGTTTCTTCTTGGCTCCATGACCATCATGGACGGATAACCCGATTATGTTGAATATCTCACGAATTTTGAATTCGACAGTTTGCAGTGTATTACTACCTTTCTTAATCAGACGAGGATCAAAGTCTTTTTTCGCACAACACAATATGTATGTATCATATAGTCATTGGTAATAGAACATATGATTGCGTGATTAGATATGGTTGTTCGATCAGGGTTTACGATCTAGTGAATCTACAAGAATTCCTGTGCTGCATACAACCGAAATATTATGGGATTGAGACAGTCAATTTCGCGCTCGTTAGTACACTTGCCTCTTTTGAAGCTAGCGTCTTATGATGATCAATTTACACTGCCGTTTATCATTATGATATGGATCAACAGTATGGTAAGATATTTCTTTGCTTGAACATTTCTTCGATATCTCAGATGCTGAAACTTCGCATTGGCGGAGGCGCTCCAGATTTGCCTCAACAATCCACCGTTATGTTTGCACAAATATTTTGCCAATACTTCAGCTTTTCAAAGTCAGCTGCCGTGTGGGCAGCTTATGCGAAAATAAATTGCACCTATTTGGGAAAACCTGTCACATTCCCGTACTATTGAAACTCATTTTTCTTAACTTAACTAGCTTGTAATTGGTCAAACGATAAATCGAGAAAAAGGAGCTTGTTTCCTACACCGACTTTTCATTAATAAAAGGAGAATTATTCGCCACTTAAAAAGCATTTTTTAAGATTTTTTCTGTCATAGTGGGCAATTCCGTAGATAAAAGTTTTGTGAACGGCTTACAAGATTAAAGCAACTAGATACCTACATTTTCTAGCAACACAGGGCACTCTTTCCTATCTAACTATATAAATTGCCGGATTTCTCCTGAAGATGGACCACCAAAGATGAGCTTGTTTTCTGGAACGTATTTTCATGATTGAACTGGGAATTATTCCCTATTTAAACCATATTACTCATACTTACAAAAGTGCATCTCGGGGAGGCTAGTTTTCACCCAACCAACTCGTACCGTAAAGCGTAAAGTTAAATGTGTAGTGCATAATAAATTCATTTAAAATTAAATAGTGCAGGCGCATAAATAGCATGATTCTGAACAATTTTCACAGGTGACGAATTCGGAAGGAAAAACATTCCTATGTCATTCTATACGGATGCATTGCAAAACTAGTTTTGACAAGTGGCTCCTCGGTTTGTTGTTATAATTAGTTTTCTTTATTGGCAAACACTGGTTAATTCCTCGCAATCTGGTAAGTTAAAATAGATGCCCCGGTTGTTTTAGTACACAAGCTGTACAGTACTAGGATATCTCATGAAAGCTAATATGGATTGGGCAGGTCCTAGACAATGTTACTTGCGGTTCAAACAGATACTTACTTCTGCCACATCTTCCAAGTACACTTTCAGTGGTTGATTTTTTATAGGAAGATGTAAGAGTAAAATAACTCGAATGCTGTCCTCAAGCGAGACGATTTCAGACAAACTTTTGGTGAATGCGCTCATAAATAAATAAGCAAAGTGTAAATCCTAGACAACACGAGACAGTTCAACTCACTGCTTTTATCAAGAAGGTACAGTTAGAATGCATAACATAGAATACTGCAAGTTATTCAACTCAAGTCGTTCAATTACAGAGAAGTTTTATGAAAAATAACAGGTTTATTTTCAGATTTTACTTCCCCAATGCGGACAAACTGGATGATCTTACCATTAAACATACTTGGAGAGCTGCTGGAAAATACGTACAACTCTCAACGCAACAACCGTTCTAGAAGTATGTTTACACAATTTGTTGGATCAAAAAGCTAACGTGAGAGTTGAAAAGAGGCACTATTACGGCACAATTAAGTGGAAAGTATACAATTTATGTTTGAGGTTATAACAGAACAGCAGCGTTTCGAAAGAGCACGGTTAGGTGGATGAAATGGACAAATTAATACCAATAAAACTTTTGCAGTCAACAAAATGTCTAAAAATCATCAACTCTACTGAGGTATCTCTAGACACTCCGCTGCACCTAATAATAAGCTAAATCGATCGTGACAATTAGATGTTTTGTTTCTGAAACAGTCCCCTAATGATCTCAGGAGAGCCGTGCAGCCGAAGAGAATAATAAAGATGTCACAAAATTAAATATTAATGTACGGAGTATTGAAGACACCATACTTCTGAGGACATACAATTTCAGAGACAAGCTTAGAGCAATAACGGAATTGGGATAAAATGGCTTCGAGGTACTTGAGAGTGAATGATCAAACTATAGTATTTTTTCAACAATAAGGGTGTAGATATATCAGGGACAGCTATTTATCCCAAGAATAAAAGAAAATATTACTTTATTTATCTTAGAGGCGCCAAGTGTGAGATATATGAATGAAGACAACTCCAACAGATTTTCTAATCCGCATTGATGTGATGAGAAATGCTGGACAGCGGGAGCCATACATCCAAACACCTTCCAGCATATGTGCATCTTGTAAAAAAGGTTTGTATAAGACGTTCAACATACGAAGAAAATTGGAAAGAAACGAGTATCGCTCCATGGAAAACACCTTAATCACACGGAAGAAAGAAGATGTCGTACCTTTTAACTTGGCGAAGTGAGTAAGATCCGTAAAATATTCACACAATAGATTATACATCTGGGTGAGCTCCATTTCCGGATGGCAGTTTTAACAAAATTGACCAATCCAGGCTTTCCAAGGCATTCAAATAATCAGAGACGAGAAGGCTTACGGATTGCAAGTTTTGTCCTGATGCAAACGCCTATAGAATAATCAAGATATGCCGCTGCATCGAATGTTCATCGCTGAGGATATACCCAAAGTGTTATTTATCGTCCTTAGTAGTGGTTGTAAAAATCCGCAGAATTAATAGGTTCTCGGAAACCTTCAGAATAACTGATGTACATGCAATCGGAGGATAATTTGTAAATTGATTTTAGGGGACTGTAATTAACCTGGCTGAACTCAGTATGACCGAAATCACGCACACCGTGAGCTACAATTAATAAAATATGTAAAGTATAATGTGAAAGAATAAGCACATTCTTTTCAAAGTTGATAGTTTGAGATTATCCGAACAACTAGCTTTGTTTGACTATAACCGTTCGAGTTGCTCGTGCTCCTTTCTTTGATGCAATTGTAAACCTGGAATGGGGTTAATGATGTTGGGTAAGCAAGTGATTTCGGTTAGTAGGAAAGAAACTTAGAATTTAGTTTGTCTACATCCACTTCCTCGGTCTGTATGAAGGAACATTTTCATTTTAGCTACATAAAAAGCTTAAATATGTTACGACATTTATGGTCGCCAAGAACGGCTAAGACCTATAAGTGGCTTGGGCATTTTGTCTCACATTTAATTTTTGAGCATGGACGCTCGATATAAGCAGACATCTTGCACTTTTAAGCCGAAATGAACATCCTACAAATTATCTTTAGCAGTGGTGATGACAATTTGTCGGCACTTAGGTAGATCGTCTCAACAGGGTAACAGTTTATTTAGTATGTAAGATAGCCAAATTGAATCGACGATTCCTCGTCTTTGAAGACAAAATGTCAGCTAAAGAAAAAATTTGCTGGAAGCTTATAGTGTTTTCAACGGAGAATTTCTGCCGTTTGATAAACTTGTTAACTCACTTAATCTGCAGGAAAAGATTAGGTCTACTGAATGTGTTTGGACACAATCATATAATATCATAATCAGAGTTCATAAAGGCCATGTTTATGCATGGAAAAATGCAGTTTTTGCGTGCGCCGCGTTCAACTGCGGATCTTGTCTGGTAGAAAGTCTCATTGAATATATCAAGCCAAGCATCCTCAGAAATGTTTTGTTCTTTATATTAAAGTAGCAAGCAGCAATACATATATATTACAGTACAATCTCTGCAGTAGCATAGAAGAAAAGTTCCCTGGAAACCCTTCAATTCTGAAGCAAATTTATCAGGAGCAATGTGAATTGTTCCCGCAGTGACTGCTTGAAAACCAATTAAGAAAATCGTTTCGTATTCCATTGACTATCAAATTATAAAAGACGTTGAATATGTTAATAAAACGAATGCAGAATTACACCCTCGTTGATTAGCTATTGTAAAACGCCAAAACCACGAAACTGGAGATTTCAGGGCCGTCAGACCTAATGGGATTATAACCAAGTTTTGAATAATCACATTCTCTACATAAGCGTGCAAATAAATTTCTTTCAATATAATGATTCCGGTATTTTTATACGAATTTCAAGTTATAATAGCGCCGGGACCACTGATTTTATTACGCAGCAAGCGCACATTAGTTGAAAGTATCATTGAGATGCGCTTTAATGACAACAAATATTGAAACCAGATTGTAAATAAAAGGAGGCCTTTATTATTTTTAAAAATGTCTCTTCATATTCATTTTGAAAGTTTGTATGACTTTTTGACTGTATCCGATGAAACGCGGGTTGAAAGCAGTTATGCTGAACTTTTACAGAAGGTTGTGGGAGTAGGACGTTATGGAACTTGATTCATTATCAACAAAACAAACTGTTGCAAATGGAAATAAAACATAAAATCCTCAGTCGGTAGTGCAAAATAACGGCCGAATTGCTAGGCCCCACCGCAGTTTTGTATTTACTATAGGAAACTGAATTTGAATATAGCAGAATAACTGATAGTCGCGAACGATATTTGAAGACATAGCAACATGTTCAAGTAAATTAGCATGGCTCTCCTTGAAACCGTCTCCTGGTGATCCTCTTCCATGCCGGGTGTTCCGTGGAAATGTTTCATCCGAATTTCCGTGCTATAGCTAACGTGCACCGGTGTAGCTTAATAGTGTCAATACTGGCACCTACTTTACACATCATTACGGCTAGTTATACGCATAAATTAAGGTATATAAATCGGTGCAAACCGTTCTGTTATTTGAATGATTTCAAAAGTGTCACTTTATTTTTCTTAGGACGACAGAATGCCCGGTGACAGTACGTATTGTATCGATGCAATTATTAGGCTGGAAGCGTCAATCTATCTCCCGAGATGCTCAGCCCAGTCATGGCTATCAATGAAATGTTGCATAACGTATATATCAAGAAGGCAAAACATTGATAAAAATAAGTCACTTATCGTTGGGTTGAATTCAGGTCAGAACACATGGACTGACCATGATATACACTAATGTTAAACAATGGTTATATTATGTTGTTACCGAAATTCCATACTGAAATTCCATACTTGTTATCACATCCAGCAACACTTCCAGGCTCGAGATCTGTCGGCGAAATTAAAGAACCCGCTAAAAGGTTTCCGTCCAAGTCGTAATGCTTCAGGCAAGCAGTTTGAACGAAGTAACATATCAAAATAAATTGGTAGTAACTAATAGTTGAATGACAAATGGGTTATGGTAAAGGCAGTATCAATAAA
Organism: Dicrocoelium dendriticum; assembly: GCA_944474145.2. Lineage (NCBI taxonomy): Eukaryota > Metazoa > Platyhelminthes > Trematoda > Plagiorchiida > Dicrocoeliidae > Dicrocoelium > Dicrocoelium dendriticum. Next base: position 101,927,387 of record OX104069.1, read on the forward strand.
ACATAATAAATACATAAAACGCTAGTAAGGATAAATTCAAATTTTTGAGTCAAATCAATTTGCAAATTGATGGCTAATGATCTGATATCCTTTCTGCTAACGTGACCGTTTGCTTACTAGCCAATCGTAAATATTGTAGCCACCAACTCCTGTAGCTTAATATTAAAATGGAATATTGCTTTTATAAGGGTAAATGGGTAGATCTTAACTGGTCCCGTAGGATGGCGGTGACAAAATATTGCAAAATATGGATTGGGTTTCAGTCAATTTGTGTTCACACCAGTGCATTCACAATGGTAAGATTATCAGAAAATATAAATCGACTCCAAGTCCATAAGGATTGGCGACAAATGGGGGTTATTTAACATTGTGGCACTTTCTTATGAAAGCATAGTGGAAGTGAAATAGGTTGGATGTATTTTGAGTATGGACCGGTATTAAAATTTCCAACACACACTCGTGTTTATGCATAGGAGAAGAGTCCTGAGAGTGCTGAGGCAAAATGAGTGCACGGACAACTCGGGCTTTGAACTCCACCAGCCTAGAAGCACGTATGTGGGATTGCGGTAGCGCATTCCAAGCTTGACAAATATATACCGAAAAGAAATTCCGAAGGCATTCCAAAATTCTGGATCAGTATGCCCCCTTGCAATCGTAGACTCTCAGTTTGGTGTTGTGATTGAGCTCTAGTACAAGGCGCAGCATGTGGTTGCGATCTCTAAAAATCTGGTAGGTAAAATGGAGGTCCTTACACAATCACCGCTTTTGTCCGCTGAAGATTCTCAGCACTTGAGTAGTTCTTTTTTACGGCAACTGATACAAATTTTATAAGTTTTTGTTTGCATGGCCTTGGTTTATCTCCAATGCGGTAAGGTTTCTTCTCAGCCATGGCTGCAAGATATGAATTGCGTACTTCACATATGTACATATGCATGAAAATAGAAGCTGTTGAAAAATCAAAGGGTCATATCTTCCGAAGAAGGCTTTAGGAGGTTCACTTGTTGCATGCATCTTCTTGATGCCTGATCAGCCTAATTCGATAATGCAAAATGGGTCTGGACCACACTGTCGAAAACATTTTCGACGGAAGACATTTAAAGCTGATTGTTGCCGAGTTTTTGGCCTTACGCCTGCTACTGCTGTAAGTGCATTACTTTACATTAGTCCGCATTAAACCGATTAAGACAATATATTGTCCACGCGTAAAGCCTATCCATGTCGGTTTGAGATATTGTGATATCCGCTGGTGTTTCGATCGTCCTCCACATCTTAATATCATTGACAGAAGGCAAGTAATCGAACTTGTGAGGTGTGTGATACCTTGAAACAATGAGTTTCCGAGGCAATTTTTAGCAATAATGTTGAGAAAATAGTGCCGCACGAGTTTATTCCGGAACATTTCTCTTAATACGTTACACTGCGTACTGCAGACGTGAAATGAGGACAGTTGAATTTACAAATCGACCAAATTGGACACACACATACGCACATACATTCACCTGGTCATCTGTTCCCGGCCCGCTACCACGGCAAAGGGTCCCAAATGTCTTTCTGCATACATAGGGTAGGGCCGAGTTGTTTGATGGACAAGGCCTCAGCAGATCAATTTACCACATGACAACATGGAACGGTAGTTACTTGAAGTTCTTCAACTTTGTCCCTAAGCGATGCCAACAAGCTCAAGCGAACAATCTGTTCAACATGGCTAGAAAAATACGCATTGCCGACACACTGGGACAAGTTACACTAGATAAATCACATCATCATAGATGATGGGCACACTTGTACATCATCCATCAGTTTAGTGCTGTGAAAGCGGAAAAATTGTGCCCACAGTACTGCAGTTAAAAGTAACCCTGAAACTACTTTTCGAGGGAGACAACGTATGCCAAGTATTTCAGCGCCGATTGGAATCCGCAGTGACGCGAGTGTACACTACGGTGGAACCCATATTAATCTGTACAACAAATGCTATTCTTGCTCCTTTGGTTTAATACCCGCTTCCTCTGTCCAGGTGTTCACATATCATATAACAATTTACATGCATTTTCAAATTCGAATACTTTGGTGCAACATAAGGACAACCGACGGTGAGGGTCACGGAGCACATACCGGCATGGGTTAGTAAGCAAGTGTTGCAGATCACTTCGCCTGCCACCTTGAATGCGTAGCCAATGTAACGAAATGATGCTCTATACCAACATGCGGTGTCATCAATCCGCTACCAGCTGGCTGAGAACTTTTTTGTTGACCCTGCACGAGTATTTCATATTATTCATACTTCAATGAACCCCCTCGTTTACCATATGCTGAGAACTTGGCCATCAAATAACTTGGCCCAAATCTGTGTGTGCAGAAAGACACATTTGTGACCGTTTGCCGTGGTTGCGGGCCGGGTAAAGATGACGAGGTGATTGTATGTGCGTGTGTGTGTGTTCAAGTTGGTCGATTTGTAATATCAACTGTCCTCATTTCATGATGTTTTAAAAATCCACACCCTTTACTACGCACTTAAAAATTTGCAAGAAACGATTCAAGAATAAAACTGTGCGGGAATCTTGTGTGATATATCGTTGATTTATATCAAGAACAACCGCGGTTCAAGTACCGATCCCTGTGGTCCTCTGCATTTGATTGGTTTGGGATGTGACAGCGATTCACGCACTCGTAACTCCAAGCGCCAGTGCAGGAGCATGCTTCTAATCTATCAAAGGAAACAATTACTAATATCAATGGCCTGTAGTTTGCAGTGTAAATTGTAATGCTCTTACCGGTAGAAGGCTTTTGAGAATTCAAGAAAACTACGTCTACTTCTGTACCATTGTATACTGCTTTGATTCAGCCCGATCGAGCTAGTAGTGGATTTGTAATGCCCGATCGATTTCTTCGGTAGCCAGGTTGCTCTGGTTCAAGGAAGATAAACTCTTACAAGTGAGCATTTAGCGCATAGGAGATAATAGCTTACATGACTTTTGAAATAACCGGTAGTAAGAATACGGGAAGGCGGTTTGCTGGATCTAATGAATCACCTCACTTGTGCGAAGGAGTAATAATTCCAGGTTTCCACATATCCGGCTTATATATTTAGTCAAAACTTTGTCTTGAGAATTGTGGCAAAGTCTAAGTTAAGCTCTGTTCAATCGCAGCTAGCGACTTCGGGTGTGTGTTATCAACTGTGCTTATACATACTCAATAGCTTAAGGTTTCAACCGTTAGCAATATGTGAGTGAGTTTTAGTGGTAAGACAACACAATTCTAAGGTTATATGACCAGTGATTGTATTAAAAAGTTAGTTTTTTGCAGGCGCAGGCCATTCACCGCTTCCTTTGGGGCCGTGTGAGTCCGTCGCTGTTTGATAAGAAGAAATTCTCCGTTTCTCCTTACCCAAATATTTTAGATCTTGATATGAAAGCTTGTGGTTCAAAGCCAAAAGTAAAGCCAACTTGTGCTGGTAGGCTATATTTACCTTGGAAAAACGCCGAGTACAGTAGTTACATTAGGTCACACAGGCCATCCAGGTCTTGGTCGCCGGGGAGAGCTTATAGCTTTGCCCGAGCATTTTTCGACCCGTGTACAAGTAAGCATCGTGCTTCGCGGATTATCACGCGTGCAGCTTGTGTCTTCGAGCTGTGCCATATTATGCTTCACTTTAAGTTACAGTGGATACATTAATTATTAGCTACCAAAAGCTGGTTGTTTTATGAATATTACATTTACGTCGCTTAACTCAACACCAAATTTCCAAATTTCGTACAGAGCATACATGACCATATCTCTCATATATTTAACTATACGATACAAAAACACCATGAAGTAAGTTTATTCACGTTCTCACTTTGTAAAATATCAAGTTATTTAGGTTGACTCAGTATAGTCAGTTGGCGTGCAATCGGTTTTATCTGCGCCAGTATGAATTCTCAGGAAATGTAAGGGAATGTGGAAGTACTTAAAATAATATGCTTTCGAATTATCAGAATGGAATTGATAATCAACGACGACTATACAACTTGCTGATTTAGTGTTTTAATGACTAATTATAAACTATGGTAACCAGCTGCAACTTCCGTCAACCCAAAGGCTCAAGTTAAACGCCGAGAAATATATACATTATTGACATAAAAAACCAAATATTCCAGGTAAATTGTTAGAAAAGTACTGGATTGTTCTTTCGCTCATCGGCGAGCAAGTTATAATTAGCTGCTTATAAATTGTTAACAACACATAAACCATTAGTGGTGCAGCTTGTTGGTTCAATAGGATTATCTATTTCTCGTCAGCCAAAATGCAAAAATGGTAAACTTTCCAGTTATTGAGATTCAGTAAATCAAAATTCGGTCAATGTAGATGTGTGTGTACGTAAATGTTGTCAATTATAGTAACTCAGCTTTACTCATCGCGAATGACAGTTTCGGGAATAGCAGAATGCCTTCTCACATTTGTCTTCGACTTATGGCGTACAACCCATAACTCCGCTGATGACACTCGTTAGCCAGACGGAACAATTAGTGACGAGCTGTGAATTTACGTGACCAATCGATGTATAGAGACCATGACTCTTTTGGCATATCGCGCAGTATTGAGGCTCGCCTCATTCAGCTATGTAATTAACTGAATATTGAATATCGTATTATAGAGCAAGTTGCAAGGAATTATGTATAAATCTTTTGAAATATGGTAAGAAGCCTTGTAAAATATGTCAAACATGAATGAATAATTGGTCACAACAATTGTTGAGAATGTGGAACTGCTTCATTTATGGAATGCACAGTAGTATATAGCAAAAACATGCCGTGTATGCTAAGTCTACAAAGTGGTTTGTAGGCTGAAAGCAGCCTCTTTATTTCTATACATTGTAGACGATGACGAAATCTTGCTTCAGAAAAGATTTGCAATGCGTCGGAGGCACTTACGCTTGCTTGCGTAATAAGTCACTGTAAGAACAAGGACAAGGTAATATGAGTTGCCTACAGAGGTTAGCAATTTTTACTTGTGGATCAAGACATACTACGAAAATTTGGAATTAATCTGATGAATAATTCATACTGGTGAGGTATTGGTAGCGATGTCAGATCCATCTGGAAGTAGTCATTCAGCCATCACTCGCTCACGTTAGCCCTGTACAATCATTTAATATTTTCTGGAATCGTCATCTGTGCTAGGACCTGCAATCCGACTAACACCGGTGCGTTGTTAAGATCACTGATATAGGGGGTAGGGTAAAAACCAACGGGACTGGTAATTGATGTTAAATAGCGCTGCTCACTATCCAGTTAAACACACGTCACTTTTAATCAGCTTAAGTATTAACAATAGTTGCGAAATTCGAATTTGCAGCCAGCCAACTGAAGCCTTTATTCAGACTCACCCTAATGATCAGGAACCATATGAACCGGATTATTTATCTCAATTTGCAAATGTTATCCAATTTGAAACGGGAAGCTGACGTTCGCTGGTGTACTGTAAATTAAAGTACAGCCAGAGCAGTAAGCTCAATTACCTGAAATAGGGTTGTCTCTTGTCGGTAGCAATATTGCCACCAGCTTCCTTGTGAAACATCAAATAAATGATAGTCGTCTAAGTAAATAACTTTTTTGCCATTGTAACTGCAACATTAAATAAAGTTAAACATAACCTCAAGTACCTCAAGAAGTGTTAGTGTTAATTACAGATATTTCGAAGTCCTACGTTTGTCATGTATTTTCACAAAGGAGACCATGTTTGACTTGAATAATAGCCAAAAATCATAAAACAGAGGTCAATACGTGTTTGAGCAGAAAGATCACCTCGTGCTGGATTATCCTTCAGAAATTTCAATATGGCAATAATAACATTTTAACAGGATTTAAACAGGTGTTTCGTTTGTTCTCGTCAGCTGTTTACACACCTTCGTGAAATTACCGCGTATTGTACAAAAGATAGGCGGCGCACAAGCTCGTTCATTTCAAAGGAAACCAATCAATGACCTCACCAAGGTGGGGCGAAGCTGGACGTAGGTTCAGACAGCCTGCACAAATTGGGCTTAAACCGCCGAATATCTACGACTTCGGAAAACTATAGCACTCGGGCATTAATCTATGGGTTCATTACTTGAAACAAATCACGAGGAGGTTGTCACAATTTGAATTACAGGATGTTGTTTTAATTTTAAGCAACTTCGTTTGTGCGAATGAAGCATGCGATTTCCTCTGTTAGTACAGGAGGTAAAACTACAAAATTGACCTTCGTGCTGATGAGGCCAAGTGTAGTACTATTTTGCTAATCCACTCATTGCCTGCAATTCTGAAATCAGCCAGCCGACATGACATTAACTGTTGTCCGTCTATAAGAACTTTTACTGTACACATGATCCAAACCTATAACGCAAGAGTCAGCGATCTGTACTTGTATTAGTAGACCAACAACAAACTTGATTAGTGGCGACGTGTTAAGGTAGTGTTATTTCTGAGAGAATACCCTGCCATCTTCAAGTTCATAACATGCACGGCACTGGACGATGAGCCAGTTATAGGATTAAGGAACGATTAATACCGGTACGCCGCTAGGAAAATGGCTCAGTGGCACGTAGGAGTTAGGCTGTGTTCGGATACAGAAGAAATCGGCAGGCGCGCGCCAATTACGTGTCCCAATAAGATGCAGCGACCGGTTTGGGCTTCCCTGAATGTGTTGTGGCTGTGTGGTTGAGCCCAGCTGCGAAGCATCATCTTAAAAGTTAAAAACCGTCCAACTCAAAAACGTAAATCAGTAAAAAGGTAAGTTAGACATAACTGTGTACTTTGTGCAACTTAAAATATGGACCTTGCTTGGGATAAAATAGCATTTTAAAACGTCTAATGTTTTTGAAGTTTAAAAAGTAACCGAATCACAAGTGTGACTTGAAAAACCCGTCGCTATCAACAACCAATGAATGCAAAATTATGGATAGAGCGAAGTGAATTCGCGTCCGATTGACAGTACAGTGGCTTAGGCTGGTCATTCAACTAAAACGGAGTTTCATCTACGTACTAGTTAACTCTTCATATTACGTTCGAATACGTTTGGAGTTTAACGTCAAAACCTAACAATCGGGCATTGTGAGCGTTTGTAAAACAAACGGCGTAGAAGAAGAGAATAAGAAAATTAAAGTGGTATAACCGAAGCAGATATTAAAAATTTTTAATAAATTAGATGAATCATCTGTAGATATTATGAATCTAATGTTCTAGTGAAAAGCGCAACGATTCGATATCAGTAATCCAGAATTATATCTGTACCTCATGCTCTCGCACATTATTTATATTTAGTAACAGACTTCAGCTGCCAACTCCACTACGGTAGATGACAAGCCCAGCAACGGCAGTGATAATATTTTGGCATTAATAGATCGCCCTCCCAGCAAGTAGCTACTAACAAAGCTAATAATACTACCCATCGCAGATATCATTCCAATGCATCAAACATTCATTTACGACCTACCGCAGCAACAACTGTATACAATGCTCTTAGAATGAACTCGGCAACAGCATCTAAAATGTTTGGTGGATGCAAGTATCTAGTGAGTGTGGATAAACTTGACGCTATTAACTTGGCACCCCTAATGCAGATATTTCTGGTCATGAGCCGGTTAAAGCGCTTCTCATTAACGCTCGATCATTCAAACAGAAGACACACTTACATGGTCACTTTAGCCTTTTTCTGGCTCGCAGATGGTTCACGTTACCGAAAATGGCACTCCTCCAATGAGACGGACATACCTTTGCATATCCCATACTACGTAACATTCTGTAATGGACTCGTCACTAGCCGAGGTGGAGGATCACTTTTCCATATCCATGAGAACCTTCATGCATTTACATTTAATTTATTGTCTTTTAACAAACACCAAGAATCAGTCGGGGTTCAGAGCAGTGGGAGACACCCAGATATTTTAAATGGCTGTATATATCATCAACCACACACTAGCAACGAACGTGCTACGGAACTTGCCAAACTCTTTCACCAAGTTTCAGAACTACTGCTAACTCACAAACTATTAGGAGGAGCGTTTAATTTGGCTGGTATCCATTGGAACTCACTGGCCGCACCACTAAAATATACTGCTCTATTAGACACTATAACGACCTGCGGTTGGACTCAGCATGTTGATGCACCCACTAGACAATATAATGTTATCAGCTTATTTCTGGCAACAAGAATCTCCCGTGCATTCGCGAGTGTGCTAGAGAATATCCAGTGTAGCGACCATGCGTCAGTAAATCTCCAGTTTTAGATAACCAGAGTGAACGATGGCCTTGCAACACCACTGTCAGTCTACCGACAATTCCACACTATTAACTTGGATAGCTTCTCCCATAAGGTTAGATCCATGAATTGGGATGGTTTCTTTCTCAAAAATGTAATTGACGTAGCCCCAAGGAACTGTAAGGAAATGATGGATGCTGCCTGGGTATACCCGCACCAAAGCAACGCGGATATACAGCAGCTGTCAACTAACCGCAGGGATTTAAAGAAATATGTCACTCAAAATTGTGGTCCATGTACAAGAAGATAAAAGGTGTTCCTACGTCTTATGCTCATCGATGAAACCACGCTGCAAAGTGGAAACAATGGGTCTACAGTGAACTCAGAACAGGAGGGAACCTCGACTTTAAGCGCAAATCCGTCAACCTTGCTAACTAATTTACTAAAGCATAGCGACTCTCGTAAACGGACACCAATTAGGCCACTTGTGCTATCGGATAAGTAGTGGTTAACGGCCAAGAAGCATACTACGTAGCTGTAAAATTAAACTTATGTAATCCCCTTACGAATACTAGCACATCACCCATAGCTCACATACCGAGAATTACAAAAGATGTAGTAACCAACATTAAATTTAGTTTGCACATAACCGTTTGTGTGATAAAGTCGTTCAAGCTATCCTACTACCCTGGACACGACGGCCTACTTTATTTAGTCCTAAAGCTAGGAGGTCTAACGTTCCCACGTACTGCTGAACAATTTCGCTCGATCAAAGAGAGGCAGCACGTTACTTGACGCCTGGAAGCTACCTGTTGTTCTACCGGGACACAAAGGTGCGTGTCAGCAGAATATTACCAAATACTGCCCAACCAGCCACATGCTCTTCGCGTCAGGGATGATGGAGATGAAAGTAAAAGAACATGTCCTTGAATTTCTGCGGCCGTGCAGTCTAATCAACAAGTCCCAACCAGAAAAATCTTGTCAGAAGTGTCAATTCGAGTTTCTAGACCTTGTGCCAGAAGCTTTTAATTCAGCTCAAACACTTGTCATTCTATTCCTTGACATGAAGAAGGTTTTTGTCCGAGTCCCACATGCTGGTCTACTGACTAAACTTCAGTCGTTCGGTAACTCGCATTAATTGTTGTCATGGTTTTCATCCTATTTCACAAAGCGTACACAGGTGGTGTGGTTGGATAGAGCTTAATCACAATATAGGCGCGCCACTAGTGGCGTTTTCCAAGGTAGTGTTCTGGGCCAAATACCCTTCCTTCTGTACGCTTACTACATTTCATGTATTCACCAACAGAAAGCCATTGCTATTTGCAGGCGATAGTAAAGTTGTTTTCTGTCTTTTTTGGAATGGAACATGAACTGGCGGGTCCTATATTCCTAGAGATATTACCGCGTTTGACCGGCGGTGTGACATCTGCAAAATGAATTAATCAAGAGCTAACTGCCACGCCATCACCTAGCATTTGGGAACGAGGACCAGGCCGATACTAACATCATAATCGCGGCACAAATGTAGCATTACTCACATAACCATCCATCTCCTTCAACCGGTTTTGATATTTGCTGTAGGGTGGGCATGCTGCCCAACCTCTACCTTTTGCTAATCAGCCTGTATTTTCTCGCTTCTCCCAACAAGGGCGCTTGGCAGAGCGACATTGCCCGACGAAGCGCCTTAGCTTCGCACTTGTTATTGCTCACGTGTTCACTTACTTGCCTCAACGCATCTGACTATTCAACGTAAACCTACGTTTACCACTATCGCTTTTTTCCATTACTCTATTTGCAGTTGCTCTGGTCTCTTAGCAAAATATGCAGCTGGATCAACCTGAGAAAAGTAGCGCATTGGTCTCGTATCCACTGTTTTCCACTTAGGCTTTAACTTTTTAAATACATATTCAATGGACATGCTGCCCTAACTATTGCTGGTCAATAATCAGCCTGCATAAAGCATCTTCTTCCAGAAACGTAGGACGACAGTCATCCAGTGCGACGCATCGATTTAGTCTCGTATATACAGTCACTCACGTTTCTCTTATATGTTGCAACTCCTTACACTCCTGGCTGTTATTGGGCGTAGTCCCCAACTCGCATCAATTTGCATGTCTACTCTGTTTTCCCGTTCGTATGAAGTACTTTACGTAACATTTACGGCACTGAATATACACAATACATAAGGTTGCAACGGATAATTATTTGCTTCATCTTTTTTTCATTTTTTAAGCTCTTCCATTGAATTTTTATGTGGCACTCTGTTTGGCTGTCTTCTGTCCGTTGCCGTTCTTTCCAAGTTTTTCACATACTTGGCCGGCATCTGAGGAATGCTTAATGACCCTCAATCTGCGATTCCGATACCAACTCGCATAAGGCTCGCGGTTTTCTCAACTGGATACTAGCAGGAATCCAATGCTGTGTAAGGATATCTGATGCCATTGAGTATGTTAAGCAAGGGAAAATAAAAGCTAGGTGACTGCAGATAGAGGTGCATGCTATCGGTTCGAGGTCAAACTATCACAACCTAATTTGAACCAAATTTGATTCACTGATTCAGCTTTACATGCGAAATATATCTATCCTATTATTCCTGCCTTTCAAAACGTCCACATTCACCAAACCAATCGCTGTTTTAACGTGGAAATATTTATCCACATCCTTATATATTTCATCAAATGAACCTACACACCTTTGTATTTGGTTGTAAAACCATGGTCACAAATCCGCTTGTACAAAACTGGTCATGGTTTCTTTGGTGTGCCTCAGGTAACAGAGGTAATAAACGTTTTATTTTAAATTGTATTAAAGCCTGCGCCAAAAGTCATTGCGCCATAAGTAGTAGGTCTTTACCAGCCGAAGCGACTATGCGCAGCCTCAATAGAGTTTTGTTAAAATACTTGCTTACAAAGGCCTAGACGTGAAAATAGCGTAGTAAACTCACACAACTGTACCGTACGCGGGTAGCATCCTTTAGGTTGTCGTCAGCAGTTGGCTTTCCATCTGAGACTGTGGGACTCGAATTCCCATCTGTACTGCTGCTTGTCTGTGGTTAAGACCGATGAGCTACGGGAGACAATTCTTGAAATGATTGAAAAGGTTGTTTAGTGTTTATCTGTACGTAAGATGTCATTTCCTTTGAGACGACACGTGATGAATTACTATCTATATGCATGCTTACCAAGGCGTGTTAACGGTTCAGAACACACGAATGCACGGTACATCCAGCAAATTAATTTTTTTCCTCTGGCATTAGTACATGATGATTTTACTGTGTTTCTCGGGAAATTACTTCCAAAATACATCATTTTTTTCCACGAAATATGTTAAAACATCAATTAAAAACCTGCTGAAAAATACTCAAGTAATTTGCTTTTGCTCCGGTTTCAGTAACGGAGCCCCATATTTGAATTTGTTTAACCATTCTAATAATATAAGAACATTCGAATGAAAATACATTGTAGAATACGTGTTAAATTGGAGTGCATGTAACAGCTTTCAGGTTGTTAATGGTTTAACCAGAACTTGAACTATCGGCTAACATTTGTTGATATTTTTTTGAAAATGAGAAACACAGAATAGGTATACTTTTGGCAGAGCCGGCGTTGAATGTTCCCATTTCAGCTCATGCCCTAGCCACAAGAACAAGTAAAAAAATTGGGACGTTTAAGCTCGCAACTTAAAGGAAGAGATGTCATTGTGGCTTTGAACGACTGCCCTTCTTAAGGTGGACAAGTAGCGTCAAAATTTTACCGTTACGAACTCTTTGATGCTGCAAGGTCCGAAAATGTTAGAAACAAATTTAATTAATGTATCAAAATCAAGCAGAAGTTAGACTTGCAAAGGTAAGTCTTACCTTACCATATTACTTCGTTCCTGCTAAGGTGATTGTTAATGGTACAACGATTGTAAAAGCATAAATTAATTCCTTTCATGACAGTTAAAGCATGCAATGGTTACAACCAAGATGCTTCGTCCTTGCGGGTATATTTGGTAGATTTCACACCTTAACAACGCTTTCTAGCTGATTTAACTGATAGAAGCGTAAATGTGTTAAACCTCTGGCATTTGTATCACGTCGACTCTACTTCCAGGGAGGTAGTATGTGCCCAACTCGGAAGTTTATCTTCCCTTATTGTCCGATCAACCAGATAAATTATTTTAGACCGGCGCTGCTGAAAAACAATTGGATATCACTCCACTTTTACCTAGGGTGCCACAAGATCACCTGAATCACGTGTTTATGTCTATCTATCGATTAAAATGCAAAATATCAACTGATCGATTGTAACACACACAGTATTAAAGCCATATATTGTTGACCTTTTAGTCCCATCCACACATCCTTATTTTCTGTCACTGTCTTCCATTTACCCTAACTTATCCATGCTAATCATAAATACAAAAATACCGTTCAGGTAAATTTTGTGTCAACAGCAGCCTTAGTTTGCCCACATTACATTGAGAAAGCTCTGTCGATCAAATGAATGAGAAAATCGTGTTATTTCTATCGAATTTGAATGTGGCAAAGCCATTAAATTTGGACGCACCACACATTTCTCTCCAATCGGAAATGCCTCCCTAAGCATGTGTAAATGGTATAATGATGACGTTTGCTTTGACTTACAAAGCATCCTTTATAATTACTGTCAGACTTATGTACCTAGTTAATATATTACAAAACTTATTCCTTTTTATGCGAAAGGATTACTCAATTGTATTCCTTCCGTAACAAAATGGTAAAACATTCAAAAGAGAACTGAAGTAACTCAGAAACAGCCTTTGCAGGATGAAGGGCTGCATTTTGTAGCAAAATGATGATTAGTCTAGTTATACCTATTTTGGTGCCAAGGCCCGAATTATTCTGGGTAAGATCGTGGAGCGTACAATTGTAATTAGCCATCGAGAATATTTAAAACTACATTACTTTTTGTAACAAGTGACGTCTTCATGATTACCTAAGTCACATTCGTGTTCCTCTACTTATTTGGTCCTAATACCGCAGATTGTTTATAATGGAACGATACGGTGGCGATTATTCTTTCTACATCCAAGTTTCGTATTTTCTGTTGACAGATATCAGTCTGCTTACAATTCACAAAGTCTCACATGATTGGTTGCACATTTAATCCAGAACGAATTAGTGAAAATGGTTAGGTTATTTTGGCCAAAATTATATTTCCCCTAACTGCCTGATCACAATATAAAGATGACTATTATAATAAATTAATGGATGTTCTTATTGGCTACAAGTAAGAATTAGCGATGTACAACAATTGAAAGCGTAATCATGCTCTTATCTGTGTAACTTGGACGTCTAGATAGTATTACACTAAAGTTAGCTCCTGTCAAATAGAATAACATGATCCAAATGTGCAAAATTTGTACAGATCCATGTTTCTGCGTAGCTAATATATTTCGCAAAACATTCAGCTACTGAGAGAAATGCGCCATCACCTATTTACATTGTTACACGGAAGCCTCGATATAATGTGGCCAGTTAATAATTTACACAAGATACTAGCTCGATATCTGATGTTCAGTAGAAAGTTCCTTAGCTCGCACAGAGTGGATCCCTCCTCAACAGTGCAAGCGACTGGGCAGACCAAATGGAAATGCATCACAGCGGATTAAGGATCTTGTAGGGCATAATATGTCGGCTGCTAATAGATGAATTGCATCAACTCTATATAAACGAGCAGGAGAAACAATGTAGATGACAAGAATCACCATTACACACAGACCTCTGAGTATGGTTTTAATTAATAAGCTACTAAAAACGAAGTCAATTAATTTAATAGCTGATAATTGTACTACATCTGTGTAGCTATACAGTTCGATGGCAGGCAATTGCTACGCTGTCAACTAGAAATATGCCATTCAGATGTATTATATGTGAATGATGAAAACATCAAATCAATTAAAACCAATTAACCACATGTAAGTTTTCAAGTAATCGCTGTTCTACCGTTGTATTTAAACTAAGCTACCTGCTTAAAGAGAAAACTTGTAATTTTTTCTCGTAGAGAAGGACAACCCATCACTGGATTACAACTGCTATATCAAATGAATATGAAAGCGGGCTCATTAAACTATAAACATGGAAGAAGAAAGTCGCGTATATGTTTCAGGATAAATATATCATAAGCTAATCCAAATTATTCGTTGTTTTGCTTTTGCCAACTCGATTAGTTGGGCTAATCGGCGTGACCACACGATAATGCATACTGAAGGTAAATGAAGAATATATTTTGCTCAGTTAAACAGAAGGATTCTTACTTTTTCTTCGCAATAACCGCACTTACTTTAGATGACACCACCCAGAGGACGCTAGTCCATCTCATAAGCTAATCTGCGCGATGATTGATGCAGTATTTTATTACTTCTCTGCGTAGCTTCAACGACGACGGTTTATAATTAAGCTGTTGGAAATACTGGCACGCATCGCAACGCTTTGCATATGATTATGCATGAGTTCGTTCCTTCTGCATAATAACATAGCTAAGCTACACGTAACTACCGCCAACTCGACTGACGCTGTCGCGACACTCACTAACAGTGATGGTATGCAGCAAGATAAAGGTAATTACCGCTTTTGACTGGTGCGCAGTTCAGCGCTGCTAGCTGGTGCTTTCTAATTAGTCAGGATATGTTCGTAAACAATTCAGAATCGTCGATTTCCAAAAGCGCTAGTATTTACCTTAGAGCTATGGAGTGAAGGTAACAAATAGCCGAAAATCATAGCATTTCTAAGTATATTTATTCTTGTTTGTTTAGTGGTGATATGATTTGACAAGGTTTAACATCAAAAAGTTAACATATTTCAAAAGTTCAAGGTGTGTGTGGAAAAATGTTGGAAGCGTTTCGCTTCCTCCCTTGAGCTTAGTAGTGAAAAGCTTCTTCCATTTCTTTTGGATTATGTTCTCCTCTAAACAATGTTAGCAGACTATATCCTCAGGTTAAATCAAAACACTGGCTGCACAGTCGTCGGCTCATTTTATCGATCTCAGGATAGGTTTTGCTTTGTAGGGACAATATTTTCATTCGCACAAATTCTTCGCAAAAAGTTATGTTGGAAAAACCTGAAGATGATGGATACGTAATGGGCCGGTTACCTTCTGAGGGTTGAGTGAAATATAACCATAAGTTATCGGATGTTTGCGCAGATGGTCGCGCGTAATATTTAGTCCTAAGTTGTGTTGGCATTACGCACTTCACCTCACGAAAGTCACTACCAGGCCTGAATAAGAGTTGCGGCTCATGCAGTAGCTCTTCGTTAACATCTATGTTTGCTTGAACTTGTCAATGCGGATCAAATAAAGCCAAAAATTGCACTGTGTCACGTATGCAGTCTGGGATTGGTAACTCGGAAACTCTTTCTGAACTCTCCATTCCAAGTTCTTCTAGGATACATACTTGCTTGTCCAGTTCCTCAGAGCTGACATTTTTACTTTCATGATGGATGGACGCCCTTGATTATTTGAGGACGTTTCCCAGGCAAATTCTGGGTAGCAATCAGCTACGAATGTCCAATATGTCTCCTTAAAAGGCACAGATAAGGATATTTCGCAAAACATAAGTAGTCAAAAGAGAGCATTATTGGTCACTGTGACCTCAATGTTTACTTGTAGCTATTCTTTCTACAATGAATGTCTTGACAGTGACCATAAGATCAAATAATGTCGGTCCGTTGGTAGTGTAAAATAATTGAAATGGATGACGTGATTGTACCTGGCAATTTAACCTTGTAAACATACTTTCCGTTTTTGCCAACTGAAGCAAACATTCTAGGTCATGGTTATTGGAAACTCCGGTGATGGCTACTTCGCTGTATATGTTGTTCAGAGCCACCTGCAAAACGTCGTTCCATTTCTAGTACATTTCTTATTTGGATGTTGCTGGAATACAAAGTAAAGCTAAATGTCATGTGTCAATTTGAGCAAAATTATATAGCGCCGAAGCGAATCAGGGGATCGCGTTTCTAAATGATCAGTATGTTCACATGATGGACGAGAATATTCTTTAATATTTACGCCACAACTCATTCAATCCTAATGTTCCGATCCAGCGATATACTGGCCTATTGACCGCAGCATCAGTGTTCTCTAGATTTAACCAGCTCACAGTAAGTAAGCTGAATTGCTGCGTCTGTGATACATCTCATCATCAAAATGAAAGATGGCCTTATGTCTTAGTGCATGAAAAGGATGGTGTTTATTATATATGCAGTATGCCGGTGGAAGTCAAGTACATATTTGGTTTTAAAACTAATTTTTATTGGTCGGTCGCCAATCGATTTAATGGTGGGTTGAATCATGTTTTGTGAGGCGTTCATTCCATTATGCAATTATTCAGTACTGCATGCACTTTTCAACCATCTGCAGTTGTGGCGAATTACAGTTTTCAGCGTTTCATGGAGTGAAGTTAAATAACAGCGGTCAAAAGGATTGTCGTAGACTTCACAACTTGGCTAGCGAAGCATTTTTAATATCAACTTGAACAACCATTCCCTATACGTAGTGAGAACTGAAAGATTTTTTGTGTTTAGAACTTAAGGTCATCATGCAATCTCCAAAAGCCAGAAGGGATCTTGCCAGCTAGAATGTGAATTCAACTCACAGAACTAATTCTTTTTACCAAGACAAAAAAGATTGCTGTTGATGATAGTCTAGTCTAAACTACAATTTTTTCCATAATTCATGATTTCGTTCGAATGCCGGATCTGAACAGTCCCAGAGATTTAACGTTGATCAGCTTGGCCTAGGAATGTCTAACTTCTAGCCTTTGTGCAATGAGGCGAACAAACATTCAAATTTACCCATGAGGTTGTCGAGTAGTGCACTAAACCCATCAAATGATCGCTGAGGTCGCAATCATGGATAATTCTAACCAATCAATTGCGTTATCAGAAGTTGCACTATTGTTTGAACCCTGTGTGGTTGCGTATTGTCTTTTTTCTTTTACATATACTTGCTTTTCCTGCCAATAAGCGACCGGTGCTTAAGGTATTTTTCGTAATCGCTATTCCTGAAAGAATAGTGCACAAATGTGCGACTGAAACATCAAAGCATAATGAAGACGAACACCACTTCGACTCATTAAAGTGAGATAAGGTACTTTTGTCCCAAGCACAAGTTGTTTTTGATGACTCTCGAATCAGCTCACAAATATCTCCTCGGTTGTTGCACAAAGAAGCGATTGAAAAATGGCATCAACTCATGCATTCGTTGCCACCTTTTTTGAAATCCACCCACCAGTACTTGTACTTGGAAATAATAGGTATATCGTCCCGCTTTTGGATGCCTCCCTAACCATGAGCCCTTACCTCTCTTTAAAACTAAAAAACTCAGGGTTTTAGGTCGTATGCATATTTCCTCTCTAACAACTGGAATGTCTTCGAAATCTTCTCTTGAGAACATTTACCCAAATTAATAACCCGGACACTACTAAGTTTTTATGAAAAAAAGGGCGTAGAAGGCGTAGACAAAAAAGCTGATGTTTCCTTCAGTAAGCGGAAAAAATTAATAACAGATGGTATTAGTATTGAAGATAATACAATGTTTGACATACGTGCCAGGATCATCATACAAATAAATGATAAGAGTAGCTCTCTCAACACGCAACTACTTGACACAAACACACTGGGCAATTTTGGACCTCGCATGGTGCAACTTAACAAGTTATGCAAATGTATAAACCGGAATGGATGAAAAGTGTCAGGCAACTAAAAATCTGACTCGCGTCAGAGACTCATAAAAAACGCGCTTGAAGATATCTACCGACTTTAACATTAATTGCGATTAGCAGTATTTTACTTGTAATATTGTTAAGTCTTTCATCCCATTAGTTCACAAGCTACATAGCAGAGCCTAGTCCGGAAAAGCATCAGCATCAAAATTGCCGATAAATTTAATTGCCAGTTCTTCTAGAGACCATTAGGTGTCTTAATACCAAAGTGCATACTATTTCTTCTACCACACAGGCAAAGGATATTTAGCATATGAGGTGTCTGCACAACGTAAAATCTTTATTAATAACATAGCAGTTCAGAACAACGGAACAATTATTCATACGGATAAGACGCTATGGACTAACTCGTCCCATATGACGGTTATGACGAAACGTCAAAATATAAAAGTAGCAAAATTGGCTTTACATTGGTAAACACACTAAGATTTACGTAGTTTATGCCGCAAATGCAAGGTTGCTCCTAAAACAATGACGGCAACTAAGATGTTGGTAAAAGACCATCTCATCCTTTTGTTCGCATATGGGTGTAAAATTGAAACCAAGTCTGTGATTTACTACCAGTGAAATCTCTTACAGACACCTGTTATCATTGTGTATTTGGTCATGTAAGATGGTGCAGTGAAATAAGTACGCGATCAAATAGGCCTTTGCAATTTACCAGCGTCGGAACCATATGGCAGGGTGCGATAAGGCATTGTAAGTATGGCATTCCAACAGACTCTACTGCTTTGCTAGTTTGTGATGGTGGCCTCTCAGATTTCTGCTCTAACTGAGCTCTAACAAGTAGCGGTACGTGTGTTTGGGTCCACTCAACATCTGATAAACATACATGTCGCCGCGCAATCGCTTACAGGGTCCGCTATGAGCAACGGGCAACCTTTGCCTACCTTCATAAGGCAACTTTTTCAGACCCTTGAGGTTTTGGTTTACTAGAGTAAGAGGATATAAAATTATAAATATAATATAAAGACATAAGTTAATACCATTACCTTGGATGCTTTTTGTTCTTGTGACAAACAAAAAATAATTCTTAACTATATTTGCTTCCATTTCGTCAGGAAATTTGACAAAACCTCTTAGCATTAAACCCGAATTACACGCCTAACATGTAACACCTTATCACGCAACATACCTGAAACCACCTGAGCCGATATTTGATTGTTATGTAAACGGAAGTTCACTGAAGTAGTTTCCATATGAAAGGATCATTCACACAGCGTGCGCAGGACTAACCGTTGGTTCCGCCCTGTCACGACTGTTTTACAGTGCTAATTTATCAACTACGTCAAGCTTCGACAGCATGATCATAGGCGAAAATTGATTATGTGATGTTTGTAGGTATGTTCTCCCTTCATGTAAATGTAAAGGATGCGTGATGTAATGGTGAGTAATGTCTATGTTATGCTGGTGGCCAGGGAAAAGCTATAACAGAGTGAATTGACTCCTCTTTTTCGTAACCATTTCTGAGATAAATAATAATCAGTCGGCCTCATTTATGAAAAAGAGATAGCGTGGTTATCTGGAACCCATGCGTGCTATCAAACGAGCCCTCGTGGTCAGTGAGAGCCGGAAGAATTACTTGTTCCACCCAAAGTGATCGCCTACTCAATGTGATTCCCTTCTTTATCTGCCGTTTTTGCCTAGTCAGATTTAGATGCGAGGTGATTTGTTTGATATTAATACAGCTACACATCGGCAAAATTGTTTGCTGATTATTAGCCATAATCAGCTCAACACTGAGGAGTTGAAATCATTCATATCGCCAGGCTGAGCTGCGCTGAGCTGCAATATTTACAAGGTTTATTAGGATGTGACATTGCGAACATCTATTTATTACCCGTAAATCACAAATATATGGTCCTCTCGACCGCAATACACAATTACTTTTGCAGAAACTAATAAAAGCCTCGGTCATTTGCTCTATCAGTGAATGTAAAACTTCTGCAGTTCCCCTTCGATCATAAGTTGTTTAGTTTGCAGAACTCGTTTCTTCTGTAAATTAAACGGCTGTAACAACATATCGAAATGAGATGAAACTAGACTTGATTTCCGGCTCTTCCTCATTGTGGAAGAAAACATATGTTGGTCGCCACATTTGGGGAATTTAAAACCAAAGAGTTCATCATCTGTTCTTAGAAAGCAGCACGTGGATATGATGAGCTGCGTTCCAGTTACAACCAAATATTTCAATTTCCTCTTATGTACAATCAAATCCATTGTGTTGCCACGCAGCGTCATTCGAAGTGGAACTAATTCCGTTTAGCTCATATGTTTAATGAGAGAATACAAATCTATGCATAATAAAATCACTAATATTGTGATGGATGCCCGGTGAACAGCATGGTCTAACAGTTTCATTTTACTCTGTGTTCAATGCTACTAGATTGTGTAGTAAAATTAGGAACCACTGCTCATGCAGGTTAGCCAATTCGAGAAGGTTTACCAAGGCCAGTGAGTTCAGATTTAGTTTCTAGTCAACCTAGCAGTCCGAGTCGTTCCGTTTTCTCAACCATAAATGGGCACTAAGCTTCTCATAAAGAAAGCTATTAATTCAAGTCGACAATAGCAAGTTGATGATTAACATGTATAGGTAAGTATTGAATACCAAATCTAAGTACTGGGGAGGAAATGAGCCACTCCGTGCATTTTGTCCTATACGTATCTGTCGTGTTCAAATACTCGGCTTTGCTTTTGCCCTCGATTCGCTTATTCTACTCACACTTCTGTTTAGCACGCGTTGGCCTATCATGGGACCTAACATCTGATTGGTTACAATTCGAACCTTTATCGATTTAATGGTACTGCGCGTGTGTGCGGGCAGTTTTCTCCATATATATGTTCCGATGCTGCTCTGGTCTGCTCTATTTTGGGGTTCCATATGTGCCCTTTTATACCTACTTCATATATTAAGGAATGGGCCTTGCAGGATAAATGTTCTAGCTGATAACAATATGGGCATGTCTATCTAATCAAAAAAATTCGTTTATGACTCAAAGATATGTGAAAGCGATAGAGATATCCAGATCACCGATTTCTGTTCGGAAATATGAAACTTCTAGCCACTGAATCATAGATCTGCATGGAGCTGGACGACCTTAAGCTAGTAAATTACCGCGAGTTAATTTTGGTAGCTAATGAAGTTAAAAGCCGACTATCAGTACTATATTTGATGGGGACTTTTTCATTCAACTTGATTCTCTTGTAGAGGAACATGATGGAATCGGTTTAGATTATCAGACAAGATTTAAATCGCTGTAGCAAAGATATTGCTTTGCAAATAATTCGATTACAATGCGTGTAGTAATTTGGGTTATTGATACAAGGTCACATATTCACGGATTGAAATATTTTCTATTGAAACGAAGCACTTAGCCAAATTTTTTAGTTGCTGATTTAATGTTGTCAAAAATCCGAAGTGTCAGTCCTACAGAAAAAGGAATCGTGTAAAGGCGGTTTATACCTATTAGCTCCTTGTTTTGAGTGATGCACCACAACGATGGAAACATCACTATTTACAAGGGTGCATTTCCTTGCATATTTTGTCAACTTTGAAGGAGGAGAGATTTAAGGTGGCACTGTCAAATTCCAAATGGTGTAGGAATGTAGTCAGATGACATGCAATTTTTAACACATACCAAGTCCATGCGTACATGCTCCTTGGTTGAAATGGCATGGTGCTTTCAGCCGAAAGATTGTGAATAAATGGAATAGTACGTCGGTAGAATCCACTGAAAAAAATCATGGAAAAGTCCAGTTATTTAACGTGCGAAGCGATAACAAGAAATAAAATATCCTTTGTTGTGGCGCTAGGAATTCAGGTTCGAAATATAATTGTAAACTAATATAACAAAATAATATGGGTGGCAGTATTTATTTACATTTTGCAAGTAAACATCTGATATGCGGCACCCTTAGAGAAAAATAAATTTCGTCGAGGGGAACTACGAATTGCTAATGTGAAAATGGAACAATAGAGGTTCCTATATGCAGATTAGTGACCAACAGGATGTGGGAGAATGTCAGCAGATACAACATATAATCGTTGTGTTGGGAACGTTATTTGTCGTTCTGCATAATGCTTTTAATAAAATATATTCCTGTTGTCTAATTGCCTAATTGCTTGAGGAGCTTTCCAGGAAGTGTTCATGGTATCTCACTGAGTACGAATTTAAGCTAGTTTCCAAAGTGCAACTCTTCATGCTGCAATAGGATGCTTTTTGGATTTTCTTCACTTCAATGCGAAAAGTTTCATTATATGTAACGCAGTTTAGCCTAGGAAAATTTTGGAAACCCATATGCTTGTAAGTGCAACAAAATTGCTTAATAGCTGCGTGGTACAGAACCTTGACACAAATTGCGGTTTTATTTATAAATAGACTGTGACAAAGTTCGCCTTAATTTGGCCTGCAGTGGTAACTTCATTTGGAGAAAGATAGGATGTTTCGGCTCAATTTGAGTGTATCAAAGCATTCTGCATTTACAGATTTGATAAAGTATGCGTTTATTTGGGGTGCAGCGCAGAATATTGTCCAATCAATTTGAGCAAGTTATCGTGGAGCTTGATCCGGACGTTTATTTTAGTAATATTGGTGTACGTTTACGAAACACAGACAAAATATGTGAATGAAAGTTTATGGTCAAAAAACAAATATTAGCTAAAGCACAGAAAGTAATCACTTTGCTCCGAAATTCGGTTAGATGCAATCGATAAATTTAATGTCACAATAAGATACCCATGTGTTCGCGCATACTTCAGCCAAACCAGCTAGCATGCCAGCCAAGTGTGAGAAATGCTTTCGGCAGCATAACTAATGCATGTACAACATACCAGCTTCACAGGATTAACACAAGTCATTTTATGCACAGAAAATAGAAGTTATAGAAATCTTATCGGACATAATGTATCTCACTATGAAATTATGTGGTGATGTTAATAGTAGCCGAAAGCACTTTTGACCAGTTTACCTAATCAACTGTTTTAAACTTGGTTTAAATCACTGATGGAAGAAACACAAGTACAAACCAAATGGATTTAGCTTTGGTACATTGATCACACTTCTGATCACTAGTGTGTTTTAGAATAAATTTTAATATGGATTCAATAGTTTTCTGAATTTCCCAAACTGCTTGACGGATAATGTTTGCTTTTTCAAAATGCGCTTACCTGAAACTAAATATGTGTGTAGTGTCAGAAAGCAACACTACGTTTCTACGTTATGTATGTGCGTCGCTCCCTCGGTCAACTGTAAAATCGATCATTTACGTCGTCACTACAAATTCATTACCCTTATGTCGGGAAGCCTTATTCCGCGATTTTGTTGCTACAGTAGTTTAATCAAATGAGTACAATTAGGGGTTAGAGGTTGAATGCTTATGTTTGGCTGTACCATTCGTGAGGAAAATCTATGTGCATACCGAGTCTAGTCAAATACAACTCAGCATAAACATACCGATAGCTGTAAGGTTGGACAAAATCCACCAAGACAAATTCAGTTTTGTACACACTTTTTACTGTCATTTCTGAATTTGGTTGTCAGAAGAGCTTAGCTATGTGTGCCTGATTTCTGTGCAAGGAAAAGTATATGATACACAGGTTGCCAGATCGTGTCATCTGTCATCCAGTGAGATTTGTCGAACTAATTTTATGTTTGCTTTTTAGAGCAGCTTGTGAAGCTTCAACGTGACCCAGTCTATAGGAGTTGTCCAACAGAGTATACAATTTTATGGCGACTACAATAATCTCAATGTATAAGAACAGCAGTTGTAACACATCCATCTCATTAGCTGAAGCGATGTCTGTTGATGTATTACGAACACCACGCAATCTCTGATAACACATGTATTTTAAGCAAACATATATGAGTTCTGCTTTCTGTTAAGGCTCAATGTGTATTCTGCACTATCCGGAGTGAGTTATGAAAAGCCATGAGGTGCAATGTTTCAATATTTAAGAATAATAACACTATTTATATTTAAAATAGAGGCTGCATCCATATCTGGTGCAGATCAAAAGGTTCAGTTACTACAATGCTCTTGCATAGGAAAAATGAATTTCGTGAAGCAAAGCAATGGTATATCTCTCGTCACTGTGAGATCAGGTCTAAATGGCTATTACGGTTTTGGTACACATCGAAATCTTAAGGATTAAGTTATATTCTTCGAATTTTCCCCAGCAGTCCTTAAGTCTTTTAGCGGACATAGATAATTGCTCGGTTACACATTTCGGGAGGATTGTGCGGTTTCAAAAGATAACAAGTGTGTTTAAATAAAACTTATAATTAATGTAATACGAGCGTTGCTGGGAGCGCCTCCGTGGGACGTGGTTCAATGCGGGTTATTCTCTTCATGGATTTCACTCACAATTCCAGACTCCATCTGGCCGTGTGCCAGTGTGGCTTTTAAAGCACGGAAGCCATCACTTATGTAATTCATCGTTTGTGATGAATTTGTATGTATATAGTCTGGAATGTCCAGCCAACTAGCCCGTACCACCAGCTAGCTCTTGAGTAATACACTAATTTATTGCCAGGACACCTGTGGCAATGCCCTTGCGTAGGTATTAGTCTTAACGTTGGAAGCTTAACATCCGTCACCTAAGGAAATCAACCCAGTCGTAGTCAACAGGGAAGTAAAAGAGAATAACAAATATGTGCGCACGAGAGACCGGTTAAATTGTACAGAAGAAGTGTCCAAAACGGATGACGGCTCCAAATTTCGATATGCTAGTCAATTGTGAAACAATATTCGGATACATAATTTGCTTGTTTTGAAAGTAAAAGATTTGATAGCTCCGAGCAATGATATTTGTTCTCTGATCTTGGACTGTTGCCGCGACAGAAAAAGTAATATATAAGGTTATAGTAGTAGCGAAAAGCTGTAGTCATAACTGAACATATCATCAATAGCTTATTTCTCGATATTGCGGGACCCGGACTGTAGGGTTAATCCGATCATATTTGCAATTATATAGTCTATAGAAATTGTTGCATTTAATTCCATCGGCTCAGCCGATGTGTGTAGGAAGTGATACCAACGGGTTTCGGTGATCGCTTCGCAATTTGTTCATTGATTTATCCGGACAGAAAATAGAGTTAGTTACAGAGTGGAACATGCTTGCTTTATAAATGAAGGTGTGATAGAGCTGGATTGACTTTGATTCAGTGAATTTTGTCCTTTGCTATAAAGCTGTCGGCCCTTCCTCATCCAACGTGGCTATACCCACATCTATGTTTAGCATATCTTTCACTTTATTCACTGTCAGTTTCCTTCTAATACAGTACGAAAAGCAGGGTTAAGTCACACAGACTTAGATTCTGTGGTAATTTGTTCTACATCACCACATAGAGCTTAAGAAAGAAAGTTGATTTTAAGCTAGTTCGTGCGTTTCCGATTTGCAACGTGCTACCACTATTCCTTATATTGTACTTAAGAGAAGGTTGAAGTAAAACCTCAATGTCCGAGGTAAAGACGCGTTTGTGAATTATACCAAACATGAAGTTCAGGCTAAGTTTTAGTCTCCTTAACCAGAGAGGTTCTATGCTCATCTCACAGCAAAAGTCATAGTATGTAAGATCACCAGAGCTTTTAATTAGGCGCTTTGTAAAGTTGGGCTGTACATATTCTGTTAATGTTCTATCACTTTTTCTCTAAATATTAATGAGCGGTATTCGAGTAGGCGACGATTACCGATTTTATACAGGTAGATTTTGGACTCATTTAAAATAAAGGATTTTAGCATTAGCCTTGCTAGTTTACGGGCGTTCGCAGTCATGTACTGTACCTGATCGGCGAAATTTAAGTAGCTCGAGTAGTGTGTAACAAGAGCATAAATTGTGAGGCAGGTGGAGAGTGCTTTGCCGTGTAGCCTCAAATAATGTGCAAAACTGCACAGATAACATATGCAGCTGCACTTCTTGGATGAGGGTTTCATTTTCCACTTGCTACACCAAATTATCAGCTAGTGCAGATTCACCTGTATGTCGGCTATTGTGTTAGTGGAATTGTCCTAATCGAACTCATAGGCAATTTTGATGTCATCTCCCAAGACAAATGGCTTACGGTGTTTGATGTAATCGAAGACTTTGTTAACATACATCAGAAACAGCATAGGCCCTACGACACTTCCTTGAATCACCCCACTTTTGACTTAACTACTCGTGGAAGTATTGCATAGTATTTCAACTGCCCGACGCTCTCCGTTATTTTGAATTGCCAGATATAACAAAGGAATGTGCATTTGATGGAAGATTTCTATGTGGTACCCGAACGAACGCACTACGGACATCAGGAAATATGATGATCAGATGATTCCCATAGTCAATGGAACGAGTAACGAAATTCAGGAATTGCACTTCAAAATTAATACATCACCGTGTTCTCAGGATTTCGTGCTAGGAAATATTGATTAAAAACAGGGTGATATGAGTATAAAAGTTTGGCTTTTAATAACCTTTCCATTATTTTACACGGAAAGGAGGTATGGCTGATATGCCGATAACTCGTCTGTAAATGCCATTTACCACATTTATATAATGAAGAAACCAACGCATATTTCAACACAACTAGAAAAACGACAGACTTCATGGATAACGTGATAACAGTTTGAGGTACTATGGGGATAGCAGGACCGCCAAATTTGAACACAACAGACGGTATGCAATCTGGGCCACGTTAAAAGCTCTCCACATTGAGTAAATCAGATTTCTTTTGTTTGGTTGCTTATATTCAACAGTATAGATATAACCTGCAGTTTGGGTGGGGATGCTGAACTTCTGTAGCATGCACAGCACTGTGAAAAGCGATAATGAGTATTCATTAAAACCTCACGCATCTGAGCCGGAATGGAGGAAATATTATTGTTGGGTAGTATAACGGAAGGTGGTATATAATGCTTGAAGTTGCTCTTACGCTGAAATATTCTAATCATTTCCCTTGGTTTATTGCAGGAAGCGAATATACTGTACTCATCTCTCAGAAGTTTCATAAGTTGACAGACTCCTCGACGCTGGTGAGAACTCGGTAAAAGTGAGGCAAATTACCCGTCTTAGAAAGCAAGGTGATATATGAAATCGGCCTATGGGAAGCGCTTTGTGAATGAAGCCAGTCCAATAATGCTTATGTCCCGCCTATGTAGTCTGAAAGGTTTGAAGACCCATGTTCGTCCTGACCTGAAACCAGTAGACAGGGAGCGGCTCAAGTCTGCTATCATTGAGCTGAAAAGACGCACTGGTGATGGGAAACAAATATTCGCATCGCAAATGTTCGGGTGTTTTTCCACAATCTGCGAATAATGAGAAACAGGCTGCTCACACTTCAAGCATGCCCGGCGGCTCCTGTTGCAGCCTGCGAATAGCCTTCACAAACGTTTGCAGTGTTAACAAGAAGCAGGATGAGATTTGTTGTTTCGTTGCATCTGAGCGGCCAGACGTAGTGGGACTCGCAGAGACATGGCTGCTTTCAGAGTTATACACCCAAGAACATGTACTCAACTGTTACTCGTGCTTCCGATGTGATAGACTAAAGAATGCCCACGGTAGTATCTTACTTTACATCTGGTCTTCCTTGCGTGGGAGACTTGTGAGCACCTACCGAAGTGACGATGGTTTGTGTGAGCTACTTTGGTACTCCATCCGCCTCAGGCGCGGAAAATTGCTTGTGGGCGCAGTTTATCGCAGCCCCATGAGTCGTTGTTTGGATTGACTGCCCATTTTTGAACCCTAATGAGTCTTCCACACTTTCTACTTATGGGGGAATTTAACTGTTCTCCAATACGATGGCCTAATGTGCATTTGATTCCTGGGCATAGTGAGGTTGAAGCAAAGTTCCTGGATTTGATACTTGAAACTGGTGCATCGCAATACATATGCCAGCCAACACGCATAACGACACGTTCAATCCCGTCCTGTCTCGACCTGATGTTAACTATCTGCGAATAACGAGTGCGTGACTATAGGAGCCCTTGGCTACAAGCGACCACTCAGTGCTCATAGCTGATATGGAACTATCTTTGCCGTATTCACGTCCGCTATAACCAGTTCCCAAGTACTGGAATACAAAAGTTAATGGTCTAGCTCACGCCGCGAGCCAAAAGGATCGGTCTTTGTCACAAGCTGCATCTGTGGAAGACTTTTAGATATTTAACAAAGTGAGATTGACATCATTGTGTTCCCATTTTGTGCCATTGAAATGTCGGAAGGTCGGACCGATTAAGTCTCATTGGTTTGACAAGGAGCATAGAAACCTGACTCAGAGGCGGTGCAGACCGTGGGACAAATTCCCCCTCTCTGGCTCTGCCAATGATTACGAAGGGTATAATTGTAAGTGAAACCTCTGCAACAGTGCGAAAAAGAATAAACGCCGATATTTTGATGAGCAACTGGCAGTAGCCGAAAAAACCGCCACAAAGAGAATATCTGCATACGTGCAGCGACGCCTGAAGCCGGCAGGTGATGTGCCAGTGCTGGATGGCCCGGATGTACATCTCGTAACGTCCAGCACTGAGCGTCCGTCCGCGTTGGCGGCGCACTTCGCTTCTATATTTGCGAATAACCAGGTGTCTGTTTCGAGTTCGACGTGTACCGCTTTTAAAGAACTCGATAGTCTGCATTGTGGCATTGAAGATATATGTCAACTAATCACCAACCTTGACGGCACCAAACCTGCCGGAACTGATGGGCTTCCCCCGCTGGTTCTCAATTCATTTTCGACCATTCTCTTTCCTGTTGTGACTTAGCTTTTCAACAAGTCGCTGTCCCAAGCTTCGTTGCCGGTTGACTGGAGATGTTCGGTGGGGAAGTCTATTCCGATATACTGCGACCTTAGCAAAGTAGAAAATACAGGCCAATTTGTCTGACACCTATTTTGGTAAATGTTGCTGAGAAAATCGAGAAGAAGGGATTGCTGCAGTTTCTACAGTCAAACAAGGTCCTGACGCCCGTACAGCACGGTTTTATGCAAGGTCGCTCATGTATTACGAACCTGCTTGTGACGAGGCATGAGTGGTTGAAGGCAATAAGCAAGGGGAAGTCCGTCGAGGTGATATTCATCGGTTTCAGTAAAGCCTTCGACAAGGTCAGCCATGCGGTTCTACTTCACAAACTTAGGATGTGTGGTGTCAGCGGCTCACTGCACCGGTGGATCCGCGACTTTCTTGTTGGACGAAAGTGGAGGGTGCATGTTGAGAACCATCTAACTAGATGGTACCCCTCTACAAGTGTCATGCCTCAAGGCCCTGCGCTGGAGTCCACTCTGTTCCTGGATCATATCAACGATCTACCGCAGCTTCTCTGGTCGCCGTGTGCCTTGTTTGCGAACAACATAAGGATTTTTAGAGGAACTGACGCTTCCGATGACTGTGGCTTATTTCAGCAAGACCTCAACCGCCTATCCATATGGTCTGCAGAAGACCTACTCCCGATTAATCTAACCAAATCTGTATTTATGAGCCTGGGGAAGGGTACTAACGGCCGAACATACACCCTTGACAGACAGCAGCTATATCCCACACCCTCCGTGAAGGACCTATTTGTACTTTTACGCTACGATTTGAGGTCTTTGGACAAAACGAGCAGGCTATATCGTAACGGACTGCGCATACTTTGGGCGCTTAAAAGTAGCTTCGGCACATGGTCTGAAGTGGTTGCCACTCGCCGCTTCTCTTCCATCATTAGGCCAATGTTAGAGTACGGTTAGTCCACATATTTCCAATTACCCGAGGCGAGGCACGAAAGATCTTACGGGTCCAACACGTTGCTACCAAGCTGATCCCGAGTTTACGTGGCTTTGGGTATGAAGACTGGTGCGAGGAACTAGGACTCTACACCTTGTCCTACCGTCGGATGCGAGTTGACCTCATTATGGCCCACCGTATTCTACATATCGGTGACTTCCCTATGCTAAGGCAGCACACTTGAGCACATATACAAACTTGTCGTGCCGAATGTGAAACGCGTACCCTACCCACTGTGTTTCGAACGGTAAGTGGTAATTTTTTGGAACACTTAACCCGAACATGTGATTGAGGCAACATCCGTACAGCATTTCAAAACGTCGTTAGGTTTATGTTTTACCACTATTCGATTCAGAGAACGATTGAACACTTACGATAACATATCACATATGTGAGTTCCGAAAATCGGAATTCAGATATTGTAAATGTTACATGAGAACGACAACGATATTCACGGTTGATAAATGTTATAAGATTTTTCACCATATTTCGAAAGAGTTGTACAGAATTCATTTCTACTTGCTCTATAATACAGGATTAATTATTCAAAAGGATGGCACTATTTGGTTTTGCTGAATTAATATGTTAAAATTGTTAGCCTTTTAATGTATATATCCTAACTTCTTAAGCTTTCGTATTATTTGCATCGTGATAATTGTCTGAGTCGTTTTGTGAAAAGCACGCTTGTGACGCATCGTGCAGAGAATATCTAGACACGAGATTACGTTCTCGTATAACAAGTCAGTTGCAATTTTAGGTTCAGGGTAGAGTAAATATTCATCCCAGTAAAGAAATCGCAATCTGTTTGCAGATTCTTTTTACTTATTCATGTGATAGTCACGAAAGTGTATTAACTTTTTGTACTCGTCTTGGTTTAAGCGATTTCTTAATATATGAACTCTGCTATCTTGTTGCTACTCCCAGGATATAGGGAACGATACGTTTCTGCTAAGAATTACGTATTTTTCAAGGTTATGCCTAGCGAGCGTTCACCTCTTGCTAGAGATGAAATTTGCTAAATCCAATCAAGCGTGTAGATTACTGAAACGAAATGCAGATGTTTTCATGGGGCTTGTGGTAAATACGAGGAAATCTCAGGTCTAATAATTGTGCTTTGCCGTCTGCTCACTTGCGTATTAGAAAACGTTCAGGAAACGCTCGGTATCCGATTTACTACAGTGTGGTAGGTTATACACAAAACCAATAAGGACGGTTTTGTAATAATTGAATGTTAATTCAAACAAATTCATCAAGGCCATATATAAGTGGATCGCACACAGAAGTTATCGTCCACATATTAGCGACAACCGCCATCATGTCGGTATTTGCGGCGACTGCTAAAGGTGCAGCATTTCAGGTTGTAAATGTGCGTTTAAAACTCTGTTTATTTTCTTAAGTCTCTGTGAAAAGTACAATGTCAGGACAGGAGAGAAACAGTAAACACTTACACGGGGCATTTTATTAATGAGTAATGTAATCTAAGACATCCATGTTGCCTAGGCAGGTATACTGACTGTTTCTATATATTTTGACAATGGGCATCATCCCATGTAGTGGAGGAATTGCGAGAGTACATTCTGAATACAAGCCACTGATTTCTGACATGTTTGTTCTACATTGATGATCTGTTGCATGAATTGCATGGCCTGCAATAACTTCGTTTAATTGTCTCCTTTACATCCAATTTAATAAGTAAATTGATAGGTTGCGTTAGAACTAACTGGATGCAGTCAAATGATAATGACATGTGCCTTCAACGTTCAAGAAGAATTATGAGATATAATAAGAGGAACACTCCAGTGAAATGCCGTTTTCTTGCCATCTTTAGATGTAAAAGCGATTTAGTCTACCCACGAAATTATTGTGAAATTCTGAAGCTTGGTGAGTGAAGTAGAATTTCGAGTTGTTTTGAGAGAAATATGATCGGATTGCAGAAATTTCCTTGTCAGTCTAATCGACATCATCAAATTGGATAAATGGGCTAGTTTTGCAGAGCCAGGTGAGCAAATTAGATCTCCAAGTTTTTATTGATGAAGTTCAACTTTAAGTGCCACACTTCAATAAATTCCTGTGCTTGCAGTCTTGTGACGGTTCTGAGAATCTCATAGGCAAAGATAAATCTAGGGTGTACCTTGTAGCCTTGCGAAATGTGTCCCACCGGATATATCAAACAGACAGCTGGGTAGAGAATTAAGCAAACTAGATAAATCAATTATACGGAAAAATAAAATCGGGTCAGTAAATCTGAAAAAAAACAGTTCAAATCTGATTGATATTTAGCAGCACGGATGCTATCGGATTGATTTCACACTTCAGATTATCCGCATGTGCAAGTAGTCCTGACCCCAGCTACTGACAATTTAGAGGCCACCTACTTGACATCGTCCAGAGTCGTCTAGCCAGGTACAGACAATTAGCTATGAAACACTGTTTAGCTTATTCTCTGCTGTCCATCCTGACACGCTGTAACTAATACTTTTATTCGAGGCGAGCTTTCCGAATTCTATTGCTAAACAAATAAACTCCTACGTACAACGAGCTAGCTGCTGGCCCAAATATTTATAATCATGTCACGTCTACTAAGTAATTTAGCTTTTGGCACAAACTAGCCATGGTGGACCACACGTCAACAACTAACTTAAGGTCGATACAGAAAGATGAGTAGCACCTTGAGCGCCAGGATTATCTAAATTTGCATTTGCGCTGCATCTGTTAAGCAGGAGTATCTGTTAAGTAGAGAAATTTAACGTTGCTACCAAAGACGCCAGTATGGTAATGCGCTAGAAGTAGCCTACAATATTAGACAAAACGTCGCTTGAATTTTAGAGAACGTATCACTACATCATTCAAATATCACATAGATAACCCTAACCACATGAATTACCACATATCACTTACTACCGTGCACATGCTGAAACGAATAAGTAAGTTCACCTTGTCCGGTTAACTTGCGTCCAATGTTATTAAAGGCAGCTGCCAGCATTTCGTCTGAATTATTACCTTGGGTTTTTCTAACGCTCTGTCGAACAAAGATAGAGCCAAACAAATTGGAGGCGTAGAACACTCACTGTACTTTACAAGAGGAAAATCAAATTGAACTCATTAACTGCCGCAAGATAAGTCTTCTAATGTTTGTTTATCACCGCAGAAGCACATATGGGCCGTTTAGAAAAATGTACATTACATTGCTTAAACCGAACCTACTTTTTTCTTGTTCTACTGGACGGGATCTGTTTATGCTGCGAACTTACCGTTGCCTGCTTTTGTTTCTTGAAAACTTCTTATATTCCAATTTACCGCATTTTTTACAAGCTTAATAATTACGTGGTCGATAACCCTAAATTGGACTTGTTTGTACAACTCTAATCCAACGCTGTCTGGATGTATAAATTCGCAGTACCTTCACTGAAACGATGAAGGTAGATTACGGCTTGTCGCAAGGTTTATGGGCTAAAATCCCAGGTATATGTGATACTAATAACTACTTTCTGCGAGAGATCATTTCACTCTTTCTAATACCTGTGCGTAATCTTAGTTTCCGGCGGATAATTGGGAAGGAAGAAAAAGATATATCAGGGGAAGATGGCCTCAAGTTGGCTAACGGGTACTCACTTCATAACGCACCCAATTTTGAGAGAGATAAGTATAAAGTATTCAGCACGACCATTCAGAGAAAGTACGATTATCAGCTAACATAGCATTTTTGAATCGCAATTTCAAAAACGTGAGCTAATGATGCTCAAGCGATAGGTTCCGGATTGTACGTAGATTGTAGAGAAAACAGCAGAAAAATTCAGTGAGAAGTCTTACCTCTTGTGGAGTTCCCTTTTATTGTGTGATCTTACTAAGACTTCGCAAAGGGATAACAAGAGAGCATTGGAGCAATTTTTTATGACGGGTATAAAAGCAGTAATTAGACAAGTCCGGCAGGATGGTTAGTATGAGAATGACAACATAAAATCACGGTGCCGTTGAAATTAACCTGTAAGATACTTGACTCACTAAGAGGTTTGGTATAGGTTAGAAGTTAGTATTCCCAATTGTAGCTTATGGAAGTTATGATATATTTTACTTTTTGTCTCCAAAAATGGCATCATTTTATGGCCGTGAGCTATATCACCTAGTGTAAATATATTGTCAAGTCGTCTTCTTATGGTGATGAAATTGAAGCATTTAACCCCCGCATTGGGGGTGAGTTCCAAGGAAGTGTGACACGGAGCGAAAACATATTTATTCGAGCTTACATTTCGCCCTATTACGTAGCCAAGTTAAATTGGTTGATCCTCAGAGATGACTTTGATTGGGTTTCAAATCATAGTGGCAAGTGATTTTAGGTTTGCTTAGATTAGGATACAGCATTTAGAGATTATTCGTTAAAACTGATAATGTTCTATGTGCACTTTTCTGTTTTTCATTCAGAGTTGGTATGGAAGGTGGAGCATCCTTTACGTTTTCTGCTACTCTGCGTTTTACAGTAAAGCGCGAGGTGTGAAGGCTCTTCCGTCAAGTCTGTCACGGTTTAAATCGGTTATCCCGCATGCAGCCTTACATTAGTGACAAGCATTTGGGGAAAGACGGTTGGGTCAAATTCCCTAAGAAGGTGGGCGAATTGCTGATTTGTTTCATTTACTGTATTTTCATTCGATTCCCAAGAGAACGCCGAGATCGCAATCATGCAAAGCTTGCCGTAAAATCATTGGCCGTAGCAGGTAGGCCATAATGCTTTGGTGGGGAGCGCTTAGCAATTTTCTTCGCATTTAACTGCAACACGTCCTAGATAGGCCACTTGTAAGCTGCATCCAAATCAAGCTGCAGAACTATAGGAGAGTCCTCTGCAGAATTATCATGTCGTATCATTAGATAATCATCGATTAGCAGAAAATACGAGAGCAACCTCGTTGGATATTACATGAAGACGGGGAACAGCCAAAGCCAAATTACTTAGCTTTTGATATTTTTGCAATTAATTTCACTGAGTCGGGTATGGTTCTGCGAAATACCAACTTTGGAAGAGGCTGAATGAAAATTTGCCTATCTAGCTCAGAATGTTTTCAAAGATTTATAAATATGAAGCTTGTGAAGTAGGATGCGGATTTTACAACCAGTTGAGTGCCTTCGATAAGTCCGTCCAGGCGGTAACTACACCCACACGAGCATTGACAGACTACGTTCAGCATGCACAAACTTTCAATAAGGTAGTAGGGTATGGCGGACTTAGATAGCATCTGTGTTGCATAGGAAAGAAAATGTTGTTATTTTAAGGTGTCCCATAAGTGCCTTGGAGATAATAGTTGCGCAAAATGGGTGCTTGATGAAATCGAGTTTTCGTCTGAAAATTCGCTGGTTCCCTACGGCTTTCACTTTTGTAGACTGGAGCAATGACACCGTAATTCTACATGGCAGTATCCGACTTCTCAGTAAGAAGTTGTTGGAGCAATATGCCTTAGGGTTCACCTAAATTTCTAGCAACTAGTTGCAACGCCTTTATGCAAGCGTTGTCTGGATTTGATATAATGTTATCTGGCAAACACATCAATCGCATATTTACAGGTGTGGTTACGAAGAATATGTGGCGAAGTCCTGAAGGTATCCTGTTTTGCGTATACAGGGTGAGATAACCTTAGAATTGGGAATATAAAGCTAACTTGTTGTCCAAGAATGTTGGTCGCCTCTTTAACTTCTGGTTTTTTAGGATCTGGTAAAAGTTTAGGTGGACCCCAGCAAAAGCCGATGTCTACAATTGTTTACAAGCACCATCTATTTCTTAATAGCACTGCTTTTGCACACAGTGGGTACCGAAGTGCAACTTAGCGTGTTACTCTAGCTAACCAAAGATAAACCCTAATCGATCACACTGTCATAAGTTGCAGGGGGCGTGGTTCCTTCCTGTGTTGCAGCTCGTTCTGGAATACCTACATTTACTCTGTTCATGCATTGGTACGTTGTCGTTTCTCCATGAAATTTAATACAAGACACAAAGATTGTCTCCGCCGATTGCCAAAGGAGAAATTGTCTCAAGATTTTGTCTGTTAAGCCTTCCATGTGCTCTGTATTGCGATATCTCACTTTTGTATCCTAATGACACTGTGCTTCATTGTAATAGGACTTCGGCCGTCATGCAAGACACAGGAACATCTGCTTGTGGCACTATCAATCGTTACTGCACCAGCCACTGGATATCCGCAAGGTCAGTGAACCTGTTGGAATCAATAAGGAAGCTCCCGATTGGCTCTGAGCACACAGTGACCAAACTGACTATAATTCGCGAAATAAAGCGGAGCCTGCTTGCTGACAAGGAAGCCTGTTGCATCAGTCCAGCTAGAGAAATGGAGGAGCCATTAGCTGAATCAGTTAATATAAGCTCTTCCCACTGATCAGCACCACTGATCCCAGGAAACCAGACGTCAGGCAGAAAATCAGAGACAGCGAAGTTGTACTGATACACCATAGAGATCGCCGGATGACACTTTGGGCTTAACACTTTCAAAATCAGTACTATGTGCCCTTTGTTCCCAGACACCATTTTACTCAAGTAATGCAGGACGAGCTATGGACAGCTAGTTTCGAGGCCCCATCGGTGGCTGAAATCCGAAACGTGATCAATATTTTTCCTGCTGCTGACCCGGATTCTCTGTCGAATGCAATATTTAAGGGCGGAGGTGAAGTCCACCTCAAAACACACCTCCCTGATCGAACATAGTGGAAGGAAGATGGTACCTCGGCTAACTGGTTTAAGTCGATTATAGTTGCAATCTACATGGGCAAGTGCCTCACCGGACTGTGCTAACCCTGGGTATTAGTCTAATGCCATTTATGAAAATTATTGGAATTGGATCCTGTTCCTCGCTTCACTATGGAACGGCAAACAAAAATTATGGAAGATCCAACTTGTTTCCGCCTGAACATGGCTGTAAAGACCATATACCCACTATGCGGCAGTTGCTGGAGCAGTGTTACGCATACAACACATCGACAATTGCAGTGTACCACGAATTGAAGATTTCGTTCCATTCAGTCAATCAAGGTATTATGTTCGAAATACCTACGGGGAAATGTGTTCGCAAAAAGTACGTAAAAATCTTAAGTGCTGTGTACTTGAACACCACAGGCAGCATGAGGGTCTACGATGAACTCTCAGGTAGCTATTCTACAACATGTGTCGTTCATCAGGGTCGTGCTATTTTCCAATTTTATTTAATGTCGTCGTGAACCCCATAATGCGTTGTTGTTTTGCGGAACCTTGCGTTAACCCAATTGATATTCTGCCTTTTGCAAGGTGAGTTGATCATGTGGACCGTATTATCCTGTTGGTTACCGATGTTGGAGGAGCCCAGTCAACCCTGAACTGTGTCTCCAGAGTGGTCCCATTATTCGGTATGCTCTTTGCACTCTAAAAGTACAAAGTTTTGCCGCAGGAACCCTAGACGCTTGATGACCAATGGACGTTAATAAGCAGAAACTCGATCTGGCCGATCGAGTCACCTAACATGGCAGCTGCGTCAGCAACCATGGGGACGTAGAAATTTGTCAGCTCACACCATGAAAAAGCCAGAACTGCTTTCTTGTACCTGCGACAACTTTGTCGATAGAAGGGAATTTCCGTTGTTAGGTCCGTTTGCGATTACCAACATTGTTTGTGAAATTACACTGTTCACCTTACCTGCATGGCAAAGTTTATCCGTACAGCACGTGATATTCACGCATCGTCGAAAGATTAGGTTGTCTAAGGTACATTACCATGTAGGCGTCAAATCACGTAATAATTGGGAAGGCACTTTAGCTTTCATTCACTCCGATAAACTTGTACTATCACGACGCACAACACAATACCACTAGAAAGACTGGACGACGGACATGTGCGCTTCCACGTCTTCAAATCTTTACAACGCACTGCAACAAATGGGACACACAGCCATCATGCAAGCACAGTAGATTAGGCTCTCGATTTTGTAAATATCCTTACTACGTGTACAATATAATTATTTATATTAGTGCCTGGCCTATTTTTGTAACTAGTCACCCTTAAAACTGCACAAACACCCTCCGTCTGAAAGGCTTTGTTTATATTTCTACAGTGATGTCCGTCCTGTTCTATTTTAGCTGGATTTGGCCCCATCGATCTTATGATCTGAGGCGACTTCAAGTCATTTATCGCCCTTGCCTGCGGTGCAATGCTGGTGTCGGAAAGAGCAGCGTGTCCGAAACAATGATGTACGTAGGCGAGTATTAATCAATGATAAGCAAGCTAGTTGCTAAAAACCAAATATAGCGCTGAATAAGTTGCTTTGGCTTGGGCTTGATCTACGTATGTTTGGTCACCGGTTATATTGGAAGGCCTTGTTTAACCACCACACTGTTGGGTAGCTCATGGCTCGATGTGCAGAAAAATGGTCTTGGCGTCATGAGTTAATTTACTGGCGACCAAACTGGATGCCGTTGGTTTGTGCCAACATGCAGGCTGGAGTCCACGTGAGCCGCTTTGTGCTTGGCTGGAGATCTTAGAACATGACCCTCAAATGACACCCGTGGCGTATCTGCTGCTGTTTCCTAGTAGGACCATCGGTGTACATTGCGTTTGATGCTGAGTAATCTGCGGGTTGATGGGTGATTATGACGCGGGGCAGAGAAATTCGAAGGTAGCTGTCTCCCCGTTGCTGACTCAGCATTGTACGTTGGCTAGCTGTTTGGGACGGTATATCTTTAACACAAGCCCTAGGCGCATTGAACTTGAACCTTTGATTAGGGTATTCGTGTTTTTAGATATGTACCCTTCTTGCAATCTTCTCATTCTTCATTCCATTGACCATCATAATTCTATGGCAGCGAAGAATCAGTTCCAATGACTGTCGTACTATTTTTTTAATTAAATGCTTGTTTAAAATTCCTAAATACTTTAATCTTACCAGATATGGCAGATAGATGAGACTCCTAATGTTCTTGGTTGCCATTCATTGTGGATTATCAAGCGCTATGATATCTTGCTTTTGCCACAGCTACCACCCTTGAAAGGCATATTTTACTTGAGATTGCATGTAGGCGTTAGGTATTTGCGAAAATTCGAGGGGGCAAACTAAAGGAAAGCTCTGCATCAAAGTACGAATTACTTAGTGCTGATTTTGAACACCTATACTGCATATCTCGAGCATCCGAGATAGTCCCGTACCAGTACTCTCAGACCGCGCTGCTGAAGGGCCTTCTGCAATATTAGGTCTCCAAGTTTTATACTCCTACAAGCTGATGACGCAGGTGCATAAAATTACACTTAGCTGTGTTGAACTGGAGTCAGTTCAGCGTATACAGTAAGTGGATCCAATACAAGTCTTGTTTAATGGAGTCTTGAACTTCAGTGCGACTACTTACTCGCTGTGTTTTAACATCATCGACGAAAGGTAGGAAAGTGGAAGCGATAACTCTTGGCAGGTTGTTGGTACACAGCAGGAATATGCGCGGACCCAGAGCAAAGCCCTGTGGAACATTACATTGCGTCTCAACCAGGCTGGAGATTTATCCCTTAACAAGCACGTGAAGCCACCGTTCCTAAAGAAAGATTGCTTTCTAAATAATAACAGGATATCATATAGCATAGTTCTTCATTCAGTGTAGTAGGATGTGGTAATCTATAAGGTAGAAAGCTTAGGAGAATCCAGATAAATGACGTCGATTTTGACCCCGCTGCCGGAAAATTATGTCCAACTACATTAAACGAACATCCGTTTAGTGGTACGCGACTGGTGTTGACGAAGGCCATGCTGCGCCCGTCCCCAAGCGTTGCATCTTTTCAGATGATCAAATGGAGCCTTGTTGATTACCGTTAACATCACCCTCGAGAGCACAGACAAGAGAGTTACAGGGAGATAGTTTTCAGGGGCCGACCGGTTACTTCCCCTAAAATATACGGTAGTTATGCCATGCTTCCTCATGGTATAGACTTGTTGTTCATAAAAACATCTTCGAAATGACCATGATAGAATTTGGCTACATTAGTTGTCACATCATGCAATGCCTTTCGGCTCCCAGCGAGCTATGATAACCTAATTACGGCCATTCGCTTATCCCGTTTGTCGGTTTGAAGTTACTTATATAAGCGCTGAAGTTGGTAATGTACGCGACAGTACGTGAGAAGTATTGTCTGCAAGTTCGCAAATTGGGGTGTATTGTATCTACAGGAGATTAGCTTCTTCATCAGCGCTCTCTAGTCTTCGGTCGGTTGTACAAGTGGCAAGATCTCATGAGTTACTTTAAGTGGATCGTTGAAAAAATACAGAATTTTGCTGTTTGCTAAAATATTTAGGCTAGGCACTGTTAACAAGTTAATTTGTCGTCTAAGAAAAGTTTGGTGAAATGCTTTCCTTGGGTCAAGAATTTGCCCCAAGTCTCTGAGGATGGGTTGTCTTTGTAGACACCCATTGCTAGACTATTTTTTGTTAGGCTTATTTTAACATCATTGAAATAGCATGTTACTGACTTTCTGTTGATTGGTGAGTTTCAAAGTTTTACTCGGCAGAGTAAACATTGTTAAACCTTATGACTACATGATCGTTATGACCTAATGGCTGTCCATCAGTACCTGTAATTCATGAGATTTTCATATGTCAGCATAAGGTTTGTTTGTCGTTCTTAATCTAGTGAACGAGATGACAGGAATACCCAAGTGAATATAATTAATTTCATGCATGTGCGCTTTGAAATGTTGTGTGGTACATGTCGATACTAGCAGATCGTGTAAACTGAAGTCCCCCACCATGAGAATGTGGCTATACCTAGTGCTTGTTTCGCTGTTCTTTAATTGTGTCAAGCTAGGATCCATTTCCGGAGTTCATGTTGGAGGGCCGGAAATGTCATCAACGAGACGGACGTCGTGGTGTCAATCGGAGACGACACCAGATTGAGTCCGTTAAAGGAGTTTCGGGATCACCAATTACTGAAAATTGCAGGTCACTGCGGTAGTGCAAAAAGACTCATGGAACCTCTACTAGGATGCTCTTTATGCATGAGCGACATTACCGCAAGCTGGACCTCAGGATTGGCTACTTCTTGATGCGAACAAATTTCAGTAACGGAAAGTAGATCTTAAAAAGCCGTGACCTGACTTATTCGAAGTTCGGTAGGTGTAAAGAGGAGTCATGGGGCGTTAGTGTATACACATGAACTTTTTCGGATTTCAACAATGACGGAGATTGTGCAATTCATACTTGACGTTTCGCCGTCCATCGAGTGCCGTAGAGATAATCGTTTTATCGGCTTCGTACTTAATAAAATATCTAACCTGCGTAAAGCGTAAG
Source organism: Dicrocoelium dendriticum (assembly GCA_944474145.2). Lineage (NCBI taxonomy): Eukaryota > Metazoa > Platyhelminthes > Trematoda > Plagiorchiida > Dicrocoeliidae > Dicrocoelium > Dicrocoelium dendriticum. Next base: position 101,968,364 of record OX104069.1, read on the forward strand.
GCGCCTAGTCACTTATTTCATTAAAAAGATGTTTAAGCGCAAAAGCACAATGCTTGACTACTGTACTTTTATAATTACCAAAGAGTTTAACTTTTTAAGTGGTCTAACGCTTCCGTAGGTAATACCGTCAATATTTTTTACATGGTTGTGCTTTTCGTAAGCTTTATGATACCCCAAATGCATTAGAGTGGGTTCGTTTGCAGAGATTACGTACCAGTCTTAAAAGTTTTCCCAAGAATTAAGTCTCCACTGGAAGATACCCTCTAGATCGGTGTGATAGTTTCATCTCATCAATCCGTATTGCTGGCTGTCCTTCTGCTTCCAAGTTCATCAATTTAAACGCGTACGCCTTCCTTAGCCTTTGGCTATCCATCGAAAGCATGGATTCCGGTATTTTATTTAAGTGAATCATTTTTTCTGTTTGGAGCGTCTAGGTATCGAGCGCTTGTGCTGACGCACAAGTCTAACTCCAACTCCCCCTTCAGTCATAAGTGAAGATATGCCAAGGTGACCGTAGCTACCGATCCCAACCATCCCACCAAGCAATCCACGTGACTGGCTAACAGCCACTTTTGACACGACATTTTAGGATTTCTTACGGGTTCATTCAATTCTAATAATGTAATCCAGCTTCTAAATGTCTTCACATTTACCAGTAACATATACGCAATGACTTTCCAGTCTTAGGATAAGACCCTTTACATCGAACGGACGACGGACGTAAGCCCCACTTTTTTCTATAGGGCGTAATATGATATAAAGGTAGAAAAACCATATTAATAATAGTAAAGCTAAACTTAGTAGGTGAACTATGAGGTAGTTTTACTTTTCGCCTTATCCCATGCGTATGGTTTCCGTGCAGCCAAACTGGAATGAAAGTCTAGTTGACGGGTCCGCTGACCAGGGACGGACTTTCGGAACCGTATGTACGTTACCACATATAACGCAGAGGCGCGAAATCACCTTGACGTTTCGGAACTAAACTGATTCCCCTTATGCAAGCGCGTGTGATGTCCACTGTTTGGATATCACGTTGCCTCGCTCTGGCCATTGGACGTAATAATCCCGAAATTTTTGCACTGCTTACACATCTCACACGTACGCGCACATATGTAAGGTCTCTCATGCGAGGTCCACGGCTGACCCCTCAGTGCGCTCTGTATTGAATTTAGATGGGTATTCCATTAAACTGTTTGCATTACAGACGAAAGCTGATAAGTAAAAAAATAAACAGATTACGTTAATATTAAAATTATTCTAGAAATTGTGTATAGGGTTTTGCGGTCATTAGTTTATATATTAATACCTAAGAGAGTGTACATCGCGAAAGCCAATAGCTACCGGATCAAACTGGAGGGGTTGCAGGTGTCTAAATTAAGGCGGTTTGAACAACCGGCCTGCAAGTCTTGCATGCCTTCTTGTTTCACAAACAAATCGAACCTAAGCCGACTTTGTACATCAACTTGCTTGTTGAGCCTCTGTGCGCCTGTTCTTACATGCCACAGCGGAAGCGTACCGCGGCCACAGTTAACACGTGTGTGCTATGAAACTAGGGCAAGTTGTGCGGCTCTAATTGGCTATACCTCACGTGTGAACTGATCCACGACACGGGCTCACATAATTCACCAAAGTTCGGTCTGAATTAGCTGGCTACTACGCTTGCATACGTGAACGGTCTCAAGAAAGTCATCCTAGTCAGCGCCGATTTGTTCCTATGCGGTATCAGTCCATTTTACTTTTGAGAAATAAATAATTTATATTTATTTAGCAGTGGATGCAGTGCCGGCATGAGGCAGCGTATAAAGTACTCACACGCGGTTCGATGGAGAAGTGGTGATTACCCATGCCGCGGAAACTTGGAACAAAGAGGGATAAATACTTGTATATGACCCGAAGCTAAGCTGTCTAACCTACAGAAGTTGTGGGAGTCGGGTATAGTGCAAAATGCAGACATGAATAATGCCTTCTATTGTGAGCTGTTTCGTGAATAGCAGTGGCTTCATACTGCCTAGGATGTAACACAGGAGACAATATTGCTATTATCCTTTATAACTTTATTAAGTACGGTGCGCACTTATGAAATCGAGGAGTGCCGATTCACACGGCAATCAGTCCTAAGTAGGGAATGAATCAGTTCCCAATATGTAAGCCGCTAATCAAGTAATGCGAAACCTCTGCGGTTGCGTACAGAATAAGAAATGCAGACTATGGCCATTACCCGATGCGCTTAATATTTGGTGCAGTAGGCAATTACACGACTTACTGCGGCTAACTTAACAACATGTGACGTTTGTTACATCCAAAGCGACAAGCAAGATATTCAGGGAAAAGCTTCGTATGCGTAATATTACTGACCGCAAATATTGCGGAGCCGTTTATCTTGATTTAATCTAACAAATTAGTAGCATCTGAGGTGAGTATTGTTTTTATGTCTCTCAAACTTACCCATATTACTAAAAAAGTTGGTTTTTAATAAAACGAGTTGAGGCAAAGACGTTCGCGTAAGCTACAACCATTTAGTTGTGTGAAGCTGTATAAATTGACACATCTTGTCAGGAAAATTAAATGGTACATAGCCTGAATTTATTTATACACGATCATGTATGCATTTTGATCCATAAATTTTAAAAATGTGGTTAAAACCATTGATATTAGAAAATCAGTTGTTTCGCATGTATTCGCGTAACGTTTTAGACCAGGTATCACTTCCAAAATTACTGGGTAAAATCCGATATGCTGGCATTTTGAAACTTTGAAGGTGAATATAATTTTAACTGCGACGACTATTTTACGGAAAACATCGAAACTAACTTTTGAAAACCAACGGCCGTATCCAGAGGAAATTTCAAGTTAGCTTGCTTGGTACCATTTAGTTTCCTAAATAAACTGATGATATATATGAACAAAGCAATCATGGAGTTGCGCGTGTTCACACGAACGACATTCTCAGTCCACAGGAATGACTTACTCATTGCTCTAAGATCAAAAAGAAATTGAAGTTTCATCCCTAGAGCCTTGCTGTTTTTGTGGAAATAGTGCTGGCCTTAAAATAAGTACAGAATCCTGGATTATATATGTTACATCCAATTTGAAGGAATCTGATTCCATGATAAACAGCTCATAGAAGGCAATTTCTTTCGGGACTTGCTTGTGCGGTATTTGATATCTGTGGACTATTTGAAAAATGCCACCACCATATAACAGATGATAAACAGATACTTGACGTTATCTACAGATTTTCGAGCTTCGTGAAAACTGACCTATACAATATAACGCATTTGTGTTACATAGATTAGCATATTGTACACTTGATTGCACTATTATGAGTTATAAAATTGCTAAGGACATGGTTCTGAAGCGCTTCACGTAGCAATACATGGAGCACTCCATTACTATGAATTCAAACGACGGGATGTTAAAATTTTGGTAGTAATGCTTGATGGTTGCGTAGGCTGCTGAGCTATATTTGCAATAGATATGGGGTCATACGCATTTCGGCGTATATTGTCGTCACTAACATGTAAGTATATATATATATATGTATATATATAAAGGGAACAGGATCACTTCAGAACAATGAAACTGCAGCCTCACGCATTATGGTGCTAAACTCGGAAAACATGTAACTGGTGACTTTCAGAATATTGGAAAAATATAAGACAACAATAAGCAGACGAAAACGCTCAAGATTTTATGAGAGTACATTATGAAGATATTGCAAAAAATAACATAAAAATATTACTGAACACCATAAAGGTGGTTACATATGCATTTGAACACCGAGCGTTAGTATGAAAAAAATCAAGGAACCTACAATGTCAAGTTAAGTCTTTTTTCATCATTTTCGCTCTAACTTGCCTTCCTTGAGGCCCACAATTGCAAATGATATTCCAAGAGTTGAGACAAACGGTGTTCTTAGTTTCTCTCTTTTTCTAAACTTCGCCTCTGTTTTTAATCGACCGACAACAAATCACAGCGTTTAGACCCGCTTGACTATCAAAGACGGAGTACAGATCGATTAACTTTCTATACTCTGTGTGCAATATTCCTTCCGCTTTAATATACGGCGCAAAATTCTATTGTTAGCAACAAGGTATATCTACATATATTTATATATATACTCCAAAATAAAAACCAGTTTGTACCATGTCTACCCAATTTCACTGTCTGAATGAGCTTTCGTGGTTGTTTCATACCTTAAGCCTCCCAGCGGTCACCGTACTCACATATTCTCAGCAAATGATTAACCTGATATTCTTAATGAAATAGGAAAACCTTGGAACGGACGGCCAAAATTATACGAAAGATAGCGATACACCATGAACGTCATTGAAAATTATAAAAAATGTAATTCCACATGGGCTATCAAATTAATGCTATCGTTAAGTGAGCCATTGAGAGAACACCTTAGTCGTGCGACATGCATAATAAATAAAAATTTTAAAAATAACCTTTGGTTATGTTTACAGAATGAAACTACGCACCGCAGTCTTGTGAATTCGACATTCAGCTTTGCAATTTCCGGGACATGAATTCGAGAGTGACCATGTTACAATCGGGTAAATCACCACACGAGTTCTTCCAGAATGGACAAATAAATAGATTATCAATGACTGAAGGTGGTACATATTACTCAGCAATAACAAAATATATATGATTCCAAATTATATTGATTCCCCACACCCCAGAATTAATATTAACTTCATGTATAAGCATGATTATTTTTGTACCCGTGATCTGTCCACAAACTACGAACACCTCTTACAAACGGGAATGATACGTCTTATTATTTCAGTCATGTGGGAACCAGGGTTGGTAGAGCTACCAATGTACATGAACCGATCAAACCGTTTGATTAGCTGTTCGGAAGTGGCTAAAATTGGAGGTTTCTTGCCTAGCCCTACAACAGTACTTTGAAGTTTGAAGGTGCACAGGTCAAGCCGGAGTTTTCAACGCAAAACAAAAAGTCTGCCCAGTAGTGTGCGCATAGCCAGTGCATCAGACCCAAGGAGAAGTCCGTCGTCCACATACTCCGAATTCTTCAGTCGCTCGCCTGGTAGCAAATACACTTCGGAATATTCTGAAAGAGGCAAATATTAATTGTCATTACGAGCACGAAGTTGTAAAGTAAAGGATATATAGGATAACGCAGGTCAACCTAATTTGTCTGGGGAAATCAGAACAAATTTTGACGTAGACCATTACACGGTCTAGGGAATCATGGTAGGGAGTTCAGCAAAGTATGAGTTCACTTGGCAAACGCCTCATAGATTAGTAGTTCCACAAGCAGGCGCGGTCAAGAGTCAAAGACGGCTTCCAAAACGAAGAATATCTCCCATTAAAACATCGGACATTCTAACGCGGACAACAGGGTAGGCAACGAATAGCCTTCGCCTGTAATCCGATGCAGCATTTCAGCACAATCACAGGTCACTAAATCCTCTGACAATGCGTGTCCCACCCAAAAAGCACTGACATATGGTTCAAGGCAAAAGTCGTACTAACAAATCTGTTAAGTATGCGTAAGCACAGCTCTCCTGGAGTTGCTGACATTAATCAGTAGTCGCTTGCGACAGTGGAAGCGAGCTTGGCTGAGTCTTTGCCTGGTTTCTTTCAACACTGCTTTGACGAAAAATGTGCGACCGAAATGTAGAAACGCGGGATGATTACTTCTATTCTCAAAAGTGTTAGTTTTTCAGGGAAGGCCATTAACATTTACTTTTTGCGATGGCATGCATGGCTCAAGAACCGTACATTAAAACAATATTAGACCACGTAAGCAAACAAACTTCTTTTGATGGCTCTTTTCATGATAAAACACCACAACCGATAGGAATAAGATTAAAATGTAGCAGCTAATGGAAAAATACATATTTCAAGGGCATCGGAATGAAAATGCTTAGTGGTCGGTTTATAAATGGTCGATTAATTGTGGGTGGCCTGTTCCTCAAACTGGGTCATTGTGATAACGGACCAGAGTAAACATAGCATCTGGACGAACCGTTTTTAAGCAACTAATTCTGGGTTATAGTGTCGGAGAGCAAACGCCTCAGATTCCGCCATTAAGCGACATTTTACCACTCGTGAAAGGCGTTCAGGTAAACCGGAAATGTGTTGGACATATTTTAAGATATGGATTTGGTGCTTTTAAAGAACCAAATGTGCCAGCATGGAGCTCAGCACAATTGCACTTCCCCCATTGCCTGGACTAGCTGGGCAATGCTCGCGTATTCCCTCAGACAGCCTTCTACTGGTTCTTCAGATTTATCTCGTTCGACACGAACAATGGAGTAAATATACACATTATAAAGACTCGACAAATGATGTATGTCTCTGAGTTGGTTAATCAAGAATGTTGTCGAAGTAAAGCTTAACCGCAAACTTTCTGCATGGTATGGATATTTCGTGGCGTCGGATAACATTCCAGACGTTGTCTGTGTTATTCCTTCCAGTAGAACAGCAATGACGATTAAACCGACATATTTCGACCGAAGCTACTTTAGTTATCAATTCTCCTATGTCCAAATATGTCCCAATATAATTTTCCAGATGGCCGTTTTTGTTTGAATGGTTCCTAAATATGGGAAAGATGTACTGGCGGCACATGAAACAAGTCAAAATAAAAAGATAAATCTGAAGCCGTACTGCTGCATTCCCCAAAAGTAAGTTGCAGTTTAAATGAAGAGGGTAGCAACTCTTCGCATGTACTTGTTGTAATCATTGAGGGATAGCCGAATCGTCGAAACACAAATAGCGGATATATCAAACTTTGTCAGGACAAATAAAGAAGGATATTCGCTGAGGCCGGGTGTTTTAGACTTCTATTGTTCATAATAATCAGTCGGTGACTGATTGACTCCGGAAATGTTTCCTACATATGCTGTAGTATAGCTGAAGCACTTGTGCCTGCTCCTTATTTATCCATTTCAGTCTTGTATTTAAGTAATAAACGGTCTAGCTCGCAGACTGTTGTATACAAAACCTTAACAGCAGAAGATTTAGTAACTAGGAATCGACATAGTCATACAAGTCAACAAACTACCGTCCCGTACTCAAAACACCGGTACTTTCGAAGGTCATGGATGCCATTATTTCTGATGCGCTGACTGACTACTTGGAAGACCTTAACAACCTTACACAGGGAGAGCAAGGCTTCCGACGAAATCAATCGCGCACCACAGATCAAAGCTAGCATCAACGAGCCGGACAGAGGAATTAGACACTGGCATGGTCGTTCATGTGGGCTTAAGGTCTTAGCGAAAGCTTGTAACCGGTGAAACTGCGGCATTTTGCTCTTTAAACGCCCGACCTTAGGTATCGGTGGTCCTTTCCTACTATGAATCAGAAACATTCCCCAGGATCGCGATTAAGCTGTTTGAGTGCGTCCATTACATTCAGATGTCATCATATTGGACGCTGAGTACCAAAGACATGGTACTGGGAACGCAGTTATTTTCGTCGTAAATCCATGATATCAGACACCTAATTAGCTGGATTTGCTTGCTTTATGCGGAGGTCATCTGGGTTTCGCACGTGGTATTACCTTAAAGGATATCACAGAAATTCAAGCCGCCCTAAAGATGCTTTACTCGTAGTCAATCCAGCATCTACTTTGATTCATAGTTGACAAATGTAGGGTGTTGCCCATACGGAGCCAGTAGGAAACCAGGAGCTTTAAATGTATTCTAACAAACAGGATCTCGGTGTTCTTATCCAAGCTGAGACTGACTGTTCTAGTATCACTGAACAGGCTTCCATAAGTGGTGCTTAAGTTATAGGTTACTTGTGGCGTGCTTTCGGACGATTAAAACCCACGAAGTTTCCACAGTTTCTAGAATCAAACATATGTACACATTTGAAATGCGCAATGCAGGTCTGGCAGTCGTGACTAAGAAGAGATTTCATTGCATTAGCGATACACTAACGCCATACAACCAAGGATATCAAATGTTTGTATAGTTGTCATATGAAATTACTTTTTAAGTGCTCGGGTTCTTCAGCGCTCTATATAGGCGATTGCGTGTAGACCTTATTTTGAGATATCCCAACCATAAGTGCCGCCATTTGCTAGAGCTCGGTCACGAGAAAATGTTGAGAGGCCACAATTTCAAGCTGGCAGAGTAATACAGTCGTTTGGAATGTCGTCGGAATTTAGTTCCTGCTAGCGTAGAATGCCATAGCAGAACCTGTCATCTGTGCTTCGACGCTGGTAGTGTTGAAAGGCCGATTTAATAATGCACTCAGTTCGCAACATCTTTTCAAATTACTCATAACCCATGCTTAAACAAAATGACTGTTAGCTTTTCCTGCGGCGGAATTCCCAGACAGCGTTCCACTTTTTTCACCTCCTGTCGGTGTTCACCAGGAGGCAATACAATAAACACTAACGTCCCATTTGTCATTATTGCTTTTGAACTTCTAGTGAAATGACATTTTACGCTACGTAAACCGCAGTGAGTTCATCAATGTAAACAAATTTTTTTTCCGAAAATTTTTCGATATTACAAAATATTACCACGACGATCTTACGGGACCTGTGAAACTTTAGCTTTTATGCTCCTATAAAACAATTTTCATGCAATTCCATTAATGGTATGTCAATGGATCTACTGAGGATACGCGGAGGATACGCGTCACTTCAAAGATTCTAACTGCAAAGCTTTAGGCACAATATTTCCGGCGATTTTACGATTATCAGGTAGGGCCGGAAGTTTGATATTGAGGCGTATATTACAGGCGACACTATGGGATCGAGGCGAAGTCGAGAAGCACCAAGGAAAATAAATCGCCTGTTTAGCAGCTTACAAACTCTTCCGGTAGATTGGTTCTTCTTCGTTTTAACAGACGCTTTAGGATTGCCTATACCCGCATCTGTAATACGCTGTCCACATAGCGCAGACATGGCAGAAGTACCTATTCGCGGAAGATTGACACTGCACAGCCTAACATAAGGAGCGAGTGATGTACATTTCCACAAAGAAATAACTGACAGCGCTTGGGCTATTCGGTAGTAGTTATTACCACTTTACATGAAATATCCTAATTGAGTTTCACATTCGAACCAAGTGACGTAAGCAAACGAAACAAACAAGTTACTCATATCAATTTCTCATAAAATCGAAGTAGCAATTCTTGTTTCCGGTTTAGCACGTGGTTTGTTTTGTTGGCGCAGGTTTACCATTTACTTATTAGCACGGTTCTGACGTGTTTAACCTATGCAAAGCTTTCACATCGCTCGCTTCGTGGAACCCAGCACATCTGCTGATATTACCAGCAACAATGTGAGAAAGTCATCAATTTACCCAAAGCTGTTTCCGGATGCTTAAAGCAAGTTGTTATCAACCACTGTTATTCATCGACTGACATATCGTGTTACCTTCTTTTGAAATGCGCATAATGTGTCAGAAGAGTAGGCGCATTTATTTTACTGACTTTTCCAAAGTTACAGACGTAAACATAATCTTAAATGACAAACTACTTTCCAAAAAAGATGTACTTTACCTTTGCAGAGCGGTTGATTGTGATCATTCGTTAGCATCTCAGAACAAATCTACTCCTCAGTCATTAGTCTCCAATTAGTCTGAAACCATATCAGAGCTACCACTGAGCAAGCTTTGGATTGATTGTATGTTTGTTCGCTAGAAAGTCAAGAATAATGTGCCCATGGCGCGTGAGATTAGACAGCCCATTAGGAACACTGATTTGATTCTAAGGGGGGAACTGGGATCCAGGGTTCAGCTGCTGCATCCGACTTAACCGCATGGGCCAATTAGTGCAGGATATATAATATTGAGACTAGACTGAATCGATGCTAATAGTTGCGATACACAGCGTTCCGTTTTCATTATTAGTTATAATTAGCTGTCAAACACAGTAAACGGAAAGCGCCATCGATATAATGGAAAAATGGCTCCTCAGTAAACTTACCGAACTTCGGGTAGGTCAAATCACGAATGTTTAAGACGTAATTTCTATTACTGAATTTTGGTTACACCGATAAGTTGCTGATGCTGAGGTGATTGCAGCGATGTCAGTCAACAAAAAACGATCATCCGGGTAAAGCACCCAAGGGTCCTACAGCATTACCACAATGATCACCAATGTTCAATAGTTGGTGATCCCATAACTCCTGTTTTCGACCCACTATGTTGCCGTATTTGACTATGACTCAACGATCTACTTGTCGTTACTGTCAATTCCCGCCCACCAGCATCAAATCCGGAAATGGATTCTCGCTTGTTACATAGCCTGAACAGAGTAACACGCACAAGGTACAGCCGCTTTCTCATCTCGGGAGACTTCAATCTACAGCATCTGAAGTTATCGACATCTCCCAATGTAAAGTGAAAAGCTGACTTGTATGAACTGGTTTATATTCCCTTGTAAGTTCCTGTCACCTTGTCCACTAGATTATGGACAGTAAACGGAACGTATGCCGACATACGAAACGCTCATGATCGACAAGTATTAGTGGACAGTCATTAGGTCTCAACGAGCATGTAGTCATGACATTTAACTATGTTTCCTATGCAGAGTAACAGTTTGCAAAAGAAGTAACCCAGAATATCTCACGCCAACATGATTTAAAAGAATTCGTTAACGCATCCGCTTAGGCGTTTTAGTGCGGAAGTCCCCTTGAGATAGAACAGTTCGTTGAAAGTTTCAGTTACCTGGTTAACAAAGCGTAAGAGAACAAAACATTTCGTTCCGCAAAAGTGTCGTCAGTCATCAGAAGCGTGACTAAAATAGGCTGATAAAATGTGATGCAGCACAGCGTGTCTACAAGCTTAACCCAGACTCAGATACATGGAACATTTTGCTGTTCCATCGCAACATTGTACTGCACTTGTCCTTGAGGATAAGGTAGATTAACAAAGGTATCTTGTCAAAAATTCCATGACAAACACAAAACTTCTGTAAAAGTATTTCAACAATCTTCGTAAAGTGAAGCGTGACATCTCCCCACCTATAACAACAGGCGCTAGAGCACCAGGTGTCGAAGAAGCAGATATTGTTCTGCGGCTAGTATACGCCCTAACTTTCGAAGTCGCGTCCTCAAACAGTCCCATCACATCATGCACCTTACCGACTCCCTGGATTACACATGTAATAATCAACCAACCGAATGTAGTAAAGACGTTACTCGACCTGAGCGATCATAGCTCTCCAGGAGTGGACAACATCCGCCAGAAAGCATTGAAGGCTGCGGCCACCAAAATAGCTAAACCACTATTAAAATTCTTCTAAAGGTGCTATGAGAATCAGTAACTTCTACTAGGCAGAAATGTGGCATTATAACCCTAATTTGTAGCGAGAGTAGCCCTTCAGCCATTACTAACAATCGCCCAGTAACCCTCCTCCCTTTGCTAGTGAAGATGATGTAAGCGATTATGGTCAAGGCTCTATTGGATCACTTGCAACAATACAACATCTTGGCACCTGGGCAGTATGATTGTCGACAATACCATTCACTGACCACCAGCATGTTGTTGGTATAGCTTAGTTGGGCAAAGTTGTCCCGTGGCGGGGTCGGAATCGACGTCATTCAGCTGGTTGTCTCATTAGATTTCGACCTCCTGAAGCACCGTGTCTCACTTCATAGACTAAGGAACCATTGTAACTAAAATTTGTATATGTTTAGATTGTAAGTTTTCTTTAAAAACGGAACCTTCAAACAAGTGTTAAATGATCAACATACAGCCAGATTTGGATGGATTGGGGTGTTTACATATTGCTTTACACAGGGACGGCGCATAATCCTGTTTTCATCAACGGTCTGACAAGAGTTATCTTTTACACTTTCCTGCCTTTCGCCGATCGTGTTAAAACCCAGTGAGAGACTAAAAGCAGTGCGCAGCAAGACTCATTCTTATATGACTTGTATTGCATTCATATATGGTGAACTTTGAATGCACTACAGTTCAACACAGCTAAGTTTATGATTATCCATCTGCGTCATCAGCTGGTGGAAGTTTAGAAGATAGAAGACATTCATTGCAGAAAACCTCTCAGAAGTATAGCCTGGGTTCACTTACACAAGATGACCCGGCTCTTCGAAACAAGCACTGCAGGTTTTTGTTCGTCGCAATCAGCCGACAATTCAGATATGTCGACCAGCTGTCCGGAAAAGCACCAGACGGCCGTTTCGCCCTATTGGGGCTCATCAGTGGTGCGCATCCATCGGTCCTCTGAGGAGGATCGAACCCATGACTGCTAGTGGCTCTTGCCAACTAGCCCGCAGCTTATGCAACTGCGCCATGTAGGACGGTATCTGACTATCGTGAATTGTTAGCTAAATGCGATATAGCCCGACGCATCCTCCACTGCCATGCAGACACCTGCCATACAGATGACAGCGGTCGGCCTTCCGGCGTCAGGACATCCCAGTTACGGAAGCTATGAATCGACATAGCATTTTGTGGAATCCGTTTGGGCGAACTGGTATTACTTATGCATGGAAGGATTTTGGTGAGTATTTTTGTTCGTCGCAATCAGCCGACAATTCAGATATGTCGACCAGCTTTCCAGGAAAAGTACCAGACGGCCGTTTCGCCCTATTGGGGCTCATCAGTGGTGCGCATCCATCGGTCCTCGGCGGAGGATCGAACCCATGACTGCTAGTGGCTCTTTCCAACTAGCCCGCAGCTTATGCAACTGCGCCATGGAGGACGGTGCCACTAGCAGTCATGGGTTCGATCCTCCGCAAAGGAATGATGGATGCGCACCACTGATGAGCCCCAATAGGGCGAAACGGCCATCTGGTGCTTTTCCGGACAGCTGGTCGACATATCTGAATTGTCGGCTGATTGCGACGAACAAAAATACTCACCAAAATCCTTCCATTCATAAGTAAGCACTGCAGTTGTTCAGAGTCGGCAATAAGCCGTTTGGGTGTTTTTTCGCAGAGCTTTCGGTTGACGTTTTCCCTCAAATTTCCCCAATGGCTTAAAGCCTACATGTAATCGCACTTAAAATGTGTCATCAAAACGCAGCTGCCAAAGTAGAAACGGGCTCTTGTTTTTCTCAATATTTTTCATCAAAATGCAACCACAAATTATAGTGACCTCATACATCTGCCTTATCTGCTCCGACTGAATTCCCTACATATTTCAATCAACTACCTCCATCAATAACAGGATACACCAGTCATCTGAACTGATGCCTTGTTATCATACAATTATAATGGCTTGTGTAATGTAGTGTAATAAAATGGAGGGAAAAGGATCCTACACAAAACCTTAATAGGACAAGCAAACGATCAAAGTCAATGCGTCTACAGCTTGTGTTAACAGCGTGCCGACACAAACAGCTGTCCATTGTGCAAATATAACGCGGATCTGGGGGACTGTTTTCTTGCGGCTTTCACTGCCCGACGTCATAATCAACCATTACCCCGCAGAAAACCAGCATCAAACATACCTCACAAATGTGGTCCGACTAGGGGACGGCGGCAGACGCGTTGTTGACTGCTATCCATTTACAAGAGAACTTTTCTTTCTCGAGCCTTTAGCCACCCTATTTCTGGCACACTAATCAAGGCATGCCTAGGTAAACGGTGACCAAGCATACGTATACTTGCCCAAGCCAACGCAATTTATTTAGTGCTTTCTGTTTTTGTAAGGAACTAGGTTAATTAACGCTGTCTACTACTCGATTACGCACATCATCTTTGCGGACAGTCTCAATCCACTCACCAACAATACTCCGTAGACAATTGTGATCGAAGCCATGAAGTCACCTCAGATCTTGAGATCGAAGGGGCTGTCACTCCCATATACATGCCGGACCTAACTTTAGCCTAGTATACACGGCATTTAAGATAGAAAGAAACTCTCTTCTGTCGTCAAAGATGCCTCCAGTTAAAGAAGACAGTTTACATTTAAGTAATGCGTGAAGTGACTTCAGTGTTTATCGCCAATCGTTGCAGAAGCTGCTGCCACATTAGGTGAATTGATCAACCACCTATTTTTCCTTGTTATAAACCGTCAAATGGTCATCAAGTAACTGGAACCACATTAGACGTCTTTCAAAATATACTCAGGAGACCCAGCAGCAAAAAAATAAAGATGATGTCGTTCGCATAATCAAGATCAACCAACCTTTTACCAGGCTGAACGTCAACGACTTATCGTGAGGTATCCCAAGGGAACTCTCCATGATGGAGTACTCAATGCAATTGAAAAACTAGAAAATCGGGCAACCCTGACGAACGCCAATTGTTCTCGGAAAGCTGTCCGCGTGATAACTGTAGATCTTGAAGCTGCCTGTCGTGTAGGAGTACATAGCACTTAAGATGTTTGCATATTTCATAGGACCATCCTTCCTCGTATGTACATCAAATGAAATACAACCATTGACGGAACTGAACGCTCTAGCGAAGTCGAGGAACACAGCTACTGCCAGTTTGCTGTATGCGTGACGCTGCTCTAACACCTGCCGCAGAGTGAATAGATTGTCTATACAACCACATCAATGGCAGAAACATTCAAGCACTTCCTTAATCCATGATTCCCGTTCTACCTTGATGAGACGAACGTGAATCAAAGCCAATAATTTTGTCATAATTAGCGTTAGGCTAATGCCCACGTTGTTAGCACAGTCGGTGCAACCGCGCTTCTTGTATATTGCCAGTATAATCGATTTACACCAATTAACCGGGACATTCTTCCTTACAGATATGTTCGAATAGGGAGGTCAGTACTTTGCAGAGGGCTACACCATTGTCTTTAAATAGTTCAGACAAAAGGGAACCTGGCCATCAACACGAAAACGATTGTTTGCGTTTTTTGGAAGTCAGTCATCGACGGAGCCTCTAAATGTACTGACCATATCTTGTCTCTTACCAGCTGAGTAGGAAGAGATTTATGAGTAGAAGAACAAGTAAATTGATCTTGAAAGTGTGCCACCCAATATGCCATTCATAGCTCTTTACTTTGTATCAGTTCACCTGCACTCTTGCTGCTTGTCTCACTGACGCTTGGTTTCTTGGGACCAGTTTTGCGGACCAGCTGGAAGAACATATGGGAACCGCCTACTGCACCTACCACCACAATTTATCAATCCTGACTGGTTAACTAAGCTTCCTTGTCAGAAAGCAGGCTCTGTTCGCGACTAATACTCCGTTTTCTCACATTGTGCCCAGAGCCAGTCGGGTGAATTATTCTGGAATATTCTGGACCCAAAAGCATTGGGTCCAAATTTGACAAAACGCATCGTGAAGTTCACAAAGGGAAAAGAACATATTCGATATCATCCACAAAGGTGACGGCTCTAGTGGTCTGATTGGCTATAAGTCAACATCAGCCAAACGAGGCCACTATTGAGATTGTATGTGGCAATGTAAGACACATGGCAAGTGCTAAGCAACTTGAGATTCTGAAACTAGGTTGCTTATAAAGTTGACCTGAATGAGAGATAAGAGAAGCTACCACGTGTGCACAATCAGACACCCGTGGTGCCCCACTGGTGCAATGCCAACTTTGAGAGTATTTTAAGAACGACCAAAAATTGCCTCATTGTGGTTGTCTATTTCTGCTTCATAATGGCGCTGAGCTTCCATGCGAACGAATTTTGGGTCGATGGCCAGTTAATTCAGTCACCTTTGCAATTAGGAAGGCAAATATCAGGATAACCATGCTTATGTTAAAGAAACTTATTTTGTGTTAGTGTGATTGCTACATATTTCAAAGTATGAAGTTGTGGCTTCACATACGAATGCTCGAGTGATTGCCGGTGACAGGATTTGATGTGTTTGATAGGCCTGTATGTTTAAGTAAAGAAAATTTATTCCAAATAGTTCGATTTCACCAAAGCTCTGCTTCTCTGAAGGCACAATAAGTGTATTTTGGAAACGTGGGTAGGTTAAGTCACAATTATCTACTGCCGAACTTGTGACAATATACGTGGGATACACAGAAATAATGATTAGCACACGACTGCAGGAACATAATATGGTTATTAGATGTCAAGGGTAAAAGTTGAAGATATTCATGTATATGGATGTCAAAAGTAACCTATTCGAACTAGACAGTCGAGATTCTCAGAACAGCCACAAGCGCGCAAGCAGATGAGTATATTGAAGACTGTTATTCAAAGAGGAACGTGATCAATTAAGATCAATTAAGATCAAGGAAGATCTTTAAGTTGCTCACGTGGCTTTGCGATAAGGGCCCGTTAATCCACTTTGCTGATGTTGCCTAGTCTAGCAACAAAATATAGGCAAACTAATATTTTATCACCAGAAATAACATGAAATTCAAATCCATTCACCAAACTACAGATTTTTATAAAAATGTCTAGGATAGATTAAATAGCTTCCTGATCTAAAGGTGGCAAAAATTAGGCAGTCCATTTGGGTATTACGCTCATTCTAACCCTGATTTCTTTTAGTGCAAGGAACGCAGATGACCTAACGTTTGCTTTCACAACTTTCTTATAATACAGTCATTAAATCTACTTGGGAAATGGAACGCCAAAAAGAATGCTGAACTAAGGGAACATTTATTAACCATATTGTCTAGATTCTCTTTAATCACCGTATTTCGAAGCGGCATTCATGCTGATCATAAGCAGAAAGCAGAATAAACGCAGCTTTTTTAAAATACACATTTCATCAGAAACTACATGGTTTTCGTTACGCTTCCATGCACGTTTTTGCTAGTAGGAAGATTGGGTTGCAACTGCCGTTCATACAAACTGAGATTATATTATTTGCCATAAAAACGTTAAAACATCTCCGTTCGGTTGGGTCACGTTGGCGCTTTCATACCTGCTCTAAGAAGGAAAGCATAAAAACTTGTGCGAAAAATCTCTGGATGACTTCTGTCGGTTTACCTAGGTGTACATCATATTCTTTCCCTTCAAGGAAAGCTGGTACACAGAGGTAAGCGCTAATGACTACAACATTCCAACATAAGATTAATTATCTAGTGTACGTAACGGTATTTGTCTTGGTAGTGTGTTGGCCAAAATGGCAAATATCGGATTTAGCTAGACTGGGTATTTATATTTATTTCCCGCATGAATGGTGTAGCCAAAGCTAAGAATTCACGATCCACCCCCTAATTCCATCCGTTTGATCAAACTACTCAGGCGAAAAAATGCGGAATTAGACTTTGCGATTTAAGGATTATGGAGTTGTGGTAACAACGCAACTGATCATTTATGCGATTGACCGAGTGAACGACACAGATGCATAGTCTAGAAAATTAGTTTCGCTTTCGAGCACTATGCACTAATTTGGTTTGAGGAACGCGCATTTTGAATGAGGAAACATTATCCGTCAAGTAGAGAGTAGGAATTTTCAGAGGTATGCGGAGCCATCGCTGGAATTTTTTCTTAAACACACGAGTGATCAGAAGTGCGGTCACTGTACTAAAGCTAACCTCATTCGGTTTATAACAATGTTTCATCCATCAGAACTGTAATATGTCACTCATGGTTAACCTTAATTAATATATTTTTACCAGGTAAACTGGTCAAAGCGCGTTTGGCTGCTTGCATCCTCACCACATTCTTTCACAGGGAATTAGCTTATGTCCGATAAGAATATTTCTAGTTCCACCATATTTTATAACAATGCTTGTGTTAATCCTGTGTAGCTGGCATGTAGAACGTGCATTGCATATAATACCAAAAGTGGGTACCTTACCTGCCTAGCATGTTAACTGGTTTGACTGGAGTATACGCAAACAAACGTGGATCACATTACGACTTACATGTTATCTATTGTTTTTGCAGAATGTTGGTGCAGAATGATTATTTTCTTTGGGTGGGCTCATATATACTTTTTGCCTCTAGTTCCATTCACGTATTTTTGTCCATATTCATGTTCAGCCATGTTCATCAATAGCATTTTTAAAAACGTCTGCAATAGTAACAGCCACAATTTACTCAAATACGTTGGATAATCTTCTGCGAATATTTCGAGAAAAATCTGTCAAATCGAAATGCGGTGATTCAGTCAAATTGTAGCAACGCATACTGGTTACCTCTGCAGCAAAATTAAGAAGTATTTGTTACTGCCCATTTTGACCCTAAAATAAAAAGGTTGCAATTAGTGACATAATCATATACTATCCTGATATTAAGCACTCTTATTGCATTTTCAAGCAAGGATTTCCAAACATTTCCGTAAGTGGGGTACAAAATATATAGAAAATTCACGGAAGCAAGCAAAGAAATTCCAAAAATAGCCTCTTGCGGTATGAAGAGTTGCAATTTGGCACTTGGCATATACTTTGCACTTAACATATACTTGTGACCTAGTACGAACACTTCAGGCAAAGCTCGTAGAGCAGAGAATTACAATTAACCTTCACGAATATATTCGATTGGAAGAATTATGCAGCAAGAGAAATAATCGCGATGAGATGTTGTCACTGCTAACTTTCTCCTACATCCTGCTGGTCACCAATGTACATAAATGAAAATCTATTATCGCATAGAGACATTACCAGTTAGTGGTTTTCTTTGGCAGAACTTATTTTTCCCTACATGACGTTACAGCTCAGACGCTTAATTACAAAATGTAAATCAAATGCCTGATAGGATGGATACTGTTTTGTTATTTTGACCTACAATTATATTTCTAGCTGAAATTCCGAACTCAAAACAAAAGTCTAAATTAAATTCATGCTTTCTGTCTGTAAATAACTGGACGTATTCCCAATGCATATTTTAAGTGAAGTCTACGGATTTGCTATTAGAACTATAAAAAATCACTCAGCACAAAAAGCCGTGCTAATGCTAACCAAGATACGGGTAATCCTGGATTTGGTATGTGCCAACAAATTGCAAATCTTCTGTCTACAGTCCGACACCGTTTGAAATTTTGACACTGTTACCGAAAACCTGTCTTCCATTAACAATCATAAGATAATACGCAGAAGTGTAATCCTAGTACATATCGATGTTTCTATATTTGTGGTGCATGGCTTAGGACACTGAGCGACTGATAGTGAACCGACTATACACAATAAAACTTATTTCGTGACCCAGATTATTGCCAACATGCAACCAGGAAATCAAAATTTTAGCTCGATGCTTGGTTTCAGTAGAAAATGTTTCAATTTGTTACAATTCTTAGTTGGCTCAAAAACCCATATCGCTGCACGAATTCAATTCGAATGTCTTAGAGAGCAATAAACTTGCTAAAGCGATTTAAATGTTGCGTGATAAAGCTGTACCGACTCCACCGTATTCGTTTATAGGAGAAGATAATTGGATGATAAAGATCTCCATCAAACTTAGTTCTACTAGTTTGCTTTTGACTTCATTAGCTTTTAAAATAAATTAGCAATAATGTACTAGTTATGAAGGGTGCAACTTCATTGCAGATCTGCGCTTCAGCGGCTAGAAGTACAAATTGCCGCATCAAAGTTGGCGACGTGGATGTCTCCATTTTTAGCATATAACTTTCAGTCATACAGAAAATAGCTGTTAAGCATAATAATCCCGAGATTTTCGTCAGCAGGAATATTAATGCCACTCCCTAATATATGGAGTATATATAGGAGTCTATGTAAATGCACAGAGAAGCACTGTACCGCTATATGTTTATCGCAGACATCAGTATAACATAGACTTTACTCACTATTCTACAACCATCCGTCGCGTGCTAATGGTAAGAGAGCATACACAGTAACATCGCTTATTCATCTGCCTGCCTACAGACATGCGATAATTCAGCAATACGGACGAGTGCCAACAAAGTGAAACAGCCGGCTAGTGCTTTTTGCGGAGTGCAAATGATCATCTAAGTTAGAAAATACTGCAGTGTACTCCGGTTTATGAAATAATTGCAAATCGACTTAGACAATCGACTTCAGATTAGTTTCGAGATAGAGTTTTACGTGGTGAGTTCGTAATCATCATTTGCTATTAAGCACACTTTGTCAAGTGTTATATCGGAAGGGAATAGAATAATGCCGAGGAAAAGCCTATGATATCACTAGCATGAGGAATATCCAGATGAATTGTGCTCGGTATTATCGTTATATTACATTTAAGAGTTTAGGTCCTCTTACGCAAAAATTAACACATTGTTAGGAAACTTCATATATTGTGCGCACACTCACATATTGGTAAATTACTTACTCCTGTGGTGGATGAATTGGGATATATTTTGGTCTTATTACACAGAATCATCTTTAAAAGAAGTCGCCAATAAAATTTATCGCCAATGTCGATAGTGTTAGCTTTTTCTAAGCTGCTCGATTCTTGGTTGTTCTACACTTTTCATCTTAGTCGGATCGAACCATTTTATAACCTGTTTACTTGCTCCATGAGAGATGGAAAATTGTCCAGTGTATGTTTGTGTCAAATAGTTACATGTCAAGATAGCTAATCTTATCATTTCTTTGTCTGACAATATTGACAAGTTTTTCGAGCATTATATTGTCTTCAATAGTGTATCAACATTTAAATCTTTTATCCTTGACTAAAGAATATGTTAGTATTTGTTTTTCTACCCCCTCTACTCATTTTTATTTATAGTAATTTAGTAAGTTTTGAGTGCTTGTTTTGGAAAATTATACTCAATGGACTGGTTTGTGGACATCTGGGCGGCCAGCATGGTATAGACTTCCGTAATGATAACGGTGAGCGGTTACTTCAGTTGTGTGAGGATGCTCGCTTATTTCTTGCGCGCACTAATTTCAGACACAGCACCCGCCGAAGGGTGACTTGGGGCCCACCAGCCTCGAACCAGCTATGGACGCAAATCGATCACATTGCGATAAGTTACCGATGAAGAGGCTGCGTCCAGCACTGTCGCCCGATTTGGAGCACAGGTGTGGACACCGACCATGCACTTATATGTGCTGACATTCAGATGGGTTTTGGCGGACGCCCACGACGACGTTGTGAGCGCATTGACACCAGCCAACTGGCGAAGTCAGCTGTTCTGAATGCCTACCGAAGTACGCTGTCACGCGAGTTGGATAAATGCACACTGGATGCAATTGAAGCTCACTGGTCCCATATACACCAGACCTTACTAGCAACAGGGAAATCATAATGCGGTAAGTCTAATCGCCAACATGGACATTGGGTCTCTTCACCGTCTCTGGAACTTATCGATGCTCGCCGGCATATTCCGGCTGGAAGCGAACACACTAAAACTCGCAAAGAGCACCGGGCAAAACTCCGTGCTAGCCTGAAGAGAGACCGCGAATCCTGGTGGGCTCATCGTGCAACAGAGATGGAAATGGCCGCTGCCCTTGGTAACCATTGTAAGTTATTCCGTCTGATACGGGAAACAGGCAGCAAGAGACCTGGTGTTAGTGAAACTGTACATGAAGAGAGTGGACAGCCTATCCACAACTTATCAAAATGCTTGGAGTGTTGGGCTGAGCACTTTAAAAGGCAGTTTAATCGGTCGGAATGGTTAGATTTCTCGCCAGCCAATGATCGCCCCACTCCCTGGGCTGTCCCTTTGGATCCAATCTCTCGCTCAGTAATCGAACGTCAGATCGGACGGCTGAAGTTAAATAAAGCCGCGGGACTAGATGATCTTCCTCCAGCCCTCTTCAAATTCGGGAGACCTGCTCTTGTGAATGATTTGCACGAGTTACTAATGAAACTGTGGGAGCAGGAAACTGTCCCAACCGATTGGAGCCGCTCCGTCATAGTCCCAATACTCAAAGGAGGTTCACGATCGGAATGAGGCAGCCATAGAGGAATCAGTCCGATCTCCATCGTCTCCAAATTGCTTGCCTCTGTCATCCTTCACAGACCGACTGGCACTTGTGAAATCCAGATTCGTGCAGAGCAAGCTGGATTTCGTCGAGGTCGTGGCTGCATTGTCCACATCTTCACCTTGTGTCAGTTGTTGGAGCACCGCCACATATATTGGCGGCCCACCATTATCGTGTTCCTCGATAGCAAAGGTGCATTCGATTTGGTGGATAGACATGCACTTTGGGACTGTCTACTCAGGAAAGGTGTACCTAAGAAATATGTGAATATTATCCGAACATTATATGCTCGTATCTCGGGCAGAGTGAGGGCCTACGGCAAGCTGTCTTCGCCCTTTAATATCTCCAGCGGCGTGAGACAAGGATGATCGCTGTCACTTTTCCTCTTCAATTTCGCTGTTGATGAATTCATGGAAATCGCGTTTACAGGACACAACTTCGAAGGTGTAGAGCTAATCCCAGAAGAAGGACTTCTTGACTTGGAGTATGCTGATGGTATTGCCCTCATCTCTAACAGCTCACAAACGTGCCAAGCAGCACTGGACAGATTAGCGCTAGCTTTCCGTCACTTTGAGCTTTGATTCGCACCTACTTATTGCAAAGCGTTCCTCTAAGATTGGTCTGGACCGCCCCCTACGCTAACCGTTGATGGGGATCAGCTAGAAGTCGTTCAAAAATTCAACTACCGGGGAAGTTGTATCAGCGCCCGTGGGATTGAAGGTGAGATCACGAACCGTATAGCAAAAGCTATGGGCACTTTTGCTAACCTTCGCTACCTATGGCGAAGGCGTGATATCGCTCTTGCCCTGAAGGGTAGAGTGTACAATGCAGCAGTATGTTTGACCCTACTGTACGGTTGTGAAACCTGGCCGCTTAAAGCAGCGAACCTGAAGAGGTTAGTTACGTTCGTCCACCGGTGCATTCGGAATTTAGCTCACATCTGGTGGGAACACCGCGTGAGCAACGAGCGGGTCCGACGCCTTGTTTATGGCACAGGAAAGGGAAGTGAACCGCTCAGCACCGTTATTTCACACACCAGGCTACGATGGCTCAGCCACGTGTTATACATGGCAGCCCACCAACTCCTGCGACGTGCGTTGTTTGCGCGCCGGGGGTGTGGATGGAAGAAGAGGAGGGGTGGCCAAGCGATGACTTGGTCGAGAGGAATGAAGGCCCTCGCTTCTGAGCTGGCCTCGGTTGGAGCGTCTCGGCTCCCTGGTTGGGGTCCGAAAGACGATGAACACGTTTGGTTGAACACAGTTGCTGATATGGCTAGGAGCCGACCTCAGTTACGTTCGTGCTGTGAGTTTCTTTGTCCCACCCCATCCCTCTTAGCCACCCCTCCAACTGCGGTCTCATTATTTAACCTTATATCATTTTGCATAGTAATCTTTTTGATGCACAGTAGCCGACAGGTAGCTTACCGGAACGATGCCCATCCGTTACCGGTAGCTCAGCCGGCTTGCCCCAGTTGAATTCTTTGTTTCTCCTTTTAACTGTTTATTGCGGTACAGTAGCTGAGGTGTTCCCCACCTCTAGCTAACGTGTATGATGATGATGTTGATGATGGTTTGTGGACATGACTATCTGTTGAGAGGATAAATATGAACGATATAATTTGAAGTAGAATATATAGATGAGTTTTATAAATGTTGGAGATATGGAAGTGCTCATATTCAGCGAAGAACCGAAGGACATGCTTTGGTACATACATGCTTTTCAAGCAAAAATACACGCGAGTGGATTTCAAATGATACGGAAATGAAAGCATAGGGATAAATAATTTAACAACAGCTTCCATGTTCTGTAACCGATTGAGATAACTGTGAGTTTATTCGAGAGCAATCAAAGCTGTCTTGCGATAGGGACAAAAATTGCTTTTCCGATCACATAGCTGGTTAAGTGGAGTTGGTCTTAGCTAGACACTGATTTTTCAAACACGTTGCTTTTTGAGTTACTTTAAAGGAACAGCCATTACGATACGTAAGTCATTCAGAGCAATCTTGGCTGAAGAAGCAAAGTTGTACAGTAGAAAGAAAACAGTGTGTAGCCACACAGGCTCAACACAATAGAGTGGCAATAGATGAAGCAGTTAATTGGCAGGAAGTATCCATGTTTAACTGCGACGTTTCCGATCGTTCGATAGTTTGGTACTCTAATCGACAACCTCGTTGGCAACATTGAATCTGTGTTCGCGGCTGTGCAGAAAGGCTAGAACAAAGCAAATCTCTATTATGTTGATCAACATCAAATCCCCTGCAACTGTTCAGTTAAAGCAGTCCAAGAAAAGCATGAAAGAAGAGAAAAGTTTCAGTAAAACCAGACAGTTACCAATAACAATTTTATTTTTGCCTTGTTAAAACCAATTATTTCGGCGAATTTAATTCACACATTAAATATACCACTAAATATACCTCGTGGCCTTTGCAGACTGAATGGTGATCCCAATTTATCTAAACCACAATTCTGTCGGGTGTTGCATAAGTAGATAGTGAGCTTGCTTCTTTAGCGAAATTTAGAAGCGGTAATTCATAGTTATTTTGCTTTAAAACAAACAGAACGCTGGAAACTTTGGTCAAGATGCTTGGTATATTGCTGCATCGGAACAGTAGAACTGAATGAGTTGTGGTGTACTTCTTGTATGTTATACTAACTCTCCATGTGAACATACCATTTAGAAATCCGTTCTCCTGATTCGCTTCGACGCTGATTATTTTTGCTCGAAATGGCACTTGACATTTAGCCTCACTTTGTTGTCCATCGAAACCTTAATCGGAAATGTACTACAGATGGAACCGCGTTTTGCAGGTGGCTCTGAACAATGCATACAGCGATATTCTCATCACCGGAGTTTTCAACATGCATGACTTGGAAATGCTAGTAGCAGATGGCACAAAACTGAATGCCTGTTAGAAGAGTACATTTGTAGCTGTCTCTGTTCAACCACGTCAGCTGTTCTAATATATTGCGAACAAATAACAGACCGAGAATACGTGATCTCATGCTCGCCAACAAGAAACTCATTGCAGACGGATTATTCACAAGTACACCGTCTTTGTCACAGTGACCATGCCGTGTAACTGTCTGAATATGTATGCCATGCGGAAGATCCCGAAGAAGAGGAAGATAATGTGTATATCTTGTGCACTTTAACGCATTTTCCGTGCTGGTTTAGGAGACATGTTGAACATTCTTAACTAACTGCTCCCCAGAATTTACCAGGGAGAGGTCCTCAAAGAATTTAGTCTGCGGGTAGTCCATACATCGGGACAGACGTCCATCCATCATTAAGGCAAAAGCAGGAGCAGTACAAGAAAGCACGCATCGTTGAGCGACTTATAATGGAGAGTTCAGGAAGACTCCCGAAATGCGAGAATCCAGACTACATACGTGATGCAGGGCAACTTTTGCATGAAATTAAAATATGTTGACAGGTTGACGAAAATGTAAGTGTTAACTTACCGCTACTGCATGCGCTGCAACTCTTATTCGGGCACGCTAGTGATTTCGTGAGGTAAAATGCAGAATGTCAACACAGCTTACGACTGACTAGTAAGCAAAATCATCAAAAGAAGCATCTTATAACTATCGGTTCTATTACACTCATAAAACCCAGCGGGTAACGTGGCCTTACTGCTAAGTATTTCAATTATCATTATGCCGTAGAAGCTGTGTTGCTTTTATTGTTGTCCCCGCGTAACTACTTCTTTCCTGAGGTCGAAAACTTAGCTCAAATAATTTGCAGCCATTGATTTGACAGAAGCTGAGTATTGCTTTCAGTGTTATATGGAATCTAATTACAGCAATATAGAACAGATTGTCTTCATTTTTAATCATAAGACAGGAGAATAATCACTTAGGTTATTTTTACACCCACAGAGGAAACTGTTGAATCTCTAAACCTGCATTATTTACTGATTTCAATGGTTGTCAAAACATTTTACCACCAGAAAAACAAAGATGAATGTAGTTTGAAAGTCGCTTGATTTCCGGTATTTGTTATATGAAATGACGCAGTTGGTGTAAAGTAAATACTAACGCTTTTGAAAATCAAAGCCTCGGAAATGTTTACAACTATATTTTGAGTAATTAGAGAGCAGCAACCTGCAGTGATAAATAGCGCACCAGGTAAAAGCAAAACTTCCATTATATTGCTGCATACCATCACTGCCAGTGAATGTTGCGACGCAGCCTCAGTGGGGTTGGAGATAGTCACGTGTAGCTTAGCTGTGTTATGATACAGAAGGAACGAACTCATGAATAATTACATACCAAGCGGTAGAAATTCTGCGTTGGGGGACAAGCTAGTCCAGCAATTTCATAAGAAACCATAGTTGTAGATGCTAGGCAGCGATGTAATGATATACTGCATCCCACATCTCGCAGATTAGCTGATGCGATGGAATAGCGTCTGCTAGGTAGTGTCACCTAAAGTAAGTGCGGTTAGTGTGAAGGAAAAGTAAGAATGCTCTTTATATGAGAAATATGTGATGCGCCATAGCCTACGCTATGGAAAGTCACGTTGTTCCTCCGAGAAACCTAAGGATTCTGATTGTTAATGCCCAACAGCGAAAGACTATCCTATGACCGTGTTGTATTTTTAAGCCGAAATATAGAAGCGACGTTTCTTATTCCATGTTTTTGGTTAAATGATTCTTCTTTCATGCCTAGTTGATACATTAGAAGAAAGCCAGTGATGGAGCGTCCTCTGCACTGGTAGATGCAATACTGTTCCTCTCAAGAGGTAAATTCTTTATATATTACATTATGCTAGCGATTATTTGATAATAGTTTTAGGGTGAAAATAAAGCAACAGATTCGCATGTTTCTATGTGGCAAAGCGAATTGCTTGATACCGGATTGCATAAATGTACAGAAGTAGTACGAATAGGGGTTATAAAGTAATGTGACCTCATTCTTTTCATCTTAAAATTAACTATAACCTAGACGTCCTATGCATTATGCTAATTCATTTCGTCTATCTTTATTCTCCTTTTCGTGAATATGAAGTTAGTATAATTCGTCTTTTATTAGTTGATAAAATGCTCTCCACCGTAATATAATTGCACTAGATGCATTTACATTTAGTCTGCGGATTAGTTTGTGTAATTGAGGAGGGACCCCATATTTATGAGTCAAGGCTTTTTCTACTAACCAATTGATTTCGAGGAAGTACATTGCTTAACTAGTTACATAGTCGCAGTACATAGATGCCTCTATGTCATAAAGTGGCGGAACTTCCCCTCATTCTCTGATTGTTCTGAGAAATGCACTACCTCCGCGGAAACATGAATGTGTACAATGTGTACACTTTTTGGTGTATATTATAATTGTTTATATGAGTTGACTTCACAGTAATATCAACTAGACGTCCAATTTGTCGATTTGGCACATATCGCGCTTACAAATGCCTGTAAATTATCAATTCTAAGTTCGCATTCAATGACAACATCTATTAATTTATCAAAATATTCATTTTTTTCTGTGATTAGACAGCCATGGAAAATAAACTTTTGACATAAGTAAGCGAACGATAGTCATGCATTTATGCTAGTATAAATTTGCAGCTACTTGTTTGATATCTAGCGAACTGGAAGGAAAAAATTCGCTGTTGACAGTAACTGGAAAGATATGATGTGTTAAAGAATATCGCCACGTAGCTTTGCCTCCTAAAATGTCAGAAGGATAAGAAAAAGCTCAGTAGGAGAAAACGAACTTGACTTAGATAATCGTGAGGACGTCAAATGTTGCATAGTGTTAAGCAATTGCATATATTCTCGAGGAGTGATTGCACTTAAATGCTGCACGAACTTACCTTGACTAGTTCGGACTTTGGTACCAAGATATGCATAACTTAACGAATCATTTTTTTCCTACAATACAGCTGTTCATCTTGCAAAGGCTGTTTCTAGAATTTATTCAATACTTTATGATTGCTTTGCCAGATTTTCTACAGATATAATTGGAAATCGAGAAACGGCTTTCTTTTCGTAAATATCTGAAAGGTGCCGTAACTTGACAGTAAACGTTTAGGCAGCTTTGGGAATCGGAGCAAACATTATCAGTGTACCCTTTAAACGTGCTTGGGATGTACATCCAATTGGAGAGAGTTGTATGGCGCGTCAAAATGTAAAAATACTTGAGACATTCAAATTCGATAGATATGACAATATTCACACACGTTAAATGGATGGCGCTTTATCCACGTTATTTGAGCAAACTAAGGCGGTTGTTTATAAAAAAGTTACTTGAATGTTGTTACTGAACATATCATGAGTATAGATAACTAAAGAGTTATTTCAGTAAATAATAATGTGTGAACAGAAATAAACTACCGATAGCCCTTGGCTTCGAGACTCGGTCTGGTATGTTCGATCACTTGATATATTAGAGTATACAATATGGAGAGAACTAAACCTGTGTTCCAGTAAATCCAATGGCAACCTAGTTTATTGGGCAGCGATATCAAGTCGCTTTTAAGCGGCACAAACCTAATGTAACCTAGTTTATAGAGTTCATCACGTTGACTCTCCGTCCGCAGGCTTTGACTAATGTGGAAGTGCCCCAAACGCCGATATTTTTCCGTCTGCATCTTCTCAGTTGTGTCCTTTGTAACGGGCGCCTGCTAGATTCTGCCCTAATGCATCCGGATGGCAGATGCTAGTGTCACTTCGCAATGGGTGAAAGCAACAAACCTGAGTGATTGACAGTTGACAGTGGACTATGATCTGATAATATAAGGCTTTACATTTTCGAGTTGGAAAAGTATTACTTCCCTGTGAGAAGTCAGCCGAGGTCTGAAATGCACCTCTACCGCTCTGTTAGATGATTCAAGTGGCAATCGTTGCTTTCACGCTGTTGAGCTAATTTGTTTAAACTCATATGATGCATAAAACTGTCACTAAGCAAAATACCTTTTACTTTTACGAATCAGGTGAGTAAGGAAAAGGAACCTTGAAGGTAAATAGTTGTACCCTATAAACGTTACTACAGACTGCATGCTATTTGAGTACCTGGACTTAATTTGGTTCTCCATTTTTGGGGCTTCACAGAACCATATGGTTCATAGCGCTAAAAATGTGACGCTCTTTGTCGAGAATATGAATGGCAATCGTTCAGTGCTACCAGGAATTCTTGCTCTTAAATTGCGAAATTAAGCTTCGCTTTCTGTTACTTCTTTATAGTGTTCAAATAGCAAAAGAATGCGTTGAATTGTGCACATTCCAAGCCACCTCTGCCAAACATACGTCGTGTAGGTGTGCCTTCTGATTCCAAGCGAAATATCTCAAATTAAATACGTCGCCATTTCTGATTTTAGGCGGTTTGCTAGCAACGTTTACTTAGTTTCAAAGGCTCCTGTTGAAACTGAATGCTCTAATTTATTTCTGTTCAAATTTATTTTATTTGTTGAATTGTTAACAAATTTCAAATGTGCGGCTGCGTGTCATAAACTTGTTCACGCAGAAATCTGTGGATCGTTGCTCAACAATTGCTTAAATGCTGAATTTACAGGTTTCAAAAATAAGAAGCTAGAGTAAATTTGAACCAAGCTCCAGAAAAATGTAGTAAAATGATGGTGTACGCATACCAGATATAATCCAATATTCAATTTTTAAATAGCGCTGAGCATTCTTGTTTGTTAATATCTAAGAAATCTTCAATAAACAACCATATAAGTAATCCTCACATCTGGACTAAATTGGGCTGTCAGCATTCGATCTGTGTAGCAATGAACGGTCGTTTCGTCCTTTTAGATATTTCCCCCCCCCGTAGCTCAACGATCTAAGCAGCAGACTAGGATCACACAGGTTGCTAGTTCAAGCTTCACAGGCTAAGATTGAGTTCGCACTACTGACGATTCCCGAAAGGATAAAACTCCATTACAGTGCAATCCTAAGTGCGTGTTGCCTGGATAATCAAGCCTAGTTGTGTAAAATTTCTTACTTAACAATCCAATTCCCATTCCTAGGCGCTTGTAACAGGGATCCTGACGAAACTCCATGTGAGTTATTTCTGAGGAGTTTGCGCATAGTCTCTTTGGCTAGTAAATACCTAGCACATACGGTGGAATGAGTCTGCGAAGACTTTAGTCGGTCGTTGCTCTTTTACTAGAAACTCAGGTTTGCAAAATCTACAGAAGATCACGAGACTGCCCTTTCATCTTATCGGGACTCGCTAGTGGCCCGCGTCAGCTGGCTCCTGCTGACATCTAACACAACCTAACTCCTACATGCTAAAGATTTGCGCCACTGAGCCAATTTGCTATTGGTTTACCAGCATGAATTGTTCCTTAATGGAATATAGTGCGGCACTGTCCGGCATAGTATAGGCTTGTAGATGGCATGGAATTCTCTCGGAAATACGACTACCTTTACAATCCGCGACTAATCGATGTAGTGGGAACACTATTCATGCCATTACAAATCGCTGGCCCTTGCATTACAACCATGGATAATAATTACATTGGAACTATCTATTAACTGAAAACTGTGTGTGTCATGTCTGCTGGCTAAGTTCAGAATCAAAGAGAGTGAAGGAATAAATCATATTTGCGCAATTCTATCTGACTTCATTCTCAGGAACATCAAGTTTGTAGCTCCACCAACTTTTGGACCATCAAAATGTTTATGCTTCATTCGTACACGGAAAGCTTGCTGGAATGAAAACAATGCGGGATTAAACGTTATGTTCTAACACGTAAGGACTTCAGACGCACGATTGTAGTCAAACAGGGCCTCCTATGTGAAAATAAATGACTAACTTAGAACCTTGAAACGCCCCTCATCCACAAGAATTATCCGTGAGGTAATTGAGGTTATATGCATGCATATTAAAACGCCACAGCCAATATAATTTACATGACTCAACAAGAGGTTTGCTGTAGCTTAGGCGGTAATATTCCCGACTGGAGCTTATGTGAATTATGATACATTATACTATTATTCCTTCACTAATGGTATCATCTGATGGACGCCAGCTATAACATGTAGAGGCAATATGTCGTCAAGACGCCATTTTACTATGTTGATGTGGAAATATTAAACACATACTAGGAGCGAGTTCCAAGGATGACACTCGGAGCGATAAAATGTTTCTTCCACCTTTCATTCGGCCCTACTACGTGGCCAAAATTAATTGTTTGTTCTGTAGGTATTATTTTGATTGAGTTTCAAACCATAGTGGCAAGTGATGATGGGAATATTTAAAGTAGGATACGGCATTCAGTGATAACTTCGTTGACGTCGTTATTGTTCGCTGTGCAATTTTATGCTTTTCATTCTGAGTTGGTATGGTCGGTGGGGCGTCCCTGAGGTTCTTTGTTACCCTGCGTTGTACAGCAAAAGCGCGAGTTGTGACGACGCCTCCGTCAAATCTGCCACGCCCCAAATAGATTATCCCGCATGCAGCCTTACATTAGTGACAGGCATTTGGGGAAAGTCTGATGCGTCAAATGTAAATAGAAAGGAGGCCGAATTGCTGATTTGTTTCATTTACTGCCTTTTCAGTCAACTCTCACGCAGAGATTGCAATCATGCAAAGCGTGCGTAAAATACATGGCCATAGCAGGTAGGCAAGAGTGCTTTGGTAGGGTATGCTAAAAAATTTTCTTCGCATTTAACTGCAACACGTACTAGATAGGCCACTTGCAAGCTATATCCAGCTCAATAATCGTTGAGTGGCAGAAAATACAAGAGAGAGCAACCTCGCTGGATATTTTATGAAGACGGGGAACAGCCAAAGCCCAATTACTTAGTTTTGGATTATGTCGCACAAGATTTCACTGAGTCGGATATGGTGCCTCGAAACCCCAAGTTCGGATGAAGCTGAATGAAAGTTGGTTATCTAGCTCAGAATTTGTTTAGTTTTGAAGAATTTAAATTAAGATGCGGTGTTTTAATCGGTCGAGTGCCCTCGAGAATTCCATCTAGGCGGTAACTACAACCACACGAGCATCGATAGACTACATCCATCATGCACAAGCTATCAATGAGTTAGTGTTTCATGGCTGATTTAGATGATATCTGTGTTGCATAGGAGAGAGGATATTGTTGCTTTGAATGTGCACCATAAGAGCCTTAGGGATAATAGACTCCTTGAAATAGCTGATTGAGTGAAATTGATTTTTCTTCCGACATTTCGCTGGTTCCCTACGGCTGTCAATTTTTTTAGACTGAAGCTATGATAACGCAATTCTACATTGTAGCGTTCGACTTCTTAGTAAGACATTGTTGAAGAAATATGCCTTTGGTTCAGCTTAATTCTAGCAGCTAAGTGTAAGGCCTTTGTGCAAATGTTGTCTGCATTTGATAAGCTGTAATATGGCAAGCAAATCAGCCGCATAATTAGAGGTGTGGTTTCGAAGCACATGTAGCGAACTCCTGATGGTGGCATGATTTGCGTAGACAGAGTGTGCGGTGATGTTAAGATTTGGAACATAAGGCTAAACTTTTGTCTATGAATGTTAGCCGCCTCTTCAGATCCTGGTTCTTCAGAATCTGGTAAAACATTGCGTGGACCCCTGCAAAAGCCGATATCCACTATTGTGTGCGGAGCACCAGCTTTTTTTGGATTATCCAAAAAAAGCATGGTTCCATCCTGGAATACCACTCGTTCCGGAATACCCGCATCGACTCTGCTCATGCATTGGTACGCTGTCGTTTCTCCTAGCGTCTCCCCCGTTTGGCAACAGAGAAATTTTCTGAGCATTCGGTCAGGTAAGCGTACCAGGATGCCCTGCGCACCGATATTTCGCTCTATTGTCTTAATGACACTGAGCTTCAGTGGAATAGTATATCCGACGCCATGCACGACGCAGGAGCATCTGCCTGTGGCCCTGTCATTAGTCATTGCGCCAGTCAATGTATATTCAAGTGGTCAGTGGACCTGTTGGAATCCAGAAGAATCTACGCGACTGGCTCTGGGCACAATGTGAGAAAACGGAGTATTAGGCGCGAAATAAAGCAAAGCCTGCGTTCTGATCAGGAATCCTAGTGGACCCGTCACGCTTAAGATACATATGAAGTAGGTGAAGTAAGCTATTACCGCAAGTTCTTCCAGCTGATCCGCAAAACTGGTCCCAAGGAACCAAGCGTCATTGAGACAAGCAGCAAGAGTGCAGGTGAACTGATGCAAAGTAAAGTGCTCCGAATGGCATATTGGGTGGCA
This sequence comes from Dicrocoelium dendriticum, assembly GCA_944474145.2. Taxonomy (NCBI): domain Eukaryota; kingdom Metazoa; phylum Platyhelminthes; class Trematoda; order Plagiorchiida; family Dicrocoeliidae; genus Dicrocoelium; species Dicrocoelium dendriticum. The sequence goes on from OX104069.1 coordinate 102,001,228, forward strand.
CACTTTCAAAATCAATTTACTTGTTCTTCTACTCCTAGATCTCTTCCTACTCAGCTGGTAAGAGACAAGATATGGTCGGTACATTTAGAGGCTCCGTCGATGACTGAGGTCCAAAACGCGATCAATCGTTTTCGTGTCGACGGCCGGGTTCCCTGTTATCTGAACTATTTAAGGATAGAGATGAGGTCTTCTGCAAAGCACTGACCTCCCTATTCGAACATATCTGTAATGAAGAATATCCCGGTTAATTGGTGTGAATCGATTATAGTGGCAGTATACACGAAGGGCAGTTGCACCGACCGTACGAACAACATGGCTATTCGTCTAACGCTAGTTATGACAAAATTACTGACCTCGATTCCCATTGGTATCATCAATGTAGAACGGGAATCATGGATTAAGGAAGTGCTTGCAGATTTCCGTCCTTGATGTGGTTGTATAGACAAGATATTCACTCTGCGGCAGGTGTTAGGTCAGCGTCACGCATACACCAAACCGACAACAGCTGTGTTCCTCGATTTCGCGATAGCGTTCAGTTCAGTCGATTGATGTATTTCATTCGAAGTACCTACGGGGAAGTGTGATCCCATGAAATACGCAAACATATTAATTGCTATGAACTCATACACGACAGGCAGCTTCAAGACCTACAGTTATCACTCGGATAGCTTTCCGAGAACAATTGGCATTCGTCAGGGTTGTCTGATTTTCCAGTTTTGTTCAATATCACTGTGGACTCTATCATGGAGAGTTCCCTTGTGGGACCTCACGATGAAGGCGTTGATGTTCAGCCTGGTAAAATGTTAGTTGATTTTGATTATGTAAACGATACCGTCTTTATTTTGTCTGATGGAGCGCCTAAGTCAAACTTTGAATGATTTTTGGTGTGGTTCAATTTACTTGATGACCATTTGACAGTTTATAATGAGGAAAACTAGGTGGTTAATCCATTCACTTAATGTGGCAGCTGCTTCTGCAACGATTGGCTCATAGAAACTGAAGTCATTTCACGAGTTGCTAAAACCTGAACTGCTTTTTGAACTGGAGGAATCTTTGGCGAAAGAAAAGAGTTTATCTCCATCTGATAGTCCGTGTTTACGAGGCCAGAGTGTTGGCCGTCATGCCCTATGGGCGTGATAGCCCCTTCGGTCTCAAGATCTGAGGTGCCTTCAAGTCTTTGATCACTGTTTTTTACGGCGTATTGTTGGTGTCGTGTGGATTGAGCGTGTCCGCAACGATGATGTGCGTAGCCGAGTACTAGGCAGCGTTAACTAACCTCGTTCCTTACAACAACAGATAGCACTAAATAAATTGCGTGGGCTTGGGCAAGTATACATATGCTTGGTCACCGCTTACCTAGACATGCCTTGATTAGTGTGCCAGAAATAGGGAGGCTAAAGGCTTGAGAACGGAAGTTCGCTTGGAAATGGATAGCAGTCAACAGCGCGTCTGTTGCCGTCCCGTAGTCGGACCACCTTTGTAACGTATGTTTGATGCCGAATTATCTGCGGGGTAATGGTTGACTATGATGTCGGGCAGTGAAAGCCGCAATGAAGAAGTCTCCCAGATCCGCGTTATATTTGCACGATATACAGCTGTTTGTGTCGGCACGCTGTTAACACAATCTGTAGACGCAATGACCTTGATCGTTTGCTTATCTTATTAAGGTTTTCGTGTAGGATCCTTTTCCCTCCCTTTTATTACACTTCATTACATAGGCCATCATAAATGTTTGGTAACAAGGCATCAGTTCAGATGACTGCTGTATTCGGTTATTGATGGAGGTTGTTGATTGAAATATCTAGGGAATTCAATTGTAGCGGATAAGGTAGATAGATGAGGCCAATATAATTATTGGTTACCTATTGATGAAAGGTATCGAGAAAAAAGAGAGCCCGTTTCTACTTTGGCAGCTGCGTTTGGATGACACATTTTACGTGCGGTTGTATGTAGGCCTTAAGCAATCGGGGGAAATTTGAGGGAACATGTCGACCGAAAGCTCTGCGAAAAAGCCCAAAGAGCCTATTGCCGGTTCTGGACAACTGCATTGCTTGTTTCGAACAGCCGGATCTTCTTGTGTCATTGAACCCAGGCTACACTGCTGAGAGGTTATCTGCAATGTATGGTCTCCTATCGTATAAAATCCAACCAGCTGATGACGCATGTGGATAATCATACACTTAGCTGTATTGAACTCGAGTGGATTCATCGTTCACCATATATGAATGCAATCCAGGTCATATAAGAATGAGACTTGCTGATCACTGCTTTTATTCTCTCACTGTGTTTTACCATAATCGGCGAAAGGCATGCAAGTGTGAACGATAACTCTTGTCAGACCGTTGATATAAACAGGATTATGCGCGGTCCCAGTGTAAAGCACCATGTAAATACCCCAGTCCATCCAAACCTGGCTATATATTGATCATTTAACACTTGGTTGAATCCTCTGTTGTTAAAGAAAACTTACAACTTAAACATGTAAAATTTTTAGGTACAATGGTTCTTTAGTCTATGAAATAGGAAACCGTGCTCCAGGTGGTCGAAATCTAAGGAGAAGTCCAGCTAAATGACGTCGATTCCGAACCCTCCACGTGACAATTCTGTCCAACTAACTTATACCAACAACATGTTGGTCGTGCGTGAATGGTATTGACGACAACCATGCTGCCCAGGTGCCAAGATGTTGTATTTTTTCAAGTGGTCCAATTGAGCCTTGACGATAACCGCTTACATCATCTTCACTAGCAAAGGGAGGAGGGTTACTGGGCGACTGTTAATAATGGCTGAAGGGCTATTGTCATTGCAATTAGGGTTAGAATGCCACATTTCTACCTAGTGGGAGTTGTTGATCCTCAAAGCATCTTTGGAAGAATTGTAACAGTGGTTTAGCTAGTTTGGTGGAAGCAGCCTTCAGTGCTTTCTGGTGGCTGTTGTCTACTCCTGGAGAGCAATGATCGCGCATGTCGAGTAACATCCTTCTACATTTTTTGGTTGAATATTACATGTGGAATCCAGGGAGTCGGTAAAGTGCATGATGTGATGAGAATGTTTGAGGCCTCGAGTTCGAAAGTTAGGGCGTATACTAGCCGCAGAACATTATCTGCTTCTTCGACACTTGATGCTCTAGCGCCTGTTGTTAAAAGTGGAGAGATGGCATGCTTCACTTTACGAAGATTGTTTATATACATTTACAGATGTTTGGTGTTTTCCAGGAAATTTTTGACAACGCACCGTTGATAACCTACCTTATCCTCAAGGACAGCGCAGTACAATGTTTGCGATGGAACAGCAAAATGTTCCATGTCTCTGAGTCGGGGTTAACCTTGTAGACACGCCGTGCTGCATCACATTTTATCAGCCTGTTTTAGTCACGCTTCTGAGGACTGACGACACTTATGCGGAAAGAAATGGTTTGTTCTCTTACGCTTTGTTGACCAGGTCACTGAATCTTTCAACGAAATCTGTTCTATCTCAAGGGGACTGTCGCATTAAAACGCCTAAGCGGATGCGTTAACGAATTATTTTAGATCATGGTAACGTGGGATTTTCTGGGTTATGTCTTTTTCAAACTGTTACTCTGCATAAGAAACGTAGTTAAATGTTAAGAATACAGACTCATCGAGACCTAATGACTGTCCATTAATACTTGTCGATCATGAGCATTTCATATGTCAGCATACGTTTCGTTTGCTGCCCTGAATCTAGTAGACAAGGTCACAGGAACTTACAAGGGAATATAAGCCAGTTCATGCAAGTCAGCTTTGCACTTTTCAGTGGGAGATGTCGATACCTTCAGATTCTGTAGATTGAAGTCTCCCGAGATGAGAAAGCGGCTGTACCTTGTGCATGTTACTCTGTTCAGACTATGTAACAAGCGGGAATCCATTTCCGGATTGGATGTTGGTGGGAGGGAAACGACAGTTACGACACGTAGGTCGTTGAGTCATAGTCAAATACGGCAACATAGTGGGTCGATAACAGGAGTTATCGGATCACCAACTATGGAACATTGGTGGTCATTGTGGTAATGCTGTAGAACCCTTGGGTGCTTTGCCCGGATGAGCGTTTTTGATGACTGACATTGCTGCAATCAGCATCAGCAACTTATCGGTGTAACCAAAATTCGGTAATAGAAATTACGTCTTAAACATTTGTGATTTGAAGTACCCGAAGTTCTGTAAGTTTACTGAGGAGCCATTGTTCCATTATTTCGATGACGTTATCCGTCTACTGTCTTTGACAGCTGATTTTTACTAATAATGAAAACGGAACGCTGTGTATCGCAACTATTAGCATCGATTCAGTCTAGTCGCAATATTATAAATCCTGCACTAATTGGCACATGCGGTTAAGTTGGATGCGGCAGCTGAGCCCTGGTTCCCAGTTATCGCCATAGAATCAAATTAGTGCTCCTAATGGGCTGTCTAATCTCAAGCGCCAAAGACACATTAGTCTTGACTGTCTAGCGAACATCCACACAATCAATCCAAAGCTTGTTCAGTGGTAGCTCTGATATACTTCATACTAATTGGAGACTAATGATTGAGGAGTAGATTTGTTCTGAGATGATAACGAATGATCACAATCAACCGCGTTGCAAAGATAAAGTACGGCTTTTTTGGAAAGTAGTTTGTCATTTAAAATTACGTTTACGTCTGAAACTTTGGAGAAGTCAATAAATAAATGCGCCTACTCTCCTGACACATTTTGCACATTTCAAAACAAGTTAACACGATATGTCAGCCATTGAATAACAGTGGTTGAAACAACTTGCTTTGAGCATCCGGAAACAGCGTTGAGTAACTTGACGACTGTCACATTGTTGTGAAAGGTTTGCATACGTTAAACACGTGAGAACCGTGCTATGAAGTAAACGGTGAACGTGCGTCAACAAAACAAATTACTTGCTAAATCGGAATGGCGTATTGATGACTCGATTTTATGGGAAAGTGAGATGAGTAACGCTTGCTTAGTTTGCTTATGTCACTTGGTTTGAATGTGAAACTCAATTAGGATAGTTCATGTAAAGTGGTGATAACTACTACCGAATAGCCCAAGCACTGTCAGTTTATTTTTATGAAAATGTACATCACTCGCTCCTTACGTTAGGCTGTGCAGTGTCAATCACCCGCGAATAGGTCCTTCTGCCATGCCTGCGCTTTTTGGATAGCACATTTCACATGCGGTTACAGGCAATCCTAAAGCGCCTGTTTAAACGTAGAAGAACCAAACTACCGGAGGGCTTCGCAAGCTGCTAAACTATCGATTTGTTTTCCTCTGTGTTTCTCGACTCCGCCTCGCTCCCATGGTGTCGCCTTTAATATACGCCTCAATATCAAACTTGCAGCCCTACCTGATAATCGTAAAATTTCCAGGAATATTGTGCATACAGCTTCGCAATTGGAATCTTCGAAGTGACGCGTATCCTCAGCGTATTCTCAGCAGATTCATGGGCATAACTTTAATGAAATAGCATGAAAAATGTTGTATAGGAGCACAAAAGCTAAAGTTTGACAGGTCCCGTAAAATGCTCGTGGTAATATTTTGCAATATCGAAAAGTTGTCTGTAAAATGTTGTTTACACTGGTGCACTCATTGCGGTTTACGTAGTGTACAATGTAATTTCACCAGAAGTTCAAAAGCAATGATGACAAATGAGAGGTTAGTGTTCATCCTATTGCCTTCTGGTGAACACCTACAGGGAGCGAAAAAGGTGGAACGCTGTCTGGGAATTCCGCCGCAGGAAAAGCTCTAATAATCATTTTGTTTAAGCATGGACAATGAGTAATTTGAAAGGATGTAGCGAACTGAGTGCATGATCAACTCGGGCTTTCAACTCTACCAGCGTCGGAGCACAGATGACAGGTTCTGCTATGTCATTCTACGCTAGCGGGAACTAAATTCCGACGACATTCCATACGACTGTATTACTCTGCCAGCTTGAAATTGTGGTGTCTCAAATTTTTCTCGTGACCGAGCTCTAGCAAATAGCAGCATTTGTGGTTGGGATATCTCAAAATGAGGTCCACACGCAATCGCCTATATTGTGCGCTGAAGAACCCGAGATCTCAAAATATTCGTTCATATGGCGACTGGTACAAACCCTTGAAATCCTTGGTTGTCTGACGTTAATTTATCGCTAATGCAGTGAAATCTCTTCTTAGCCATGACTTCCAGACCAGCATTGCGCATTTTAAATGTGTACATATTTGCGAGCCTAGAAACTGTGGAAATGTAGTAGGTTTTAATCGTCCGAAAGAACGCCAAAAGTGACCTATGAGTTAGACGCCACTTATGGACGCCCGTTCATTGTTATTTAAACAGTCATTATCAGTTTGGATAAGAACATCTAGATCCTGTACGCTAGAATACATTTAAAGCTCCTGCTTTCCTTCTGGCTCCGTATGTGCAACACCCTACATTTTTCCTCCATGAATCAAAGTAGATGCTGGAGTGACGACGTGTAATTTATCTCCAGGCCGGCTTGAAATCCTGTGATGTCCTTTGGTGTAATACCACCTGTGACACCTAGATGACATCGGCATAAAGCAAGCAAATCGAGTTAATGAGGTGTGTGATATCATGGATTTACAACAAAAATAACTGCGTTCCCAGTACCCATGTATGTGGTACTCAGCGTCCAATTTGATGACGTCTGAATGAGATGGACGCAATCATACCTCTAAATCCCGATCCTCGGGAATGTTTCAGATCCATCGGATGAAAGGATCACTAATGCCCAAGGTCTGGCGTTTAAAAAGCAGAATGCCGCAGTTTCACCGGTTACAAGCTTTCGCTAAGACCTTAAGCCCACATGAACGACCATGCCAGTGTCTAATTCCTCGGCCCGGCTAGATGATGCTGGCTTAGATCTGTGGTGCACGATTGATTTCGTCGGAAGCCTTGCTGTCTCTGTGTAAGTTTGTTAAACTCTTCTAAGTAGTCCATCAGCGCGTCAGAAATAATGGCATCCATGATATTCGAAATTACCGGTGTTATGAGTACGGGACGGTAGTTTGCTGGCTTAAATTACTACGTCGATTCCTAGTTACTAAACATTCTACTGTTAATGTTTGGATACAACGATCTGCGAGCTGGATCGCTTTGTGTTTAACTACAAGACAGAAATGGATAAATAAGGAGCGGGCACAAGTGCTTCGGCTATACTTCAATATATGTAGGCACAATTTCCAGAGTCATTCAGGATCGTTCACCGACTGATTATTATGAACGATAGAAGTTTAAAAAACCCGGCCTCATCGAAAACACTTCTTTATTTGTCCTGACAAAGTTTGATATATCCGCTATTTGTGTTTAGACGATTCAACTATCCCGGAATGAGTACAACAAGTATATGCGAATCGTTGCTTTCCATCTTCAATTAAACTGCAACTTACTTTGGGAAAATTAGCAGTACGGCTTCAGATTTATCTTTTTATTTTGACTTGTTTCATGTTCCGACAGTACATCTTTCCCATATTTAAGGACCTTTCAAACGAAAATGACCATCCGGAAAATTATGTTGGGAAATATCTGGGATTAATAGAATTGAGAGCTAAAGTAGCTTCGGTCGAAAACATGTCGGTTTAGTCGTCATTGCTGTTCAACTGGAAGGAATAACACAGACAACGTCTAGAATGTTATCCGACGCTATGAAATATACCTACCATGCAGAAAGTTTGCGGTTAAGCTTTACTTCGACAACAATCGTGATTAACCAACTCAGAGACATACTTCCTTGGTCGAGTCTTCATAATGTGTATATTTCGTCTATTGTCCATATCGAACGAGATAAATCTGAAGTACCACTAGAAGGATGTCTGAGGGAATACACTAGCATTGTCCAGCTAGTCCACGCAATGGGGGAAGTGAAATTGTACTGAGGGCATGGCTGGCACATTTGGTTGTTTTTAAGCACCAAATTGATACCTACCAATATTTCTAACACATTCCGGTTTACTGAACGCCTTTCACGAGCGGTAAAATGTTGCTTCACTAGCAGAAGCTTAGGCGTTTGCTATCCGACAACATAACCCAGAATTATGTGCTTAAAAGCGGTTCGTCCAGTTGCTAAGTTTACTCTGGCCCGTTATCACAATGACCCAATTTGGGGAACAGGCCGCCCACAAGTCATCTACCATATATAAACCGACCACTAAGCATTTTATTCCGACGCCATTGACGTTTGAACTTTTCCATTAGCTGATATATCTTAATCTTATTCCTACCAGTGTGGTGTTTTATCATGAAAAGAGCCACCAAAACGAGTTTGTTTGTTAGCGTGGTCTAATATTTTTGTAATGTACGGTTTTTGAACCATGCATGTCATCGCCAAAAGTAAATGTTAATGGCCTTCTCGGAAAAAACTACCACCATTCGGAATAGAAGTAAGCATCCCGCGTTTCTACATTTCGGTCACATATTTTTCGTCAAAACAGTGTGGAAAAAAACCAAGCAAAGTCTCAGCTAAGCTCGCTTCTACTGTTGCGAGCGACTTCTGGTTAATGTCGGCAACTCCAGGAGAGCTGTGCTTACGCATACTTAACAGATTTGTTAGTACCACTTCTGCCGTGAACCATATGTCAGTGCGTTTTGGGTGTGAGACAAGCATTGTCATAGGATTTAGTGACCTGTGATTGTGCTGAAATGCTGCAGCGTATTGCAGGCGAGGACTATTCTTCACCTAATCTGGTGTCCGCGTTGTTATGTCCGATGCTTTAATAGGAGATATTCTTCGTTTTCAAAGCCGTCTTTGACTCCTGACCGCGCCTGCTTTTGGAACTACCAACTCATGAAGGCTTTGTTAATTGAACTCCTACTTTGCCGAACTTCCTACCATGATTCCCTAGACCGTGTAATGGTCTACGGCAAAATTTGTTCTGAGTTCCCCACGACAAGTGAGGTTCGCCTGCGTTATCCTATATCTCCTTTACTTTACAACTTCGTGCTCGTAATGACAATTAATTTTTCGTCTTCTTCAGAATATTCCGAAGTGGAATTTCTACCAGGCGACCTACTGACGAATTCGTAGTATGTGGACGACTGTGTTCTCCTTGGGTCTGATGCACTGGCTTTGCCCACACTATTGGAAAAATTTTTGTTTTGCTTTGTAAACCTCGGCTTGAACTTTGCACCTTCAAAGTTCAAAGTACTGTTGTAGGGCTAGGCGAAAACCCACAATTTTAGCTACTTCCGAACAGCTAATCGAAAGGGGTTAATCGGTTCATGTACCTTGGTAGCTCTGCCAACCCTGGTGCCCAGGTGGCTGAAGTAATAATACGTATCATTCCCGTTTGTACAAGAAGCTGTCCGTAGATTGTGGACAGATCATGGGTACGATAATTATCATGCTTATACATGACTGAAATATTTATGCTGGGGTGTGTGAAATCAATATAATTTGGAATCAGATAGATTTTGTTATTGCTGAGTAATGTGTACCACCTTCAGTCATTGATAATCTATTTATTTGTCCATCCTGGAAGAACTCGTGTGGTGATTTACCCGATTGTAAAATGGTCACTCTCGAATTCATGTCCCGGAATTTGCAAAGCTGAATGTGTAATGTTCATACTTTTGTGCAAGACCTGATCATGCTTGGTAGGCTATTCCAGATCACCGCGTATCTGACGACGAAGAAGTTGGATCCGTTAGCTGTCCTGGTTCTTGGTACACCTATTGTACATGTCTTGTCGCGTCTATTCAGATCGAAGTTTTGTTGCAACTTTAGTGTATACAAAATTGAGTATATCATTTGGTTAATGATATTGTGTATCAGCACCAAGTTATGTTTCAGTCATCGCAATCAAAGTGGTTCGAGCTTAAGCTGCCGGCAGCTCTCCTGATAAATTAAGATGATTGATTGACAGAAAAAGCGCTTAATGAATTATCTTTGTAACTTATCCAACGCTTTCCTGTCACCCGTACGCATATTCTCCCACATGATGCTACAGTATTCAAATAAAGGATGTGTGAGTTTTTGAAAAGCACGAGTCTGACAGGTGCTGTATATATTTCATGGCATATGTTACGCGTTATTTTATAATCTGCTTGATTTGAGAAATTAAATTTTAAACAGTATCGTATGCCTAGTTCACAGTTGGACAGTTTCACACGGAAAAGTTCCCCGTTCAACTTAACAGACTCTTCAGTGGTCAACTATCCGTGGATATGATGCGTTATTTATTGGCTCAGAAATTTAACATTCATGTGCTTCACTATTCCTTAAGTGAATCGAGGTCTTCTTCAGCAAGCAGCATTGCGCCATTTGGTTCGTCTCGTCGAAATTAATAAAAATCTTCATTTCATCTGCGAACTAAAATGGCCTGCCAATTTTTATGAACATCGAAGTCCTTATTGTAAAGTAGGAAAAGTACTAAGTACATTCCCTTGGATGACACCACTGGTGATTTGGCGTGGAGAGGAGTTATGACTACCTAGATTGACTATCTGGTAATGCCCATTTATGTATCATGTTAATCAACTAACGGCTGTGTTTCTGATTTCAAATAACTCGATTTTTTCAGCAGCCGCTTGTGGGGCATTCTGTCGAATAATACTTTCATATACAGGAACAGTATTATACCTGCATATTTGGAGTCATTGGCTTCTGTGATATAATCCAGTAGTGCGACTGACACGTTGAACAGGAAGTTTATCCAGAAACGCATGCTTGGTTTTGTTAGCCAGCCAACTGAAGATGGATAAAGCAATTATTATTCCAGTTTAAACACATTTTTCGATCCATCTAGCGATGACGGGAGTATGGTGTATACGTCGATAATTAATGACGTGCTGTTTTGGACCCTTTATGACATAGAAGAATAAAAAGGTTTTCCACTGATCTGGAAAGTAGCTAGATTCTAAGGACAAGGTGAACATGATCAGCAAAACACTGGTATGTCATGTCCACCGAGTTTAATAACTGATGGGGGATCGCATCGGAATCTGGTTTGAGCGATGCTTTTATGGACTTCATACCCTATTTGATGGTCAAAACAGAAATATGGACGTTATTTATGGGCTTGTTTTATGTTCCGGGTAGAAATATGTCGGTTGGTTTATACGTTCTTGGAAGCAGCGAAAAATGCGCTTAACTTTTCACAGATAGCAAGTGGGTCATTTTGTTGGCGACCCGTCTCACCAATATGCTCTGTAACCAAAGAAATTCGATCGTTAATCCTACTAGGGAATAATTTCGCATATTCCTTTCTGTTGTATCTCCTCCACAAGGATTTTCCTTTTTTTGAATCCGTTTTATTTGTGACTGCTTGATGCGTTCGATGGATTCGTGTAGCTGTAACACTAATGAGAAGTTTCAAATTTTTCTGAAGTGCCAGACTATTTATCTGTTGTCAGGTCACTCAGCGTGTCAGTTACACTCTTAGGACCAAGAATGGCACGTTTATAACATGAGACAACCACAGTTGTAGAGCTGCCAAAACAGAGGCTCTAATGGAAAGGAAAATCCCATCCCAATCAGATAACCGAATCAGATTTTCGTAATGTTTCCAGTCAATCCTTTGTATAGAATGCTGGGTAAGTGAGGCTAGTTTGGTATTCGTTGGAAAAGGCGTCGATTCTTGTTTTCACTACCCGGAAGGCTGTCTAAAATGACAATTTGTGGGTAGGTGATCCCCAGGGTGAAGATTAAATCCAGTACATTGACAGACCTAGTTTATCTGGTGACCCACTGAGCCTAACCCCCAACTCTGATAGTCGATAAGAAAGAGTTGTTTAATGATGAATGTTTGTGGTGACCAAATAATATTCGATGGATTGAAATGGCCAAACATTATCCACCGACCGTATGGTAACACCGATGCCAAATCAAAAGCCAAAGATATAATTGCCATATACCTGGCTGTGGTTTTCAGAGGGTTGCAGATGCAACCGAGAGGAGGCTACAGCGACTGATAACCATCGAGATTCTGGGACATTGTTTAACTATGGATCGTTAATGTACTCCGCTCTGAAGTACCACTAGAGAACTAAGATGCACACGCCTACCTTCTTTGTGATGTGATATTTATGAAGTAGATGGTAGGAATAGCTAAATTAGCATTCAGTGTATAAAAGTAGTACCATGTTTCCGTGACGAAGATTACATGCATGATGTTATGCTGATTTAGCATGATAACAAAATACAACTTTTTCTGCAGGTACTTTTGGGGATTTTAAATCAGAAATGATAGGCAAATAATTGGGTGCTGGAAACAAACCTATCGGTGAAATGCTCAGATGTAAGGGTATTGTTCTCGCTAGTAAGACACGTGAGCGGAATAGATTGATGTCCCGAGGCAACGTTGGGAGTTTTCTGATATTCAGCTAACCGTTATATGTGGATGAACTGCCAAAAATGTGGAACAACCTAGGCCATCTCCGTTTGGTTTGTCAGTGTTGGGAATGAATGCAAACTCATTCCCGCTTCCGCTATAATGTTTATAATAAAGTGATGGAATATGAGGAGCTGCATAGGTAGGTAGCATGACTGGTGGTGGATCAGGTTTTCAAAGTCTTTCCGGCTGTCATTTCTCTGTCTAGGGGTGTTTCAGACGGGAGGCTGATAAGTAAGCTCGCCTGTTGAATTTCGGTAAATAGGTGTGTCCAGAAGAGAGTAGTTAAGAGTTATAACAGGCTCAAAGTAACGCGTAGCGCTGCGATGGCAAAGCAAGTTCTTGACACGCAGGTTTGAGTGCTACCGAGTTCCTCACATCTGTGAATTTCCTGTAAATATAATTCGATAATATATTTGTGTTTACGACATCCGCTCGTTAATCTGTGAGCGCATCTTGACGTTTGTGTCTGTTGCCCGGTAATTGTATTTAGTTTTCGAGAGTCGCCACATCTAACACTTCCTATAATGACTAAAACGTTTGAGGTCGGAGCAATCAGGCGGCAGTCACGGCTACTGGCTTCTCTTAACTTTGGTTGTTGTACAGTGGGCTTTGAGATAGAAGCCGAGGCAGTTATTTGATACCGTTCCTAGCGAAGAGTTATCGGGATCCAAGTGGATAGTTGCGGTTGCCAAACTTTGTGTGCCATTTTCGTATGCATTTGTGTGCGCTTTAACAGTGTAGCAGTTACGGTTTTTCGCCCTTTTCGTTGTAATTCTGAGGAGGTATTGTTGCAGAGGCGTACGATCCGGCGTACTCAAAATATCTTTGTACTGGGTACATGAAGTAATGATATGGTGGCTGTGCAAGAAACAGTCTGTCAATCAATTGTTTGAAAATTTAAAAGTGATTAGACAAAAATGCTTCGGTGTATTTTAGTCGCAGACGTTTACAGACGACATCGGGAATGTTACAAGCGCTAAGTACAGTCGTCCACTTTCAAATTGAATCCGTCGGATATGTAAAAATCGATCACTCGCTCGTCGGTAAGAATCGACAAAACAACTCCGTTTGCTTATAACGCACTGAGGAAGTCACCACGACTGGTGATGAAACGTCTGCTACGGAACTGTTCAGCTCGGAGAAAAGAACAAAATCTGAACAGTACCTTGTGTTTCTTACATATATTCTAAGGCAATGGATTTTATTATTTGACCTGGCGTTTCGTGGTGAACAATACCAAACTTATCAGATGGGTTGCATATGTAATCCAATGAAACTAAGTCATCATTTGGAAGTTGAAGGAAGCCGAAAATTGTTTTTTTTCCTCGAGCTCTGATTGCAAGGCGCAGACTTTAGCGCTAGACTAAGCTAAGCTGAGAATCCGGGGAACAGTATAGTGGCAGTTTTAAGGCATCACGTTCTAATAGTTTGGGTCATGGCACAGCGGGTACCTTTTACTTAGGTAGGCGAGCGTGTCTGTAATTCGGTGAGGACATATCAGACCAGGTGTGTCAACAGTCAGATTAATCCTCAGAGGAGTAGAGAGAACGCGACCAAACCAACCTGTTCTGAATGCCTCAGTGCACCTCGGCTTTACGTTCACACGGTGGACGAAACACCACGCGGTCGGGAGACTGCCGATGTGAGTTGTAATCTAACAAGGGAACTGCTCGCGGCCAGGCAATGCAGTTGAGTCAATGGCAGGATATCTCGATCTTCACCGACCCAATTGGTCAGTCGATGCAATCAGATAGCGCACGTGAGGGTCGACGATGTAGACACAGAAGCTCAGACAGTAGTCACAAAAATAACTGCGATTACCGAACGGAATGTCAGAAATCACCAAGTCGATCCTGGTAATGAAGCGATGTAATCCTTCTACGCTTTACGATCCACTGGGTTGTGCTTGTAAATCCGACTCGAATGTGTGGAGCTTAGTTCGTGTATGATAAGGTGGGCGGCGAAAATCCAATACTAGGCTGAGCACAGAGTGACTGAAAAAGGTTTGTCACAGTTTTCTGAGAAACCGTTGGACACACATCCTAGCTTTTCCGTTGATGTAAAGAGCACAGAAGGAGAAATTGAATGGTATATAATAATCTTCGATCCGTTGAAATTGCACATAGAATGCTCACGAAGTGACAGATCGTCGGTATTGCCTCTGCCGGTGCTGACACTGGGTGAAGTGGTATCCTGGATTATCAGCAAGACACATGTGGCTCTCCAGATGTTCAACCATCTATGGACATGTCAAGAGAGCAGCCAGTCATTGGAAGGTAGGGTGCATAACGCTGTCATAAGGCCTATGATACTGTATGGATCGCAGACTTGGCATGTGCGCAACGAGGGCATTACACGCTTGGCGGTGATTGAATAGGTATTGTTTAAGTATGATGTGAACACAGTGTAAGCAATACTGACGTCCGCCAGTTCTATTTGGCAAGAGGACTTAGAGTGTTTGCTAAATCTTAATCGCATGCTCTGGTTGGAGCTTGTCCTACGTATGCTCTTTCTGGCTTCCTCGGCGCGCAGTATACGCCGTGGCCGCAACAAATTGGACGAAGCCGCACGTTGGCCAGTAATGAGGTGACACAGGAGTTTGAATAAATTGGCTGAGTGGCCTGATCAGGCTGGTGCTTGCCATCCTTCAGGATGGGGGCCTGAGGCTACTCCCCATCAATGATTGGAGGCAGTTTCAGATTTGTGCAACCAGGAAGTCAGTGGCGTGTCTGCGTTCGGTTTATTGCATCTGCTTGTTATTTTTTAATCTCTTCTGATTAGTCGAACTTATTTCGTCCTTGTTTCTATTTTCGCTACATTTTATTCGCACCCAAGCCCAACATCCCACCATCAGTATTAATTGTTAATCTTGCGGTGTGGGCTGCAGCTAGTTAATCAAATGCACTTTGGTGTTCAATTCATATTTATTTAACTGAACTAAAATTACTGGAAATTCATGAGAAGCAGTTGCAAATTAAAACTATAACTTAATTTGCTTGGGCTTTCTGATATCGGATACTAAAAGGTAGTTAAAATCGGAATGGCTCAGTCGAAGTCATTATCAACCAAATTCCGCTACTGAACAATTTACTTATAATAGTGATATGTAGTGCGGTCTGCTATATAGGTGGTTGTTTGCAGTGAACGCCTGCGTTGACTGTCCACAACGTGTACAAATGAAGTTTAACAGATTCCAAATCTATTGTTATGAACGACAGTACAGCGATCAAATTTACATATTTGCTTTAAATTGTGGAGGTATACAAGCCCAGTCAAGTTAAAATCACCTTTATGTATCCAGAAGGGGCGTTTCAGTAGTTTACAATACCGACTACGGATGGGCTAAAATTACATCATCAATACTTTACAACTGTTTGCATGGAAAAAGGCACTGTGTGCGGATGCCAGTTTTTATAAACGGTCCGCTTAAATGAGCAACAAGTAAACTTTTCTGGATTGAATTATCTTAAGCTGCATTATGTTTGGAGGTTAGGGTTGCAGGTTAGATTTACAATAGTAGTATGGATGTTTTGTTTATAGGTAGGCGAATGAGGGTTGTGTCATCTTGGAAATAGTTTGAGGTGAATGATGAATTATTCCGTGAAGCCTGACGTATCCATAGCGAAAAGCTACTAACTAGGTTCGGTGAAAACAGCAGGGCCGATTTAAATGCCTTGCTTGTATTCAAAATGTCCACATATGTTTTGAGGTTGCATTAACGCATCTGGGTCATAGTTCTTTCATCTTTTACCAACCATTTCCTAAATTAATGAAATTGTGTTGTTTTTAATAAGCAGCTGTTAGCTTAACTCTAATACAATCAGTTGTGTTGGTAGTAGTTTTTTGAAGTGGCTTTGAACAACTCCGTACATGCTTACTTTTGGGTGACTCGCAAAACAAGTTTTAAGTGCTGTTATCAGTAACGAACAGCGAATGCCGTAACGCGGTAGTCTATTGTGTTGCACTCAGTGAAACATGAGATGCAACCACGTTGAAAATTTTCGACCGCACTCAACATTGAATTTCTTCGTTATCCAAGTCAGTCACGCTAGCGATGGCAAAACTACAACTAAGGTTGATTTACCACTCATTTGTGAGAAGATTAACATTTTCGATTAGCTCGTTCAAATGCCATATCTAGCAGTCAACATAAAGCTATAAATCAAATATAATGGATCTGTTGTTTGCAACATTCAAGTTCTTCTAAACTAACACTGTGAGGATCAGTGTAAAAGTTCATTGTGGGAAGTAAACAGGTTTTGGTACGTACTCTTAGCGGAGAGTACATTCAGATGTCATTTTTATACTCTAGGAGATGTGTTCTTTCCCAAATCAATTAGATCTTGATGACAAACAAAATAATCTAGGTTGATCATGCTTGATGTCATAAAGTTCAGTGTACCTATTTTGTATGTTCAATTTACGGTATAAATCTGTTCTTTCAAGCTGTTTATAACATCGGTCTCCCAGCATACGGAAATAAACTGTTGGGAAAAAAGTAACGTCAAATTGCCTGCTTCAAGCCGCGTATCATTAGGCACTATTGACACGACAATTTGCTTATATTTTTGAGTTGGCAGGGGTTTATCACTGAAATTAAATTAAGAATTTATTGATGCCACTTGCGCGAATATTTTATGAATTTTCGGCAATCCAGCTCCATTTTTAATGTTAACTATATAGTTGCAAAATAAAATAAAATTAGGCTATTTCAAAAGCGTTACAAGAAATAGCCTAATAGCATATCCTGACCAGTCAATTGGCGTTGCTGTACTGAACAAATTACACAAAATCTGGTTACGAGGAAGAAACTGATCTAGTTATTTCGTGGAATATACGATGCTGGGATTCAGAATTTGCTGATACTAAACACAGACATTTCATGCATGATATTCTATGGTCAAATTTTAAAAATCCGAGAAGGAAGTATACATGTTAACCGAAGGCGCTGCATTCAAATAGCCAATATTCTCATCGACCGTTAACATACGCTTTAAGAAATAATAGCAATGTCGCTTAATAGTAACTTGAAACGATCAACCAAAATAATGAAAGCAATGCAAGGCTGGCATTTAATTAATTTGCCTCTGGTTTCCGTTTTTAATGTCATATTGTTATGGTATTTATGGCATTGAACTATTCCTTTGATTTTGGTTTCTTTTCTTCCAGTTTAGAAAACGAGTGGTTCTCCATTTTTGGGAACAATTTTTCAGTCCGTTTATTTTTTTGATAAATAACGTTTTCTCGTTGTGTGATCACAAAAGTTGGATAACGTGGAATATCCAAAATACTTTTACATATGGAGTAATGATTCATTCAAAACTACCAGACTACTATCATGTTTGTGTTGTTATTTTTCTGGAGCACATTTTAGCATGCAAGCTTTCAAAACATGTGATTGTTATGGCACCCGTGAGTTGCAACCGTCTGTCCTTTTTAAAGGATGCCTGCACATATATTACTGTTACATATAGGTGGTTAAATAAATTATGCTAACATTTCAAACCTTCCAGTATTTTATAAATACTTCGAGATATTGAGCATACATTATTGCACTGAAAATTTCTAAATTTTAATAAGATGTTATTTCAGTTGGTGTAAATATACTTATTGAAATTTCAGGTTTAATATATTATTATATAGAACAAGCTCTTGTAATTAGGATAGAAGAAGCTGACGGTGCCATGGAACACGACATTCACCATATACCTGCGTTTAATGGACAGAACTTTGGTGAAGATGACGAACATGATATCAGTGAAAGGATTAAGGGTGCTGGATCTGTGAAGATCTGTCGGCGGGTAAGTTAATCGCTGATACTGAGGCCAGCTTGGTATTTTTGTTCCACTTTTCTCTGACTGAACCAAGCTTTTAGGATTTTTGAACCACGACCTCCATTATTTGGTGAGAAAATTAGCCTTTTTAGCAGTAACATTTTATAAGAAAAGTTTTCCTGTGGGAACAGCCGTTGTTTCAATTTGTGTTTTCTCTTCTGTTGACCATCGTGAGAAGAAAGTCATGGATGAATATTGTGTCTAGACAACCATGCTTGTTTTGTCTTTCCAAGAGGCTATGTTCTAATTTCGCTTAATCCATTGGAAGTCAGAATAAATGTGTCTTACCGGATCAGTGTTGCAGCGTATTGCAGGGAGTAAAGCGTATTGTATATTAGTGGCCGATATTGATGCCACGATAATACATTGCGGATCGGATGAGTATGCAGTTCTCTGGTGACGAGTAGCTCGTACCATAATTGGGGCTTCGCTGTTACGTTCACAATGATGCACGTTAAACTCCAATCGTTTTGTCGTCAGGCTCCCTACCCCGAAATATGACAAGGCTATTTGTGCACACAGCAGTAAAGGCGCACTTTTTGATCCTTTTTCGTTGATCAGCTAGGTAGTGTGATCTTTGACCTTGGCCCTCTGCCTAGTTATAACGGTCTACTATAGTTCTCTCTGTTAGCGTCAGCGGTGTTTACAACAAAGAAAATACTAAGCATGGCATCTCGATTGAGTTATGCAACGATCTCCGTATTGGTGACTAAATTCTAGTTGGACTTGAACTCGAACACAGACATTTGAGTTGCCAATGCAGACGACTAATGTTCAGCTGTGTATCCTTGTTGATTATAGAAGTTGCCAAGTCTTGTGGAATTCGATAGATCACACCTTTCTCGTGGTGTATGATTTCCTTGGTCCTTAGTACCATTTGATATCAGAGCCCTGGTCTCTTCCCTTCTTGCCTCGTTCCGACGTCGGAGGGATAACGTTAATATTATAACAAAATTCCAAACTTACGAATCAGCTTATAATGTTGATAAAGCAGAGTTGAGTGAATGAGTGCTGAATCATCTGCAGCAATTATGTGTTGAATTTTCAAAAGGGCAGGTGCGTCTATTCGAAGAGACAACACACCTCTGTTAGTTTAAAATGACTTGTTTGCCATATGTGGCCAAGTATCTTCTCTCTTCCATTCAGTCGACGCCCACGCTAGTTTGCCAATCAAACAATCGCAACTGTGTTCCATTTTCATCGGCTCCTTAAGCTTCCGTTTGTGCTGTTCGTATGACCTATAGTCTAAGCGTTGGATGGTGGTCTTCTGTTTATATGGTCAGTTTATAGTTGTATGCTTCCCAGGTCTAGGATATCGGTGCTCGCAGCGTCAACACTTAAATCAACTACAGAAAATCATTTTTTCTCAAAGCAAGAGGCTGTTTCTAAGTAGAAAGTGATCACCAGAATAACTGCCTCTTTTCCAATGAATGGACATAATTGGACAATGGAACTATTGCATATGTATGATTATTCTCTTTCAATTGCATCCATGATGCTTTGCGGTTATTGCATAGATCTCCCAATAGGGCAGTTATCTCTATCAAATTGCATCCAGCGGCTAGAAAAATCTTTAATAATGCATACTGTTCGTCATAGTCTTCATAGTTCAGCTACCAAGTTTGTCTTTAATTATATTTACATGGCTTTTGTACGTTTAGATCACATTACGCGCGATAGAAAAAAGAGGAGCGTACACCTGTCATCCTTCCGAAGTAAAGGCCGTTATCCTGAAGACTGGAAAATCATTGAATCACTGTTACTGGTAAATGTGAAGACATTTATAAGCCGGATTAGAATATTAGAATTGAATGAGTCCACAACAAATCGTAAACTGTCGTGTCCAAATTGTCTGTCAATAAACACGTGGATTTTTTGGTGGAATGTGAAGAAATTGAGCCCTACGGTCACCTTGGAATCTCTTCGATTATGACTGAATGTGGAGTTCAAGTTAGGCTTGAGCGTCAGCACAATCGCTCGCTAATTAGACGGTCCCAACAGGACAATGAATAAATTAAATACGATACCTGAATCCATGCATACGATGGACAGCAAAAGGCTAAGGATGGCGTACGCGTTTAAGTTGATGAACTTGGAGGCCGAAGGACAGCGTGATGTCCGCTATTTGACTATCACGTTGTCGCGCTCAGGCTATGTAATGATTCCGAAATTGTTGTACTGCTTACAGATTCCACACGTACGCACACGTATGTAAGGTCTCTCATGCGAGGTCCACGGCTGACCCCTCAGTGCGATCTGGATTACATTTATACTGGTATTCGATTAAATTATTTGCGTTACTGACGGAAGCTGACGAGTAAAATATGCAATAGTTTATGTTATTACTAAAATTAATCCGGAAGTGCTATGATATATTTAAAACCTATGCTTTTTCTCTACGCGTGCATTGCTTTCGTCAACTCTCTCACTAGGGATATGCCTTCCCATTTTTTGTTCTCTCTTATATTCGCCTCTTTTGTCCTGCTTACGTTTTGCGCAATTTGCTCGAGGTATATCCTTTGTAGCCCTGTTCACTGTTGTTACTGCTAACTTTTTGAACGAACGTAATTATCCTAATCTTAATCTGTTACTGATTTTTAGATACGCTTTTATCTGACGCATTCTGAATTTCATTCCTTTGTTGATATCCTATGAAATGCAAATGTCGTCCCTTCTTACCTAAATGTTGCTTACCTTTCCAGGCGATTGCGTGGCATGTTATAAATGTAATTTTCTATTATTTTGTTCAGCAACGCAATTAAATGATGGGTTGCCCTATGATAACACTTTCTGATCCATGATCACATTCAAACGAGCAATTATTTAAAGAACCACCCTCGGAAAGTAATCAATGGTTTCGATTAAGTAGGCCAATACCATCACAGGCCACATCAGAATCATACATATATATATATATATATATATATAAATAGATACAGAAACAAGTGGTACTGTTCCCAAAGAATGTTGAGTGTGACGGTCAGCTGTTTTGCACAAAAAATTTAAAGCAGTTGCGAATAATTACCAAGGCTTCGGTAAGATTAAATTTTTTTATTTAATATTATGCTAGCTTCTCTTAAACGTTATGTCCGGGTCAAGTTTAGGTAGCGTTTACATTTATCTACCCCAATTTAAACACCAAAACACTCAACATCGCTGAAACTTTGGCCAGTAAACTTAACCACCTTGAATTTTGTTGGCAAAAATTTGACTCTCACACCTATGCTTCCTTGATAATGACAACACTCGTTTCTTTACTTAGGATCATGTTGTGTTCCGTGACGGTGTGTGCATGCTCATTCGAAATACAAACAAGTGGTTCATTTCCATCACTGATCATTTAATTTGCTGCCTGTTTACATGTGGTCTAGAGCACAACATTAAAGCACATTGCCACATCAGTTTTCTCATAGCATTGTTTACAATGATACAGGGAATCCGTGCTTAAGTTACGGATTTCATCTTCTACGCTTTGCACCGGGACTAGGCACTGTGAAACACAGATGAGGTGATCCCAACACACATATGCTATGAGAAACGTAAACTATAATGCATTGTCCCGTCTGTTTCCTACGGTTGACCTTATATCGGTTTTTAAGACATGGATATCCTTGAACACAGAACTCAAGGATACACAGCATACCATTCAGGTACCCCAATCTTATGACCTGACATACTCCAACTAGTTGCAAATGATGGTGGATATGAGCAGGAAGGATTGATATCAAGAAATCAAGTGTCAAGAGAATACATGCTTACCGTAATGGCTGAATTGTAGGGTTGATTCATGGTTAACTCACTGATGATTGGCTGGACATTGACGCAATCTGATTGGATCGAGTGAAAGCTGGGATCGGGTCATGTGCAGCATTTGATCTAGGCTTCCGTATATGACAATCCCCTCTACTGTTGACATGTCTGCTTGAAGCCTTCAGTCCTTGAGTCCATATGAATCGATCCGGTGGTAGTCGATTCCATACGGGGGTCTGTGTATTGTATCAGATGCTGGTACAGACTACTGGCTTGCATATTCCACTCGATCCGAGATTGCGTCTGTTAGTTTAGGCAACGAGAATTCCTCCAGTAATATCTGAAATGTAAACTTGGGATTTTGGTGAGGTAAACATTGATTAATGCTGGAGCGAAGTTGGTTCATGTGGTGATGCCAATTTTCGCCATGGACCTCTAATACGTAGGTGACTCGACGAATCTGTCTGGTAACTGCACCCGGAGCTCAGCAGTTTTTCAATTGACAAGAATCTTTGTCCTTACAAGTTCACCTATCTACAGCTTCTGCACAGTCCCACTCCGTTTGTGTTGTGACACTTCCGTAATTTTCAGCCCGGCTTGTGGTTTTTGCTTTCAAATAATTGTATCTCAAGCAGACCTGATTTGTCTGCCTAATATCATCTCTAAAATTGACCTTCCACTACACGCGGTATGTGGTGATTCGATCCGTGGGACCGTCCCCTCTTAAGGTGATTAGTGCACGCTTTCATGTGTCAACATGACGCTCCATCTGACCATTAGAAAAGGTGAAAGCGTGATATTATTATATGAGTCACACCAATGGAGTGACTGAAAGTCGCAAATTCCTCCGAAGTGAAATATTGTCCATTGTTTTCCACAAATGTTTTGGGTATACCAAAGCGACTGAAAACCATGCGCAGCTGTGTGATGACTGCTTATATATTGGCTGAGGCCAACAATGGGATAACATCTGGCCATTTGGTGTGATCGTCGGGTACAATGATATATGATTTACTCTCAAATGCATAGTTTTGCGTCTGAAATGTCACAATAAGATCGGTTAAATTCTGCACAAAATCGGATGGAGCAAATAACTTTTCCTAACACCGCAGTGGAAGCATCCAAGCCAGAGTAAAATACCTGTTGTATGACATCTCCTATTGGTAGACGATTAAGCTCTCGCTCAACATCGGTTATGGCAGAATACGGTACTATACGTTTTGGACGCAAATTAGGTTTAACTTCCCTTCTCACCTGTAATTTGGCCTTCATTTTTTGAAACAAGTTCCGTGGCTGCTCTGAAATTCTGCTGGGTATCGATAAAAGAGGCTGTGAAATCGTCTGCTGGAGCGCTGCGTCGATAATTATTGGTGGAAGGCTGATACCCAGGATCAGTTTACACAGTTTATCAAAAGGAATACTCCAAACATTGAGCTTGTTTAGCCAGTCAATACCACTAATGATCAGTCCTGGCTGATAATCAAGGTAACCCATAGACTCAAGCGTTTGCTCATTGTAGTTTGCCGAACAAGGTAACTCGGCAACCAATCTGAGAGTTGTTCCAGTTGGACTGAGGACAGTTTGTTGTGTCAGCAAAACTGGATAACGTCTGATGGCTTCAGAAATGGATTTTGAAATTATGGTTATAACTGATCCTGTGTCTAACTGAAGAGTTGCGGGATACCCGTTAACACTCGCTGTCAGGTAGCACATGCGGAATATCGCGTTGACCTGATGGGTAGCAGCAATGCTGCGGATAGCCTTCCTCTGTGTTTGCTTCGAATATCGTGTGTGGGAATTGACAGTTTTACTAGAGTTGTGCGGCTTGCAGAAACCATCTCTGTGACCAAAACGTTGAGATTGGTTACACCGAAATGGGCGGAAATTGTGCTGTGATGCATATTGCCACGCGCGACAGTTCCAAAAGATGTAGGTGGCTTTTGTCCTTATACTAATTTGATTTGACCAGTCTAACATCAACCATGTTGATCTACCGCTGTTCAAACATACTGGAACCGTGTTTCAAGTTAAGCAAGCCTTGACATTCGTGGGCCCTTTTTTCAGCATGAGGTCTGGGTCTTGTTCAAGCTTGGTGGGAAGTCGTTGCGGATGTCTGCTTCTGACAGGGACTGTGGACCACAGATGAATCTCAGAAACATGAACTGTGTCTGTCATTGATGCCACTATAAAGCGTTTGAGCTCTCGGTTGACTATAACTTCATAAGTAATTTAGTCATTCATGGAATATTTGACAAATTTTAAACAGTGATAGCGTGTGCTGAAGGATGAGGCAGGTTCGACCAAGATCTGAGTGAGACAATTCACTGTGTCATCGAAAGAATAAGCACGTAGGTGTTTTGGAAAACGTAATTTACAAAAAAGTCGTGTTCCATAGCCCCCAAATTATGAAGCTGTTTTCGTGATCACCATGCATACATATTGCCACCTAACTCAACCCGAAATATGTCCTCATGGCGTTTGAACTAAGACGCTAATGTAACATCCGATGGAACGTCATGTTGGGAAAACTGAATTGTTGACACAATTACTCCACATTGGTTTTTTCATCATGGAGAGTTTACGATCCTGAGTATAGCGTAGACGATGTTGAGCGGTTTCAAACTGCGTCGGCTGTTGTTGAAAAATCGCACGGATGTCATCTGCTAAGATTGCCATTTCAGTTTTCAATTCCGTCGTCAGTTATTATGACAAGAAATACTCCTACTAGGTGGATAAAAGACTAAATCTTGCGTGTGACCAGGTAGTATAAATACAACTAGAGTCTACATGAGTCCAGTAATGGCTGAGTTATACGGTTCATGAATGATTAACTCACTGATGACTGGCTGGAGAGTAGCGCAATCTGATTGGATCGGGGGATAGCTGGGATCGGGTCATGTGCAGTATTTGAGTTAGGCTTTCGTACATGACAACCACATACTGGTTATTTTATACATTTTCATTTACACAGTTGTATTATCCACGTGGTGCCAGAAACATTTCAGCCCCTCAATAGAGATTCCCAGTTATATATACAACGTGTTGGGCATTTCCGACCTCATGGTAGTCTACTGTTTTTGAGTGTTCAGTTCTGGCTGTAACCCGAGCTAAGAAGCGGTATGTCTAAATGCTTCTCTCTCGGTTGTTTCAGCTACGTTAAGCTTCGACCCATCCCCAGATCACTATCTTCAGTCGAACAGCGTTTCACCTTTTCTTGTGCGTCCCTTTTTGGCACACTAATAAAGATTACGCTAACGTCGACATAGACCTTCATTTTCTCCTTTGTTTCACACTCTCTGATAACGGCAATTCATAAAATTATTGGTCTATCCGGTTAACGGCTTCAATATACTAAGAACTGCAAACATACAAGCAAATGCAGGCTTTTTTTAACTCGGTAACCACATCACAATTAACACCATGACCTTCCGTATAAACAGCAGTACATCTTACATTCCAGTGCAAATGCTGATGGTAACCTCATCATTAAGGCCGATCAACAGCAGTTTACAGGTATTTCGGCCCCAACCACCGTTATCTAACGCATTGTTTCTTGACAACGCATAGTGAAACACCGCGCGCATCGATTATATCACCTACGCACTATTACACACACCCGATCACACGTAGACACCGCTGAGCGTAGATCACACACTGAGAGTTTGACGAAAATGTCTGCTAGCTTGCATGTAGCGAGCTTCAATTTAGCCCAAGCAGATCCGGTGCACAACAGTGAGCACTATGAACGCAGATGTAGAATCTCCGATAATGCAGTTCTTCGTTGTGCGTATTGAAGCTACATAAGTGAGTGAGTGTGAATTAAATGTCTTCCTATCACCATACATGGATGTCACTTGCTAGGCCGCACCAAATTCTATAATGATAGAGACCCCGCATGAAACCTCTGAATTGTTTGCTGCGAGCAAAGACAAAAATGCATGTGAAGGTAGCATGTTGCATCACCCGATGTAGGTTCGGGTACTCGTGAACTCGGGTAGTATGTCATTAGTTAATTTGCAATTGTTAACAACGAAGTGCACGAATTTGTGCCTTCGCGCAACGTTGAATTCCACTTGATTTCCTTATGGAAGAAGCTGAATATTCTTATGGAGGAACATGATTTGCTTAAGGAGGTTTTGATTTTCGCTATGGATTCAATTGAGTAGGAGGTTTTATTGCTACTTTGTGAATCAACCTTATTTGATATCGTCATAACGAATGCACACAAACGGCTGCTCAACAAAATCCAAGCAACTACCAATGATTAGCCCTTGGAGCTGAGAACAATGTTAAATCCAGCATCAGCATCTCAGAATATGTGCAACCAATACCGAGAGGACAAAATAGGACAGTAAATCCGAAAACCCCATGGGCGTCGTTCCTCCTAGTTTCGGACACACAGCACATCTAATACCCATCATGTCTAATGCGAGTGCGAGTGCAGCCTGTTGATCTATTTGTCATTCAGTGCGAGGCAGGAATGTCGGCAGGGAAAGAGGACACTGTAGACTCATAAAGAGCTGTTAGTGATTACTGTCCAGCCGATGTTGGAGGAGGTTAGGCGTGAATGGTATGATTCCAGTGACATTGCGGTTGCCGTCAATTACGTTTGAAATTACAAGAGGAAGACGAGTGATGGGATTGGGAGGGAAGTAAGATAATTGATTAAAAAGGAAAGAAGACAGGAGCTAGTAGTAGCATATTTTTGCTTACATCCCCCGGTGTATGCAGCAGATAAGTCGACCGCTGAAAATCTGCGGGATGGCCGAAGCAGGATATGATCGAAGTTTGAAGAAGTAATAGTTCTACGCAGGCTAAAACATTGCCAGATCACGCAGACCTAGAGTGGAGAACGAGTAGTGTCCTCAACCAAAGCCATTGGATCAAAAGCCTGTCCGCAAGGCAGCGGGTGTGGCAACGTTTGGGTTTAACAGAAACGGATACCATTCCTTTTTAACCCCCAAAACTGGAGGACCAGATGTCTGAGTTCGTCTGACTTATAACTATTAACCAATCTGTAGGGGTAGCCGTTTTGAGACCCAAGGGCCCCACCAATTTTGTCAAACTAGGTCGACGAGATAAGTAAACCGTCACACTACGTTACTGTCCAGCATCGTAGTGAGTGAAACGGTGAACTTTATTTCTTTTTAATCACTGTCTGCACTGCGGGTGATAAATAGAATTCCATCAAAGACCGGAACTAGTGAAGGCGATAAATAACCGCAGCCAAAGAAGCACTGTTGCATTTTAATCGCAAATAGCATCAAAGGGAAGCATTTACCATGTTGACTCTATTTTTATGTACTCACTTTCGAGGTCAATTTTGAAGTAGAGAGCCAATGCTCCAAGTTTGCTGGGTCAACTACGTCGAACAGCAGACCCATCTGAGAGTGCGATCTCAATGTCACTTATGTCGGGTCAAAACCATGGCTCAGTTATAGCGAAGAGGTCACATCGAATTCGCACTTTATAAAGTTTATCTAATAGGCATTAGTGTGAATGCATTAGTGTAAATTCAAGAATGCGTCTTAGATATCAGAAGTTCCTGACGAATAGCGTCTAACTGACCGAGATTTGTGCCGACCGACTAATCGTTTTACGAGTGATTTGTTAAATTTCTAAGTAAACGCTATTTGCGTGTGTTCTTACCTGCACTTTTGGTATGTAATCCATCCGTAGCTTTCACGATACCGGCTAGCCTGCGTTCACAGCTTTCAGAAAGACAGCTGGAGTTATTTTTTGCTGGTGGAGTTGTTAACGTGTAGACAGCGATTGGCTGCGGTTCTCAAACACTGTCTACAATTGTAGTCTTGAAGGAAATGTGCTGCATAGTATCTCCCAGCCACGGATTATGTTCAACGATATCTGTCGCGGCTAATCCATTATTTTCGGTATCCACGGGACACTCCTTTTTTAATGAGACAACACTCGTAACAATGTTTTGACTGAAGTATAAGATTGCTAACAGATAGCGCTTCACGGAGGTACCTCCGTTCTTCATACCATGATCATTGGCTTCTGCATTGCTACATAGCCACAGCTCGGGAGGCCATCAGCATATACAATTCTTCTGTTACACTGCATGTAGGATTAGTTTGAATTAGTTTTCTAGTAATAATATTTGGATATGTATATTCGTTATTCTAACTTAACTGGGTGTGCTTTTTCTTTCCAGCTTGCGTTACCCAGCTAAATTCCAATTGTAGTATCCTAATGCTCGCTATGTGGACCACTTCAATAGGAAAGGTATTCTAACGACATGCCCCACCCACCCCCAGATTATTAACTCTTCGCCAGTGGTCTAAAATTCGAGAGTTACTTTGTCAGCCGACGACTACTGTGAACTGTGAATTAGAAGTGGCTGCTCCATTTTATGTCCCACGTATTTTCGCATTTACGATGTGACATATTATTGTAAGTTACTAGATATAAACATTTTTGTATCGCTTTGACATGCTTCGTCTAATGAAAGCACTTTATCTGGAATACTTACAGCGGTGAACCATTCTATCGAGTTTAAATAGTGGGGCAGTTCCACGCTGCATTCACCCGTGACGTTCCGCGCAGTTTTAAACATACATAATAGAATTTTACCTCCTTCTAATAAGATATTTTCTAGCTTTCAAGCAAATGTTCACTCGCTTCATTTTTAACCGTATTTTACAGTTACGTAGCAAATTATGTTCCACTTATAAAACCTATAAGTGCAGTAGCCATCAGCAATTCCGCTCCTGATTTCAGTAAATGAGATGCGTCCATCTGTCCAGCGTGATACTTGTCGACACCAGACTCCCTAACTACGATTGTATGATAAACATATGCACCCCATAATGCACGATGATCCACTTAGCTGGCAATAAAACTGAAGATAGGCGACCAAATACTGGCCGACGGCAAAGCCATTTCACCGACAACACAAGAACCGGCCATTTGGTAATCAAGACCAAACCTAGGTAACATTAAAGGAAATAATTTTTTGATATTCTAACATTTGCATAAGTAAAACTATGGTTGTCGTCCCAATGGTATAATCTGTTATTATTCAGAGTGCATTATAACCTGTGGAACCGAAATATAGTAATACAATATGTCGGGCTTAATTTGCTTATCTACATTTCTCCTGGAGTTGATACCATTAGACCGAAGACTATGCAGGCAGTAGCTATTGAGCTAGCAGAACCACTGACCGTTTTCTACTAGCGATGTCCAGAGGAGAACCATTTACCAACAGTATGGAAGCGAGGGGTCATCATTTTTATGCATAAAAGAGGTAGCCGCGCTGACCCAACCAATTACCGTCAACTAACACTACTTGCTTTACTATCCACATTTATAGATTCAGTCATGGCAGCTGCGCTGAAACTGTATATCTAAAGCCACAAATTATTAGTCCTAAAACAATATGGCTTTCGTCAGATGCACTCATGTAAAACTAACATAATAATTGCATGTGATAGCTTGACTAAAACAGTTGCTGATGGAGTAGAAGTTGATGTCATCTACCTGGACTTCTCAAAGTCGCTTAATCGCCTAGAACATGAAATTCTACCTTACCAGCTTCAAAATTACGGCATTGGTGACCCGATGATGAATTGCATACACAATTTTCCACACGAACGACGGTTGGCGGGGAGAGTTCGCGAATTGCTGTCCGATGGAATTAATGTCGTATACTATGTACCACAAGGCTGCTTGCTTTGGCCTATTCTTTACTTGGTGTTCATTAACGATTTGGATAAATCAATTTATTCCACTTTCCTGTTATTTGCAGATGACATCAACATATGGCGAAGGAGCAGACGATCGGACTGCCACTAATGCCTCCAGTGCGACCTCAACACAGTTCGAAATTCGGTTCAAAACTCCCTAACATGCAACTTAGACAAATGTCGCATTGTGTAATTACGACATAGACATGGGTACACGTATTTGCTTAGGACACAAAGGTTGCATACCAGCCCCCAGGAAGGTGACTTCATCTGTTCAAACTAGGCTAAGGTAGCGGCGTAACGAGGCAACTAGAACGACGGTATGCTGCAGAAAGCCTTTGGGAGATTTGACCCATCAATCTTTCCATTGATGCACCATTCCTACGTGCGCCCGCACGTTGAACCCGCTATCCAATCTTGGCATTCTTGGTTTAAAGGTGACTTAGAGGCAATCGAGATTTCAGTATACGGCAGTTACAATAGTTAAATACATACTGCAAATAGTACAGAATTATGACGTTTTTAGTCTCCAAAGCTGAACTACCTTTAAGAAACCAGTTGCTTCACTTGCGGCGACAATAACAAAACTTGAACCTCATGCGTCTTCTCAATGGCTACCTTAAAACCAAGAAAAAGTACAAGGCGTTTGGACGACCACGCAGTACTAGAATCTTTGGTAACCACGAACCCATCTTCATCGCGAGCGATCGAAGCATGCATGGCCCCGCCGCCAGAAATCTCCTGCTCCAGTGTATCGACTGATGCAACCTCGGTAACACCCAAATTTTCAACCGACCATCGAAATCCGAAGCGCTCCAAAGACCAATTCATTTATACAACAGGTGCTGCTATATGTAATAAAACTGTACTTCAGCAACCTAACCCGATACAGCCAGACGAAGGTCAAGGACTAGGGGTAACCTGCAGAAACGTCACCAAAGGCCTCGAAGATCAGGTGGAACTAAGGGCGTTGAGACTTTTATGCGTCAACGTTGTTAAGTATGGGGCAAAATCGTTGTAGGGTAAATAGCTGAAAGATTTGAAAGAGTGCAACTGCGCTTGTGGTAAAATCGAATCGACTGATGTAATGCGCATCAATTGATATTCAACCTCGATTTACTGTGGGCTGCCTCATTTTATGCAAATGATATTGGAATCCGCAAATGTGGATGAGACGGTGCTTTTGTTGGGATACTGTCTGCAAATTGAAATGCGGGGGAAACGAATATTTCCGCAAGTTCCATGAAGTGAACGCCTGTGAGACAAACATAATTCAAACGGCTGCCACATGGACAGTAGGAGAAGAATCATCTTCGTTCCTGTTGGGCTTGAGTTGCTGATATTTAGCGACGAAGAAGCCCATAATAATTGCCCAGAATAATGGCGGTACATGAGTGAAGCACTGTATGCTGACGGTCATAACTCAGTCGATTACATGGTTACCTCTATCGTCTCATTAATGAAGCAATGCCCAAGGTTACCAGAACTTATGATGAAGTCACAACAGATGTTGGTGAAAGTAATCCGCAGCTGACAGACACTATGCCGCACACTTACTTCGGAACTATGACTGATGACAGCAGTGCGGAAATCGCAGCCACTCACTGTCCTCGCGGAAATAACATCATGCGCTTCTCATTTCTAACCACAAGAACAATTTAGAAAATTGTGCGCTAGGACCAGTAGCTATCGAGAAAACCACAAATGAACTATATTCCGCAGGTTTGATTAAGATCAAATACGCCTATCTTTCAATCGCTAAATGGCAAGTCACCCAACAGACGATTAGCTACCGGCATTACAACTTAGACACAAATACCCATAGTATTTATGTTCCTAGTTTAGAGCTTTTAATATAAGTTAGCTCTTCAGTAAGTACCTTAACGCTCAAGGTTTACTGAGTAAACTGTTCGAACTGCGGCAGCATCAAGGATGAAAATCTGTGACCACATCGCTAGAACTGAAATCTGCTTACACCCCGACAAAACTCACATCTTGAACGCACTGCCGCGCACATCTGTTGTTCGGCAGGACCGACCAAACAAAGGTAGAGGGATGGCATGTACTTCCATAGTGACCACGAATATGAACACATAGAAGATACAGTCAGCACGGTACAGCGTTCTCTGTAGTACAATGGTCTGTGAGGATAAAATGTATGTTTTTAGCGGCTGTTTACTGCTCTTCCTCCTCCAAGTCCGAGATAGATTTCTGTCCGGCTACCGCAGTGGAAATTGTGAGAAACAAGAAATACAGCCACATAGTTATTACTGGTGAATTATATATCTACGCATTGGAATCTCAAGCTGTTGCAGGAGAACAATTCAAGGCGGCTGTACAAATGACTGTCTCCGGTTTTCCTCTGTATGGCAACATTAACCCTACGGCCAGAATATGATAAACAGATTAGCCGTCCAGACTGAATAGAATAATTACCAAATAAGAACTGGTGATAGAGCTGATGATGGTCGACGTCGTCTTTGGCGCAGCGACCATGTATTCTTACTCTTCGATTAATTGTCACGCAAAATATCCCATGCAAATTGCCGACCCAACGAGAGGCATTATAAGCTTGGACACATTCGATCGATTGTTTAAATTTCTGGTTACCGGAGTATCAGCCTGTACGATCTTCCATCCGAGAGACGCGGTGTTGTTTGTGCGAAGCTGGACACGTAATATTGTAGCCGGGTTATACTAAGACTGGCATATCAACAAACTCTCTCCTAGCACCGAGAACTTGGTGGTTTATGCGACCCCACATGATAACTGCACTCATATTCTCGCAAAGACAGAATGGAACACCAACAAAGTTTGCAATGCCCATGACCACAAACTGCAAGCTTCTGCATCTACGTGTAAATAGTCTAAGCAATGTAAAACACGTAACTGCTACTCTTCAAACAGCGGACGGACCCACGCGGATACCGAAGGAGATGGCGAGTACTCTGCGCATGCATTATGCTGCCACAATGTTTCATGCAAGCACTGGGCATCTAACTCTTTGAAAATGGTTGGTTCACCAACAAAACACACCGTTATATTTCCGCGACAGAAGCTGTACTAAAAACACTGTTGTGTATGCGCCAGCACAGATCTGTTGGAGTTGCTGACCTGAACACGAAGTCGCTAGCGCCGGTCAAATAAATCTCAGCTGAGACTTTCCGCGATTCTTCTATCAATGCTTTGATGAAATGTGGTCGCCCGATATGTGGAAAGATGGGGTGGTTACGTCTATTTGCAAGAGAGGTAGTCATCCAGATCCAGTTGTTAACATTTGGTGATGACATGTATGGATCAAGAACTGAACATTATGTCAATAGGGTAAGATTGCGAAAATGACCGGAGCAAAATGTAGCAGGTGTCAAAATAAAGAGAAAGCTTTGAAGAGGAACCGTTGTCTTTTAAAGCAACTCGATAACATCTGAGTTTAGGCAAATAGGGAAGAAGCGCCGTGCATATATTTTCAGAAACATTCTTGAGGAATGTCGTCGTGAAAACATATATAGCGGATATACGGAACTTGGTCAGCACAAATGAAGAAAGCATTTTTGTTGATGTCGTGTGGTTTAAACTTATGTTGCTCAAAATAATTGGCCAGCGAAAGATCCGCTTGACTCTGGAAATTGAGCATGAATATTTGCAGTATAGCTAAAGCATTTGAACCGGCCTCTTATTAATCCGTTTTGATCTGGCTTGTACGGTCTAAGCGACCCACCTTGCAGATTACTTCATCTAAACCATTAACAGTGGAATCTTTAGGAACTAGGAAGATGGGCAGTCATTCCGATCCAGTCAACTACCATGTCGCATTCATATCACCGGTACCTTGGAAACTCCTGGAAGCTATTATTTCTGTTTCGCTAACGGCCTACCTGGAAGCGTTTCATTACATTGCATTGCAACAGTTGGGCTTCCCGCGAGATCAGTGGTGCACCACATATCTACCGCTAGTAGGAACAAGCTGAGTTGACCCACTGGACACCAAAATAGAAGCTGAGGTAGTCATTCTGGACTTCTCAAAGGCATGTAACTGATTAAAGTATGGTATTCTGTTCTTTAAAAGCCGCTCATTTTTGCCCAAAATGAACCAGAAGCTTTCTCAAAATACCAGCGTTATGAGAAATCATTTTGCTAATCCCTTTCAGATATCATACCAGTTGAACGCGGAACACCACAGAGATCAGTACTCTGACCATGGTTATTTTGGACATATCAATGTTACCAGATGTCTCTTAAGCTCTAACTGTCCCCTTTTTGCTGATAACATCGAGCTGTGGCAGGCAATAATTACACAGGAGAATATCCTGGTAATTCGAGCCGACCTGGATAGGATTTACGTGTGGTCAATCCAGAACCTACCTCGATTAGATGTGGACAAATGTATAGTGCTTCATTTTCAAACCAGATGGTGTTCTCCTACAAAATCGGCAACTAGGAGCTAAGATCCTCTTCTGGCGTATATGATCTGGACATTCCTGTCTAAGACGACATTGTGTGTTCGAATGAGGCTGAGCACGCATCAAGACGCAACATCCAACTCGTGGGCCTCCTGTGGCTTGCTTCCGGACAATTCAAAACTACAAAGATTCAACAGTGTCTAGGCTCATTCCTATATCCAAATGTGAAACCCGCAATACAGTTCTTGAATTCATGGCTGAGGAGAGATCTCACTCGGTTGGCTAGACCCCAACGCGGGTTAACCAAGTATGTCAAATGTTTATATCAGTTAACTCATAGACGGTTTTGAGTCCTCGGGTTCTTCAGCAGACAATATCGGCGATTGCGTGGGGACCTCAATATGAGAGATCCCAACAATAACTGTCGCCATTTTTGGAGCTCATTCACGACAGTAAATTGAGCGGCCACATTTCAAGCTGGCAGAGCAATACAGTCGCTTTTAATATCAACGGAAGTTATTTTCCGATAGCCTCTGTATAACCTGAAATGCCCTACCAGAATCCGTCATTTATGCTCCAACGCTGGTAAAGTTCGAAGCCTGTGTTGCTCATGCACTCATTTCGCTGTACCATGTCATGTGACGCATTGCTAATGCCATTACACGTGTGACTTTTGAGGATTTTCCTGCAGATTAATTCCAAGACTACGTTCCTCCTTCTTCATCTTCTGTAGGTTTTCACCAGTCTTGGCACAATAAACACTAACGTCCTATTTGTTAACATTGTTTATGGACTTACGGTGAATTTACTTCTTATACAAAGTATACCGCAGTGAGTGCACAAGTGGAAACCTAATTTTGATGATAATACTTTTGTATTGTAAATTTTTACCATGACCACCCTATATATAAAACCATTGTTCCATTAAAGGGATCTTGATATAGCTGAGATGCGGTTAGCTCAGGATACCCGCCAATTGGACGATTCCATGCGCAAAGTTATATGCACACGCGTTCTGGACACACACTCTTATGGGTTAGGGTTATTAGAGTGTTATTGAGGCTTTTATAAAAGACGACCCCTAGAGATCATAGCGGACTTGAAAAGCACCGATGGAAGCAAATAGCGATTTTTACTGTTTTCGAAGTGTTCTGGTATTTTTTTAGTTTAACAAGCTCTTTATTACTACATTAAGCTGAATGTGAAATAGGCTAGCAAATCCGCGCATCCATGTCAGAAGGACCGATCGTCGTTATTTGAGACCATACAGCCAATTGTATGGAATAAGTGTTATCTTACACCCCATACAAAACACTAATATTGCTAGGATTGTGGGGCAGAAATTATCATCCCATTTGATGAATGATCGTAATGTGGTTTCTAATTCAAACGGAGTGACGAAAGCAAGTGAAACAAATAGTGATCTTCTCTGGCTTTCTCATAAAAGCGCAACAGCAAAGCTGGATTCTGATTTGGCAAGTAATTTGTTTTGTCGGTTTACGTTCATTCAATAATTCTTGGCATGATTCTCACGTATGTAACGTAAGTAAACCTTTCGTGTGGCTCGCCTAGTGAAACCCATTACATTTGCTGCTTTTACCAGCAGCAATGTGACAAAGTCATCACTTTGCTTAACGCTGTATCCGTTTCCTGATCACAATTTGTCGAGAGCGTATTTTAAGTAAACGACTGACATATTGTCTTAACTGATTATGAAATTTACATTAATCGTCAGGAAATTAGGCAGATTTATTTTACTGATTACAATGAGGTTACAGACATAAATGTTATTTAAATTCACAAATTAATTTACCAAAAACTGCACTGTATATATGCAACGCATTCGATGGCGATTATTCTTCATCATCTCAATCAATTAAACATTAGCCCCATTTTGTCTGAACCTGTAGAGTAGGTAAAACATTGAGCCAGTTCTGGATTGGTCTTGTGTTTCCACTAGACAATCAAGACTATTAATATACAACACTTTGAGGGCGCTGACCCTCTGCTACGTTGGAGAACTGGGATTCACCGATAAACTGTAGCACCTGACTGAATCGTATGTACCACTTAGTGAAGTATATATGTCGTAGTGATTAGACTGAATCGATGATACTCTTTGTGATATACAACGTTCCGTTTTCATCATCATTAATAAAGTGCTGCCGGAGAGGCCTTGGCTGGATAGTGCCGTCGAGTAAATAGAACAATGGAACACCGAGTACAGCCCTGATAAGAAGGTAATTCTTACCAAGCTGCGTACGTAATGAGTGAACGAAAAACACAACCATGTCAAAAAATATTAACGATATGCTCTACAGAAATGTTAGATCACATAAACAATTAAAGATGTTGGTAACTATAAAAGTACAGTGCGCAAGCATTGTGCTTTTGCGCTCATACAACTAGTTAATGAAATCAGTGACTAGGTACCTTACGCTGTACGCAGGTTAGAAATTATATTAAGTTAGAAGCCGATAAAACGATTATTCCTCCGGCACTCGATGGCCGGCCAAAAGTCAAGTATGAATTGCCCAATCTCCGACATTGCTGAAATCCGAGAAGGCCCATGTATTTACACTAACGCCCCATGCCTCCAGAATAAACTTACCGAAATTTGAGTAAGTCAGGTCCCGGATGTTTAATATCTACTTTCCGATACTGAAATGTGGTCGCATCGAGAAGTTGCTTATGATGAGGTGGAGCTGGAGATAATGTCACTCATGCAGAACGACCATCCTAACAAGGGTCCTAAGAGTCCTTCTACACTACCGCAGTGACATGCAATTTCCAATAGTTGGTGATCCCGGAACTCCTCTAACCGACTCAATCTAATGTCGTCTCCGACTGACACAACGGAGTCCGTCTCGTAGCTGTCAATTCCCATCCTCCAACATGCACTCCGGAAAGTGATTCTAACTTGCTACGTCTAAAGTACAGCGTAACAAGCATTAGGTATAGCCACATTCTCATCTAGGGGGACCTCCGTTTACAGGATATGGTAGTGTCCATATGTCCCATAGAACAGTTCAAAGCAGACTTGCATGAACTGGCTTATATTCACTTGTATACTCCTGTCATCAAGTTTGCTAGATTCAGAGTGACAAACAAACCTTATGCTGACGTATGAAAAGCTCATGAACGACAGGTACTAATGGACAGCCATTAGGTCATAACGATCATGTAGTCATAAGATTTCACAGTGTTTACTCGGCAGAATAAAATTCTGAAAACTCAGAAGTCAACAAAATGTCAACAACAAGCAATTTCATTGATGTTAAAATAAGTAGAGCAAAACCAAGTCTAGAAATGGGTGTCTACAAGGACCACCCATACACAGACTTGGGAAAAATTATTACCCATCGAAACCATTTCACCAAATCTATCCTAGAGGACAAAGTAACAAGTTAACAGGGCCTAGCCAAAACCTTTTGGCAAACAGCAAAATTCTGAATGTTTTCAACAACCCACTTAAAGTAAATCATGAGATCTCTCCACCTTTACAACAGACCGAAGGGTAGGGAGCGCTGACGAAGAAGCTAATATCCTGCGGGTACAATACACACCAATTTACGAACTTGCAGACATTACTTGTCACACACTGTCAGATAAATTTCCAACTTCAACATTTACATAAGTAAAATCAAACCGGCAAATGAGATTAGAAGTTGCCGTAATTAGGATATCATAACTCGCTGGGAGCCGAAATTATCCACCCTAAAGCGCTGAAGCATGTGGCAACTAAGGTAGTTGAATCTCTGTAATACATCTTTGGAAGAATGTTTGATGAATAACAAGTCCATACCATGTGGATACATGGCATAAGTGCCCTATATTTTAGGGCAGTAACAGGTCAGCCCCTGCAAACTATCACCTTGTAACTCTCTGTCTGTGTTCTCGAAGACGATATAAGCGGTCATCGACAAGGCTCCATTCGACCATCTGAAATGATACAACGCTTTGGCACCAGAGCAGGCTGACCTTAGTCAACATAAGTCTCGAACCACCAAACTGATCTTGGTTTAATGTGGTTGGACATAATTTTCTGGTAGCGGATCAACATCAAAACCATTTTGCTGGATTCTCCTAAGCATTCCACCGCATGGATCACCGCGTCCTACTATACTCACTGAAGAACTATGGTATCTGAAATCCTGTTATTGTTTAGATGGCAAACTTTGTTTTGCAACGGAGGCTTCATTTGCTTATTAGGGGATAAATCTCCAGCATAATTGAGACGGAATTTTGTGTTGCACAGGAATTTGAACTGAGTCCGCGCATATTCCTGTTGTTTATCAACGACCTGACTACAGTTATCGCTTCCACTTCCCTGCCTTTCGCCGATGATGTTAAAACAAAGCTAGTTATTTGACGCAGTGAAGATCAATACTCCATTCAACATGACTTGTATTGGATCCAGTTACAGCGTAAGCTGAACCCAATCCAGTTCAACACAGCTAAGTGTAATTTTATCCACCTGCGTCATCAGCTGGTGGGAGTTTACAAACTTGGAGACCACATATTGTAGTAGGCCTTTCAGCAGCGTTGTCTGGGTGCACTGGTGCAGGACTATCTCGGATGCTGGAGACATGAAGTGTACTTGTCAAGAACCAGCATTAAATAATCTGGGCTTCAACGCAGGGCTTTCGGTCAGTTTGAAACCCTCAAATTTTCCGCAAATACTTAACACCTACGTGCAACCGCAAGTTAAATGCGTCTTCCAAGAGTAGCAGCTGTGGCAAAGGCAAGATATCATAGCTCTTGAGAATGCTTAATGTATGGCACCCAAGAATATTAGGAGTCTTATCTGCCATATCTGGTAAGATTGAAGTAGTTAGGAATTTAAACAAAAATATCAATTAAAACAGCAGTACAGCAGTCATTGGAACTGATGCTTCGCTGCCAGACATTTATAATGACCAATGGAATGAAGAATAAAAAGAGTGCATTAAGGGGACATAAGTAAAAACAATAATAACATAATCAAAGTTTCAAGGTCAATGCGCCTACAGCTCGTGTTAAGAACATACCGTCCCAAACAGCTGGCCATCTTGCATAGCTAATTCGGCAACGGGGCGACAGCTTCCGTCGGTTTTCACTGCCCCGCGTCATAATCATTCATCACCCCGCAGACAACTCAACATCAAACCTACTTTACACAGATGGTCCTACTAGGAAAAGGCAGCAGACAAGCCACGGGTGTCGTTTGCGGGCCGTGTTCTAAGATCTCGAGCCAAGCACAAGACGGTTTACTTGAACTCCAGCCTGGATGACGACACGATCCCACGGCAGATAGTTTGGTCGTCAGTGACTTAACTAAATACGCCAAGATAACTTTTGTCCATATAGAGCATTGAACCACTCTACATTAGGAAGGTTAAGCAAGGTCTTCCAAGATAAGCGGTGACCAGGCATATGTAGCATTTGTCAAAGCCAAAGCAACTTATTCAGCGCTATCTTTGGTTTTAAGGAACTGGCTTGGTTATCATTAAATAATACTAGCCTAGGAACATCATTGTTGCGGACACGCTGCTCCACCCGACACCAGCAATGCGCCGCAGACGACGGTGATAAGTGACTTG
The DNA here is from genome assembly GCA_944474145.2 of Dicrocoelium dendriticum. Taxonomy (NCBI): domain Eukaryota; kingdom Metazoa; phylum Platyhelminthes; class Trematoda; order Plagiorchiida; family Dicrocoeliidae; genus Dicrocoelium; species Dicrocoelium dendriticum. The sequence goes on from OX104069.1 coordinate 102,040,844, forward strand.
AAGTCGTCTCAGATCTTCAGACCGAAGGGGCCAAGTCCACCTAAAATAGAACAAGACGAAAATCACTGTACCATTGTAAACAATACCTTCCAGACGGAGGGTATTTGTGCGGCTTTAAGCGTGACAAGTTACAAAAGTAGGCCAGACAATAATATATCTAATTATATTGTACACCGTAGGTACACGCAGGTACAATAACGCAGTTCTGGCTTTTACAAGGCGTGAACTGACTTCAATTTCTATGTGCCCGTTGTTTCTGATGCAGCTGCCAAATTAAGTGCACCGATCAGCCAAATCGTGTTCCTGGTCATTAAGGTTCAATGGTTCATCAAGTGGCTCGGGTTCCTGCGGCAACACTGAAAATTTAGGGTGCAAAGCGCATACCGAATAATGGGACCGCTCTGGAGAGAACATTCTGGGTTGACTTGGCTGATTCAACAACGGCAACCAACAGGATGTTATGGTCCGCATAATCATGATCAACTCAGCTTGCAAAAGGCAAAACCTCCATGGGGTTAACGCAAGATTCCGCAAAGGAACACCCCATGATGTGGTCCACGACGAAATTAAAGAAAAATTGGAAAATAAGATGACCCAGAAGAAAATCACATATTCCCGAATAGCTACCCGACAGTTCATCGTAGACCTTCAAGCTGCCTGTAGTGTTCGAATACATAACACATAAGATTTTTACGTAGTTTCTGAGAACATATTTTTGCGCAGGTATTTCGAACAGAATGCATTGGTCGACTGAATGGAACGCAATCCTGAATTCGACGAACACAGCAATTGTTTACCTACTGCATGCGTGTCTCTGCTATAGCTACTGCCGCATAGCGGGTATATGGTCCTTACAGCCACGTTCAGAAGGAAACAAGCTGGCACTTCCCGAATAGTTTTTTTCGTTCTATAGTGAAGCGGGGAACGGGAATCAAACATACAAATTTTCATAACTGACACTACGCTAATACCCAGGGTTAGCACAGTCGGTGCGGCTCTTGTCCTTTTAGATTGCAACTATAATCGACTTTCACCAGTTAGCCGATATACACCCTTCCTTTCACTATGTTCGAGCAGGAAGGTCTGTTTTTAGGTGGACTACGCCTCCATCCTTAAATGTTGTATTTGACAGAGTATCTGGGTCAGCAGCAGGAAAACGATTGATCACCCTTCGGATTTCAGCCACCGATGGGGCCTCTAGACTAGCCGTCCATAGCTCGTCCTGCATTACCTGAGAAAAATGGTGTCCGAGAACAAAGGGCACACTTGAATGATCTTGAACATGTTCAGCCCAAGTTGTCATTTGGCGATCTCTATCGTCTATCGGTGCAACTGCGCTGTCTTTGATTGTCTCCCTGACGCCTGGTTACCTGGGATCAGTGGTGCTGATCATTGGTAAGGGATTGCAGTAGTTGATTCAGCTGCCGGATCCTTCATTTTTTGAACCCGACTGATGCAACAACCTTCCTTGTCAGCATGCAGGCTCCGCTTTATTTCGCGACTAATAGTCAGTTGGGTCACATAGTGCTCAGAACCAACCGGGAAGTTTCTTATGGATATAAAATGTCCACTGACCTCGCGGATATACAGTGACTGGTGCAGTGACGATTGTTAGTGCCACAAGCAGATGTTCCTTCGTCGTGCATGGTGGTCGAAGTCCTATTCAACCGAAGCTCAGTGTCACTAGGGTAGGAGTGTGAAATTTCGATATACAGGGCGTCATGGATGGCTTGAATGACCGAAGTCTGAGACAATTTCTCCTTTGGCAATCGGCGGAGACAATTGTGGTGCCTAGTAGGAATGTTCATGGAGAAACGACAGCGTACCAATGCATGTTCAGAGTAAATGAAGGTACCCTAGCACGAGCTGCAATACAGGATCTGAAAACCTCACCTGCAACTTATGAAGTGTGATCGATTTGGGTCTATCTTTGGTAAGCTAAATTAGCAGGCTAAGTGGCGCTTCCATGCCCACTGTGTCTAAAAGCAGTGCAAGTAAGAAAAAGCTGTTCTCCGCACACAATTATGGATATCGGCTTTTGCTGAGTGCACCTAATATTTTCGTAAATTCTGAAGAACAAGGACCTAATTAGGGGCTTACCTGTTTGTACAACAAATTAGCCTTATATTCCAAATTCTAACGTCATCTCACATCCTGTCTACGCAACTCATGCCAACTTCAGGGCTTCGCCACATATCCTTTGCAGCCACATCTTTACTTATGCGGCTGATGTGCTTGCCAGATTACAGCATATCAAATGCAGACAACGCTTACACAAAGGCGTTGGAATTAGCTGCTAGGAGGTTAGGTGAACCCTAAGGCATATTTCTTCAACAATGCCTTACTGAGAAGTCGGATGCTGCCATGTAGAATTACGGGATCATTGCTCCAGTCTACAAAAGTGATAGCCGTAGGGAACCAGCGAATTGTCGGACGAAAATTATGTTTCCTTCAATCACCCATTTCACGGAGTCTATTGTCTCTTATGCACTTATGGGACACCTTAAAAGTAACAATATTCTCTCTCCTATGCAACACAGATGCCATCTAAATCTGCCATGCACCACTAACTTATTGATAGCTCGTGCAGGCTGGATGTTTTCTGTGGATGCTCTTGTGGGTGTAGTTATCGCCCAAATGGAGTTCTTGACGGCACCCGACCGGTTGAAAACACCGCACCCTACTTCACACGCTTCCTAAGTATAAATCTTTAAACCCATTCTGAGCTAGATAGCCCATTTTGCATTCAGCTCCATCCGAACTTGTGTTCTTGCAACCCCATATCCGCATCAACGAATCCAGTGCGACATAATCCAAAGCTAAGTAATTGGGATTTGCCTGTTCCCTGTCTTCATAAAATATCTAGCGACGTTGCCGTATTTGTATTTTCCACTAATCTCCTATTAGCTAACGTTGTGACATGATAATCCTGCAGAGAACTATCACACATTCCTGCAGCATGATCTGGATATAGCTTACAAGTGAAGTATCGAGTAGATGCTGCAGTTCAATGAGAAGAAAAATTCTTAGCACATCCCACCAAATTACTCTTGCCTACCTACTAGGGCCAAACCTTTTACGGCACGCTTTGCATGATTGCGATCTCGGCGGGAGAGTTGTCTGAAAACGCAGCGAATGCAACAAATCAGCAATTCGGCCTCATTCCTCCCATTTGGCTTTGATGCACAAGTCTTTCCCCAAATGATTATCACTAATGTAAGGCTGCATGCAGGATAACTTAGATAAAGCGTGGCAGACTTTAAGGAAGCGTCGTCACACCTCGCGCTTTGCTGTACAACGCAGGGCAACAGAAAAGTAAAGGATGCTCCACCTTCCATACCAACTCCGAATGAAAACCAGAAAAGTGCACAGCGAACATTATCAGCATCAACATCGTAATCTCTAAATGCTGTATCCTAATCTAAAAAATCTTAAAATCACTTAACACTGTAGATTGAAACTCAATCAAAATCATCCCTAATTACCAACCAATTTAATTTGATCACGCAGTAAGGCCGAATGGAATGTGGAAAAAATATTTTATTCTTCCGTTGGGAAAACTAACACCCAACCTGGAGCAAAACAATTGTTGAGTCAATTTTCTTAATCGTTAATTTTAACGGCACCGTGTGTTTTGTTGTAATTATCATGCTAACCATCCTGCCGGACTTGTCAAATAATTACTTTTATACCCGTCATAAAAATTGCTCCAATGTTATATGGTTTTTATTGCGAAAGTTTAGTAAGATCACACAATAAAAGGGAACTCCGCAAGGGTTAATACTTCTTACCGACTTGTTCTGCTGTTTTTCCTACAAGCTACGAGCAATCCGGAACGTACCGCTTGAGCACCATAAGCTCACGTTTTTGCAAGTGCGATCCAAAAAGTGCTATGTTAGCCGCTAATTGTACTTTCTCTGGATGGCCGTGCAGAATAACTTATACTTGTCTCTCTCAAAATTGGTTGCGTTATGAAGTGAGTACCCGCTGGCAAAGTTAACGTCGTATTCCACTGATATGTCATTGTTTTCCTTCCTAATGATCCGCCGGAACATGAGATTACCAACAGGTATTTGAGAGAGTGAAGTGATCTCTCGCAGAAAGTAGTTACTAGTATCAGATATACTTGTGACCCTAGTCCATGAACCTTGCGACACGTCGCAATATAAATTCATCGTTTCAGTGAAAGTACTGCGAATTCCTATATGCGGACAACGTTGGTGTATAATTGTACAAAATCGTCCAATTTAGGGTTATTCATAACATAATTATTGAGTTTGTAAAGAAAAATGCGGTAAACTGGACTATAAGATGTTTTCGGGAAACAAAAACAGGCTACGGTAAGTTCGCTGCATAAACAGATTCCGTCCAGTTAAAAATATAGAAAAAGTTTTGCGATTAATGAGCTGGTTCGTTTTAAGTAAGGTAATGAACCTTTTACTACATGGCCCAACTGCGCTTCTGCGGTGATAAACAATCACTGGAAGAGTTACTTATGAAGAGTTAATGAGCGTTAATGAGAGTTAATGAGAGTTAATGAATGAGTTACTGAGCTCAATTTGATTTTCCTTTTGTAAAGGACAGTGAGTATTCTACCCCTCCACTTATTTTGGCTCTAGATTTTGTCGAGACGGCGTTCGAATAAACCAAGGTAAAAATACAGCCAAAATACTGACACATACCTTTAATACCATTGGACGCACGTTGACCGGACAAAGTGAGTTATTGATTCGTTTCAGCATGTGCACCGAAGTAAATAATATGTTGGTAAGTCTTGTGGGTAGTGTTATCTAGGCGATAATTGAATGAGCTACCGATACATGCTGGAAATTACAAGCGACGTTTTGTCTAATATTGCAGGCTACTTCTAGCGCGTTACCATACTGGCGTCATCGAAGACACCGTTAAATTTCTCTGCTTAACAGATACACGTGCTTAAGAGATGCGGCCAAAGGCAAATTTAAATAATCGCAGCGCTCAAGATGCTACTCATGTTTCTGTATCGATCATAAGTTAGTTGCTGACATGTGGTCCAACATGACTAGTTTTTGCCAAAAGCCGAATTACTTAGGATATTTGACGTGATTATAAATGTTTGGGTCAGCTAATAGAACTTTGTACCTAGGAGTTAAATTGTTCGGCGATGGATTTCGGATAGTTGAAGTTCGCCGCGAGGAGAACGTATCGGTTGGACCATGTCAGGATGGACGGCAGAGAATTAGCGAAATAGTGTTTCATAGCTAAGTGTCTGTCCATGGCTAGACGACTCTCGAGTCAAGTAGGTATCAAGTAGGTGTCCTCTAACTTGTCAGTAGGTGGCGTCAGCACTACTCGCACATGCGGATAATCTGACGTGGTAAAACAATCCGATGGCATCCGTGCTGGTAACTATCAATCAGATTTACAATTAATGCGTGTAATCATATTGAAGTAAGAACCCTCACCTCCCAGTGCAATATCAATTAAGATCCTTATGAGGAACTTTGATTTTTAAAGCATGCAAGTGATTTGTGATAATTTGAAGCCAAAGTCATTTGCGGTGTGATCATTGGAGGCTCAAGAAAACCCCGCAATTTATGGTACAGCTGTTGCTCATAAGTTAGCTTTGTGAATGAGTAAGGTTATCAGTTTATTTTGTTAATCAAATAGCGTCTGATAACGTCACTACACCAAATCATAAAGCACCCAACTACAATCTCCAGGAAATTAGTTCCTATTGAGTATCACCATTAATCTTACAGATCAGTAGCCACATTTTAGATACCGCATTTCACAAGCATTATTTTTTTGCCTAACCATGTAACAAATGTGTCGTTCAGTTCCCATACTCAGTTAAACTGAGCCAGATCAACGATTCTGTTCACAAGTATTACTGAGATGCCCATAGCTTCATTTTGTATAGATTGAGTTCGCATCCAAATTACAGAAATTGGGACTAATTTTTTAGATTTACTTATCCGCTTCTAATATTTCGTATACTTGATTCGTCTTGTTTGTTTAATTCTGTACCCAGTTTTCTGTTTGGTATATCCGGTGGAAATATTTCCACAAGAATACAGAGTACACCCTAGATTTATCGGTGCCTATGCGGCGCTAAATTCTGAACAGTCTTGAAAAAAACGCGTTTTGTCTAGAGTACCCCTGCTCCGAATCCCAAGGGATCAATCCAGACAGGAGCTGAATTCGGATCACGTACATCGTTCCTCAACAGATTCGGGTGTATGTGTAGCTTAAGGCGACTTCTGATGTCAGGTAAATTTTGTTCAACTATTTAATTACGATACATTTTAGTGTCGGAGAAATGGCATACGAAGTATCCATACTCAGTGGTTAAACAGCATGATTGTATACTACTGCAGTTGTGCGGCAATTGTAGTTCATATATTGGCTTTGGACAGAAAGTTTTCTACAACTGCACAGTAAAATGTCATTATTGAAATATGTACAAAATATCAGAAGCTGGGTTAATATTAATAACCACAGATTACGTAAAGGTAGTAGCAGTTGAAAATCGGATTTCGGAATTTGTACCATTCTACGACAAAGCATACCCAGAGAAAACATGCAAACTTCACACATAAACCGCTTCACCCCTGTCCTTGTGAAATAGGATATCAATTGTTGTATCATATCAATTAGACAACATCCGGATAGAAGTGGTGTTTATTTCCACCTGGTCATAACCACAACTGAATTGGTCAAATGAAAAATCTGCAAATTCCTTGGCTCTAAACATGGGCGAAACGCATCGTGGAGTGCACAGATGAGAAAGAGCAAATCCGAAATCCTCTACACAGCTGAGGGCCCTAGTGATCGTGTTGGCAGAAGTTGACTTCAAAGTCAACCGAGGCCACTATTGTTTTGCGTGTCACCATCAAAGACACACGGAAGGTACCCACAAACAATAGATCATAAACTAATTTGCTTACCAACCCGACATGAATGAAATATTCGGTGCAGAGGCTGATTTATCTCGAGTGTACAATCAGTCTCGTTTAGTGTCACACGTTTGCCTCCTCCATATTACTCGCTAAAATGCAAACCAAAATTTATTATCACCTAGTTTGCTTAATTTCTGAAATGTAATAACGGCGACGGTAAAGAAATATTTCGGATTGTGAAACGAAAGGCTGTCCGAAATGGGCAATTTTTTCTGTTCTCAAGGGATATAGAATCACATAGTTGCATTTTGGCCAACACATGATACACTCAAGTAATAAACGGCAAGGCTATTTGTCTTCAGTTCGCTTATGAAGCGTTAACTGAAGCTAGCAACAATCCATCAAGAATTAAGCGGAATGAAAATAGCATGTTAGTTTAAACAAGCCGTAAGTTGTCGGTTCGATCCTTTCACGAAATGGTGATAAGGCTGTAACGATAAATAGCCGTGCACCCTAAGTTGCGAAATAAAGCATGCAAATTGATGACAGATAATATATACATATATATATATATATTCAGAAACACGAAATCTTAATTGAGTTCACTTTGTCATATTTCGCGAGGTGTCATTTGATGTTTAAAAACTCATAAAGCAATGTTCGCTTACGGATAGAGACACACATGGAAGATTGTCGCACATATATGATACCCTTTGTTTAGCGTTGATGTTAAAGTCTAAGTGCTCGCATGTTTCTTTAGTTTCTACACTAAGTACACAAACTAAGTTTTACGCTTTCCCTTAAAACGAATTGCAAATCATGTAGTGCTGACGCAGATAAGGCAGCAATCGGATGAAGTCTGCGCTGTGTTGTGCAAACTGTTGGTGTGATCTGTGTTTCATATCGTCAGGGATGAAGCCGTTCATTGAAGAGTTATCTTGTTCACCATTATACGTTCGCTGGTGCAATGCGAATTGCGATATTTTAGAATTGGGTCCACACTTTCCTTCATTGGGGTTGTCTCTTATGTGATCCCTAATCACAATCAGGTTTTACAAGAAGAATTAACTGCTCGATTGTCATTTATTGAAAGCACTTTTGCAATCACGTAGGCAAATGTAAGCATTACTACGTTTAAACGCAACAACTTTAGTAAGTGTTAATGTGATTGAAAAATGCTACAATGATTGAGGGATATTATGACTCTACATAGTAATCATTGAATGAATGCTGAAAACACAAATGATACATCCAGTAAGTTTGTATAATTACGTACAGAAAGTTATTTCAGTATTTCAACTTCTCGAAAGATCTGCTTGTCTGAATGAACAATAAACATTTTGATAGAAAAATTAGAAATGTTTAATCAAAATTAACTACTGCCGCAATTGTGACAAAAATACGTGGGATACACAGGGAGTATGCTTTGCAGCTAGCTGCAGAAACAAAACGTGGTGATTATCCGTCACGAGCAAAGCTCATGTATTTAAGTGTATATGGATGTCAAAAAGCACATATTCGAACTTTACAGTCGAGATTCTTAGAACCGCCACAAGCCCAGAAACACGGGAATTTATTGAAGCTTGGCACTTAAAGCCGGACTTGATCAATAAAAATTTGGAGCTTTAAGTCGCTCATGTGACATTGTAAAACGAGCCCATTAATCCACTTTTATGATGTTGATTAGACTGAAAAAGAAATTTAGGCCATCCGATCACTTATTCCTCAGAACAACTCGAAATTCTACTTCACTCAGATTTTCACAACAATTTCTTGGGTAGACTAAATCGGTTCTCGATCTAAATGTCCAAAGTACGGCAGTCCACTATAGTATTCCTCTTACTATACTCCATAGTTCTTCTTGATCGATGAACGCACATGTCATTCACAATTGACTGCATAAAGTTAGTTCAAACGCAATCAATCAACCTACTTATGAAATGGAATATAAAGGACACTATTGAACAAAGTTATTGCAGGCCTTGCGATTCATCCAACAGATCATGAATGTAGAAAAACATTCCTGAAACCAGTGGTGTGTACTCAGATTGTACTCCCACAAGTTCCTCCACTACATGGGATGATGCCCATTGTCAAACCATATGCAGTCAGTATACCTGCCTATGCAACATGGATATCTCACTCATCAATAAAATGCGCCATGTACGTTCTTTACTGTTTCACTGCTGTCCTGACATTGTACTTGTCACGGAGACTTATACCCAATTATACCCACTTTTACAACCTGAAATTCCGCAGCTTTAGCACTCGCCGCAAATCCCGCCATGGTGTCGGTTGCCCTAATATGTGGACAATATGCAAAATGTAACTTATGGGAACGACCCACTTATATATGGCCTTGATGACTCTGCTTGAATTAACATTAGATATTACAAAACCATCCATATTGGTTCTGTGTATAACCTACCACGCTGTCGTAAATCGGATACTGAGCGTTTCGTGGAAGTTTTCTCATACGCCTCTGAGTAGATGGCAAATAAAATTATTGGGGGAGACCTTATTAAACCTGCGATTTCCTGGTATTTACCACGATACCCAATAAAACATCTGCATTTTGTTTCAGCAATTGATAAATGTAATTGCATTTGAAGGAGTAGTTAATACAAGTGTTATATGGTGCGCAAAATTAAGCGCGGATATCAGAAGGTAATCAGAGTCGGACACAGCGGACTGTATTCGATGGGTTACAATATGAAGCGGACGGATGAAGCGAGACGAGAGCGAACACGTGAGCGCAGGAACTTAAAATGCTGTCGAGTGCCGAGCCAGTTGTAAGGAAGATGAAAAATAGAAGGAATAAAATATGATCAGTCAACAAGTATATTGTACATGAAATATAAGATTTATCTTTTTGGGCGCTACAGCTTCAACAAATTTCATCTCCAACAAGAGTTGAGCGCTCGCTAGACATAACCTTTACAAAAGACGTAATTCTTAGAAGAAGTGCATCGTTCCCCATTATCGTGGGAGTGACAGCAAGATAGCAGAGATCCGCTCTGAAGAAATCGCCTAACAACAAGATGAGTTCGAAAAGGTAATACATTTTCGTGACTATCACATGACTAGGTAAAAAGAATTTGCAATCAAATTGCGATTTTTAAACTGGGATGAATATTTCCTCTTCCCTGAACCTAATCTTGCAACTGACTTGTTAAACACAAACGTAATCTTGTGTCTAGATATCTTCTGCACGAGGCGTCACAGGCGTGATTTTCTCAAAACAATTCGGACAATTATCCCGTCGCATATAATAATAAATCTGAAGAAGCTATGATACAGGCTCTGAAATACTAACAATTTTGTTCTATTAATTCAGCAAAATCAAATAGTGCCATCGTTTTTACACCTCGGCCTTGAAACGTCTTAGAGATGAGAACAATGAATTAGCCTCCTGCAATAAACCAACGAAAATGACTAGACTATATCAGCGCAAGTGCCACTTCAAGCGTTTTACATCACCTTCCATTATACTACCAGACAACAGCTTTTTGCCAACCCGGCTCAGATGCGTGAAGTATTTAATAAATACTTCTGATCGTTTTTCACAGAGTCGTGTATATTACAGACAGTAAACGTCCCCACCCGAACTGTACGCTACATCTGTACTTTTGCGTATGAGCAATCAGATAAAAAAATCTTATTTACTCAATGCAAATGAGATTTTAACTTGGACCAAATGGATTACCGTTGCTATGCTCAAATTCGACGGTCTTCATATCCCCATACTACTTCAAAATCTGTTCATCTTATCTATGAAGTCTGTCGTTTTTCCAAATATGTGGAACTGTGCCTTATATTCATCAAGATACAAAGGTGGTAAACGTCATTTACAGACAAGGTATCGGCATATCAGCCATACCCCATTTTTGTATAGATCAATGGAAAGGGTAATAAAAGCCAACCTTATTATATCCATATCTCCCTGTATCTGAGCAATATTTCCTAGCATGAATTTCTGAGAACGGTGATGAATTAATTATCAAGTTCAATTGCTAAATTTCGTTACTCGTTCCACTGACTATGGTAATCCCCTGATCATCATACTTCTTGATATCCGTAGAGCGTTCGTTCCGGTACCACATGAAAAGCCTCTATCAAATGTATATTCTATTGTTATATCTGGCAATTTACAATCTCGGATAGCATCGTGCCTTTCTGGTCGGCATCAGGCAGTTGAAATAAAAGCAATACTTCCACGAGTAGCAGTCATATGTGGGGAGATCCAAGTAAGTGTTATAGGGCCTATACTGTTCCTGATTTATGTTAACGAAGTATTCGATGTCATCAAACAAAGCAAAACATTTGTCTTTGCAGTTGATATTAAAATTATCTGTGAGTTCGATTAGGAAAATTCCACTAACGCACTAGCCGACATACAGGCGGATCTGGACTAGCTGAAAATTTGGTGTAGTAAGTGGCAAATAAAACTCTCATCCAAGAATAGCAAACGCTAGCAAATTAACAGGGCTAATGATGAAATCCTTTATTTTAAATGCATCCAAAAGTTATCTGTATAAAATCCGTATTCAACTCCTACTGGCATGGTGCTCACTAATTTAATCTAATTTGAGAAAAAGTGGTAGAACGTCAACATAATATGTACAGCGCTAATTTACAAAGCGCCTAATTATAAGCCATTTTATCTTACCTAAAATGACTTTTGCTGTGAGATGAAAGCAGATGCTTTCTGGCTAAGGAGACTAAAACACCCCGACCATCATGTTTGATATAATTCACAAACGCGTCTTTAAATCAGACATTGGTGTCGTACTACAACCTTCTCTCAAGTACAATATAAGGAATAGAGATAGCACGTTACAAATCGAAAAAGCACGAACCAACTTAAGATTAAGTTTCTTTCTTAAGGGCTATGTAGTTAAATGTAAGAAACTGCCAACTGATCTGCGAACGTGTGACTCGAAGGGTTTTTTCGTACTCTAATTAAATAGGAATTACCAGTGAGAAAATTCAAGGATATGCTAAACATGGACGTGGGTATAGCCACGTTGTACAAATGAGGGCGACCGCTAAATAGCAAATGACAAAATTCACTGATTCAAAGTCAATTCAACTCTTCCACAATTTTATTTATAAAACAGCCATTTTCCGCTCTTATAATTAACTCTATTTCCTGTTCGGAAGAATCAATGAAGAAACTGCGAAGCGATCACCTAAGCCCGTTAGTATCACTTCCTACACACATCGGCTGACCCAATCGCGTCAAACGCAAAACCTTCTATGGACTATATAATAGCAAATATGATCGGATTAACCTTACAGTCCGTGTCCCGCAATATCGAGACATAAGCTATTCAGTTAATGTTTATGTGCGGCTACCTCTTTATTCTGCTACTGTAACATTACATGTTATTTTTTCTGCCGCGGCAACAGTCCAGGATCAGAGAACAAATCTCATTGCTCGGCGCTATAAATTCCTTTCCTTTCAAAAACAAGCAAATGATGGATCTGAATATTATTTTAAGAATTGTCTCGTATATCGAAACTTGGTGCAGTCATCAATTTTGCCAATTCCTCTGTACAATTTGACCGGTCTCTCGTGTGCACATATTTTTTATTCTTTTTTACTACACTGTTGATGACGACTGGGTCGATTTCCGTAGGTGACGGATATTAAGCTTGTAACGATAAGAATAATACCTATACAACGGTATTTTCAACGGTTTACTAGGACTAAAATAATGTATTACTTAAAAGCTAGCTTGTGCTACGGGCTAGATGGCAGGACATTCCAGACGATATACTCAAAAATCAGCACAATTTATGATGTTAAATAAGTGGTGGCCTCCATGCTTTAAAAGCCACTCCGGCACAAGGACAGATGGGGCATGGAATTGTAAAAGATTTCGATGGAGAAAATAACCCGCTATGAAGCGCGTCCCCAGAAGGTGCTCCCAGTAATGCTGGTAATACATCAACCATAAGTTTAATTTATAAACACTTGTTATCTTATAAAATCACACAATCCTCCCGAAATATTTAACTGACAAATTAGTCATGCCCGTTAACATACTTAAGGACTGATGCGGATGATTCGAAGAATATAGCTTGCTTTTACGATTTTGCCTTACACCAAAAACCGTAATATCAATTTAGTTCGTACCTCGCACTGAGGAGAAATATATATTTCTTTTATTCACCAAATTCATGTTGCTCATTGTAAAGCATGGTATTACCTGTACTTTGTGATCTGCACCAAATATCGATGTAGTATCTCTTTTAAATAGAAATTTTATTAATTTTCTTCTTAAATATTGAAATAATGCACCTGTGTTCATATAAATTATTCCGGATAAAGCAATAATCATAAATTGCTTAACAGGAAGCACAACATAAATTTTTGCTTAAAATACAAGTTTCATTAGATTGCATGACTTTTGTAATCCATCAATACACATATCTTCTAATAATGGGTTGGGTAAGCTAAAACTGCTGTTCTTACACAGTGAGATTATTGTAGTCGCCATAAAATTGTCTTCTTTATTGGACAACACCGTTAGGCTGGGTCACCTTGGAGACTCACAAGATGCGCTAAAAAGCAAACATAAAACTAGTTCGACAAATCTCACTGGATGACGTGTAACACGATCTCTCAACCCGTTCATCATATACTTTTCCTGCACAGAAAGAAGGTATACACAGATAAGCTCTACTGACAAGCAAATTCCTAAATGTTAGTATACAAATATTGTACAAAACTTAATTTGATTTAGTAGATTTTTGGCCAACGTTACAACTACCGGTATGTTTATGCTGGGTATTATTTGACCACACTCTGTATGCATATATTCGTCCCTCACAAATGGTATAGCCAAATATAAGAATTCTCCCTCCAACCCCTACTTCTACCCATTTGATCAAACTACTCAAGCAACAAAGTTGTGGAATAAGGCTTTCCGACTTTAGAGTAATGAAGTTATGGTAACAACGTAAATGATCGATTTTACGGTTTACCCAGCGAACAATGCACATACATAACGTAGAAACATAATGTTGCTTTCTGGCACTACGCACATATCTAGTTTCAGATGTGCGCGTTTTTAAAAAGAAAATATTATCCGCCAAGAATTTTGAAAAATTTCAGAAGCCTGCTGAAGCCATATCTTAATTTTATTCTTAAACACCCTAGTGGTCATAAGTACGATCAATGTACTAAAATTAAATCTATTCGGTTTGTAATAGTGTTATATTCCATCAGTATTTTTAATCATTCTTAAAAATGGTTGACGAGATAAACTAGACAAATGTGCTTTAGGCTGTTAGTAACATCACCACATACTCTTAAAGTGAAATACATTAGGTCCGATAAGAGAATTTCCATTACTTCTATATTACATGCGTAAAATTGCTTGTGTTAATTCTGTGAAGCTGGTATGTATTACATGAATTATTTATGCTGCCGAAAGCATTTATCACACCTATCACTCATGTTATCGATTGCATCTCACAGGGAGCAACGTGATTATTTTCTTTGCGTTAGCTCATATTTGCTCTCTGATCCCAAATTTTCATTCACATGCTTTTGTCTACTTTTCGTACATGTACAAAATATTATTAAAATAAACGTCCTTATCAAAATCCATGATAGCTTACTTAAACTGATCGGATAATATTATGCGCTGTTCCCCAAATAAACGCATATTTTGTCAAATATCTGGCAAAGGAGTGCAGAGCCATCCTATCCCTATCCAAATGAATTAGACCTGTAGGCAAAATTAAGAAGAACTTTGTTACAGTTCTTTTATCACCTACAAATAAAACCGTATTTTGTGTCATACTGCTGTACCTTCCTGATATTGTGTAATTTTATTGCACCTTCAAGCACATGGGTTTCCAAACTTTTCTCTTGCTAATCCATGTAAAATATACAGAATATTTTCCGATGGAAGTGAATGAAATCCAAAAGGCTACCTATTGTAGTATGAAGAGTTTCACTTAGCAATTAGAAGTACTTTCTAGTCAGTGCGATACTATGAACTCTTCATTGAAAGCTTGTGAAACAAGTAGGAACTTGGATAACGGATACAATTTACTAGAAGCATTATGCAAAAAACAAATAACCTTACTAACACAAAGATTATATATTGTCTCTGCTAACTTTCTACCACATCCTGTTGGTCACCAATGTATATAATGAACCGCTTTTGTAGCAATAACACACTACCATTTCATAGTTCCCATCGACGGTAATTATTTTTTCTAAGAGTGCTGCACATCAGAAGTCCAATTGCTGAATTTAAAGCAATATTCCTAAAGCATACAATTTTGCTATGTTGGTCTACAATTTATTTCGAACCTGAATTCCTAACTAAATACGCAGGCCATTTAATTTCATTTTATCGCTTCTCAATTTGAATAACTGGACTTTCCTCCATGCATTGTTTCATTGAATTCTACAGACATACTATTAACATTATATAAAATCTCCCAGCTGAAGGCCCATGCTATCTTCAACCAAAGAACAGGTACTCATGGATTTGCATGTATCAAAAATTGCATGTCATCTAACTACATTCCGACACCATCTGGAATTTGACAGTGCCACTTTAAAGCTGTCTTCCATCAAAGTTGAGAACATATATAAAGAAATGCACCCTTGTACATAGCGATGTTCCCATTATTGTGGTGCATCGCTTAGCACATAGGGCTAATGAGAATAAACCACCTTTACACAATTCGCCTTCTTTTGTAACCCAGACGCTTCGGATTATCGAGAACACGAAACCAGAAAATAAAATGTTGGCTCGGTGCTTCCTTTCAGTAGAAAAAGTTTCAGTTAGTGAAGATTCGTTCTTGCCTCAAGAACTCAAATTGCTACACGATTTAAAATCGAATGTTTTGAGAGCAATATGTTTGCTACCGCAATCTAAATGTTGGTGAAAAATCTGAACTGCTTCCATCATGTTCTTCTACAGAAGAATCTAGTTGAATGAATAAGGTCTCCATAAAACAAATACTGGTAGTCTGATTTTAACTACATTGGCTACCAAATTAACTCGCGGTAATTTACTGGCTAGGGTTCGTCCAATTTATATGCAAATCTACGCTTCAGTTGCTAGGTATAAATTTCCGAACGGAAATCGGCGATCAGGATGTCTCTATTGCTTTCAAATGTCTTAGAGTCATAACTGAATTCTTTGTGTAGAAATATATTCCCAATATTGTTCTCAGAAGGAACATTTATTCCGCTATACCACTTCCATAATATATGAAATAGATTTAAAGGGATACTTTTGTAACCCGAAAATTTATCAGACCATAGTAGCACCCGAACATATGTATGGAGAAAACAGTCCGCACACACGCGCAGCGCAAGTAAATCGATAAATATTTTAAGTGAAACCAATCAAATGTAACGTCAAATGATAGGCCATCGGGTGCTAAACAGAAATGTCAGTAGGATAAACGAAGCTAGGGCAAAAACAAAGCCAAGTATTTGAACACGACAAATACGTATAGGACATAAAGTATGACGCGATTCATTTCTTCCCAGGCACTTAAATTTAGATATGCAATACTTTCCTACAGATGTTAACCATCAACTTGCTATGCTCGGTTTGCATTAAAATGTTTCTTTATGAGAAGCTAAATACCCACTTATGGTGAAGAAAACGGAAAAACTCATGCTGCTCAGATAAAAAATTCCACTTAGTTGACTCCGCCTGTACTTCACACATATCGGTATCGGTTGAGGGGAAACTAAATATAAAACCACTGATCTTGGTACACCGTCACGAATTGGCTACCCTATGTGATCATTGGTTCGGAATTTTATGGCACCATCGAGTAGCATTGACCACAGGGTATAATGAAACTGTTGGACCAGGCAATCCCCCGTGATTTCATCACACTATTAGTTATTTTATTATGCATGCAATAGTATTCTTTCATCATACAGATGAGCTACACGGAATTACTTCCATCCCGAATGACGCTGCGTCGCAACACAAGGGCTTAGATAGCACTAGCAGGAAATCTCAATATTTGGTTATAAATTGAATGCAGTTCATCACTTCCAGATGCTGCTTTCTAATCACTGCGACTGATTTCCTTGGTTTTAAAGTCGCCAAATGTGCCAACCGGCAAACGTTTTCTTCAACAATGAGGTAGAGCCGGAAATCAAGTCTACCTTTAGCTCTTTTCGAGATGCTATAACAGCCGTTTATCGTAAAAGAAATAAGGAGTCCTGCAAACTAAAAAACCTATGCTGTGAATGAATAAAGCAAAAGTGTTTCACTGATGGAGAAATGACAGGGAAGTTTTAATAGTTGCTGCAAAAACCATCGTATATTGCGGTCGAGAGAACTATATATATTTTGATTTACCGGCAGTAAATATACCTTTGCAATGTCACATCCTGATCAACCTTGCAAATATTGTAGCGCAGCGCCGCTCAGCCTGGTGGTATGGATGATTTCAGCTCCGTTGTGTTGAGCTGATTTTAGCTTGCAATCAGTAAACTGCTTTGCCGGTATGCAGATACATTAATATGAAGCTAATGATCTCGCATCTAAATAAGAATAGGTCAAAAGAACAGATAAAGAAGGGAAACTTATAGATTAGCCATATCACTTTGTGTGGAACAAGTATTTCTTCCTGCTCTCATTGACCATGATGGTTCATTTCATCACGCGCATGAGTTACGGGTAACCACAACATCACTTTCTCATAAATGAGGCCGACAGATTATTATTTATCTTAAGAATGGCTACGGTAACGAGAGGACACTTCACTCCGTTATAAGTTTTTACTGGCCACCAGCATAACATAGACATTACTCCCCAGTATTCTATGCATCCTTTACACTTAAATGATAGCAGAACAGAGCAACAAACATCACTTAATCACTTGTCTGCCTATGCTTATGCTGTCGAAGCGTGATGTAGTTGATAAATTAGCACTGGTAATCCGTCCTGACTGGGCGGAACCGCCGGTTAGTCTTGTGCGCACAGTGTGAATGACTCTTTGATTTGGAAACTACTGTATTGAACTCCGGTTTACGGAAAAATCAAAAATCGTCTTAAGTGGCTTCAGTTATGCTGCCTGATAAAGTTTTACATGTTAGACGTTAATTCAAGTTTATTTTTAGGAAATTTGGTCAAGTATCAAATGGAAATGAAATCAGATTTATTTAAGGATTCTTTTGGTTTGTCAGAAGAATATAGAGTATGCAAATGAATTGTACTAAATGGCTCCTTTATATTACATTTGATATTTTATTTCCTCATACGCTATGCAACCAAAATTGCAAGGGTCTGAAAAAGTTGTCGTATGAACGGAGACAACGGTTGCTCGTTGCCCTCAGCGGACAACATAAGCGATTGCGCGGGGACATCGTGTATTTTTACCAGATTCTGAGAGACCCCAAACACACGTACCGCTACTTGCTAGTGCTCAGTTGGGGCAGTAATATGAGAGTCCGGCATTTTAAACTAGCAGAGCAGTACAGTCTGTTGGAATGCCGTCTGAATTTATTTTCCCTACGCGTATGCCCTACTTACATTGTTTTATCGCACTCTCTAATATGGTTTCGACGTTGGTAGAGTATAAAAGCCTAGTTGATCGTGTAGTCATTTCGCCGCACCATATTACGTGACCAAATACGCATTGATAACAGGGGTCTGTAAGAGATTTCACTGGTAGTAATTCACAGATTAGATTTCACTTTCATACCCTTATCTGAACTCAAGGATGAAATGCTATTTTATCAACATCTTAGTTGCCGCCACTGTTATAGGAGCTACCTACATTTGCAGTTTAAACCACGTGTTCCTTAGTGAGCTTACCAATGCAATGCCAATTTTGCTATTTTTTATATGTTGAATTTTCGCCATAACCGTCCTATGGGACGAGTCAGGCAATAGCTTTTTTATCCATAGGAATAATTTTTCCGTTGTTCTGAACTGCTATGTTGTTAATAAAGTTTTTATGGTGTGCGGACACCTCATATGCTATAAATCCTTTGCTTGTGCAGTTGATGAAATAGTATGTACTTTGGTTTTAAGACACCTAATCGTCTCTAGAAGATCCGACAAGTAAATTATCGGAATTTCGATGCTGATGCTATTCCGGACTAGGCTATGTCATGTAGCTTGTTAACTACTGGGATAAAGGGCTTAACAATGTAACAAATAAAATACTGCTAATTGCACATAATGTTGAAATCATTAGATTTTTAGGCGCATCTTTTTATGAGTCTCTGACGCAATTCAGGTTGTTAGTTGTCATGCACTTTTCATCTGTTCTGGTTTGTATCTTTACATAACTTGTTAAGTTGTTCCATGCGAGGTCCAAACTTGCCCAGCGTGTTCGTGTCAAGTATTTGGGTGTCGTCAGAGCCACACTTATCATTTATTTGTATGAGAATCCTGGCACGTTTGTCAAACATTGTATTCTCTTCAATAATGATATCATCTGTTATTAATTTTTCCCCTGACTATTGGAAACGTCAGCTTTTTTGTCTAAGCCTGCTACACCTTTTTATTCATAAAATATAGTACTGTCCGGGTGGGTAATTTTTGGTAAACTTTCTCAAAAGGCGATTTCGATGACAAGACAATTGATACAGCAAAAATATGCATACGACCTAAAAGTATGAGTTTCTTAAGTTTTAAAGAAAAGTAAAAGCTCATATTTAGGGAGGCACCCAAAAGCGGGACGATATACCCATGCTTTCCTTGTACAATTACTGGTGCGTGAAATTCGAAAAAGGCTGCAATGAACACATGAGTAGATGTAATTTTGCCAGAACTTCCTTATGCAACAACCGATTGAGATATTTGTGAGCTGATTCTTGAACCATCAAAGCTACCTTGGGCTTGGGACAAAAATGCCTTATCTCTCATTGATGAGTCGAAGTGGTTTTGGTCTTCATTAAACGTCGATGTTTCAGACGCATATTTTTGCACTCTTCTTTCAGGAACAGCGGTTACCAAACACCCCTTAATTACCGGTCGCTTATTGGCAGGAAAAGCAAGTTTGTGTAAAAGAAACAAGACGATACGCAAACGCACAGGCTTCAAACAATAGTGTAACATCCGATAACGCGATTGTTGATAAGAATTATCCATGATTGCGATCTCAGTGATCGTTTGATGGGTGTAGTGCACTACTCGACAACCTCGTTGGTAACTTTGAATGACTGTTCGCCTCATTGCAGAAACGCTAGAAGTAAGGCAAACCTAGGCCATGCTGATCAACGTTAAATCTCTGGGACTGTTCAGATCCGGCAATCGAAGAAAAGCATGTATTATGGGAAAAAAATTTTAGTATAGACTAGACTATGATCAATAAAAATTTTATTTTGTCTTGTTAAAAAGAATTAGTTCTGTGAATTGAATTTACATTCTGCCTGTCAAGAGCCCTCTGGGCTTTCGGAAATTGCAAAATGACCATTTCTGAACACACAAAATCTTTCAGTTCTCACTACATATAGGGAATTTTGGTTCAAGTAGATATTGAAATTGCTTCGCAGGCGAAGTTGAGAATTCTAAGGCAGCACTTTTGATGGCTGTTATTTAACTTCACTCAATGAAAAGCAGGAAACCGAAATTTGGCACAACTGCAGATGGTGGAAAATTCATGCAGTAAAGCATAATTGCATAATGGAATGAACGCGTCACAAAACATGATTCAACCCACCATGAAATCGATTGGCGACTGATTAAGAAACATTAGTTATAAAACCAAATCTGTACTTGACGTCCACCGGCATATTGCATAAATCAAATACACCATCTTTTTCGTGCACTGAGACCGAAGGCTCTCTTTTCTTTTGATGCTGAGATATATCACAGACGCATTAATCCAGCTTACTTACTCTGAGCTGCTTAAACCCAGAAAACACCGGTATATCGCTGGATCGAAACAATAGAACTGAATGAGTTGTGGTGTAATTATTGAAGAATATGCTACCCCATCATGTGAACATACTGATCACTTAGAAACGCGATCCCCTGATTCGCTTCGGCGCTGAATAATTTTGCTCAAATTGACACATACTATTTAGTCTTACTTTGTATTCCAGCAACATCTAAATAAGATATGTACTACAAATGGAACGACGTTTTTCAGGTGGCTCTGGACAATATATACAGCGAAGTAGCCATCACCGGAGTTTCCAATAACCACGACCTAGAAATGTTTGCTTCAGATGGCAAAACGGAAAGTATATTTACAAGAGTAAATTACCAGCAACAATCACGTTACCCATTCCAATTTTTTCGAACTACTAACAGACAGACATTATTTGATCTTATGCACACTGCCAAGACACTCATTGTAGAAGGAATATTTACAAGTAAACCTCTAGGTCACAGTAACCATGTAATTCTCTAGTTTGACTATTCATGTTATGCGAAATATCCTGAAGAAGAAGGTAATGTGCATATTTTACGTACTTCAGCGCCTTATCTGTGCCTTTTAAGGAGACATGTTGGACATTCCCAGCTGATTGCTACCCAGATTGTGCCTGGGAAACTTCCTCAAAGGGCAAAGGGCACAGGTATTCTATACCCCTGGACAGACGTCTATCCATAATGAAGGTGAAAGTGTCAGTTCTGAGGAGCTGAACAAGCAAGTATTTATCCTTGAAATACTTGGAATGTATAGTTCAGAAAGTGCTTCCGAATGACCAATCCCAGACTGCATACATAGCGCAATGCAATTTTTGCTTTTATTTGATCTGCGTTGACTAGTTCACGCAAATATGCAGGTTAACAGAGAGCTACTGCATGCGCCACAACTCTTTTTCAGACCTGTTATTGACTTTCGTGAGGTGAAGTGCGTAATGTCAACACAACGTACGACTGAATAGTACGCGCGACAATCAGCGCAAACATCCGACAACTTAAGGTTATATTACACTCATAACCCTCAGAAGGTAACCGGTCCAATATGGATCACTCATCTTCAGATTTATCTAACATCATTTTTTGTGAAGACGTTGTGCGAATGAAACTATTGTCCCTACAAAGCAAAACCTATCCTGAGGTCGATAAAATGAGCCGACGTCTCTGCAACCGGTGTTTGGATCTAACCTTAGGATACGGTCTGCTAACATTGTTTAGAGAACATAATCCAAAAATATGGAAGAAGCTTTTCACTACTAAGCTCAAGGGAAGAAGCGAAACACTTCTATCATGTTTCCACACACAGCTGGAACTTTTGAAATCTGTTAACCTTGTATTTACTGAAGTTAAACCTTGTCAAATCTTTTCACCACTAGACAAACAAGAATAAATATACTTGGAAATGCTATGATTTACGGCTATTGGTTGCCTTCACCCCGTAGCTGTAAGGTTAGTAATAGTGCTTTTGAAAATCGACGCTTCTGAATTGTTTACGAACATATCCTGAGTAAGCAGAGAGCACCAGCTAGCAGCGCTGAACTACGCACCAGCCAAAAGCTATAATTACCTTTATCTCGCTACATACCATCACTGCCAGTGAGTGTCTCGACAGCGACAGTCGAGTTGGTGGTAGGTACGTGTAGCTTAGATATGTTATGAGGCAGAAGGAACGAACTCATGCATAATTAAATACAAAGCGGTGTGATGTATGCCAGTTGTTCCAACAGTTTAATTATAAACCGTTCTCGTTAATGCTACGAAGAGAAGTAATAAAATACTCATTTCCCATCGCGCAGATTAGCTGATGAGATGGACTAGCGTCTTCTGGGTGGTGTCATCTAAAGTAAGTGCGGTTGGTGTGAAGAAAAATTGAGAATCCTTCTTTTTACCTGAGCAAACTGTAATCTTTATTTGCCTTCTTTATGCATGGTCTTGTGGTCACTCCGATTAGCCCAACTAATCGGGTTGGCAAAAGTAAAACAACGAATAATTTGGATTAGCTTGTTATATATTTATCCTGAAACATATACGCGACTTTTCCTCTTCCCTGTTTATAGTTTAATGAGCCCGCTTTTCTGTTTATTTGATATAGCAGTTGTAAGCCAGTGATGGGTTTTACTTCCCTATGAAAATAAATAACAAGTTTTCTCTTTAAGCAGGTAGATAAATTTAAAGACATCGGTAGCACAATGATTACTTGAAAACTTACGTTTTGCTAATTGGTTTTAATTGATTTGGTTGTTTCATCATTTAAATGCAAAACATCTGAATGGCCTATTTCTATTTTTCAAGTTGCAATTGCTGGCCATCGAACTGCATAGCTTCACAGAAGTAGTACAATTATCACCTATTAAATGAACTGAATTCAATTTAGTAGTTCATTAATTAAAATCATTCTCAGAGCTCTGTGTGTAATGGTGATTCTTATCATCTACATTATTTCTCCTGCTCGTTTGTATAGAGTTGATGTAATTCATCTTTTAGCAGTCGACACGGTATGTTTCACAAGATCATTAATGCTCTGCGATGCATTTCCATTTGGTCTGCCCAGTCGTTTGCACTGTTGAGGAGGGATCCACTCTGTGCGAGCTAAGGAACTTTCCATTTAATCATGGATTTCGAGCTAGTATCTTGTGTGAATTATTAACTGGCCACATTATATCGAGGCTTTCGTGAAACGAAGTAAATCAAATCGGTGAGGGCGCATTTCTCTCGGTAGCTGAATGTTTTGCGAAATGCATTAGCTCCGCAGAAACATGCATTTTTATAGGATGTGCACATTTTGGTTATGTTATCATATTTGACTGGAGCTGACTTTAGTGTAATAGTATCTAGATGACCAAGTTAAGCCGATAACAAAATGCTTACGTTTTTATTTGTTGAACATCGCCAATTCTGATTTGTATTCAATGGCAGCATCCATTAATTTATTATAATAGTCAACTTTATTCTGTGATTAGGAAGTTAGGAGAAGTAAAATTTTGGCCAAGATAAGCGAATCATATTCATTAGTTCGTGATGGTTTAAATTTGCAACTTATCATCTGAGACCTTGTGAATTGTAAGCAAACTGATATCTGTCAGCATAAACTACGAATCTTGGATGTAGAAAGAATAATCGCCACCGTATCGTTCCATTATAAACAGTTTGCTGTGTTAGGACCAACTAAATAGAGGAACACAAATGTGACGTAGGTAATCGTGAAGACGTCACTTGCTACGTAACGTTATGTAGTTTTAAATATTCTCCACCATCTTACCCAAAATCGTTCGGACCTTGGCACCAAGAAAAGTATAACTAGGCTTATCATTATTTTCTTACAAAACGCAGCTCTTCATCCTGCAAAGCTGTTTCTAGAGTTCATTCAGTTCTATTTTGAATATTTTACGATTTTGGTTACAGAAGAAATACAACTGAGTAATTCTTTCGCGTAAAAACGAATAAAATTTGTTAAATATCAGTTAGGTACATAAGACTGATAGTAACTGTAAAGGATGCTTTGTGAGTCAAAGCAAACGTCATCATTATACCATTTACACATGCTTAGGGAGGTATATCCAATTGGAGAGAGTTGTGTGGCGCGTCCAAATTTAAAGGCTTTGACACATTCCAATTCGATAGAAATAATACGATTTTCGCACACGTTGGATAGACAGAGCTTTCTCCAAGCAATATGGGCAAACTACGGCTGCTGTTGACACAAAATTTACCTGAGTGGTATTTTTGTATTTATGATGAGTATGGATAAGTTAGAGTAAATGGAAGACAGTGAGAGAAAACAAGAATGTGTAAATGAGAATAAAAGTCAACAATATATGGCTTTAATACTATTTGTGTTATGATCGATCAGTTGATATTTTGCAGTTTAATAGATAGATAAACGTAAACACGTCCTTCAGGTGATCTTGTGGCACCTTAGGTAAATGTGGAACGATATCCAATAGTTTTTCAGCGGCACCGGTCTAACAAAATTTATCTTGTTGATCGGACAATAAGGGAAGATAAACTTCCGAGTTGGGCACATACTACCTCCCTGGAATTTGAGAGTCGACGTGTTACAAATGCCAAAGTTTGAACATATTTATGCTCTATTAGTTGAAACAGCTAGCAAGCGTTGTTAAAGTGTGAAATCTACCGGATTTACACGCATTGGGGAACATTTTGGTTGTATCCATTGCACGCGTAAACTGACAAAAAAGTAATTTACTTATATTTTTACAATTGTTGTACCATTACCAATCAAATTAGCAAGAACAAAAAAGATTGTAAGGTAATATTTTACCTTTGCACGTCTACCATCTGCTTGATTTATGAGTACCTTGATTAAATTTGTTTCTAAAATTTTCGGACCACGCAGTATCATAGAGTTCGTAGCGGTAACATTGTGATGCTCCTTGTCCACCTTATGAAGAGCAATCGTTCAATGCTACAACAACATATCTCCGTTTAAGTTGCGAAGTTAAACTCCGCATTATTTTGCTTGTTCATGTGGCACGGACATGAGCTGAATTGGACAAATTCAACGCCGGCTCTGCCACAGATAAAACTATTCTGTCTTCTCATTTTTAAAATAATATCAACAAATGTTAGCCGATAGTTCAAGTTGTGGTTTAATCATTAATGATAATTAATTAGTTACATACACTCCTATTTAAGACGAATTCTAAAATGCGTTTTCATTCAAATGTTCTTGTATGATTAGAATTGTTAAACGAATGCAAATAGGGGGCTCCGTTTCTTAAACCGGAGCAGAATAAAATCCCTTGATTGTTGATCAGTAGTTGTTTAATTGCTGTTTAACATGTTTCATGGCAATAAAGCTGATGTATTTTGGAAGTAATTTCCCAAGAAACAGTAAACTCATCAGGTACGAATACCAGATGTAATAAAAAATTAAATTGCTGGATGTGCTGTGCATTCGTGTGTTCTGATCGGTTAACATTCCTTGATAAGCATGCATATAGATAGTAATTCATCACGTATCGACTCAAAGGAAATGACATCATACGACGGGCGAAACTCTAAACGACCTTTTCAATCCTTTCAGAAATTTTCCCCCGTAGCTCGTCGGTATTAACCACAGACTAGGAGCAGTACAGATGGGAATTCGAGTCCCATAGTCTCAGGTGAAAAGCCCACTGCTGACGACTACCTAAAGGATGCAACAGCGTACAGTGCATTTGTGTGAGTCCACTAAGCAATTTTCACTCCTAGGCCCTTGTAAGCAAGTATTTCAACAAAAGTCTATTAAGGCTGCACATAGTCGCTTCGGCTGGTAAAGACCTACTACTTACGGTGGGATGACAATTGACGAACGCTTTAATACAATAAAATAAAAAAGTCCATTCTCCCTGTTACCCGAGGCACACCAAACAAGCCACGATCAGCTTTGTACAAGAGGATTGGTGACCATGGTTTTTCAACCAAACAAAAAGGTGTGTAGGTTTATTTGATGAAATATATGGGATGTGGCTGTGATAAATGTTTCTACGTTAAAACAGAGATTGGTTTTGCAAATGTAAATGTGTTGAAAGGCACGAATAATGGTATAGATATATTTCGCATGTGAAGCTAAATCAGTGAATCAAATTTTGTTAAATTAAGTTGCGATAGTTTGACCTCGAACCGATAGCATGCACCGCTACCTGCAGTCACCTAGCTTTTATTTTCCCTTGCTTGGCATACGCAATGGCGTCAGATATCTTACACAGCATTGGATTACTACTAGTACCCAGTTGAGGGAACCGCGAGCGTCATGCGAGTTGGTATAGGAATCGCGGATCAAGGGTCATTAAGCGTTCCTCTGATGCCGGCCAAGTATGTGAAAAACTTGGAAAGATAGGCAACGGACAACAGACAGCCAAACAGACAGTCAGACGGAAATTCAATAGAAGAGATTAAAAAATGAAAAAGATGAACCAAATAATTATCCGTTGCAACCTTAAGTATTGTGTATCCTCAGTGCCATAAATGTTACATAGAGTACTTCAAACGAACGGGAAAACAGCGGAGAAATGCAAACTGATGCGCGTTGGGGATGAACGCCCAATAACAGCGAGGAGTGTAAAGAGTTGCAACGAATAAGGGAAGAGTGATTGACTGTATATACGAGACTAAATCGATGCGTCGCACGGGATGACTGTCGTCCCAAGTTTCTGGAAGAAATTGCTTGAAGCAGACTGAATATTGGCCAGCAATATGTAGGGCTGGATGCCGACTGAATATGCATTTAAAAATGTGAAGCCTAATTGAACAACAGTGGATACGAGACCAATGCGCTACTTTTCTCAAAGTGATCCAGTCGCATATTTTGCTAAGAGACCAGTGCAAATGCAAATAGAGTAATGGCAAAAAGGCGACGGCGGTAGACGCCGGTTTACGGTGAATATTCAGATACTTTTAGGCAAGTAAATGAACACGTGAGCAAGAACACGTATGAAACTAAGGCGCTGCGCCGCGCAGTATTACTTAGTAAAGCATCCTTGTTGTGAGAAGCGAGGAAGTACAGGCTGAGTAGCAAAATGTAGAGGTTGGGCCGCAACCCCAACCTACAGCGAAGATCAAAATCGGTTGGACGATATGGGTGGTTATGTGAGTAACGCGACCTATGTGCCGCGATAAGGAAGTTAGCATCGGTCTGGTCCTCGTTCCCGAAAGCTAAGTGATGGCGTGGCAGTTAGCTGTTGAGTATTCCATTTTCCAGAGGTCACACTGCTGATCCAACGCAGTAATATCTCTGGAAAAATAGAGCATTCCCGTTCATGTTCAATTCCAAACAAGAGAGAAAACAACTTTAATATCGCCTGCTAATAGCAATGGCCTTCCATCGGTGAATAAATGAAATGTGGTAAACGTACAGAAGGAACAGTAGTTGGCCCAGAACACCACCTTGGGAAACGCCACTGGTGACTCGCCTATATTATGATTTTGCTCTATCGAACCATATCACCTGTGTACGCTTTGTGAAATAGGAGGAAAACCATGATAGCACTAAATGCGAGTTATCGAACGACTGAAATTTAACCAATAGATTAGCATACTTGACTCGGGCATAAGCCTTCTGCATGTAAAGGAATACCATGGCAAGTGCACGGCCTGAATACATTTCTGTTGGTACAAGGTTTAGAAACTCGAATTGACACGTCTGACATTACCCTTCTGTTTGGGACTTGTTAATTAGGCTGCACGACCGCAGAAATTCAAGAACATGTTCCTTTCCTATCCTCTCCATCACTCGTGACGCGAAAGGCGTGTTGATGGTTGGACGGTATTTGTCAATGTTCTGCTGACACCCACCTTTGTGTCTCGGTGGAACAACAGCCAGCTTCCAGGCGGCAAGAAAAGTGCTGCTTCTCACTAATAGAGTGAAAGTTTTAGCAGTATGAGGGGACGTTAGGGCCACCTATCCTTAGAGCTACAGAAGGTAGGCCGTCGAGTCCAGGGTAGTCGAACAGCGTAGAGGGCTTCATCACCTTAATGATGGTGTGTAGAAAAAATTTAATGTTGAGAACTTCATCTTCTGTAAGTCTTGGTATGTGAGCCTTGGGTGGTATACTAGTGTTAGGAAAGTAATTACAAAAATATAGTTTTAGAAGCAGGTAGTATAATTCTTTGCCGTGAACCACTGCTTATCCAATAGCACGTGACCTAATTGGTGTCCATTTACGAGAGTGTCTATGCTTTAGTATATTAGATAGCGATTTTTACGGAGTTGCGCTTAACGTCGAGGTTCCCTCCTGTGCTAAGTTCACTGTAGATCATTTGTTTCCCCCTTGCATCGTGGTTTCATCGATGAGCATAAGAAATCGGAACACCTTTGTCTTCTTGTATTTGGATCAAAATTTTGAGTGACGAATATTTCTTTAAAGTCCCTGCGGTGGGTTGACAGCGTGGTGTATATCCGCGTTGCTGTGGTGCGGGTATATCCATGCAGAATCCGACATTTCCTTACAGTTCCTTGGGGATACATCAATAACAATTTTGAGAAACAAAGTATCCCAATCCATGGATCAAACCTTATTGGAGAAGCTATCCCAGTTAATATGGTGGAATTGTCGGTAGACTGACAGTGGGGTTGCAAGGCCAACGTTCAGTCTAGTGATATCAAACTAGAGCTCCACTAAAGTATGGTCGCTACATTGGATATTCTCTAGCACCCTCGCGAATGCATGTGAGATTCTTGTTGCCAGAAATAAGTCAAGAACATTATATTGCCTAGTGGATGCAAATACATGCTGAGTCCAACCGCATGCCGTTATAGTTTCTAATAGAGCCATATAGTTTAGACGTGCAGTCAGTTAGTGCCAATTGATGCCCGGCAAACTAAACGCGCCTCCTACTCTTTTGTGAGTGAGCAGTAGTTCTGAAACTTGGTGAAAGAGTTTGGCAAGCTTCGTAGCACGTCCGTTGGTAGTGTCTGGTGGGTTATACATGCATCCATCTAATATGTCCACGTGTTCCCCGCCGCTGTGAACCCAGATTGTCTTGGTGTATACCAACAGACAATAATTTAAATGTAGAGGCATGAAGGTTCTCATGGATATGGAAAAGTGATCCTTCAACTCTGCTAGTGACGCGTCCATTACAGAAATTTCCGTAGCATGGGACATGAAGATATATGTCAGTCGCACTTCAATAGTGCCATTTTCAGCAACGTGAACCACCTGCCAGCCAGAAAAAAGATAAAGTGGCCATGTAATTGTGTCTTCTGTTTGCTTGATCGAGCGTTATTGAGAAGCGCTTTAACCGGTTCATGACCAGAATAGCTGCATTAGGAGTGCCAAGTTCAATATCGTCACGTTTATCCACACTCACTAGATACTTGCAACTTCCAAACATTTAGATGCTGTTGCCGAGTTCATTGTAAGAGCATTGCATACAGATGTTGATGCGGTAGGTCGTAAAGGAATGTTGGATGCAGTGGAATGATAGCTGCGACGCGTAGTAGTATTGGCATTGTTAGCAGCTACTTGCTGTGAGAGCGATGGATTAATGCCCAAAAATGATCATTGTCATTGTAGGGCTTGTCATCTACCGTGACGGATTTGGCAGGGGAAGTCTGGTACTGATTATCAATAATTTGCGAGAGTATGTGATACATATATAATTCTGGATAAATGATATCGAGCCTTCGCCCTTTTCACTAAAACATCAGGTTCACACTATCTACAGAGTATTCACCTAATTTATTGGAAACGTTTTAATATCTGCTTTGGTTATACCATTTAAAGTTTTCCAGTTCTGTCCTTCTACGTCATTTGTTTTACAAAAACTCACAATGCCCGGTTTTTAGGCTTTTACTTTAAACTCTAAACGTATTCGAACGGAATATGAAGAAATATCTAGCACGTAGATGAAGCTCGGTTCTAGTTGAATGACCAGCCTAATCCGCTGTACTGTCAATAAGACGCAAATCCAGTTTGCTCTATCCATAAATGTGCATTCATTGTTTGTTGATAGGGACGGGTTATTCAAGCCATAATTGTGCATCGGTTACTTTTTAAACTTCGAAAATATTGGACTTTTTAAAATGCTCTTTATCCCATGCAAGCTCTATATATTAAGCTGCGGAAAACACACATTTATATTTAAATTACATTTCTACTGATTTACTTTCTTAGAGTAGGGCGGTTTTTGACTTTTAAGAAGATGCTTCGCAGCTAGACTCAGCCACACAGCCACCACACATTCAGGGAAGCCCAAGCCGGTTGCTTCATTTTAATGGGACTCGTAATTGGCGCGCCTGCCGAATCCTGCTGGATCCGAACGCATAGCCTTACTGCTACGTGTCGCTGAGTCATTTGTCCTAGCGTCGTACCGGTATTAGTCGTTTCTTAATCATATATAACTGGCTCATCGTCCAATGCTATGCATGTTATGACCTTGAAGATGGCAGGGTATTCTCTCAGAAATACCACTTCCTTAACAAGTCACCACAAATCGAGGTGGTTGTTGGTCTACTAATAAAGTACAGATAGCTGACTCTTGCATTATAAGTATGGATAATGTTTACAGTAAAAGTCCTTATAGACGATCAAGAGTTCATCTCATGCCGGCTGGCTGAGTTTATAATTACAGACAGTGAGCGGATTAGTAAATTCGCAATATTTTTGGCCTCATCAGCACGAAGGTCAATTTTGTAGTTCTACCTTCTGTTCTAACAGAGAAAATTGCATGTGTTATTCGCACAAGCGAAGTTGCTTAGAATGAAAATAACATCCTGCAATGCAAAATGTGCCAACCTCCTCTTGATTTGTTTCAAGTAATTAACCTATAGATTAATGCCCGTGTGCTCTGGTTTCCAGAAACCGTAGATAATCCGTGGCTTAAGACTAATTTGTGCAGACTGTCTGAACGTACGGCCAGATTCGCCCTACCTTGGTGATATCATTGATCGTTTTCCTTTGAAATGAACGAGCTTGTGCGCCGCTTCTCTTTTGTACGCAACGCGGTAGTTTCATGAATGTGTATAAAGAGCTGACGGGAACAATCGAAATAACTGTTAACATCCTGTTAAAATAACATTATTGCTATAGTAAAATTTATGAAGGAAAATCCCGCACGAAGTGACCTTTCTGCTCAAACACGTAGTGAACTCTGTTGTAAGATTGTAGGCTATTATTCAAGTCAAACAGGGCCTCCTGTGTGAAAATACATGAATAACTTAGGACTTTGAAATATATGTACTTAACACTAACACTTCCTGTAGTACTTGGGGATATGTTTAACTTTATTCATTGTTGCAGTGACAATTGCAAATAAGTGATTTACTTAGACGACTATCATTTATTTGATGTTTCACACGGAAGCTGGTTGCATTAATGCTACAGACAAGAGACAAACCTATTTCAGGTAATTGAGCTTACTGCTCTAGCTGTACTTTAATTTACAGTGCACCAGCGAACGTCAGCTTCCCGTTTCAAATTGGATAACATTTGCAAATTGAGATAATTAATCCGGTTCATATGGTTCCTGATCATTAGGGTGAGTCTGAATATAGGCTTCAGTTGGCTTGCTGAAAATTCGCATTTCGCAACTATTGTTAATGCTTAAGCTGTTTAATAGTAACGTGCATTTAACTGGATAGTGAGCAGCGCTACATAACATCAAGTAACAGTCCCGTTGGTTTTTATCGTACCACGTATCTCAGTGATCTTAACAACGCACTGGTTTTAGTCGCGTTGCAGGTCCTAGATCTACAACAGCCAGATGGAATTTGCATCGATGACGATTCCCGAAAATATGAAATGATTGTACAGGGCTAATGTGAGCGAGTGATGGCTGAATGACTCTATCCAGATGAAAGTGCCATCGCTACCAATACGTCACTAGTATGCATTATTTATCCCATTATTTCTAAATTTTCGGAGTATTTCTTGATCCACAAGTAAAATTGCTATGCTCTGTTAACAACTCACCATGAGTTGTCCTTATTCGTATAGTGAGTAATTGCGCAAGTGAACGTAAGTGCTTCCAACGCATTGCAAATCTATTCTGAAAAAAAGAATTCGTCATATTCTACACTGTATAGAAATAAAGAGGCTGCTTTCAGTCTGCAAACCATTTTTTAGACAGCATACAAGGCATGTTTTGCTAGTTACTACTGTCTATTCCATAACTGAAGCAATTCCAAAATCGTAAGAAATGTTGTGACCAATTAGGTAATGTATTTTTTGCATAACCGCTGATACATTGGTGCTGGATTCAGTGAAGGACACTTTAGAGCTCAGGAGATAAGCAACATTATAATTCACGAATTTATTGAATCTTGCACTACATGTGTGTGCAGTCATTCTACTTTGTATCCCAAAGCTATAGATGCACTTGCCTATTCGGACGGAATTTCCTATCCAAATCCGAGTTATTTCATCCGATCACTTGCACATTGTTCATAGCTAGTTTAAGTCTTGGCTTTGCCAAGAAGAAACTTTCTAATATTCAAACAGCGTCATCTCGCCCTTGGATATCAACAATGAACGTTTTAGATTATTGATATAACTTACGCTTAACCATTTGATTGGGGAAGATACGGTGCAGACCTAATGTGTTGGATTCCATTTTGTGCGTGAAAAGCGAATCGATAGGATGTGAACTGTGATCCGTTATCCGATACAATTGTTTCTGTCAAGCCTTACGGTCTGTTTGTTGGAAATCGCATACCTACCTTCCAGAACAAGTCAAATTGTTTACTTTCTGAGCGCATTTGACTTTGATCTTTGAGGAATACTGTTTTATTACGAACATTTCAGGGTTTGGTCTGAAGCCGTGACTCCAATTCCAGATGCTTCTCATACGGTGAAATTACCCATGAAGTAAGTCACTCGCGACATAGCACACAAGTGATCAAACGCAATTCATCAATAATATTGCGGAATGAATGGCCGATTTTTCCCACGCGTATATCACAGTAATTTCGAGAGTAACTGTGGAAAACAGGCAGTTGAGAAAGTTTAATAGATGGATTTGGTTTTAACTGCTCAAACCCAAGGTCTTTTTCTTAATGAGCAACCATGTCTTATAGCTTGATTGATTGGCGCGAAACCTCGTGAAGACCAATGTCAGACAATACCTCTACTACAACACGGTGAACTGCATCAATGTGTCGAATATCGGAGGCAAACAGTGATATGTAAATTAATTAAAGGATTTCTCGAGATGAGAAGCGATCAGAGGAACTAGGAAAAGCAATGTTAATGGGTTTATGATCCGTAAGTATAGTAAAAGCATGTATTTTAGTGAGCCATTTGCTCACAGTTGGATAAGCTTAGGCTCATTAGTTTATATGCAGATATACGTGACAATGCATCAGCCACAGTTTTCTTGGGATCGTCAGCGTAACGGAAGTGCACGCAATTAGGTATGAATCTGTTGTATTAATTGGCAATGCCGAGGAATCGGCATACGATTCTGACAGGTGGTAGCATGTGGTAGACTATGATCGTTTGGGTATCATCCGGAAGAGCTTTGATGTTATCATCTTTGATCCTGCGACCCAGAAATTCAACGATTGGCTCACCAAAACTTGCATTTGTCAGGATTGTTGGCTATTCCGTGATGTGTATAGCGTACAAAAAGCATTGGGGTTTAGGACATATGTTCATCAGGGTTTGCGCTTTCCTGCAAAACAGTGTTTACGTCAGCTTAGCTACCTAATCTCTTTTAATGGATTCCAATTCCAATAGAACATTTGTATTTTAAGATGGGTTGTGCATATTTATTTGTTCGTGTCTATAGACCTTCGCCTTACATCTATGTCTATTATACCTAACTGAACGCCTACAATTTGCTTAATATTTTCCAAATGTTCTAATGTTTGCTTGAGCCAAGAAATTGTAGTATTAACGGCTAATGCACTTTGATCCGTTGGACATAATATCCTTGAGTAAAACTAAAAACCTTGAAAATAAAGCAACATGTATATGTCATGTTTGCTTTCACCGATTTCGCTACCAAGTTAATTGGTTATTTTTACATCATGTTGGGTTGTTGTTAGTAGATTTCTGATAGCTTCACTTTTTAAATACATTCGCATAAAATGTTTAATGTTACCGCCAGTAACACTCATGTCATTACAACGATTTATGCAGAATACACCAGTTATTTAATTGACTTAAATTCGAATGAACATAGTTACTTCGCAACCGTTTCCATGCTGATTGACTAAGGTTTATTATTTCTCATGAAGCCACAAGAAGATGAAGCATAATTCTTGGCCGTCGACTTATACCATCATATCTAGGTACAAATATGTATGACAGTCTCTCAAGTAATATTTTTGCAGCCTTTTAACGTGCTTATATGGAAGTTAGCTTGTCCAGACAGAGCAGCTTGCACTATTGCTGAATATTGCAACCAAATATTGGTTCTTAAGGAATAGTAAGAACACCAACTACTTTTTGTCTAACTTCACACAAATAGTCTACCGTCTACCACAGAATATGATGTGTGCAGCGTTTCATATTTCATTTACGGAGTACATTTGAGTAAGTGTTCAACTCAATCACATTTGCTGAGAAGCGCAAATAATAAAACAACATCCGAATTACACGGAGCGTTCTGTACTTGTAACGCCTAATTGCTCTTCAATTGGAACAACCGTTTATTTGCTGTAGTAAACAGATTCGGTCTGTTACTCTCGGAAGCATTTGCTCCTCGGGTTGGTTTCCATCCAAGGAAAACCTAGCGATTTAGCTCAAGCTAACTTTGCGGCATTTTGAAAGGTCACTTAGCAGCCAACAACGTCTTAAACCTAAAGAATCAAAAATATTTTCGGCTGAATGGCAAGGGCTGATGTAACAATAATTATGTTATCATAATTTAGGTCCGGTTAGCACGAATGTCTTGTTATTATCAGTGACTTTTGGTAAAAAATATAGAACAAAATATTGTATATCTGTAGATTAGTAAGCTTAACACCGGGGAGTGTCATACTACTAGATTATAAATTAATTTACCACGTCATTTTTAGCATACAAACAATCGCAATGCATGTGTTAAATAGTACGGTTATGTGAAAGCAATAAACCAGGGCTGTGTCTGGGTGAGAAATTTTGAGATAAACCCACATATATTAGTGCGCTCTACCTCATATCAGAATTGTTGTCATTTGTCTTGCAATAGCGGATTAGATTGAAAAACATTTCTTACTGTGTTTTCAATTCCGAATTATAACTCTTTTATGTGCTTTGATGAAAATGTCTACAAAATATCCAACACTACATGTGTGACTACATGTTATTTCGCCAGTTATTTGTTTGCTTGCACGTGTAATTTTACGTAAACTTTGTATCCACAAACAATCATTTTTGTGTTCCTTAGTTTTCTTGTGACATGACACATGTTTTCTTGTTAACCATAACTAAATGGAAGGCATTTTCTCATACTTGGTATTTTTCTTGTGTATATTCAACTGTTACGGTATGTCAGCTTTCCTTGTCTCTTGAGTTTTAAACAATGATACTCTTATCAAGGAGGACCTTCATGTGCCTCATCAGCTTTATAATATTTTGCTTGTCCATGGGCTAGTTTAAATCAATAATCTAGGAGCAAACGAAATTGGAACACAATTTTATTTTCAGATGTTAAATTAATTATATTGTAGTACAATTTCCTAATCGTAAATTTGCTCATTCATAAATTATGCTGGGTTTTATCATAACAAATATTTCCTACTGATTAAAAATTCGGAAATATTTTCTCCAACCACAATAAAAGGTTTGAAGTAGGTGTTGCTGCAACCCTCACCATGTCAAAATGCGCTTCAACGTTTCTCTGAAAAGTAATTATATCTAGTCTGGTTTTACAGTGAACACATGAGTAGCACAATTTGCGCGCTCGACAGACGCACAGAACCAAACATTTTCCTCAATCTTTGACCACAGCCATTGTATTTATTATTTCACCATAAATTTCGAAATTATGGTGTCAGAAGAAGGAAGTATAAATGTGTTATGGGCGTTTTTACTACCCATTTCAACAGTAGACAAAAATACGTGAGATTTATCTAGCAGAATGGATATTTTTATTATTTGTTTCAGAAGACTGTGGCGCACCATATTATTGTACTGATTTTGCTGTCTCAACATGAGTATCGAGGTCCATGCAAATATAGTTATGGAAAATCGAAGCACGTGTTCTCCATGTGGGATCGTATAACTGCGATTTGATAGTAAAACGTAACGCGTTTTGCCTCGAGCGTTTTGTCAGCAACTGCGTCACAAACTGTTATCACGCCTAAGCTATACTATTCTTCGGAATCCATTTTACAGTTTTGGGAGTTTGCACGTAATAGCACTATTATTCCCAAGGAAATACGTAACATTTTGCTGCGCAACATCATGCTGTTGGCTTTTCGGAAATTTGGTAATCCCTCATTGATGATTCAGCAGACGTACCTTAGTTTCATATTTTCCTTTACATATTGCGGCACAGTAGGTGAAATTTTCACCTTTAACTTTGGGTGAAAATAAGAAATGACCTGACAACTGTTAATAATACTTTTTCCCTTAGAGGTAATGAGGTTCGGATAAAAATATACTGCTGTTTTTTACTCCGACGCGCAATATTTTGCTTGTCTTGTGAATATACCCTAAGACAGGAAAGATATTTTGAAATATTTGTATGAATAAATATACCAAGAAGAACCGTTTCTCATGATTGTGTTAAAAATGCTGCAACAGTCCTCAACCAATACTTCAGTTTGCATACTTTGGAACTCCAGTAGGCGAATCACGTGACTAGTTTGTTGGGCAAAAATAATTTGGGTTGGTTAATTTTAGGCTTGCTTTATCGGGTTAGTTATGAGGACAATTATCTTTCGGTGAGTTACTCGTTGCTTAATCCTTAATTACTCTCAAGTTTCGCACAAGTATGTTACAATTCCCCAAATTTGTTACTTGTTTACCTATGCAATTTATTCGTGTCACCCCTATCCGCTGAGCAAAGGTAAGGTGACGGTGTAATATTAAGCACCATTTGCGCACATTGTCATTTGAGCAGACGTCTTCGTTCACAAAATAGTGATACAAATCGCTGTTTACACATTGCAAAACAAGGACTGTAAGTCTGCGGAATTCATTGGGATTGTATGAAGCAGACGAATCAAAATATGACGTCGCAGCAGTTCAGAGGTTTCCGGCTAATTGGCTTGAGAATTGCTGTGTAAATACAGCAAGTAAATGGATTGATGTGTACCAGAGATGACTTGAGATAAAATTGGCATATTTCTCCGCAAGGAAAGCCAGCGCGGTATGGGAGGAGACAGACATATGTTCCAGATATTCATGGAGGTTTAAAGAATGCTTTGGAGTGGTCGATCTGTCAAACTACAGGCAAGGAATAAAGGACTAGGAATAATAAATATATAGCCGGGTCTAAATAGATTGAATGTGCTTCTCTATGAAAACGTTTTCTGGGTACCTGTTTAAATTCAGCTTAGTGTTTAAAGGTTTCCAACTGCAAATACATCTCTTTTTGAGTTGTATCCTTTTGGCTTAAACTTGAATGAGCCATCAGATTATTCATTAATAAAACTTTGTCCTGTACATAAAATATGCTTTTTGGGACAAAATATATGCGTTCGCTGGGTGTGAGGAATCCCTCGTTAGTTGCAACGTGATGTAATATACAAAGTGTTAAGGGAGCAATAGAACAACGCCACAGTAGGAATTAACACGCCAAAGCTTGGCAATACCGTGTTATCGTTTGTGCGGATTAGTTAAGTCCAAACATATACGTAAGTGAAAACAGCGTCTGTGGACCAGACTTACTATCTCGTTTAGATCCGTTTACCTCGATTTCATAGAGGAAAGTTAGCACACTGTTTTCTGCGATTTGTCGACACTTATTGAACGAAAAACACATCAGTAACGTAAGCGTTGCGACGCACTTTGGAATGATTTTAAATGCTTAACGTGGGTCAAATAATTACAGAAAATAAAATAACGTCAACATGTTCACAAATTAAAAAAAGAAAAATTAAGCAGGCGATATTTTAGTTGTTGCAACTAGGTGGTCAGTTTCAACTTGTGATCTCTCAAATCTGCTTTATAGCCATTTTACGAGAGATGGCTAGATTTACGATCTAAATTTTTTCTAGTTCTAATAAGTCAGAATCCGATCGCTGCATAGATGGCGATAACTTCCACTGTAAATACACTGCGATTATCGATGCTTTGAAGTGGTTTTTATGATTTGTTTTCTAAAGTTGTGCGCGTTAGTAGGCCTGCGGCGTACAAGTACAACTTTGCAGCTGTCCGCGTTGCACGGATATAGAAGTATGTATACAAGTTTAAAGCAGGTCTAATTCTCACAGCAGCAGATTTCAAGCAGCAAGACTATTGATCGTCCGCCACCGCTTGATGTCCGAAGCAAAAGCGGAAAAGTTGTCTAGTTGATGCGCAAGGTCATTAATGAAGAATATGATTAAGGCGGCCAGAACACTGACCACTTTGGATTATCTCAGGCTACATCATTATGATCAGGAAATGTTCGTAGAACTCGAATATGAAGCCGCAGCTGTAGAAGAAAGTTCCCGATCCATCCAAATACAGGATTTAATATATGTATGTTTTCTGCTTTGGAAGAAGTGTGCGGTGTTCTAATCAACCGAGTGCTTTAGAAAGGTAAGGTGGTTCACAACAATATCGGACCTACCATCCGCTATTTCTTTCCGACTGTCGCGCTCAACCCGTATGTAGGTGATACACGACCCATGCTGACGGACAGGGTTGTAATTGTGCTATAATGGCAGAAGAACTGTGCTTGCATATTTATGCTCCAGATATGAGTTATTCAATCAGGTTTGATAGCATTAAGAGGGGATCTGCGGAGGATAGATGGCGAGTGCCGAATTGCTACCACCCTTAATATTCCGGGTAATGTTACACTGCTTCCACGTGTTGGGGATCTGCTTATCTTCCAGGCATCTCAAGGTAAAAGGAGATGAAACAGATGAAACAATGCCTCATCTGTAAATATAACTGAACGAATATCTACGTGATGCAGAAACCAGCGGCAAAATTCAAGCCGCTTCCCCGGATCGCATGGGTTCAAAACCTGCACTTGAAGTGCACGCGATCTCTAAAATTTTCGTTCCAGTAATATCCGGTGTACCGCATATCGGGTCGTGTTACAGTGCTGTGCGATCCGACGAATGCTGAGATCGGGAGTTTTTGACTCCTCACTGATTACAGCGCCAGCTGAACAGTCGTCCGTGGTGAGGCGAGGCGGTCCGGTTCTTTTCATGTCACACACTCTCAGTTTGCTCGAACTTCTTCACTAGTTTAACAGCACGTACCGGGCGGTGACGGGACGCATTCTTGCGTCAATTGCATTGTATTTTTCCTGAAGCTGATGCGACATTTATAACGCATTCACTGTACGGCCAAATTATCAGCACGCGCTGAGTAACAGGAACGTTACGTGATCCCGACTACATTGTCTGCTCTTGCTCCATTACTTTTGATTCAATAACATTGACAAGAATTGCAATGTCTAAACTCGTCCTCAGCTGAGCTGCCATTACGTGCGCACATGCACGTCGCAGTTTCGCCGCTACTTCGCCGCGTAGCCAGCGAGACACACCGAGATAACCATCGATCGCTCCAACGGCTACGGGCAGCCTTGACCTGCACTCAGAGCGAAGTTAGCTGAGAGCCGGAAACACGTTGTGGCTCGCTCGCTGATCAACAGCCTCATGTCAGTGTGTCTTTAGGGGTTAGGCTTTTCTTCAGCTTAGCCCTGCACTAAATCACTCGTCCGCCGAGAATTCCATACGTCCGTACCACTAAGGTTAGAGAGAAATTCATGTATCTGCACACGTAGTACTATGTTGCCAATTTCGCTAAACATTGGATGGCTATCGGATGTTGGGGACAACAACCGTAAATGACCGGCGTCCATCGTATGCAAGCCACGGTAGGTAAATGAACGCTACTCGGCCTTTTTCTGTCAGACTAACTTTATGTATGGTGGTTTTTTTGTCATAAGTTTCTGAACCTAATGTTAAAGAAAACTTTAAGGTGAGTTGCAAATACGTATATGCTTTCCAAGGAAATTAGTTCCAAGTACCAAATTAAACTAGGCCATACCCTGAGGGGTAATCCAAATGGATAAACTTGTCGTCTGATGTAAGTTTGAATATGTAAAAGCCTAGATTGAGCAGCAGCATAATTCACCAAATTATTTGAATTAACACGTCTGTTCTTCTCATCCATTAATTACCCGTTACTAGATTGCGTATGTATAATGTAATTAGGCAGAATTCCAATACGATTGAGCTTCTACCTGAAACTAACACAGAGTGGTACTAATTGTAGCAGTACTTGCGAAATAACATTACATTTGATGTGATTTCCTGTAGGTAAACTGTAGTAACTGCCCGGAACCTGCTAGCAATACTTTCGTATTTGCAATGTTAAACAAAGCTATATTTTAAACACACTGCTGCTCGTCATAAACAACCCAGTGACTGTGCAACAACAGCTTTTGATTGGAGTAAGCTTATGTTTCACTATTTCCGGACTATCGAAGTCCAGCTCAGGCTTTCAGTTTTGCGTTCGGATAGCCATATGCAAGATAAAATCCGGTTTTAGTAAATAGTTTTTGCTCACAGCTGCTAACTAATCGGGACGGCAAACACTTGAAACTAATTGTATCTGTCGAACGAGCCTATTTTTACTAATCAATAATTCACGATGTACTACATTACTATTTATCTCCACTGCGACCCACCAAAGTTTATTTTAAATATAACGGTCCTAGGATGAACATCGGCATATTTCATCTTGTGTGAATAAATCAAAAAAACATGTGGCGAAAATGTCTACTTCTGTGGCAGCGCTGATCTATTAGCAGTGCCGGAAAGCAAACGAAAGAGCTTTATCGCAGAACCTCAATTTTCTGAAGTTCCTACGAACAAGTGATATGTTCCAACCTTAAAAACCGCATTCGTCAAAACAGGTTGTTGATTATCGTTACTATTTTAGTGTCAATACAAAGTGGAGCATACGTGTAATATGCTCTGATTACAACGTGTCCGCTCTCACATGAGCATCAAGGCACACAAAAAGGAAGTGCGTTAGGTTTAATGCATGAGTGCTCCAAATGTTACGGTTCTAATAACTAAAATACAATGTATGTTATAAAACAGAAGTTGAATTCAAATGCAACTGGTTCCTTCGTGGCATTCACACATAATCTTGTTAGAGCTCATGGTTAGCGACATCTGGTGTCGGATTTGCTTGTCACTGTGGCCTCCACAGGGCAGTTACCATATGCCTGCGCCTACAGCGGGACCATCGGTGGCTTGCGCTTTACCACCCGCAGCTCCATCCACACACGGCATACAAAGTGTAAACCCAGAAGATTAAGACCGGGAGGCGTGTGGATGGCAGCTGGGTTTCACCAACGGAGCTGGCCCACTAAACTTCACAGGCAAATATATGCACGCTGCATTTGGGAATCAGTCACACACAAGGCTGTGGCTGGAACTTAGTCCGCTCCACACTAAGTGCATGGAACCACTCTTCGAGCATAACACGGTCAGGTGGCCCGTGCACCCCGTCCTCTCCAGCAGCCGCACCGTGGATGACCATTAACAATCAAACACATGAAATGTGATGTCAAAGAAAACAGGTCAAATAAACCGTGCGGATATGCCGCTAAAATGTATTTGAAACAAGTAGATAGGCAAAATAGCGGCGATATATAAAGATGGCAGAAAAAAAGATCAAAACACCTAGGTAAGAAGAAGAAAAATAAGCAAAATTAACCACCTTTAGATTAAGCGAATGGTGCAAGTTAATAGATAATTCAAGTAGCTCTAATTTTCGATAACAAAAGGGCATTAATGCAAGGTATCAAACCAACCAGTTAGAGCGCACACACCAATTGAAACAGCGCTTGGTGAGGAAAGAAAGTGGTGGTGAGCAAAACACTGTATTGTTCATCCATGAAGGAAGGGACGGAAATATGAACACAACATTCCTGATATAAACGTTTCCAAAATATCTATCGGCTTTTAGCTGACGGTGTCTGAGTGCGCACTTTGTTACTTAATGTAGAGAAGCAAGGAAAACGCGTAATTTTGAGCAACGTTGAATCAATGACAAATCATGGCATAATAAAGCAAAACATTTCAGCGTGCGATAGGTTTGGGAATAAAATGAAAGCACAGTTTTGAGCGTGAAAAGTGCTGAACGTTTTGTATTTTCCATGGAGAACTCAGCGTAAGCTACAGATTTGCAAGTAGCTTTCCACTAGTTTGGCGTTAAAATTCCCCGTGTGTTACACTTTAAATTACTGCATGATGGGATCACATGACATATCCATTTAGCATAAATTTAAAATTCATGCGAAAACATAACAGACAATTTTAGGGTTGCACGACTGCTTTTCCTTGTAATACATATCTTTAAACACGCAAATTGCAGATATGCGGACGAAGGCTTCATAAAATCTGACCCATCCACATACGACTTGATTAGGTTAAACCAGTGTAGCACGGCATATAGATAATAACGTGCGAAATCCGACCCCACGGGAAGCTGGTATTTGCAGACGTTGTGTCACTCAACACACTCAGGATGTTCAAAATAGGACTGTGCACATTGCGGATTCCGGTCAATTCTCCAGACAGTCTTTTTTACCATAAATCCCAAAGTTAATAAAAGGTAATCAGTGATGCTTCCTCGATCTCCGTCAGTATATTTGTGCTTTTTTTTACTCCTTGTTTCAATTGTCTAAGCCATAGCTCAATGGCGCATCTTGCTAAAATAAAATAAGCTGCGCCAATTTTATCCAAACATTTTAAGCAAAACTTCTTGATAAAACGAGTATAAAGATATTTGGTTAGAGCACTTTCGAACGTTATGTTTGATTATATTGTCAACAAATATGCTAAAGCTAATCTACGCGACTGGATACCGGTGAACAGCCCCGCATGCGTTCGATTCTACTTCGAACCCCTATTAGGTTAATACGCACCGAATGAAGACAAGGTGTCTTATTCATCTCCATCTATTATGCTTCTAATGACTGCAGTCGGGAAATTACCAAAGATAGTTTCTACTACCATCTTTCATCTCTTCTCTCTCTGAAGGACATTACTGACAAAATCCTTGTTGCTAATTAATTGAACACCCAAGTGATTCGTCCTCAAGATACTAAACAACACGGGAGTGCGCTTCGGAGTCGATGCACGCCAAACAGAAAATAGCTATGGATTATTGCAACTGTGCACCGACCACAACATTTGCCTTAGCGGCACTGCTTTCCAACACCAACGTTCACATAACGGCATATAGTGCACAATGAATTATTCAAAGTCCTGGAATCAAAATTATCCTATTGACAACAGCTACAGATGGAGCATATCAGTCCAAGACCGCCAGATAATTTGGAGCACATGCCTGGATTCTGACGATGTTCTAGCACGCGCAATCTAGAACTCACTCTTCCCACTTCAAAGAAGCGAATTTCTTCTAATTTTCTAACATTTAACTTGAGCTCGCAGTCTGCCGTTCAACAATAACATAGCGAACTAACCAACGCATTGTTAGTGATAAATAGGGTAGATGAGCCAAACGCTGACTGGGATGGTCTCACTTGTGCTATTACGAATGCTGTTGGTGCTTGCTGTGGACCCGACTTCAGACGTGCGAAATGTAAATGGATCTTTGCAGCATCGATCCGTTTAGTCGATCTCCTATCAGAAGACTTCAAGTTCACCTGGAATGTTGGTGGGTTCTAAATGCTTGTGAGATGAAAAAGCCAGTGTTATTGGAAGCAGCCGAGTACTATTCTAGCTCACCCGAAGCAGAGATCCGGAAAAACCATCAGTTAGGGAGACAATAACTATGAAAAATAGATTGTTAATACGTTGTCATCGTTCTCGGCTAGACCGTTTGGCTAAAGATTTTGAAGAGCATTTCAGTAGGACAAATACCGACAAATACCGCATAGCGAATTACCTGAGCATATGTGGGAAGTAGATGTAAGATATGCCACTTCGGAAGACATTCGCCATGAGCTTCCCGTGTTAAAACAAAACAAGGCTGCTGGACCAGATCAAATTTCCCCACTTTTGCTAGCATAATATTGAATACTGAATACTGTATCATAGAGCAAGTGGAAATGAGTTCTGTACAACTCTTCGAAATATCGTGGAAAGCTTTATAAAAATTGTCAGCAGTGAATATCTTCATCGTTCGCATGTAACATTTAAAATATCTGACTCACTGTATTACACGACTCACAAATGTGACATGTCATTATAATTGTGCGATCGTTCTCTGAATCGAATACTGATAAAATATAAGTCTAACAACGTTTTGAACTGCTGCACAGAAGTTGCCTCTATCACATGTTCAGGCAAACTGTTCCAAATATATTCCACATTCCGATCGATGCACAGTGGGTCGGGAACACGTTTCACATCCGGCACTACAAGAATTATCTGTGTCCGCATGGGCTGCATGTCCCTTGTAAGTGCAGCATTGGCCTCATCATAAGGAACTCACCGAGATGTATTGTACGGTAGGGCATAAGGACGGCGACTCGCACCGGACTGTAGGACAAGGCGTAGAGCCCTATTTTATCGCCCCG
The DNA here is from genome assembly GCA_944474145.2 of Dicrocoelium dendriticum. Lineage (NCBI taxonomy): Eukaryota > Metazoa > Platyhelminthes > Trematoda > Plagiorchiida > Dicrocoeliidae > Dicrocoelium > Dicrocoelium dendriticum. The sequence goes on from OX104069.1 coordinate 102,085,719, forward strand.
GTCTTCAAACTTCAAGCAAAGTACAATGGGATGAGCCTGGTAGCAACGTGTTCCATCCGTTCGATATTTTGTGCTTTGCCTCGGGTAATCGAAAAGCGGGTGGGCTAACCGTACTGTAGCATTGGTCAAATGATGGAAGAGAAGAGGCGAGTGGCAACCTCTTCAGAACATGTATCGAAGCTACTTTTGAGCTCCCAAACCAAGCGCAGTCCTTTACAATGTAGCCTGTTCGTTTTGTCCACGGACTTCAAATTGTAACGCGAAAGTGCACCTCGCTTTTTCACAAAGTGCGTGGGATATAGCAGTTGGCCGTCGAGAGTATAGGTTCAGCTATAAGCACACTTCCCCAGGTACATAAATACAGATTTGGTTGGATTGACCGAAATAGGCTTCGGAACAGGCTTCACCACAGAATATTTCCAGTCAATTGGCAACGAACCTTCGGACATCAACCTGTCGAAAAGATCAGTCACGAAAAAGCAGGTGATCATCGATGGTGATTTGAGAACCGGTGGGTGAATCCCATCAAGTCCGGCAGCTTGGGGCCGTCAAGTGTGGCGAGTAGCTGACATATATCTACAACGCCGCATTCCAGACTGTCAAGCTCATTAAAAGCGGTACACGTTGAACTCGGAACAGAAACTTGGCCATGCACAAATACAGAAACGTATTGCGCTGACAACGCGGACTCGCGCTCAATGCTGGAGTTTAGGGACTGCCCATCCGAGCCCTCCAACACTGACACATCACCTGCTGGCTTCAGGCGTCGCATCACTTAAGCACAGATTCGCTTTGAGGCTGTCTCCGCCGCGAGTACCTGCTGCTCTCGAAATATCGGCGTTTATTCCTTTTTGCTCTGTTGCAATGCTTCCGCTGACTTTTATACCCTTCATAATCATTGGCAGAGTCAGTGAGGAGGAACTTGCCCCACATACTGCACTGCCTCCGAGCAAAAGTTACATAATACTTGTCAAACCAATGAGGGTTAATCGGTTCAACGTACCGATAAATCAATGGCACAAATTGCGAACACATTGATATCAATCTCTCTGTTATAATAATCCAACAGCCTTCCACAGATGCAGCTTTTGACAGAGACAATTTCAGTTGGCTCGCTACTTGAGCTAAACTCTCGAAGTCCGTTTTCCAGTAGTTGTGATCTGGTTCCAGCAGACGTGAAGACGGCAAAGGTAATTTCATTTCAGCTATTAGCACTGAGTGGTTGCTAGTAGCCAGGGGCTCTATGATCCGAACGTCACTCACTCGTTGTTCGTAGTTCGTTAACATCAGGTCGTGACAGGACGGCGTTGAGCATGTCGTTATGCGTGTGGGCTGGCATATTAGTTGCGATGAATCAGTTTCAATCACCAGATCCACGAACTTTACTTCAACCTCACTATATCCAGGCATCAAATGTACATCAGGTCATCACGACAGTTAAATTCGCCCATAATTAGAAAGTGTGCAATACTCATGTGGGTTCGAAAATGGGGCAGCCAATCCAAAATACGGCTCAGGTGGCTGCAATAAACTACGCCCACAAGCAGTTATCCGTGCCTGAGGCGGATGCAGCAACAAAGAAGCTCGCACAATCCATCGTAACCTCGGTAGGTGCTCACAAATATCCCACGTAGGGAAGACTGGATATAAATAAGACACTACCCTCGGCATTCTCTAGTATATAGCATCGGAAGCACGAGTAATAGTTGAGTTCAAGTTCTTGGGTTTATAACTATGAATCCAGCCATGTCTCTGTGAGTTCCACTACGTCTGGCCGCTCAGAAGCAACGTATCAACTAATACCATCGCGCTTGCTCACCACACTGCAAATGTTTGTGAAGGCTACTCGCAAGCCGAAGCAGGAGCCACTGGGCTTGCTTGAAATGTGTGCTGCCTGTTTATGCCAATTGGCTGATTGTTGGAAACCAGCCTGAAATTTAAGATACCAAGACTTGTTGGTGATTATTTTGGCTGAACTTGCTACTTTCTTTAACACGATTTGGGACACTAAAATAATGCCTTCAGACTGCTGGCTATTAACTTTCGTCCCCAAATGTAAGATGGGCCAGCGTACTTGTTGCGAAAATCACTGCGGCATTAGCCTTAGTTCCATTGCCTCAAATCCTCTCTGTTAGCATCATTCGACTATTTACTTATCCCCGTGAAGACAGAAGCGCTGAAAACCAGGCTGGCTTCCACCCTGGCCGTGGTTGCATCTACCACATATCTGCTGTTCTCCATTTTTAGAGCAAAGTGGCACATATGGACGACCCGCTATTGCGATTCTACTTGACTTGGAAACTGCTTTTTTCTCTGTTGACCGGGCAGCTTTTCGCACTGTCTATCAATGAAGGGCGTACCAACTAAACGCCTTTACATTTCATAGTCTGTCTACCGTAGTTTCCGAGACCATGTAAGTGTTTACGACAATATTTGTCCTGAGTTCATCAAGGCAAGTGGTGTTGACTAGTGTTATCCTATACCTCCTTTCATTTTCAACGTCCTGATGGAAATGACCATGAACGACTCGGTTCTTTCCGAATATTCTGAAGTGGAATTGCCGCCAGGCGACAGTCCGATGAATCTGGAGTATGCGATTGGGTCTGATGCGACTGCTTTGCAAACACTATTGCACAGATTTGTGCCCTGAGCTGAAAGATTCGGCTTGTAGTTTGCACCTTCAAATTGCAAAGTATTGTTGCAGGACTGCCCCGAAGAAATACCGGTTTCATAATTTCCGTACTGCTAATGGAACTGGTTGATCCGGTTACCTCCGTTGGTAGATCCTCCGAAGCTGGTAGTTACACCAACGAAGTGATTACTTCTCTACCAGCAAAGCTTGTGTGGCTCTTCAGCCATTTAACCATTTATGAAGTCGTCAGGGTATCAGCATGTCAGTAAAAGGTAGGGTGTATAACGCTAACATAAGGCCAGTGTGACTATATGGATCAGAGATTTGACAAGCTCACAGTGAGGATGTTAAACGCTTGGCGGTGTCTGAGCACCGGTGATTGCGTGGTATTGCTTAAGTATGGTAAGAAAACAGTGTAATTATTGATGAGGTCTGAGAGTTGTGCTTATCGCAAGAAACCCTCTGGTGCCTATCGATTGTTTGCTAAATATTTGTCGCTTGGCTTGGCTAGACCATGTCCTCCTAATGTATAATAATCGGCATCCTCGGTGCGCATTACACGCTGTGGCCGCAACAATTTGGACAAAACCGCTTAGTGGCCGGTATACGAAGTTGATTAGATGGTTGAATAAATTGGCTGCTCGGCTTGGCCCGGCGGATGCGAGCTGTCTTCTTGGATAAGGGCCAAGGAATGATGCAAACCAATGGTTGGAGACCGTGTCACACATGGCGCAATCGTGAAGTCAGTGGGGTTCTGCATTCGGTTTATGGCATCCGTCTGTTAATTGTCATTCCATTCTGAATGGTCTAACACATTCGATTCGTGTTTCTATTTTCTCTTCATGCTATTTTCACACAAGCCCACCATCCTAATTTTTATTTTATTGTTATGCTTACGATGTGAGTTGTGGCAACTTGATCCACTGCACTTTGTTGCTCGTTTAACATTTGTTCAACTGAACTGGACTGGAATGAAATTCATGAGAAAAAGTTGCAAAATATATTAACTGATTGCAGTGAAACTTCCTGGTTTCAGATACTAGCACAACAATCCAAACCAGAATGGCTCAGTCAAAGTTCTTAAAAACCAAATTATGATATTGGACTATTTACTTAGAAATAGTGCAAACTGGTGCAGTCCGCGATATATGTGGTTATTTTCCTTAAATACCTGCGTTGACTGTCCAGAACGTGTGCTCAGGTAGCTTCAAAATCTATTGTAAAATAATCAGCTTTACACATTTTGCTCAAATTTCTGAAGGTATACAAGTCAAGTCAGCTCAAATGAGCTTGATGCATCCAAATAGGTACATTTCAGCACTTTACAATATCCATACGGATGGGCTAAAATTACATTAACATAACTTAAAATTTGTAGAAATGGAAAAGACACGGTGTACAATTGCATGTTTGAATAAACGGTCAGTAAAAACGAGTAACAATTATACATTTCTGGGCAGTATATTCAAAAGCGGCAGTCTATTTGGAAGTCAGTGTTGCAAGCCTGATTTCCAATCGGGTCGGTCCATATTCATTTGCGTAGTATCTTACGGATTTATTAATGAGTATGCGAAGAACAGCTGTGTACACCTTGGAAATATTTTGACAAAGATCATTGCTGAAGCATTCCGAAAATTTATGTATCCATATTGATATGGTGAAAACCATGTTCATTGTAAAACCAAGGCCGATTTAAATGCCCCTCTTGTTATCTAGCGTGTGTTCAACAGGTGCATGTGTGTTGCTAGGTCATGCTAATGCAGCCGATTCACCAAACTTTCACTTGATTGCTAACCATTTTCTTAATTAATGTAAATGTGCTATTTCTGAAAAGTAGCTGCTAGTTAAACACTAATGGAACCTATTTGGTGGTAGGAATTTCATTTGCATTGGGTTGTTACAACTCCGCACATGCTTACTTCTACTTGACGGACTAAACGAGTTTTAATGTTGTTAGCAAGAATAAATAGTAAATAATATGACGTGGGAGTCGATAAAGCTAAGCTCAGCAAACCACACGAGCTAACCACTTGGAAAATCTTTGATACCGCCGTCAACTTTGTATTTACTCTCTATCCACGTCGGTCGCAGTAGCAATGGCAAAATCTGGAGTTATGTTATAATACTCACTTGGGTAAAGAGCAGGATTTTCGGAGAGCTCGTTCAAATACCACCTCTAGCTGTTTGCATACAGCTTGAAACCTCGTAATCTGCTTGTGTTGGTTGCAACCTTCAACGTTGTCACCATTGTCACTATGAGGATCAGTGTCGAATTCCATTGTGTATGGTCAACCAAAATTTGGTACGTAATTAAATCGGGTGGTATACTCGAATTTCATTTTTTAATAATCTGGGAGATGAGTTGGTACTCAAAATAAATCAGACATTGGCGACATACAAACTAAGCTGGGTTGCGCTTGCTTGGTATCATAATTTTAGTATAATGAAAATGTGTCTTCAGTCAACTGTATGAATCGGTTCCTTCAAGCTTTTTGGAAACATCCGTTTCCATAACGTTCCTAAATTGTCTCTACACAAAAGGAATTAAAGTCGTAATGCTTGCTTCAAGCGACGTATCAGTAACCATAATCGGCACGGATCATTGCTTGCATTTCGCAAATCGCACCAGTTGGTCCCTGAAATTGGGTCTCGCAATAATCGATGGCCTTAGAGCTTCTATTTTTTGTATATTCAGAAATCGGTCTATATTATGAGTCACCTATATAAGTGATTGCCAAATATGACTGAGAAATTATGATTACCTTAAACAAATGGCACAAAGCACATCCTGACCAGTCAAGTGGTGTTCATTTAGTGGTCCAGGTACACAAATTTGGTTAAGCTGATGAAACTGATCGAGTTATTTCGTGGAATACTGGAGGCTGGGATGCAGGATTTGATGATAAGAAACCCAATAATTTTATGCACAATTTCCATTAACAATCTTTAAGGCGGAAAGATTGAAGACTATGTCAACCAAATGCGCTGCATTCAAATAACTCTGTCGTTAGCATATGGTCTATGGAATATTGGCAACGTCGCTCAATAGTAACCTGAAATGATTAAATAATATTATCAAGGACATGCGTGGCCATTAATAATTTTCTGTTGGTTTCCAATTTTACTATCACTTTTTGAAATGTGATTCATGGCACTGAACTACAATGTTGTTTATAATTTCTTTTCTTTCAACTCTAAAATGCGTGTGGTACTCAATTCTTGAAAACAAATTTGTCAGTCCATGTTTATTTTTAATAATAGACGTTTTCTCCTATCATAATAAGAAAATGTGGCTGAAATGGAAAATCTATTATCTATGTATACTTTGAGTAATTGTTCATTCAAAACTATTAGAATTTTTCGGTTTTGTTCTTTTATTTTTCTGGAGCACATTGTAACAAAAAACCGAATAAAAATGTTATATTTATGACACCTATGAGTTGCAAATATCTCTCCTTTTTAAATGATGCCCATAACAAATAATTAGGTGACGTATAGCTTGCCTAACTTAATTACGGTAACAAGCTTGAAAATATGCTCGTATTTTTTAATATTCAGAAAAAGTAAGCTTATATTACTGTACAGAACGATTGTAGATTTTAGTAACCTGCATATTTAATTGTTGTGTAAACGTCTCTATTAAAACTTTATGACCAGTGTAGTTAAAGTTAGAATAAACTCTTATCGCTATGGTAGAACAAGCTGACGGTGTCATGGTGGACAAAATTTATTTGTGCCGTCGGCTGGTGAACAAAAATGGGATGAAGATGATATCACTGATTTGTTTCAGGATGACTTATCTATTGTAAGTCTGTCGGCGAGGCAGTTACTCAGCTTAGTATATATCTGTCTTGGTTATCTAAATGCCAGACGAACTAGTAGTGGTTTTCTTACAAGGGAACGATTGCACCTAGAAAGAACCGGTTAAACAGTGAATTAATTATCTTAGCATGAATAGATTCTTGTGTAGTTTTACTGGATTCGGCTGAGAAATTCCATAATGTATAACATATTCTTTACGAGGAAGGTAAGTTTCAAAAGCTAACCGTGTAGAAGGATAATACAAAAGTGTATGAAATACAACTTAGCGATTTTTCAAACTGATGATGTAAGCGAATTTTATGAAATGTCGGATTCGAAAAGTTGAGACGTTTCAGTGGACACCTACCGCGGTTGTATGTCCTCCATAAAGTTCCATTCGAAGGCGTTGCAATGTGCCTCATATGGGATCTGAATAGTTCTCCGCAACATTTTATAGCTCAATGAATCGTTGATAAGCGGGAACCGCTGAGTAAAAGCATCTGTACTTACTGCTTGAAAGACACGTTCCAGTCCGTTGAGAAGATAATGGGTGTTAACCTTCCAACGTATGTATGTCATCATTTGACGCTCAATCATTGCTTACAAATCTTCCGTTATTGGAAAGAGTGTAATATGATTGCGAAGTAGGAAAACGACGGAAATACTTATAACCCTATTGAAAAGTCTTCTGAAGAAAGTTTTACTCGGATGCTCGTTCACCTTAAACTGGATATGTGTCGTCAGATGGATTGAGATGCCATGGGATTACCATTTGAACCGCTTCTAGCAGATGTCCTTTTTTGCGAAATCGAGGCATAGCTAACCAAGTTAGCATACTAATAGAATGGAGCTGTATATGCTTATGTGAACGACACATTTATATTTCGCAAATCAACAGCGCTGGTTGTGAAGCTGGTGTAAGACTTTAATGGGGGGCATCAAGATCTAAAATGCACCTATGAGCATTGGTCTTGAAATTGACAAACATTCCTGGAACTTAATAATATTAGAAACACCGATGAAATGCGCAGCAAATCAGTTTATGGAAAACCATAATGAACTGTGCAGTACACTAACTTCAACAGGGCGATATCACTGCAGTACAAACGGAATTCAGTAAGCAATATTGCCTTCCTGGTAAAAACCAATTGCACATCGAGCTTAATCACCAAGGAATTCCAAAATCCAGTGACGCTCTAATAACAAATATGTTTCCATATAACTTCATCCTCAAACACTTGAAAGAGGGCAATGTAAAACCACGGAGGAGAAGTGACTCACGAAAGAACTCATTGTGCATTCTGCTTTCTACGGCGACAGTTCGGTTAATGCGCACTCCTACGGTTGAAAGGTGGTGTTAAAAAGACCTATTTCACGGCACGGCTACGCGTAGTATAGTACAACAAGCTTTTATTTACAAAGCTTTAAAAGACAATCTGCCTCCGATTACTCGATCCATGCTTGTTTATCAATACGTATGCTGCTGCAGTGTACTGTACGTGAGTCGTACTACAAGGCTCCTATATCAGAGGACTTGCGAACAAATTTCGCAACGGTTTACAGAGGAGAAGCAAGGTATTGTAACGGCTCAATCATGTCACACCTTCAGAATTTAGTCATGCAGAAACAGAAGACGAATTCAAGGTAATCGCCTTTATTCCTGAGTGTCTCTTGCGCAAATACCGGAAGCATATCCTACCTGTTACGGAAGCTATACATAGCCGCTGCTTAAGCCGGTTATGTGTGTAACGCAGTTTGTACATCTCACTTTTGCCAACCCCTAGAGCTTCCGTTTTATGTTCCTTTTATTTGTGCTCCAGTTCTTCGTTGTTTTCGTAACTGATTTGCTCGGCACATATTCCGCCACTTTCAGTGACCGCTTGATTTATTCATTGCTTTCTTTTGTAAATAAACGTTATAATCAATAGGCAGCTCTATGAGGAACATTTAATACGGAATCGTTATCACGTACATTTTTAGTAGGATGAGAGTTACCGAACATAATGACTTACTAAGAATCCGCCGCTGTTTTATTTATTGTGAAAAAATGGAGAGGTTTATTTGTCTGTACACCCGTCGCAACAGCCCGAATTGTTAATTTAATTGTTTTCATATCCTTAGGGATATCCCGGTGCAAACTAATGCATCTTGAACCAACACACCCAGATCGCATTCGACGGAAGTGTTTTTTGCGGTGCATACTTTTTGAACTATAATGTGTGCTTAATCAGATAACATCTGTAGAGGACTTTCAATTTGCGCATGTTTACTTGCTGTAAATCTTGGATTGACCACTGAGGCACCGTGCCTAATTCCCCGTGTATGAAATGTCTTTCAGCATTTACGTGATTTTTTGATGTCGTCATGTTACAGTTGGAAATTGGAAGCAGTTCCCATTGCATGGTCGTTGATAATTGCCATATTCTGTCCCTAGAACTGAGCCTTGGATTGCGTTAGTAAGATAAAAATCTTAGAACACCTATAATAATGTCATTGAAGAAGCTATTTGTAGACACCATTTATAGGAGGTTCACCGATCCCGCAATACGGGGTCATGGAAAGGAATGTGCGGTGACATAGACGATTTAATGCCTTCGAACCATTAGGTCAACTTCTTCTTCAGCGCTAGCTGAATCTGTATAACTACTCCGTGCGAATATTACGTTCTTTGTATACGATTGCTTTCGACAGAAGTTGTGTTGCTCGTACTTATTAACGTAACAGTTTTCTTGGTGACAGACCAGCGTATCGACGGCGTTGGATTCATAACCTTGGACAATAAAAGGAAACTGAGATTGGGCCATAGTATGAAGGCTCACTTATGCATCCGTCAATTTAAATCTGAATAATTATTACAAACTTCCACATATCAGAAACCTAGTACTGGTCTAAGCAGTGCTGGAAAACTGTGTCAAACATTTTGCAAGGTGTCTTGCTGCTGCTCCCAATGCTTCTGGATTAAAGGTCTTGAAACCTGAAGGGCTGTATTTGCGCAACGACGTCCGTTTCTGCAAAAAGCTTCAGCGGTAAACGAGATATATTTAGTCCTGGTGGCGAGGAGACAAAATATGGAAGTTTACTTGATAGTAAGACCCTCCGAGAGATGGGTTATATTGCGCACGCAACATATTTGCTGATCCATAGCCGTTATCTTTGGGCCACCATCCGTTCTGAGGTGAAAATCTTTTTTCTCATGTTCCGTAGAACATTGGTCTGCTTGTACAACGGTTTATGGTTTCCATTGAATGTTTAGGAGATGTTCTGCTCTTCTGTTTTGTCTCCTCTGCGCGATTGAATGCAGTGGTTACGTTGCGCTATGTATTTGTCTCAGGTTTCTGTCGTTACAGCTGCTCTATACACCCGCCTTTCTGCATCGTGGACGGCCACTTATTTTCGAATTATACTACTAACTTAGGTAACTGATTTAGACTTATTGTAGTCCATTAGTTATGAGGCACCTGCAATCAGCCGACTGAATTTGTTAACGAACTAGAGCCAGACGACTTCAGGCGTTTTTTCAACAAGGAACGACAAGGTTGTGGCGTCGAACAGCTGTGCTACTCAATCGTAGTTATTATCCAAAAGCCGGTAAATTCTACAAGGGTTGTTATGTTTTCCCTTAAGACTAGTTGTGTCCAACGATCAAAACTAAAAATAAAAATTAGGAAATAATACTAATAGTAGTAATAATAACAGTAATGCTTACAGATGCACGAACGGTCTATTTCACAACAGTGCAATAACGACTGACTGGTCATCCGATCAAGTTTTACCGTTGGACGGTCGAAAACAGATAACTGCTCAAAATATCCATAAACAACATTGTGCTAACAACTTTGAGTCATGATTAGCTTCGGGTATTTGGATAACAGAGAATCCAATTTCACCAAGTATCTCCACTCGCTTTATGTTGCTGAGCAGTTGCATACCAAAAAGAAGAAGTGGTAAGCATTACACAATGAATATAAGTAAGAATTTCGCGGAAAATATATTACACTTCGATCGAGGTTAATAGAAACAATTGCAATATATTAAGTCATGTCCGGCACATTGTGGGACGCAACAGCTGACTCGTCTTACAAATGCCGAGCAGATCACCACTTGCCAATGTTGTGACATCCATTAAAGGAATGATGTTGGATGCTAGGCGTTAGCGTCAGCACAAACGTTTTTGGGGAAAGGCGTAGGTTCTTTGGGTCACAAATTGCAGCGTATTCCATTAACATAAAACCGCACTCTTTGAGACGATATCATTGAATTCAAATATCGTTAGCATTTCTTAGATTACATACCCAGGTTCAGATTTGCGACTAGAATTGATAGCTGCGCATTTGATTTAAAGGCATATTTTGAGCCGAGAATTACTTTGTAGCACTTTTCTATCATTCTGATAGCATGGACCGCAACAGACCTGATTACTCCATGCTGCCAATTTAAATCCCGGTTGAAAGTGGCAAGTTTTTCACGCATCCCTAATTAACCTATTGTTATAGTACGTCTTAATATAGAGCTTCCTGCTTCCACTCACAGTAAGTAATTCCGAACTCAGCTGTGTGTGGCATGGTCATTCCCAACATAACTGGTATATACCATTATTATCGTATCCCTTTTCTTTTATTATTGTTAAGACAATTTTGCAAGCGGCAAAGCTAAGGGGCTTTTATCTTAGAGTACGTTATGTCTAACCATGTCCTATATACGGGAAATATTTTTGGTGAATAATTATTATATACGTTTCTACATTTCTGGGGTAGAAAAATAACGATAGAATCGTCATAATTAGTGCTTATGAGGCGGATGCAGTTTTGGATAATTTCGAATACATCAGATGGTTAACGTGAAAATAGAAATAATATAAAACACAGAGAAAACACCAGGACGTGCCAAGCGAAAACGTTACTTAATGTAGTCATTCTGACAAATGGTAAAAACCGTGTGTCTGTTACGGTAGTCGCAGTCAGTAAAGAATTTTCTGCGGGGCATCATGATGGTATCAAACATTCGGTACATGAGTTCATGGCAAATATATCACGGTATCGTAAAATGTTAGTTTGGGAGGTAGCTAGCTGATTATTTGGGACATGCCCATAAAATGTGCATACTTCTTTCGCATGTTGGTCTCATTCCACTGAACACATTGAGGCGCACGTTCTCCTCCTACATATAAAACTGCTTCGGTGCATTTACCATATATAGCTGTGTCCAGACGTCCCTATATTGGCAAACATGAGGTGAGGGGTATTCAACAATGCATAGACAACATCTGTATGCAACAAATATTTGTCTTTGGTGAACTATATACTGACAGGTACAAATCATATAAAATTAGCATACAATTTAATAGAGGATGATTGGCTGTGATGTAAGTAAAAGCTTAGAGAGCAACTAGTTCAGAGCTATATTTTTCATACAGATCGATTAGTTTAACGTAACCACACTGAAGAAATCTTTGTCAGAGTAAGAGTTAGTCTGACTGCTGTTAGGCCAGGGTAGACAGAGCAAATATGCAGACATTTCTCTGGTATAACGGGGCTTGGAATACTTGGAGCAACATATCCTCTGTCGTGGGGACCATTCATAAATGCGATCCATGCGAAATGTTCCTGGAAACTTAGTAAATCATAAGTAAACTCAATCTGAAGACTAACCCGTTGACTTGATTAGAAGAAGTAGCAACTTCCTGCCGTTCGCTAAGCATTTCATACTGTATTCTTTAATTCGAGGTGGCAATTGACATAGCCGTTTGACCAATACATGTTGAATTCGGGGTACACTCCAGGTGCCAAGTTAGGTAGAAGCAGGTTGGCTTCTACGGCCTGTAATTGGTGTACACATGCATATGTTTGTTCGTAGTAAGGAACTTAACGGTTCTACAATGGGAAATGCGGTTCTTATACATTGCGCCGATTTACTTTTTATAAGCTGGTAACTGTATCTCCTGGACGATGCCTAACTCTATAAGAAATAGCAAGATCTTGCTTAGTTATAAGAGCTTGCTAAAAGATATTCTGAGATGTTGGTGCCGTTTGCACTGGATAATTTTCAGTGTAGTGCGACACAAACATGAAACCTACGTATGTTCAATGTGCATGGAATTTTGTAAGAGCAAACTACAAAAGAAACCGCTTCAACGGGGACTTAGGCAGCAGAGTGTATTCGAAGGAATTACATGCGGTGATTGGTGAATGCTCAAGAGTTCTTGAGGCCGCAGTACTCAAAACAACTCTGTTATCACTATAAATGTCGTAGGAATGTAGTAAACGGCTTTGCTACGGCGTTCTATGAAGCAAGCAATAGTACATAAACAATCCCATCAAGGGTGTTGGCACATTTTTACGTAGCTAAATGTAGGATGCGCATATTGATAATATCAAAAGCTTTAAATTGAGGAACGTGTTTGTTACAGATAGCGCTTAAACAATTTAGTCTGCGGAATATTAGTGAATATTGTACTCATTGAAGCATGTGTTAAATAGTGCACCATATAATGGCATGGACGAGATGTGGCCATAAGGCAGATAGGTTTTTTCATGTTTAATACATCCTCTTTGATACCAACGTAGAGTACCTACTATAATGATAAAACATCAACGCTCATTATCACGGTTTATTACAATAACTATTATTAGTTTGACTAGCTTTGAAGAGAGCCAGCTATCGCTTCAATATCTAGCATATTTTTCTCTCTAACAGTAGGATTGTTTATAAGCTAGTTGGGATAGGATTCAGAGTAATTTGTTGGTGCAGTTGGTTAGTAATTGTGAGGTTTTATTGCAATCACTTGAGGGATCTAATTCCAAGTTGTAGACAAAACAGAAATAAATCGACAGCTAGAACAGCCTGTGAGTTCGACCTAACCGGTCAGTCAAGGATGACAACTGTGAGATGCAATGATGGGAGTTATCACAATATGAGAGGTAACGAATGTAGGACACAGGAATTGGGTGAATTCACTGAGACATTTGACCAATGGACCAATGGTATAGCACAGGCAACAAATGGATGCTTAGCAAGTCATGTAGGATCAAGCAAAAAGGGAACCAAACTATGGTGAATAGAAAACTAAAGGAATAGCATAAAAATCTTTGTGGATTCACCACTGTGTTAACACAGAGGCACGTATAAAGGGTCAATATCAATTTTGTAGGTTAATTCGTTTTGAGCGATTTTTGTCCCATTACAACCCCCGTCGCGACACACAGGCTATATCTTGTACTGTAGATTGGTTAGGTCAACGTCAAGGCAATTTCTAAACCCGGGAAAACTAGGGGTGGAAACAACATAATTTGGGAGGTCGTTCCATGGCTGGAGCACAAAAGGAGAATAAACGTTCAGTCGACGGTTTACCTGACTGTATTGCGTGGCTAAAATGACTGGTGGCCACTCAAAGTCGTGTTGTTGCTCGGTTGTAGCAAGTGGTGGCAGACATGGTTGGGGTTCCTTATAATCTGGGAATCAATAATAGGGTCGCCATGTAGGCGTCATTACCTACCAGTGCATAAGTTTAGAGTCCTCAGTCTAATTTAATGGGGAAGTTTGAACAACAATTGACGTGAATCCTGGCTCATAGCTGTGGAGTCTCGAGCCATGTAAGCTCTTGCTTTGCTATTGCTGCCAGGCCTGGATTGCGTAATCCACATGAAGCAACACGCAGGTCTTAGGCAACTGCGAACATAGGGGTCAAACCGACATATTGCCCTTCGTAGCATACGAACCGCTCGGTTCCCTATATTTGATGCCTCAGATTTTTCTGAGCAGCATAAATCGGCCTGAACTTAATCCCTAGGTTGCACGCCTTAGTGACTGCTTGCAGGACATGGTCTCCATGCTAGTATGAGATGTATATCTAGTGACGAATGAGAACCACCTTACACTTCCCCGAATTAAACTGGAGCAGATTGTGGAGTGACCACCCATACGCTGTGTCTAGGTTTCGCTGAAGTGCATTGCGATCTGCTGGGTCAGCGATCGGCAACCAAATCTTAGCATCATCAACGAACTGCAAGTAATTTGAAGAAATCAAACGCGTAAGCTGGTCTAAGAACCCGAGTAAGTAAGCGGTCCAAAACTGATCCTTGAAGATCTCCACATTATACGTAAATGAGATAGGACAGTGCACTTCCAACTGTGACATGCAGTATCCCATCCTGAGGGAAATTCCTGTTCCATCCAACGGCTAGATCACCAACTGCATATCTTTCGAGCCTGTGAAGCAGAATTCGGTGCTCCACTCTGTCGAAAACTACGGAGAAGTCGAGGTAAATAACATCTGTCCCACTGCATTCATTGGTCGCTTCCGTCTAACAACTGACTGCAACCAGCTTGTTGGTAGTGCATGCACGGTGATGGCAGAAACCTTGTTGTGCTGTTACAAGAAGTCTTGACGTCTTTGTTTGTCTGCTAAAGCCTCAGCGATGATTGCCACCATCACTTTTGAGAGCACAGGGATAAGGACAACTGGGCAGTAGCTGCCGGGTTCCCAGCGATTACCGCCTTTGCAAATTGGAATGATTAAGCAATGTTGCTACATGGTATGTATGATTCTCTTATCCAAGCACGCTTGGCAGTGCTTTTATTGCTGCCCTCAGCGAACTTGGGTGAATATAATCAAGTTCGGGAGAGCTGTTGGTGCGTAGTGAGAGTAGTTTCTTCAACGCAGCTGTGACAGTAAAAGCGATGAAAGTGAGGGTTTATGTTGGGGCTCGTTATATGGGTATGTAACATTGGTGGACGTCTCTTCGGATTGTTGGGGTATATTGCATTCTTAGATCGTCAGCTTCCACTTCGGCGTTGTGCCAATCAGAATGGCATGTTAGGAAGTGGCATACCGAGCTTCACTTTCCGGATGGTGTTAACATGCGTGCATATGAGCGATTTTTTTCAAATTTAAAGGCCAGTTATGGTTGGTAAGAAAATTTGTCCTCACGGACAAGCATGTTACAATGCTTGAATTGGGTCACGTAACTGCTCCAGGTTTCCGGACTTAGAAGAGTTCTGTACCCGTGCGAAGCTGTATTTCTGGTTGAAATGCTTTTGCGGGTTATATTTCTAATAAAAGACAAAAATGGGGGAGTAAAGCTTCTTTTTTTGTAGCATATGTGATTAAATTTCTAAATTGTCCAACAAACTGAAGCCAAGAGCTGTCAGATGAGCAACCTGTCAATAATTTCCAATATATCGTTTAAACTAGGTTGCAAAATGTGTTGTAATGTTACGTGTTATTTCTGTATTCCTCAGAATATTCAACGCAACACAGTTGTAGATTATAGTGATATTATCGCTTAACCCTAGTAGTGTGTCTATAAGGGGCTCGTCGATTATGAATTTCTTATTTGTAAGTACGAGATCAAGTACCGATGGTTTTGTTTTCGGCTTGGTACCTGATAGGAGAGCTGATGTTTACGGTCGAGCGCGATAGTTGCGATAAGGTTTTATAGTTCGGCTCTGTAAATTTTTCACTGGTGGATGCCGAGGTTTCTAATTTGTGTACTGCGAAATCGCCGGAATTAACAACCTGGCTGTAAGTTAGGATGAAGCATTTTGTCAGGAATAATATTACGTTGGAATCCATTTGGAGTGGACGATTAAAATTGTTAATCAACCGCCACCAACGATTCTATCTGAGATGCAAACAGCACCATAGCGAATCGGAGGCCTGCGTCTCCGGATCATCTAATGCTTCGCATTTTAAGTCGATACGAAAGCATAGGATAGCACAACCTACCCTGTAGGTACGATCATTTCAGAACAAGGACATTACTTGAATTGCGCTCTTGACATTCGTAATCCTTAATGCAACCAGCTATCTGTGGCCTCGTGATTAGACCCTCTTACAACTCAGTTTGCACGGTGTATGTGGAGTGGCTGCAGGCTTGCACAGAAAGAAACTCACTTTCTTCAGAACTGCTTCCGGTGTGAACTTCGGGACAGACCGCTAATTGGTTTGACTGCTGTGGTGGTGCTTTGAGTTGGATGACACTTTGCTTGCCATTTTGAACAGGAGCTCGGTTGTCTGTCTGTTCCGAAGCGAATGTCTGCATTCCATAGCTTAAGCACAATCAGCTTAGTTTATAACACAAAGTTAATAATCCTTAAAGCTCACCCATTGTAGCTTCCTGATCTTTACAGTTACGAGAGAAAAGTAGTGACTACGTCATTCAAGTACAGGGTCTCGCGGATATAGTGCCCCTGCACATGGTCGTGTGCCTTTGCTTCGCATTCATCATACTCAAGAGACTAGGGTACGCCATGGACAAAAATGGTTATGATTGCAACGTTTGACCAGAACTCTTCTAAGCCCCGCCGCGCATATTTGCGCTGTCTCCAATGAACTTCTGGACAGACGCGGACAACACTGATTTTGTGCTGGAGGCGATCAGTCGAGAGAAACGCTACTTCCACCTCATCGACAATGTAGCACAACCTGATTAACCCTGGCTTCGCCACAATGCTTGGACGTTGGGTGGCATTATCCTAGTAAATTTATATGGTTCAGTCAGAATACCAATGACCTTACTTAACGCATTGTATTGATTCAGGCCATCTGAAAATTCCCTTCAAATGATTCGATGTTGACTCAGTAACGTTGGTGCGTATTATATATAGGGCATCAAATTGTTCTGATGGCCTTTCTTTGGAGTATGGACAATAGGTGAGACCCAGCAATTTGTTATACATACCTGTGGCCTGGCCTTTCACATTATCTATGTATGTGGCAATAGAAAAAACACAGTCTGATTTTGGACAGCAATTTGACGCAACAACGGCTCTGCTGCCACTGATATTTGTATGTTTCCTGGGTTTCAGCGTGGTCTGGTGGGAGACAATGGATTTGTGGAAAATACTGTAAATAGACTGGGATAAATGTTCGGGTGTGCTTGTGCAATTTAGTTTTTTAACGGTGTTTGCAGAAGCAAATTTACTACTGTATAGTACGGCGACGTCGTGTTGGGTGGCAGTGAAGTTCGCGGGATGGGTGTGTGTCAGGTGTTCTGATGTGCTCTTTGCTACCGAAGCTATTTTGTTGCCCAAAATCTTATCGATTACATCTGTAAGCATTTCATACTTCTGGCACAGTGCAATTACAATTTTAATTGGGGGAATAGTAGTACACTTCACGCAGAATCAAAATGAGCCAAGCCTGCTGTTGATCAGCCTGCACTCGATGGATGTGATTTGCCTGCATTTTGAATGTATACAGTATTGGCTTTTTCTACATAAAACCCCTAATGTGAACATCTTATTGCACGTCCCACAGGCGCCTTTAGGCACCGCGGCTCGTTAATTAGCACTCCTCGGGGCCCGTAAACGTGTGATGTTTATTCCTAGCCAGGTCACTGGATTGATTGATCCGGGTTCAACGTCAGCCCGGTGAGGCAGTTGCCTGGCCCATTGTCTTTCTCTCTCCTGCAGTCGCAAGCAGATAGTGGGGTTCAGCGACGCACACACCAACACACCATGGCGCAGCGTGTATTGATGGGATCGCGTTACACGACGACGCATGCGGGGAGTTGTAAACTACCTTGTCTCGGACACAATGTTTAGTCTGTTCACGATGCAAAATGTCACGTAACTTTGCTACGCTGCCGCGTGTACTGATGGTTACGTGGTCCTTTGAGGGTCCTCAGCATTTTCTATAGAATGACATCAAAAATGGTGGTTGAATTATTTGATGAGCTTGGCAATTTTGTTCCAAAAGTTTCGTCACTAATCGAGGTGGCAACATTAATTACTCACTGATGATATCACCTCGATTGGTGACGAAACGTTTGCAACAAAACTGCCCAGCTCAGCGGGTAGTTCAACCGACATCTGGACAACCTGAGCTATCGGTCATCAATTCCATAGAAAACGAAATTATTCTCAAGAAGCATTAGGGTAATATTATTTCACAAGCAGAACTCGACGAAGCATTTGCTGAAACTGGGAACGGGAGTTACAGTGATTCACACAAGTTAGATCCGAGTGATGAAAATCACTGAGTCGAGCTCGTCGAACTGTTTCGAACGAGCACACGCACAAAAATTTATGGCGAACTGGGATACCCACAGGGAGTCAAGCGAAACAGAGATAAATTGCTGCCGTTGGGCAGTCCGACTAATGCTAGCAGGAAACTTGTGGAGGCCTTGGATGGTGTTGGGAGCGCAGTGTCAAAGTACGCCAGTCAAATTAGTGATAGTGGTGGCGGCAAGACTAGCCGAAATGAATGGGGGTCACGCTAAGTCCAACTATTATATATTGAACAAAAAAGCTTATCAAGACCACAGTGAAAACTGCACTTAATTTATTTAGCATTGCTTTGAGCATTGTCATCTAAGTTTCTGCTTACGCCACATGTTACCCTTAACGTGAAAAGCGCCTGTGCTTATGTTTTGACCCCAGCATCTATTGACAAAATATGAGATTCTCCGCAAATTGTGCTTTTAAACTCTACATATGTTATTGGTTTAATGTTAAGGTAATGGTGATGTTGGAGTAGCTTGATGCGCTGACCGCTCAATGAACATAATTTCTTCGGTTTTCAAAAGTATGGGTCCCTCTTTATAAAAACAAACCGTTTAGTCGTATTTTTAATTACATACTAGAAAATATCATATTTATTTTAATTAGGACTCATGCACGTTTTTTTGTTTTCAAAAATGCTAATCATATATATAACCAAAGCATTGATGTAACTTTAGCAATTTGCAGCAACTTATCAAGCTAAGTTCCGTAATACGTAAAGACAAAAGGAAAACAACTAATAGGTAGCACTAATATTTAACTTTTTACATTAAGGAATATTTGATTTGAAAGTAATCTACCCCATTGTGCTTTAAAGTAGAGATTATGAGCGTAAGATTTTGACAGACTAAAACAGATCAAGTTTAAACACGTCATGCAAAATTGTTGTGACATCCGATCTCAAACGGAACCGAGATTAACTTCAAATTGAAGGCTAGTTCAATTTTTGCTGGGGCTGCAGTCTTGGGCGGGGGTAGACAAACACTTATCCACCACGATGCTTAACATTCCAAAAAACGGAAGCTACCCCACTGACAAAATAATATTTAATATAGGAGTGCTTTGCGGAGGGAATGATGCAGTTACATCAGTACTAAATTATACAAATCCAATCATTTTTCATGTTGTAAAAGATGTGTCGCCACCTGCTGAGGGTTGCCAAATCTGGTCCACCTTTATCGTACTAATGTTTTCGAGTTAGTTGTAACATTCGTACATTGGGTTGCGAATGAAGCCGATTCTGGTGTTGGATAAGCACACAATGCCATATAATGAGTTTAGAGGCCTTGGGACTTACATCTGATCAGGATAATGGTTGTTACTATGAGAAGCATCAAAGACCATGCTTAGTTGACTGATTTCTCTTGATATTCATATTTTTATGCACTGTTCTGAGACAAGGGCAGCGTGCAAACACAGTCAATTAATGTGGGAAATTCAATAAGATAGGCAGTAACAATGTTCCTAAGGTGATTACTGCTCTGGATAAATGAACATTTTTGTCTACCAAATTCAGAATAGTAAGGAAACTAGAAAATGCCGAAATGCTCATGTAGCTAGATATCAAAATTATAACTGTTTTGTTTGTTAAATGGTTAGGCGAAATATCGACCTCTTTTTCCGTATTTTACATATAATATCAACAATTGTGTCTCCTAATTTCGAGTATCTTTTCTCCCATATCTGTCTAAGTTGATCGAAATAAACCTCTACAAGTAGCCTGGCCTTTATGCGTTCTCAATATCTACTTAGCTCACCTTAACAGCATTTAACCATGCGCCTATTAAACGTTAAACTTATCATAATATTGAAAGCAAAAGTACCTTGTGTCGAAGCGCAAATTTACAGCGTCATCTGCAATTTGTTCCACAAAGCTTTCCTCTACTTATGGCAACCCACATATTGTGATTAAATGGACTATTTATGAGGTTTTGCATATAGCAGCTTATTTCAGTCTATCGGAAATCAGCATGTGCTCACATATAATTAAAGTTTGCAGCCCTCAGCTAATGAGGATCCTTATTTTTTACCATTTCATTTAATGATAATGAACATAATTTTGCCCTCTCACAACAAAATTTAGTGTCTGTTATACAATCATTACATAGCGAAAAAAGTAGATGTCGCAACATCAAAAACAACGCCTTTTTAACAGCACGACACGGGCATTAAGCCATTGTATATTGCGACCCGTGTTAGTGTTACCTAATATATAAATTTAAATTTGCAATCAGCAACAGGTGGAATGCTGTCTGCTGTATAGTAGGAAGTGACACTCACTTGTCGCGCAAAATTTCAAGTTCATTCACAAATCAGGCTAGCCAAGGACAAAAGTTAGTCAAAATAAAATATCGTACTACATAAGTTTAAAATTTGCAAGAGAAAAAACATGGTTGTTTAAAGAAAGCACAAGATACATTGCCCCAATAAATTTACAAATGCGAGCTTATACCTATTCCTTCCTGGAGTTTAGAATGAATATGACAACATCCGTTGCTTGTTCTGCAATAATGAGGTCATTTCATGGTCACGGTCTATATCAATTATTGTGTTTGAGTTAGCGTATTTCGTCGTTTTGGAGTAATAATTAGTTTCACTATGCCGGAGTCTTTGAGGGTTGTGCCATTCATAGTGAGAAAACGTTTCCTCGACATTCTAGTTGGCTGTGGTGCGTGGCCAATTAAAAATGATAACCACTCAGATACGTGTTCTGGCTATTTCAAAAGATGTTGACACATGTGGATGGGGTTGTTTGAAGCTTATGCCGGGTTGAGAGGTTGCCACACAGCCGTCGATTACGTCCATTGTTCATTTTTAATGCTTATTTCGTAATGGTAGATGATGGTAGATGATTTGTACACAATCAACTGTGCTTTTGTCAGAGTAGCCAATTTGGAATAAAATAATCCGCTTTCGATCACACGTGCGCGCCAAGCAACTGCAGAAAAATTAAAGCGTCAAAGTATCGAAGACATTCAGAAGGAAGTGCACATGTTTATTCGTCTCCTTTGCTTGGGTATATTGTTGTGAAAAGTTCCCTTTACCCAACTTATTGTTTTGTAAATTTTCCTTTATTCTATTTCCGTCTATGCAGTTACTTTGGTCGCCGTGAAAACGCTTTGCTTGAAAATTCTAGGTTAAAGTTTTGCTTACACAGTATAGTTACTGTTAAATCATGTACGAACGAATTCGTAAACTTTTCGGATGAAATCATATCAAATTTGGTCTAGGAAAATTAAAAGTTAAAAAATAATTATATAACATTTGCACATACCTAAACCAGGTGACCTAATGTTTGAATCTTATTGGTTTTGTCATATTAGCAATATATAGTTTGCTCTTTTGGAAGATAAGGAAGACAGGAACATGTGCTAACGCGCGATATGCGTCTTCTAATCAGTACATTTACGCTAATACAGGGAACGCAATGCTTTAAACCAATATGGATATTTTAAGCCTGAATTCACCGTCAAAGCTTCCCGAATCATCTATTATTTTGACACCATGGTAGTTTATTGATAAAACCTTTCTGTTTGCTCTATTTATTTAATATACTGGCATAAATGGTCTTTATTCATTTTGCTTCCAGTGACACTGCTGTCATTACTACTGTTCATACAGAATAGACCAAGTATCTCGTTAACTTTAATCGTTTAAGCGTAGGTTATTTGCAAGCTGTTTTCACACGGTCTCACAGCGGTTCAGTGTTCCTTTCTAAATGCCTAAAAGCAGCATAGATGTTAATCGTGGTTCCACGTTGTCTAGATATATGTACATATTTGTATATCAATTCCACAGGTAATATTTCTTTGGTAGTCTCTCTGCGTGTTTGGATGCAAATCATGTTAATAGAGCGCAGCTGCGTGAAAGACTTCTGCAAGTTGCAGCAAAAGTTTGGTTGTTAAGGAAAAATAAAAGAGCTAACTAGTATTCGCCTAGTTTCATAAACTAAGTTTGCCGGATGCGACTGTAAAATCCTTCCAGCGTTTCGGTTTTGTGATTAAATATAGTTGAGTAAATATACAACACACACGTTTATGCCATGTCGATAGGAACAGTGCACGATGGTTTTGTATGGGTTAAGAAATATTGATTTGCAAGTCCCGTTGAGCGATCTGCTGGGTTATCGAAAAACGTTAAGCAAAAGTATTTAGTATTTCTTACGGTCAAAATCATGTACTTTTCGTATTCTTTCAGTATCCCTTCACCCAGAGCGTTTCCATAGCTTCAAAAGAGGGAAAATATGATCCAAAGCTATTTCCCGGGTGTATGATGGAGTGTAGCGTCGCGTAACAAAAGGTAAGTGAAGGAGTGCGTCATTCTACAGACTTTTAAATATAGCTAGCTTTGGTGCTAAAACCACCGATCCGGGGAGATCATTCCATGGTTAGCACACACGAATATAAAATATGTTTCTACGGCACGTCTGGAGGCATACTGACCTGCTAATTTTTATTAGTGGCCTTTGAGTTCTGTGTTACTTCTGAGTGGCAGTAAATAGCCGCGCATATCATTTGGATTGTATTATCAAATTCGTCATACAAAAGTTGCCACGTAGTTGGCTGCATACTCCCAATATTGTCAGTCACTGTTGGGAAGGTGACGCATTCAAATGAGAACAACATCAATCAAATTCCACGAAGTGTTCTGTGATTTAAACCTTAAATTAACATCGATTTGGAAAACCTTCTAGCTATTGTAGTGCACAAATTCTCTGTTACCCTCTGCATTATCTAGTTTGGTGGCTTAGATGCAGCTGTAGAAAACCTCGCCGTTTGCATCCATCTCTCTGTTGCATTTCGCGAGGCTACTTAGCAACCATTAGGGTCATAAGCCAAATACTTCTAATAGCTATCCTATTAAATGGCATGAAGCAGCGTTAAATGTTTCCTGTTTTCCTTGGTTACAATGCCTCGAGCGTCCCTTTGAGTTGACCAAAATAAATGTATTAATTCATAGGGGACTTTTACGTGATAAGTGCAGGTTTGAAAATTTGGTAAACAGCTGCATTGTTTTTTCTGTACATTGTAAGTCTAAGAAATGAGCGGTGATATATATGTGGAAAATGATTAACTTTACCTCGTCATGTAGTAACATGAACATTAATCACAAATCTGGTGTGAATTTTTTTACTGATGTACATTCAATATAGCCCTGTTGAAACTACTTCCATCGCTAACCTAACCCAGGTGTCAGCACAGTCGTCCTCCTCTACCCGTGCAAACTCACCGACACGAAGTACAAACGTTGTAAGAAGCGCAGTTACACCTGGCATAAATCGTTTAACGTTGTTGTGTCTAACAGACACTGATGTCCCAGCAAGTGAAAGGCTGAGTGCTGAAGAACAGTGGAAATAACAAAAAAACGAAATACGAAGAGATGTTGGGCGTTTAAGTTACGTAAGTCAACAGTTAGTCAAACCACCTGAGGCTGGTATTATAATTCGCTCTGCAAGGTCAACCTCGTCCGACCAGAAGCGTTATAATCTCTTGCTCTACCACGCGCCGGAGTCCAGTGATCCATCAACCCAAGTGCGCTACGATTACGATGTCGAGTTTTACAGAGTCTAATTGACAGACTCCTCGACACTGGTGAGGACTCGGTAAAAGTGAGGCAAATTACTCGTCTTGGAATGCAAGGTGATCAACGAAATCGGCCTATGAGAATCACTTTTGTGGACGAAGCCAGTCCAAGACGGGTCATGTCACGTCTAAGTAGGCTGAAAGGTTTGAAGATCCATGTTCGTCCAGACCTGGACCCAGTAGAGAGGGAGAGGCTCATGTCTGCCTTTATTGTGCTGAAAAGACGCACTGGTGAGGGGGAAACAACTATTCGTATCATAAATTTTCGGGTGGTTTCCAACAACCTGCTAATCAGGATAAACAGGCTGCTCATACTTCAAGTCCGCCCAGCGGCTACTGCTGCGGCCTGCAAGTAGTCTACACAAACGTATGTAGTGTTATGAACAAACGCGATGAGCATTGTTGTTGCGTTGCGTCTGAGCGGCCAGAAGTAGTGGGACTCGCAGAGATATGGCTGCATGCAGAGTTATACACCCAATAACTTGAACTCAAAAGTCACTCTTGCTTCTCCTACGATGGACTAAATAATGCCGACAGTGGTGTCTTACTTTACATCCGGTCTTCCCTGCGTGCGAGACTGCTGAGCACCTACCAAGTTGAGGATGGTTTGTGTGAGCTATTTTGGTGCTATTTCCGCCTCAGGCGCGGAGAACTGCTTGTGGGCGCAGTTTATCGCAGTCCCCTGATTTGTTGTTTGGACTGACTGCCCATTCTTCGAACCCACATGACTCTTCCACACTTTCCATTTATGCGTGATTTTAACTAGCCTCGATTACGATGGTCTGATGTGCATTAATGACTGGACATAGTGATGTTGAACATAGTTCGTGAATTTGGTACTTAAAACCGATGCATCGCAACAAATATCCAGGCCAACACGCATAACAACACGCTCAACCCCGTTCCTTTATCGACCTGATGTTTACGAGCTACGAACAACGAGTGCGTAACGTTAGGATCCTGGAACACCTGGCTACAAGTGACTACTCAGTGTTCGTAGCTGAAACTGAATTAAATTTGCCATCTTCACGTCCGCTGAATCCGGCTCTCAAGTACTGGAAAACGGACTTCGAGGTTATGGCTCGAAACTCTAGCCAACTGGATTTGTCTATGTCAAAAGCTGCATTTGTGAAAGACTGTTGTATATTTATAAAAGAGAGAATAACGTCATCGTTTTTTTCATTTGTACCATTGAAATATCGGTCATTTGGACCGATTAACACTTATTTATTTGACAGGGAGTATGGAAACTTGGCTCGGAGGCGGCCCAGCCGGTGGGACAAATTCCTTCTATCTTGCTCTGCCAATGACTACGAATTGTATAATAGTCAGCGGAACCTGTGCAAAAAGGAATAAGCGCTGACATTGCGAAGAGCATCTCGCGAAAGCGACGAAGACCGCTCCAAAGCGAATATTTCTTAAAGTGAAGCGAAGCCTGAAGCCGTCAGGTGATGTGCCAGTGCTAGATGGCCCGGATTTACAACCCCTAATCTCCAGCACTGAAGGAGTATCCGCGTTGGCGACCCACTTCGCTTCTCTATTTGCGAATGACCAAATTTCTGTTCCGAGTTCGACGTGTACCGCTTTTACCAAACTCGATATTCTGCATTGCAGCGTTAAATAGTTATGCCAACTACTCACCAACCTTGACAACATCAATGCTGCCGGATCTGATGCGCTTCACCCACTGCGTCTTAACTCTCTTTTGACCATCATCTCTCCTGTCGTGACTGATCTTTCCAACAGTTCGCTGGGCGAAGGTTAGTTGCCGGTTGCCTGGAAATGATCGGTAGTGAAGACTATTTCGAAAGGCGGCGACCGTAGTAAAACAGACAACTACAGGCCAATTTGTCTGACACTTATTTTGGCAACGAATGCGGAGAAAATCGTAAAGAATGGATTGTTGCAGTTGCGACAATCAATCAAGGACCTGACGCACGCCCATCACGGTTTTATGCAAGGCCGCTCACGCATTACGAACCTGCTTGTGACAAGGCATTGGTGGTTGAATGTAATAAGAAAGGGGAATTATGTCGACCTGATATTCACCGATTTCAGGTAAGCTTTCGGCAAGGTCAGTTATGAGGTGTCGGTTGCTAACGGCACCGGTGTATCCGCGACTTTCTTTTTGGACGACAGCGGATGGTAAAAGTCGACAACTATGTAACTGGCTGGTATCCCTCATAATTGGCGTGCCTAAAGGCACTCTGCTGGGGCCCACTGCATTGCTGATTCACATCAGCGATCTACCTGAGTTTCTCCGGTCGCTGTGTGCCTTCTTTGTGGATGACATGAAGATTTGGAGAGAAATTGACGCGTCCGACGACTGTGGCCTACTTCAGCAAGACATCAACCGCCCATCCACATGGTCCGCAGAAGTTTTTCGCCCGATCAACCCAGCCAAGTCTGTATTTATGAGCCTGGGGAAGGTTGTTGATGGCCGAACCTACACTCTTGACGGCCAACCGCTATATCCCATATCTTCCGTGAAGGACCTAGGTGTACTCTCGCGATAAGATTTGAAGTCCGTGGACAACACGAACAGGCTATATCGTAACGGACTGCGCTGGGTTTGAACGCTCAAACGTAGCTTCGGCACATGTTGTGAATAGGTTGCCACCCGCATTTTCTCTTCCATCATTAGGCAAATGCTAGGGTACAGTTAGCCTACCTACTTTCCGATTACCCAAAGCAAGGCACAACAAATCGAACGGGTGCAACATGTTGCTACCAGGCTCATCGCGAGTTTACTTGGCTTGGGTTATGAAGACCGGTGCGAGAAACTAGGACTCTACAACTTATCCTACCGTCGGATGCGGGTCGAATTCATTATGACCTACCGTATTCTACATCTCGGTGACTTCCCAATGCTAAGACTAATGGCACACTTACGAAGGCCATGCAGCACACGCGGACACAGATATAAACTTGTCGTGCCGGATGTGAAATCTTTTCACCACCCACTGTGCTTCGAACTGAATGTGGTAACATTTGGAACACTTTACCAGAACATGTGATGGAGGCAACATCTGCGCAGCAGCTCAAAACGTTTTTAGATTTATATATTACAACTATTCGATTAAGAGACCGATTGCACAATTATGGTGACATGTCTCATTTGTGAGTCTTGCGATTTCGTGAGTCAAATCTTTTAAATGTTACATGAGAACGACCACGATATTCACGGTTGAAACCTTTGATATCGTTTTTCACCATATTTCGAAAGGGATGCACATATTTCCTTGCGAGTTGCTCTATAAACAGGTATTCAGTATTCAGTTAATTACCTAGCTAAATAATGCGAGCCTCAATTTTGCGCGGTATTCCCAAAGAATCTTAGTCTCTATACATAGGTTGGTCACGTAAATTTGCTCAGCTTGTCTCTAAAATTTCCGTCTGGCTAACAATTGACATCAGCGGAGTTATGGGTTGCATCTAGAGGTTGAAGACAATTGTGAGAAGGCATTGTGCTATTCACGAAACCCTGCCATTCGCGATGAGTAAAGCTGTGTTACTAACATTGACAACATTTACGCACACGCAAATCTACATTGACCGAATTTTTATTTACTGAATCTCAATAACTAGAAGTATTAACATGTGTGCGTTTTGGCTGACGAGAAATGGATAATCCTATTGAAGTAACAAGCTGCACCACAAATGTTTTATGCTTTGGTAACAATTTATGAGCAGCTACTTATAACTTTCACGCCGATGATCAATCCAGTATTTTTCGAAGAATTTGCCTGGAATATTTTGTATTTTATATAAATAATGTATATATTGCTGGGCGTTTAACTTGAGCATTTAGGTTCACGGAAGTTGCAGCTGGTTACCACAGTTTAGAATTAGTCAATAAAAAAACTAAAGCAGCAAATTTTATAGTCGCCTTTTTATCAGTTACATTCTGATGATTCGAGAGAATATTATTTCAACTACTTCCACATTCCCTTCCATTTCCTGAGAATTCCTACTGGCGCAGATAAAACCGATTTTACGATAACTGACCTTACTGAGTCAACCTAAGTAACTTGTTATTTTACAAAGTGCGAACGTAAGTGAACTTACTTCATGCTGTTTTCTGTCATATAGTGAAAGATATGAGAGATATGGGCATGCAAGCTCAGTACGAAATTTGGAAATTTGGTGCTGAGTTAAGCTAGGTAAATACAGTATTCTTTAACGAACCAGCTTTTTGTAGCTAATAATTTTATCCACCGTAACTTAAAGTGAAGCATAATATAGCATAGCGCGAAGACCCAAGCTGCACACGTGATAATCCGCGAAGCACAATGCGTAATTGTACACGGGTCGAAACTTGCTCGGGCATGTCTATAAGCTCACCCCGGGCACCAAGACCTGGATGGCCTGTGTAACCTAATGGAACCATTCTACTCGACATTCTCCCAAGGTAAAATAGCAAAACAGCACAAGTTTACAATTCTTTTGGTTTTGAACCACTAGCCGTCTTATCAAGATCTAAAATGTTTGGGTGAGGATAAACGGATAATTCCTTCTTTTCCAACAGCGGACGGAGTCACACGGATACCAAAAGGAGCAGCGAATATCCTGCGACTGCAACAAACTCTAACTATTTAATGCAATTACTGGTCACCTAACCTTAGAACTAGTGTTGTCTTACCACTAAAACTCACTCACATATTGCTAACGGTTGAAATCTTAACATAAGCTGTTGAGTATGTGTAATAACATTTGATAACATACACCCGAAGTCGCTAGCTGCGATTGAACAGAGCTTAACTTGGCCTTTGCCTCAATTCTCACGACATAGATTTGACGAAATGTATGAGCCGAATAGGTGGAAACCTGGAATGAATTCTCCTATGCACAAGTGAGGTGGTTAATTAGATCCAGCAAACCGCCGTCCCGTAATCTTACTACCGGTTATGTCAAAAGTCCCGTAAACTATTATTGCCTATGCGCTAAGTGTCCACTTGGAAGAGTTTATCTTCCTTGAAACAGAGCAACCTGGCTACCGAAGAAATCGATCGGGTGTTACAAATTCACTACTAGCATGATCCGGCTGGATCGAAGCAGTGTACACTGGCAAATTAGTAGATGTAATTTTCTTGAATTCTCAAAGACCTTCTACCAGTTAGACAATGACATTATACACTCTAAAACACAGGTTTTTGATATTTGTAATTGTTTACTTTGACAGATCAGAAGCATGCTCCTGCACTAACGCCTGGAGTTACGAGTGCGTGAATCGCTGTCACATCCCAACCCAATTAAATGCAGTAGGAGACTTTCTCGTGCAACGTCACCTGAATGTGAGGGTTTGAAGGAACCTATCGGAATCCATCGAAGTTCAGTGCGGCGTACCTCAAGGCTCGGTACTTCGACCCCGCCTGTTCCTGGTTTTCATGAATGATCTTGCGAGCGTGCTACCTTCTAACTGCTTGCTATTTGCTGATGATCTAAATGTATGGCGTTTTAATGCTGCAGTGGAGGATCACACAGTGTTACAGGAGGACCTGGACAAAGCGTACACGTGGTCCATCGAGAACATGCTGCATTTCAACATCAACTAGTGCAAAGTTCTCAGCATACGACACAAGAATATGCACAAGTAGCGCCTACGATCACAAATTCTACAACGGGCTTCTCACGAGTGCGATCTCGGCGTAATAGTTTAAGATGACCTAGGTTGTTTGATGCAGACTGAAAAGGCACCTAAGTAAGTAAACCAGTACCAGAGCCTTCTTCACAGAGATTTCGGGAAGTTTGACCATTCAGTCTTCCCACAAATGCTAGTGGGTAATTGAGGCTGCACGCGGAACATGTTATTCAAGCGTGGCAACCCTGGCTCAAACACCATCTCACCACGCTCGATACTGCACAATGTAGGGCGACGAAGAGCGTCAGAGGTTTGACCAGCCTCTCCTACTCACTCAGGCTGAAGGCTCTCAAAATATACATAGGATATTATCAAGGTCTAAGGGGCGATCTGACAATGGTGTGCCTGATCTTGATAAACCCCAAACACCCATGCCATTCTTTTCTAATACTTAGTCAAAACATCCCGAAAAGAGGTCACTGGTTGAAGCTGGTCACACAGCAAAGCCGCCTAGAATGTCGGCGAAACTATTTCTCCCTTCGAGTGTCGCAGCCTTTGAACGCCCTCACGGAACATGTAATTAATGCTCCCATCCTATCCCTTTTCAGAAAACACCTTGACGTTTGCCACATTTACACTACGTGCTATAGCCCATGACCACCAGATGCTGGCACTAATGCACAGAAGACAGTGGATAGTGCCCTAACCCAACTCGAGAATGAGTCACTCCAAACCCGATGCACAAAATTTAATAAACGCTACTACTATAGAAACAGGATTTCTGTATCCAGTCGACCCAAGATAATTGCACACGAGTAAGCATTGTTCTTGCTAACTTTTATTTTCTGGTCTATTACGTGATCAATAATCACTCCACCTATGGCTCTGTGTGCGTACATTCAACTTTCAAACTCCCTTTATACGGAAGTGCAGTAAACTCTGTAATCGCCCGAACTTAGACTCCATTATCCTTGATCTCTCTTTTCGCACTATAAACAACCCACGAGACATGTCAGGCACCTGCTATTTTACCGGTTATAAATCATTGTTCACGGTTCATAGCTCCATCACAAATTCAAACTGAGAGTCTACGATTGCAAGGCGGCATAGAGATTCAGTATTTTGGAATGCCGGCGGGATTTCTTTTCGATACATATGTGTCAAGCACGGAATGCCCTACCGGAATCCCACATCTGTGCTTCTATGCCGGTGGAGTTCAATGCCCGAGTTGTCCGTGCACACATTTTGCCACAGCACCCTCATGACTTATTGCCTATGCATAAACACGAATGTGTTAGAGATTACGTATTGGTCAACCCTCAGAATACGTCCAACCAATTTCACCTCCATTATATTTTCATAAGTAAGCGGCACAATATTCAATAACCTCCCATTTGTCATCAATTCTTATGGACTTGTAGTCGATGTATAGTTTCTAATAACCTTGCTATTATGAATGCCCTTGTGTGAACACAATTTGACTGATGCCCTATCCATATTTTGAAATATTTTGTCACGATCATCCTACACGACCACTAAAATTTACACATGACTACTCGATCGGTTCCAAGTATCTTTCAAGAATTTGTTACACATTTACCCTTTTAAAAGCAATGTTTCATTGTACTATTTAACCACAGGAGTTGGTGGTTACAATATGTGTGATTGGCTAGTATATGCACTGTCACAATAACAAAAAGGATATTAGATCATTAGCCACCATTTTTCAAATTGATTTGACTCAAAAATTTGAATTTAAGTTTATTAGTTTTTAATGCATTTATTGTGTTTTATTGGTACTGCATCTACCATAGCCCGTTTGGCATTCAACTATTAGTTACTGCCAATTTATTTTGGCATGTTACCTCGTTCAAAACGATCGCCTGAAGAATAATGTTTTGGACCGAAACATTTTAGCAGGTACTTGAATTTCATCTACAGAACTCGCGACGGGAAGCATTGCTGGAGGTGATAATAAGTAACAACTTATAGAACCATTGTGTGACATTAGTATATATCATGGTCAGTCCACGTGTACTTATAATTATCCAACCCATAGAGAAGTGACTTTTTTGTTTTCAATGTTTTGCATTCTTGATATATATGTTACGCAGCATTTCTTTGTTAGCCATGATTGAGCTGAGCATCTGGGGAGATGGATTTACGCTTCCAGTTTAACAAGTATATCCCTACAATACGTGCTGTCACTGACAATTCGTCGTCCTAAAAGAAATAAAGTGGCATTCTTGAAATAAGTCAAATAACAGAATGGGTTGCACGGATTTAGAAACCTTAATTTATGCGTATAACAAGCCCGATGATGTGTAAAGGAGGTGCCAGTATCTACACTATTATGCTGCACTGGCGCACGTTAGCTGGAGCACGAAAATTTGGATGAAACTTTTCCACGGAACACTCCGCATGGACGAGGATCCCCACGAGACGGATTCAAGGAAAGCCATTCTAATTTACTTGAACATGTTGCTGTCTCCAAGTATATTTTGCGACTAGTCAGTTATTCTGCGACATTCAAATTCAGTTTCCAAACTATTCGTATAGAAAATACAAATCAGCGACGGGGCCTAGAAATTTAGCCGATATTTTGCACTAACGACTGAATATTTTATGTTTTATTTCTATTTGAAACAGTTTGTTTTACTGATAATGAATCAAGATCAATCATGTCCAACTCGGCAACATTAAGAAAACGTTCAGCGTAACTGCTTTCAACCCGTGCTTCATCGGATGCAGTCATGAAGTCATACAAAGTTTCAAAAGGATTATGAATAGCGGATGATAAGCTTATTGTTACCAATTAAGGGTGACGCGATAGCGGAACTGACAACCCGAAGACTTGCCTTAGCGACAGAGAGAACGTATTTTGCCGCCAATGTCCGCGTAAGCTTCAAATCAACACCGATTGTGCGCCAACAAATTAAGGACAGGATAACTCGGTCGCAGACCTCCTTATGTGTGTACAATTTCTCAGGCCCGAGTCGAGCAAGGTATATTGGCAAAGCGACAAGGCGACTCTCCGTTAGCGCTCGAGAGCATTGCCCAGCTTGGTTCTAGAATGACGTGAAGAGGAATGTAACGAGTGCATTATTGACGCACCTAATTGACTCCGATCATCAAATCGATTCGCGTGACGCATACACACCGACCTACTGTGTCTCCGGGCGTTACACACGGGTAGTCAGATGTCGCCTGCTGTCAACAGCAGAGGCGATCGCAATTCGGCTCTATAACCCGAACCTACGTGCACAGAAAAAAACTCGTCCATACTTTAACCTTGCCTTGGCCTCAGATCAGCGAGACTAAAAAAGGCAGTCACGCCACATCACAACCTCGCCTTAATCAGAACAAACAGGTAGATCTATCGATTAGTTACTCTGCTTCAGTGACCCAATTTAAACCCATTGTGTCTATTCTAGCTTGCTTTATTGTGGTTGTATTAACCTGATGATGAAGCCCTGATAACAAGCTTGTTCGCTACTTTCTGTTTTTATGTCATCTCCGGGAATTATTTCCCAATTTTGAAAACTAATAAAGGCCTCTTGTTAATTGACAACCTGGTTTTAATATTTGTTCTGCCGATAAAGCGCGTCGCAATGCTACTTTCAACTAATATGCGCTCGCTCTTTAGTAAAAAAAAGTGGTCTCCTCCTCATGCGTATGCTAATCAGGAATCATTACGTTGAATAAATTTGTTTGCACACATATGTAGAACAAGGGGTTAATCAAGACGTTGGTTATATTCCCAACAGGTCTGGCGTCCATGAAAGTTGCTGTTTTGTGGTTTTGGCGTTTTAACTTACGCTAATCAAACATGGTGTAATGCAGCAACCGTGATATTAACATACTCAACGTCTTATATAATTTGATAGTTGATTGAATACAAAACGAAGTTCTTAATTGGTTTTCAAGCAGTCAACGCGGGAACCATCCACATTGCTCCTGATTCATCTGCGTCAAAATTGGTTTTCCAGGACCAATTTTCTTCTATGCTGCTGTATAGATTATACTGTTATATATGTATTGCTGCTGACTACCTTAATATAGAGGATAAAATATTCTTGAGGATGCTTGGCTTGATACACTCATTGAGATTTCCTACCAGACAAGATGCTCAGTTGGACGCCGTGCACGCAAATAAACTGTAATTTTCGTCCATGCATAAACAAGGCTTTGATGAACCCTGATTCTGATATTTTTAAATTGTGCCCAATCACAATCATTAGACCTAATCATTTCACGCAGACTATGTGAGTTTACAGGTTTATCAAACGGCGGAAATGCTCCATTGCAAATACTTTAAGCTTCCAGACGATTTTTCTTTAGCTGATTATTTGGTCTTCAACGACGAGGAATCGTCGATTCAATTTGACTATCTTACAGGCTAAATAAAATGTTGCCCTTTTGGGACGATCTGCCTAAGGGCCGACAGATTGTCATCACCACTGCTAAAGCGAATTTGAAGGATGAAAATATAGGCTTACAAATGCAAGATTTCTGCTTACATCGAGCGTCTATGCTCAAAAATTAAATGAGATAAAATGCCCAAGCCACTTAAAGGCGTTAGCCGTCCTTGGCAACCAAGATGTCGTAAAATATTTAGCCTTTTGATGCAGCTTTAAGGATAAGTTCCTGCAGACAGAGCGGTGAAGTGGATGTAGACAAACTAAATTCTAAATTTCGTTCCTCCTAACCATACTCACCAGCTTACCCAACTTCATTAACCTTAGTCCATGCGCACAGTTGCATCAAAGAAACGAGCACGAGAAACACGAACGAATAAAGTCAAACAAAGCTAGTTGTTCGGATACTCTCGAACTATCTACTTTAAAAATAATATGCTTATTCTTTCACATTATGCTTTACAATTTTTATTAATTATGTCGTACTGTGTGCGTGATTTCGGACATACTGAGTTCGGCCAGGTTAAGTTCAGTTGCGTAAAATAGCTTTCAAATTATCATCCCATTGTATCTACAAAAGTTAATCTGAAGGATTCCGAGTACCTATCAATTCTGCGGATTTTTACAACCACTACTCTGGAAGATATATAAGAGTTTGGGTATATCCTCAGCGCTGTACATTCAATGCAGCGGTATATCTTAATTATTCTATAGGCGTCTGCATCCGATCAAAACTTTCTATCCGTACGCTTTCTCGTCTCTGATATTTTGAATGCATTGGGAAGCCTGGATATGTCAAAGTTGTTAAACCTGCTATCCGGAACTGGAGTTCACCCGGTTGTATAATGCATTGTGTGACTATTTTTCGGATCGTACTCCCTTCGCCAATTTAACAAGTAAGATATCCTCTTTCCTCTGTGTGATTAAGGTGTTTTCCAGGGAGCGACCATATCTTCTTTCCAAATTTCCTTTATGTTGAATACCTTATACAAACCATGTTTACAGGATGTACATATACTGGCGATTTTGTGCTTGCATATATGGCTCCCACCATTCAGCATTCCGCATCACTTCAATGCGGATTAGAAGATCCACTGTAGTTGTCTTTACTCATATACCTCAAGCTTAAAGCCCCTAAAATAAATGAAGCAATATTTTCTTTTATTATTGTGATAAATAGCTGTCCCTCATATATATCTCTTGCACGTTTATTGTGGAGGAAAATACCAAACTTGGATCATCCACTGTCAAGTACCTCGGAGCCAAATTATCCCAATTCCGTTATTGCTCTAAGCTTATCTCTGGAAATTCATGTACTCAGAAGTAAGGTGATTTCACCACTCCGTATAATAATAATCAAGTTTGTGACATATTTATTATTTCCTTTGGCTGTACGATTCTCCTCATGTCTTCACTTGACTGTTTCAGAAATAGAGCATATTATTGCCACGATCAGTTGAGCCCATTTCTAAGTGCAACGGAGTGCCTAGAGATTCTTCAGTAGATTTGCTCACTTTTAGACATTTGGTGTCTGCAATAATTTTTTCAAAGGTATTAACTGGTCCATTACATCCCCATAACAGTGCTCTTTCAAAACGCTTTCCTTCTACTGTATTCTCAACATTTAGATTTGTATACTTTCCACGTCATTGTTTCGTAATAAAGCATTGATTCAGCTCTCACGTTAGATTTTTTATCCAAAAAATTGTGCAAACATATCTATAACGGTTGTTGGCGTGACAGTTGTAAATACTTTCCATTCTTCTCACCAAGTATATTTAATGATAATGTTCCCAGTGGTGATGTAAAATCTGAATATAAACCCACTAGTGTTCATAAAATTTTTGTAATTGAACGACTTGAGTTGAATAACGTGCAATAATCTATGTTATGCATTCTAGCTGTACCTACTTGTTAAAAGCAGTGATTTGAACTGTTTCGTGTTGTCTAGAGATTTACACTTTGCTTATTTATTAATAAACAGTCACCAGCCAAACCTGTCTGAAATCGTCTCGCCTGCGGAGAGCATTCTTGTCATTTTACTCTTACACATTCCTATAAACAATCAACCAGTGACCGTGTGCTTTGGAAGATTTGATGGAAGTAAGTATCGTCGAGTCATCGAGCGCTGGAACCTGCTTCCAGAAATGTTGTCAAGGAAGCTACGTTTAAGGGTTTTGAGCGTCGACCAGACGCTCTTGAGTGGCGACAAGAAATCTTTCCTTTTTCCTGACTAATTCCCGTCTTCATTGATACTATTTTCTTTACTTTTCCTCGCCATTGGTATTGTGCTCTTCTTTTGACTGATTTCCCTTACTCCTTTAACTTCTATTTTTCTTCCTCGCTTACTTGCTTCACGTAACTAAAAAAGCTGTGAGAGTTAATGTAAGGAACGTGGTCATTAAATTGGTAGACCAGGTTGTTTTTCCGGGGGTTTTTCTTTTAGACCTATCAAGAAGTCGGAGCACCCTTATCAACTCCTGGATGGACGACTGGCTCAGGAAGGAACACTTACAGGGTTCATCCTATCGTTCTAGTCCCACTTGAACTTGAACTTGAACCGCAACTAACGTTGTCCGGTGCATGTTCAATCCATATTAGCTTTCAC
The DNA here is from genome assembly GCA_944474145.2 of Dicrocoelium dendriticum. Lineage (NCBI taxonomy): Eukaryota > Metazoa > Platyhelminthes > Trematoda > Plagiorchiida > Dicrocoeliidae > Dicrocoelium > Dicrocoelium dendriticum. The sequence goes on from OX104069.1 coordinate 102,122,344, forward strand.
GAAATGTTCTAGTATTGTACAATGTTTACTAAAACTACTCGGGCATCTATTTTAACTCAATAGAGTGCGAGGAATTTAAGTTCATTTGTCAATTAATAAAACTAAGTATAACAACAACCCGAGGAGCCACTTTTCAAAGCTAGTTTTGTTTTGCATCCGAATAGAATGTCAGGAATTTTGTTCTTTCCGAATTCTTAACCCTTTGGACGAATTCAGAATCATGTCATTTATGCGCCTGCGCTATTTACTTTGAACTGACTTTATGATGCGTTACACACTTGAACTTTTTCTTTACAGTACGAATTGGTTGTATGAAATCTAACTTGGCCGATATGCACTTTTATAAATATGAGTAAGATGGTTTAAATATGGTATAATTCCCAGTTCAGTCATGAAAGTTCGGTTCCGGAAACAAGCAAATCTTTGGTGGTTTATCTTCAGGAGAAATGCAGAAATATATATAGTAAGATAAGACTGGATGGCTATTGTTGCTAGAAAATTTAGGTACTAATTATCTTAATGATTGTAAGTCGTTCACATCGGTTATCCACGAAATTGCAAACGTTTACTATGACAGAAAAATTTAAACATGCAATTTAAGTGGTGAATAATTCTCCGTTTATTAATGAAAAGTTGGTGTAGCAAACAAACTCATTTTGGTGATTAATCTTCTGGCCAATTACAAGATAGCTAGGATATGAAAAGACATGTGACAGATTTTTCCAAGTGGGTGCGATTTGTTTGCGCAGAGGCTGCCCACATGACAGCTGACAATAAAAAGCGGAGGCCTTGGCATACTGTTTGTGCAGACATAACGGTGGATTTTTAAGGCGAATCGCGATCGCCTCCGCCAATGCAAGTTTTTGGCATCTGATACAGCGAATAAATGTTCAGACAAACAAATTTTTTACTCCACTATTGATTTGCATCAACATGTTAACAGTTATCATATGACGCTAGATTCTAAATAGGCAAATGTACTGACGAGCGCAAAAGTGACTGTATTCATCCCAAATTATTCCGGTTGTATGCAGCACAGGAAATTATGTAGATTGATTAGATCGTAAACGCTGATCGAGCAACCATACCTGATCACGCAATCGTATGTTGGATTACTAGTGACTATACGATACATACATATTGTGTTTTGCGATAACGAGTTTAATCCTAGTCTGATTGACAAAGGCAAAAATGCACTGTGGCCTATCGAATTCAAAATTAATGGCATATTCCAATTAATCGGGTTATCCGGCAATGATGCTCATCGAGCCCCGACAAAACTTTGCGAAATATATTCAATCATAGAGATCCAGACATCCCTCTGCTGCTGCCTAATATATTTCATTCTTTTTAAGCTCAAAAGCGAATATCCATTCTAACGGAAACAATTAACAAATTGGTTTTCATAAATGAGTACAAAAGGTGCACAGTCTACCACAAATTCATTTTGTCCAGAACCATGAAGCAGTTGGTTAAAAAACGCATAGTATGTTTGTTGTGATCTATGAGACTTGCCATTAAATCTGATCACGGATTTTGGAAATACACGTCATACATCACCTTTAGGCAACATTACCTCGACTACACAACTAGAGCTACAGAAGCCGGAAGTAATATTTCTTGACATAACATTAACATTCGACCATGTCTCACACAAAGAACTGCCAAGGAAAACTATATCCTATTTAATCTCAAATCCTCTTCTAACGTAATTGCCTTCCTTAATAAAAAATAGAAAGCAGGTATTCAAATTTGACAAATGTACACCTGAACTTACTGCCATGTCTAAGGGAGTAATTTTATGTAGCGTGCTGGGTCCATTTTCATTATTAATATACTTAAACTATCCTCTTGATGATAACATGTTTGGAACTCCAATACTGTTCGCCAATGATATCAAATCGTGTAATTTTTAGCCTCTGGGCAAGGTAGTCCCTATTTAGCCTGTATTCATTCTGACTTGTCCGCATTATGGAACTTGGGTAACTTTGAAATTGCACTTTCTTCCAACAAGTTCTATCTTACGTACCATATCTCTTATTTTCTTTCAACATTATGTACAAATTAACAACCACATTCTCCTGTAACCGCATTGTGGGAACTTAATGCAATATATTCCGCCTCACCTGGTTGTCTAGAGCAATTCATATGCTTGCAGGCTTCTACCAGGAAAATGATTACAAACATAAGCGGAACTTTCATATTTGGTAATTCCAGGCTATAAAATATGTCTGCGTTTATACATGAAGAATATTGATAATATACAGAAATGAGAGATATGGTAATTATATTTCTGTTAAACCTAAAAAGGTCGTTAAAAGCCGACTCACAGCACGATTAATCTTTTGATTTATCGTGAATGCAGCGATGCTCATTTTAAACGGATTAAGCTTTCGGACTCAGCCAAAACTCATGTTTCATTATCCCATGCGCTACGATCTAAGAAACAGTGTGCACGTGGCATATGCAAATGAATCGTACACAGGAAAGTATGCGTTATTATAAAATGAACAGTCATTAATTATCATAAACTGCAGCAGCGATCTGTCATTCGAAAGAATGAACGATGTTCATCTGTCTATTTCGAATAATTTGTCAACACAACCAAAATGTGACCCTAGTTGACAAGTGTGAGATAGGTTCTAGACATATGTGAAAGTTACCATGCCCATATGTGAGCCAATGCTATAGGTTTGCCTATGATTGGATGCATATCTTTGTATGTATTTCCAAATGGTTTTACTCTTAACAACGTTTTTCCAACCCAACATAATGAAGCACATCCGCTCTCAGGTAACCAATAATGTTTCTTATAATTTTGATACGCTGTTTCTGTGATGCACTACGCCGTTTATGCACCAATTTATTCTGGTACTAATCCGTATCAATTATACTTTTCCACTTGGTATGAATCCCGTTGAACCAACTTTATAAAAGAACCTTTATGGAGCAAATCAGAAATGTTTAAGCTATTGTGAACATAATCCGTTTAGCTAATCTACAGTGTATAATTTTTTTGGGAAGTGTCATATAAATCGTTAGTTTGAAAATCAACGAGCTTTTATAAAAGTGTGTGTATATTTATCGCACCAGCCCATACGATTGCCTACTGCACACTCGCGTGGCAGGCTATTTACTTATTTTATTTTTATTTTTATTTGCTTCCATTGTTTTCAGAGTATTGTTTTGTATTTCTTTATTGGTTACGATTGGGAAACTCATCTGATGTCTTAGATTGAAGCGTCTAACCAAAATATTTCCCAAAGCTAGACAGTGGTGAATATCAAAAATACTGATAGACCTTTGAATACAAAATTTGTGCATTTGCTGCCAAATCAGCTAAATTCGGTTAACACCATCACCAGAACAACGACCGTCAAAGGGACTCTGATTTGAGTTGTCATTTTATAGGAAAAGAAAGAACGCTTGAAGGAATTGCAATATTGGCGATGGCTAGCATGTTTTTGAAGCACACAGACGCGGGACCAGTTCGAGTGTGGAAATGCAGCTGAAATAATCTCTATTGACTACGATGCATAGAAGTGGTTACCAATGTGTGGGATATAGTTCCCACTTTGATTCAAAACTATTGTGACTAGATTTTTTCTAACTCATTTCTATATTCCTAAAACTTTTTCGATTTTACCGCTAATTTATTCCTTAGATATTTTTCTGATTTTATTCAAATTTACTCCCATCATATCTCTATGTGAACATTGTTTTCTTATCTGCACATTATTTAATTACCTTGCGTTTAATCTATTTTACGGGATCGTACGTCGTTTGTCATATGCAAATGGACATGTTTCATACCACGGATCCTGAATCCATTTGTTTATTTATTTAACAGACCTTCTTTACTGAAATGGATCTGTGGATCCCATAGAAAAATTGACGCAGACTGTTTCAAAAAATTTATTTAACTGCAGGAATCATTGCATTCTACTTCATATAATGAACATTTATGCAATCTCAGTGTACGTGCTGGATAAATTAGACAACCTTATGATTCATTCTCATCGGAAGTTGAAGATTTGTAGCAACCTATCCGATCCATCGATGTTTAGTGTAGCACCTCCAGAGACTCCGAATTCCACGCCTGTTCCTGTTTCCGATTATCGATCACAAGAAAATAAATAGCTCAAATTTTCCACAAACTAACCGGTGCTTTCCACCTAAGTTCTTAACTATCTATTCGCTAATGGAACAACAGCAGTTTAGTACGAATGCAAAAAATAGTTTTGGACTTTCTTATACTTCCATTTTTCTATACAACTAATGTATTTCGTTTCGTAGTCTATCAAAATCCCCGACATCCTCCTCCACCAACCGATCAATCATCAAATGCAAGACGTGTCAATGAATTAGCAATTTACTGAATACCTGCATCACTCAAGACAACATAATGCAAATCTTAGTGTAACTCAACTACGTCACAAAACAGATTTTAAATACATCGAAATAGTTTCTAACCTAGTCCACCCCCTTTGTTCCCAACTGGTTTTACTCCCCGTGCTGTCATTATTAATATTAGCCTTCTTTTACTGAAAGGAGGATTGCTTACCACGTTTATTATTATATAAATATATGATAATAATTTCATGCTGAATAGTGAAACAATTTTACAAAATAATTTGCATAGCTTCTTGATTGCAACGATGATTCACATAAACGAGTCGATGGCTGGGTGATATAGTTTTGCGCTTCTTACTGAGCAAGCAGCGTTGGGTAACTTTGAAGCTACGTGAAGGTTTACAAGCCCATCTACTGATATTCTAGTGTATCATTAGTATCTGCTATTTCGAGCCTTTCATATGCAAGAGAACAACTAAATGATGCGATCAATCTTGCATTCAGCACCAACTGCAAGTTTAAATTGTTGCAGTGATTCAAAACCTATCATTTGCTAAACTTGTGCTGCCTGCACTTTCGGAACATTTTGGGCTTAAGTGACTAATTATTTGTATCTTGTTAAATAGCTGGGCTCAGCAAGTTAGTGAGCGCCATTATAGATCTCTAATTTGTGTACTGTATTCACGGTGAGCATCCGTTCTGTATAGTTATGCATAGATAATTCATTATCCGGTTGTGAGCATAATCCGGTAAATTTCACCAAGACTATTGAGTCAACTAAGCCATAAAGAACAAAGTTGCTACCCGTACGTAATATTCTTCAATTTGATTAGAATGAATCTATTAAATTTATCCGTAATATGGAGGTGGACAAGCCTTTCTCAGAGCACAGTTTAACTGGACTTATCAATGAATTTTATTTATGTATGTATGCTGACAACGGTTTAATGGCGCAACACATGTATACATTGCAGTCAACCCACGCTTCTTGACAAAGCCAAAGCTAAACTGAATATACGCAAAACAATACATACATACATATATACTACCGCACCATTCCATATAGAGGATGTCTTATTACAACGAGAAATTAAATCCCCAAAATCTAACAAATCCGAAGCAACTCTGGCACCTAAAAGTTTTGAAAAATTGCAGACAGAGTTACAGCTATCATGAAAACCAATTCTCCAAACCTTATCAATACTTTGAATCATAGATGTAGCTCGATTATTCACTAACATTCGAAGTCTTTATGTAATGGTCAATCAACTCCGCATTTGATTTATTCTTTAAACTTTACATTGAAATGATTCAGCCTCACTTCCAAGAAGAGCATAGCAGCCATTTTGCAATATACTCAAGAGCTATAAGTCGATACAGAAAGACATCGCTTAAGACTGCCAACATTTCTAAGCAAAGATGTCCTTCCTAACAGTCCCAACAAGTTGGAAGATTATTCATGATGTGGATTATCATGTTTGCAATACTGTAAACTACCAGCTGCATACCACCTTAATTGGGCACCCTATTATGTAACTAAAAATGCTAGGCTGAGCAAATACTTTAAAGCAGACGTCCGACAACCTACACTTTATTGTTTGTGCACCTAGAAAGAATAGTCCACAACCTCGCTGTTCCATTTTCCACAGGTATGGAACTAACCAAGTGCTCATGAAATTGGCTCATATTCCAATGCGATCCTGTTTATCTTCAAGCTACAAATCTTCTATAATGTTACGGCCAAGCTTGACCAAGAAATGACAGTTATTCTTAGCCGTCTAAATACACAAAAACCTTTTGACCATGCTATAAAATGCACCTTTATTTTTACCAAAAGAATTCTTCATTAGAAAACCCTACTAAGCTGGCTCGACTCCAACCAAAAGCGTCAGTAAAGGACTGATAACTTGCGCTGAAAGGATACTACTTGGTGTCTTCTATGGTAGTGTGCTAGGACCGCTACTTTCCCTATTCTACTCAAATAACATGCTACAAAACATTACACTTTCGTTTACTTCAGTTTGTAGATGAAGTCCAACTATCTACTTTTATCTACTAGCATAATTACGACATTGCCTGGAAAGCACTGTCTATGTTATCTATGAAGTGTTATTTAGTAAAATGTTTTGCAGGGAAAAGCTGGTATTTGAATAAAGCGGTTGCAACCGTTAAATCTTTACCACTTTTGACCGTAATTTAACCCCAAATAGTTTTCAGTTTGGGACTTGGAAATTAAATACGAATGTTACTTCATATTTTTTAAACATGTACCTAACAACTATTGCTGTGGATGCCGCTAACGCTCTACTCCTGCATTATGGCTCGGTAGATACAATTACCATGCAACCTTCGCCCTGTCAGCTCCCAACAAATATCATTGGCTTATCCAGCGTCTGTCTTTACCCAGTAGTTGTTGAAAGCTAATTACATTCTCTCCGGGAGTACATTGCTTTTGGAATCGATATGATTTTCCCAAAAGTGCTTAAAACCCTTGGTGCAACCATAACAGTATCACTTACAGATATTGCCCTGGGTATGTTTAACTCCCATACACTCCTAACTGAGTGGATAAAATCGAATTATCACTTAATATTTAAAGGATTTAAGCGATTGGATCCTGTCAACCTCCTAACTATTACTCCGCTTTCTGTTTTACCAATGGTGATGGAATCCGTGTTCGTAAATGAACTGACGCGATACACATAATTTCTAATGCTCAACTTGATTTCACACCCAAACGACCTTAACTCGTCACTTAGCTGCTTTCATAATACTAATGGACCATGTCGGCTAATGAAGTAAGGCACACATATGTAATTCACTTATGTTTTTAAGCATATGACACGGTACATCACCCTTCTCTTCTCCGAAAGCTTGCTGCCTATGGTAACAAGCGTTCCCTGCTCACTTATTTGGAAGGCTACTTGCACGACAGAGCAATTAAGGTAAGAGTAGTCGACATTCACTCAGAAAGCCTGTGGGTTTTCAGTCGTGTACTGCAATAATTCGTTCTCGGCCAGCTACTGTTTTAGTATACATTAAGGCAATTCCAAAAAGCGTTTTATCCCCGAAGCATTATTTACAGATGATGTTAAAATGTGGAGAGCGAATCGCTCAGTATTCAGGGCCAAGGAGATCTGTCCGGATTAACGAATGAGCAGAAAAAACCAGATCCCACTGAACTCTGCAAATTGCCACGTGCAGCAGCTTCGTAAGCACATATATTTTGTGGTAACACGTCCTGAAATAGGTGAATAATGAAAGCTACTTAGGTATAATTTTGCACGAAAGTCTTGGCAATTCAACTCTGTTTAAAAGCAGCAGGTGTGGATATTTTGAAATTAAGGCATTTAAAGCGGGCTTTCGCATCTCTAAACGACCCCTAGTACCAATAATTATTAAGTCGTATATTCGTCTGCACGTTAACTGTGAAATCCACGTTTGGTATCTATGATGAAAAGACGGCATTCGCCTCTTAGTGTAAGCCCAAAGAAGAGCCACTGAGTCAACGCGTGAATAATCCGGTCTCAGTTACTAACTGAGTCTTTGTGTATTCGGCGTGTTCTCTTCAGAATACCGACGGCTTCACAAAGATCTCATTCTCACATACCGGATACTAACTGAAGGCGAGCATCTTTATTCATCCCTGCTGACCATAGTTCCTTACAAACAGTGTGGAGGTCATCACCTGAAACTATTGATTCAAGAATTCAGTTTGAATTACAGAAACTAGTTTTACTCATTTAGAATCTGTTCCTACTGGCATGTATTAGCAACATATGTGGTGAATGCACCAGACATCCCGACATTCGAAAACTATTAGACTTTAGTCTTAGTGAGAAACGTTGCAACACGGCTTGCTATATGGTAATGTCTTTGTCACTTTTATTCCACGTGCCACCTTGGCGCATATTGCTTTTATTTTTTTTGCATATTCATCTTGTGGGTCTGCCAAAGTTTTGCTTTTTATCTCATCATAAACTAATGAACTGTTATTGTTACGAAAGTTAGGGAGCTCTCCGTTTAAATCATTAGAAAATTTTGTCTGTTTATAACCTGACTTTAGTTAACAGTTGATTTATTACCTACACTGGGGTATTGCACTACCGCTCAGAGCCATTTAGGACAAAATGTTTAGATCTGGGAAATTGAAAGCGGCTATTTACCAAACGTGTTCATGAGACGCTCCTCAAATACAATGTATTTGTATCACTGTCGTCACTGCGATAATTAAAAGAAGACCATTGTCCTCTCTACAGCATTGTACATAAGCGGGTATTCGAAAATGGTACGGCAATGAATTGTAGAAATATACTATATATCCCATCCCTAACGGCAGCTAAATGTTACGGCCACAGGTTGCAAGACAAAGTATTCGATACCTTTGTTCCTTAGTTTAGTAAGTCAAATTTTGAAAACAAGTACGAATTGTAGATGAGCGCAAGAGCGAACCTCTTTGTCTCCTGAAGAAACTGGAGAAGTTTCGAATTATACAATGGGTGTTAATGTCATTTGGATCAGAGCTATTCCATAACCATTGACGGAATATGTTCTGAAAAACGAATTGACATCTAAAGATTAAAATTCACATAATCAATGATGAACAATGAACAGTGATTTATCACGGGATAAAAGTAAGGGCTTGACATGTCCCGTAGGATAGTTGTGGTGAATATGATGCAAGTAAAATATGTCTAGGTCATCTATCGAACATTTGCCAAGCTGAATACTTTGATAATTAACATCAGCGTAAAACGAAAATAAATTATCGCGCGTAAACGTTCAGGAAGAAATTGGGTTGCATTGATTGTTGAGGAAAGGAGTGAGAAAGTAAAATATGGTCGCTCACTTAGGTCCATTTGATACATAAATCCTGTTGAGAACATGCTTGACGTAATCCACTATAGAGGAGCTTAGGTAACAAAATGTTGGGAGCTAAGAGCAACAATAAGTCGTTTTTTGAAAAAATCTAAGGAAGGAGAGGAAACAACTGAGGCTGGAAGTGCGTTCCATGGTTGGCAAACCCGAAGGGAAAAGTAATTACGTCGACACTCTAGACGACTATATTGTTCCTTCAAATTCAAGCAGTTACCTCGGGGCTGCTTGTTGTGGCTAAGTGTCAGCATATGGCCGCCTACGTGGTTGGGGACATTCAGGATCTGATGCGCTAAGATGAGGTCGCCGCGCAACCTTCGATAGCGTCCGCTGAAAATTCTCAGCAGTTTCAGCCTTCGGTGGTAAGAGTGATAGCGCAGGCCCTTTACCTTCTTAGTTGCTATTCGTTGTGGTGCCTCTATCGTTTTTAAGTCGCGCTTCAACTAAGGTTGTCAAGCTTGGACAGCGTATTCAACATGCAAGCGCACGTAGGAATTGTGCATCATTGGGAAGATTGATAAGTCAAATCTCCCGAATAACTTTCACAGCAAGCCGACGTGCTGGTTGCCTCTTTTCGCCGCTACCTTAACCTGTTTTGAACAACTGAGGTCGCTCTGTACGATCACACCAAGATCACGTTACTGGGAGCTATACTGCAATCCGTTTGTCCCAAGTATATAGGTGTAGATATGTCTATGGCGTAATTGTACAACGCGTTATTTGTCTACGTTGAACGATAGGGCGTTTTGTACTGACCAGTTCGACACTGTGTTAAGATCGTGCTGGAGACGTTCATGGTCGTCCGGTCCTCAGATCCTTCGCCATATATTGATATCATCAGCGAAGAATAGGAAATCGGAAGTAATTGATCTCGCCAAATCGTTAATGAAAACCAAGAATAGACAAGGTCCAAGAACAGAGCAATGTGGTATTCCACACGCCACATCGATTGCATGAAAAAATGATTCTCGGACTCTTACCACTAGTCGTCGTTCTTGTAGAAAATTGTCAATCCAACTCAGGGTTGGATCGTCAATGCCGTAGTTCCGAAGCTTCTGAAGGAGAATGCGATGGTCTAAGCGATCAAACGCTTTTGAAAAGTCCAGGTAAACGACATCGACTCCCACTCCATCATCAACAGCTTCAGTCCAGCTATTACGTGCAATTAATAGGTTAGTATTACACGAATGCTTTTGACGAAAGCCATGTTTCTCTGGAGCTATTAAATTGTGGCTTTCCAGGTATTGCATCAGCGCGTATGTGATGATTGGTTCCATCACTTTGGATAGTACTGGAAGTATTGTTATTGGACGGTAGTTGGCAGGATCAGTGCGGCTACCTCCTTTATGGATAGGAGTGATGACCCCTTGCTTCCATACTGGTGGAATACGGTTTTCCTCTAGACATCGCTGATAGAAAACAGCCAGTGGTTCTGCTAGATCACTAGCTACTGCCTGTAGAGCCTTTGGTCTGATGTTGTCAGCTCCGGGAAAACTGTGGATACGCAAGGATAACAAGTTCTTCAACATAGCATCCGCAGTGAAGGTGATGTTTTCTAAACCAGAATGTGGAGTATTAGAGTTGAGGGGAATGTTCGTGCCCGTTAACTGCTGGAAAGTTTGGGAGTAATGAAGCCGTAGGAGATCAGCTACTTCCATTGTTGACCGCGTGCACCCATCAGCCGTTATTAGCGCTGGAACCCCTCGTTTTACCTTACGAAGGCCGTTAACGTGCCTGTACAGGAGTTTGCGGTTAGTGCAGAATCGCTCCACTAACACCTGCTGATAAGTGACCTTGTCTTCGCGGATCAGTTTCGCACAGAAGTTACGATGTGTCACGTATGTAGTCCAGGTTTCGGCATTCGGGCAGTCCTGGTGATTTCGCAATGTCAAATTCCTCTAGGACAGACATTTACGTGTTCTGCTCCTCAGAAATAACTTAGGCTTGTTTTTGGGTTGGAAAGAATACTGTTCTGATGCGTGCGCTACCAGTTTGCTAAACGTCCTTGTAAATATTTCCCAGGCAGCATCTGGGGGGCATTCGGTAAAGAAAGTACAATATGTATTTTTGGCAAGCTTAGATAACACATTGTAGTGCTTGACAGTATGCACTTTATCCTCCATCATTTCAGGGTAAATGGCATAGCATTTATAACGAAATAGTAAAGTGACATGATCACTACGACCCAGTGGTGTGCTTGTAACTATCCCATCAGCCATGAGTTCTTCATTAGTTAATACAATATCCATTATCGACGGCTTGTTAGCAGTTTGAAATCTGGTGGGAGAGGTTATGTGGTTGTAAAGAGGGTGGCTAGCAATAAGCTCTTGCAAACAGGCTTTAAACTGCATACCGTCAGTTGTCGGCGTTTCTATGTCGTGCACGTAAAAGTCTCCCGCGATAAGAATGTAGGTGTAGGACTTACTCAAAACAAGCTGAAAAATGTGGTGCAGTTTGGAGTCCATTTCCGACGTTGAGTTTGGTGGTCGATAAATCACGGCTAGTAGACATGTGTCCTTGTTTCGCAACCAAAGGCGGCACCAAAGCGAATCGGGAGCTCGGATATTTGGGTGATCGATAACTTCACATTGGAGGTATGTATTATAGTAAAGAATCACACCACCACACCTTCCGGTTCTATCAGTTCGAAGCAGCGACATACCGGGTAAATTGATCTCAGAGTCGGTTATCTCAGGGTTTAACCATATACCTGTAATCATGACAGGGTCCCGTGGTTGTGAGGCATGGAGTTCTCTAAGTTCGGCCAACTTGCTTAGAAGGACTTGGACGTTTGTATACATGCAAGATAGGGCTTTTGTTGTTAGGAGGTCATTGGTAGATGTCAAGTTTGTGTTAGTTTTTTAGCCGACCGTTAGGTGGCCGGCCATTATTCATTTTCATATTCCATACGATATAAATCATGCTCGGGCCACCTATTCCTTCCCAATTTACTGTGGACGTCTTCCAAAGTTATCTACAAATATAATTTGCAAACAATGCTGCACACATCTGCACTGATGGAATACACAATGAGTCGCTGAACATTGAGAAAAAGTATGTTCAAAACATTTTATTTATTGTGTTGCAGGCTCTCAGATTCTGACATCAAATATGTTCACAAATGATTTCTCTCTCATCTGGGAGCAGCTTATGGCTTGCCGGAAATTTGGCAACTTTATTGTTTTATTTATGGCAATATTTATAAACAATATTGCCTTTTTTGTGGATCTACTAGCACCTACTGTAAGGAGAAATACCCATGAACATAGGGGTGAACTCAAGCTTCTGTCCAAAGCCAAAATAAAACTAAAGAAACTCAAATCGCTATACAGCATGAAAAACAGCTTCGCAACATTGCTACAAATACACGAGAACTTACTACATTTACAATGTCTAACCCTACCGGTCAAAACCAAAGAAGAAAGCTGGGTACTCAGAAATCCTGAGAAAGTACGTTCATTGATGCAACTACTCAAAAGAATAAACCCTAAACCACTTCAGGAAATTGAAACGTTGGCTCTAGACGATGGTTCAATAACGCGTGACAACTCCTGCACATGCGAGGCCATGAACTCTAGTTTTGCCTCCTCTTTTGTCCCCAACATTCAGCTACTTCATCCTCCACTTCCAAAGAGAACGACCGAACTATACTGCGATATCCCTGTGACGTCAAGGGAGGTGCAAAGTGCCATCGCAGCCATAAAACCATCAACTCATCCAGGTCCAGATGCCATCTCCCCAACTGTTATAAAACTCGGAGGAAAAAACCTTGCACTAATATTACTAAACATTTTCACACTTTCACTCACTACCGGCTGCTTTCCAGCTCAATGGAAGCAATCCATTATAATGCCTAAGCACAAGGGTGGACCGAGAAATCAAATGTCAAGCTACCGACCAATAAATCACACCTCTGCTGCTTTCAAAGCCCTAGAGCGAATAGTCAAGAAGAACATCGTCCAATATCTTACAAGACTGGATCTGATCAACCCTTCAAGGCACGGCTTTCTCTCAAACGCTCCTGCGTTACATGCCAGCTACAATTTCTCAATCACATCACGACTATGATTGACAGAGGAATGGCAATTAGTATAATTCTGTTGGACATGCAAAATGCGTTTGACCGCGTGCCACACCAGCCACTGCTGTCTGCTCTAGAATCATATAGAATTGGAAATCCGCTGCTTAACGGGTTCGACTCATACCTAAACGGTCGAACTCAAGTCGTTAAAATCGGTCAGCAACATTCTACACCGAAGCCAATAACCAGCGGTGTCTTCCAGGGAAGTGTGCTCGGACCGCTACTTTTCTTAATCTATGTAGACAATATATGTGACCCGATCAAACATGGACATCCATTTCTGTTTGCAGATGATGTCAAACTGGTTTACTTATTTCATCCAGACCAACTACATATGTGTTTGGGGAACATCTGTGAAGACCTATCCGCACTAAATATAGCTAGTGAGCGTTTATTAATGAAGTTCTCCGCAGTGAAATCCCAAGTACTTGGGTACAGATGCCGCATCCCAGAAGGCTCCATTATACTTGCCGGAAACGTGATCCCAACATCTGATTCAGTTCGTGACTTAGGAAATAGGTACTCCAACTCTTTTAATCTCTCCGAACATGTTCTTTATCAGGTTGCGAAAGCAAGGCAGCTATGCGGATATATCACCAGAACTTGCTCCCTACCTGAAGTACGACTCTAAACATTCAAGACAATTGTACGACCGACTCTGGAATATTGTACTATTGTTCACAGCGAATTGAGAAAGAAAGACAGAACGGCTCTAGAAAACGTCCAGCGATCATTTACCAAGCTGGTCACGGGGCGCTGCTCAAACCTGACTTATTATGATCGCTGTCAAAAACTCCAGCTGGATCCACTTTGGCTGAGACGCTTAAAGAACAACCTCGTTCTCTTCTACAACATTATAAACCAACGAATTTACGCAGAGAGCACCGCACTTGAACTACGGAAGATTTCAGTCTACCCCACACGTAATGGCGGCTACTTGATACATACAAACCTTTCAAATCATAAAATTCGGTCGAATTTCTTCTTAGTGAGATACACTTATCTGGGGAACAAACTACCCCTACAGATACGCATGTGTACAAGCCGTGTCACTTTTCAAAATCTTCTTCAGACCTTCCTCACTATACCAAATGCTCTGAAGATATTTGACTCACAGCAAACACTAGAAACATTGACAGAAGTAGGTATAAAAACATTTGATAATAGCTTACAGCTAGCTTACTCACTACATGTCATTACATACCATACCAAATCCTGTCTTTGCAGCCTAATAGTCCCTTCCTTTATTATCTACTCTTGACGATACAAACATCCGTAAATTTTACATATGAGTTGCGCGGGTCTAGGACTCAACGAAAAGTAACCACGATCCAAAATGCCATCAATAAACTTTTCTTTGATGTTATGAAACGTGTTCACTATACAAATGATCACTCCCACTTATGGGGCCGTGTACCGTCTGTCGGTAAATATACAAATTTATTTATTTATTTATTTGTATGTTATAAGTAGATCGGTTGATCACGTATCACCGCAGAGTCACCAGGATTGGCTTGAATTTAAACTACCGAGAACATAATATAATCCAACACAGCAATAGGTAGCATCATCAAAAACGCACGGCTACCCACTGAATCCCAAATTCCAAAGCGCGCTTCATCTGACGGCAATTGTACAACTACTATGCACGGTGGAATGGGCTGTTCGAATACAGATAAACCATCCGGATTCCATGTACATTAAATTCTACGCTATTATTAATAACCAAAACTATCCTATGGAATTGTCCAACAAGTCGCATTTTACTCGTTATAAGTCTTTGGTGTTTTGCTCCTACTGCTACACAATCATATGATGCTCTAGATAGTTATTAATTCTGGTTTATAAGTACCTCTCATAACTTGTTAGGCGGCCTTGATTGTAACAATCACACCGTTAAACTTTGCTTAAGGAACCCTACGTACAAATACAAAGCATACTTATACTAGGTACAAATTGCTACCTTGGTAGACTAAACAGACTGAAATCAGTTACTCCTACATTCCAAACCAGAGGTGCAATTTTATGCATTCCACGACAATGATAATCAATGCATCGAAAAGCTAGCAGCTTATATAAATATATTGCGATGCACAGCAGTTCTAGATGAAATATAACATGAAGGCCTTTCAAAGGGTATTCTATCATATTTCTAATCAAACAGCATGTTTGATGACAATGCTTAGGATAGATAAACATTTGATAATAATCGAAAACCTGAGAGTTCTACGTCGCAAGAAAGAATAATCCGTTATCTTAAATTCTTGGAACTAACCACTTTACTTAACAGGATTGATAAAGAGGCAGACTTACCCAAATAACCTTACGTCATATTATATCACAACCGGACGTATATTTGTCGCTGTTCCTGCTGGTGTTTAAAAACATTCACGCCCCCGTCTTACCTCTGCTTTTGCACAGTTTGCACTTTGGCGGATGGTCCACGTATTAAATTCGTCTGACTTTCTCCAACGTAGAATTTGACAAAAGTTCCATAAAATGCCTTATAGGTGCATACTTTTTTACCATCTCCAGGATCCAACTCGAATCTCCTTAGTTGTTTTAAATGGTTTGACAGACCACCGATTAGTTATTTTTTACGCTGTGCGACGTTTCGCTCTTGCTCAACAGCTTCATAAGGCAAAGTGAATTAGCTTAAATAGAGTGCAATTTTAAAGACAAGCACATGTAATCTACATACCATAATCGATAATGTTTGAGACAATGGATGAAAAAGTTACAGCCAACAAAGGTAACTTGGTCCGGGTGAAATCCGCAGATCTCAACACCAGGTCAAATGGAAATAAAATCTGCTGATCAGATTGCAGTTATACACATGGTCAGCAATCAGAAGTGGTCCGTTGGAATGCTGTTGTTTAATTTTAAAACATGTCTTCAATATTTAGGGATATGATGTATGGGTATTGATTGCTCGTTATTAATTCAGATCCATCACCCGTTGTTCATCAATGTGGCGAGAGCAAGACTAGATGCCAGAGATTGACAGCTCTACTCGGTCCATTCTATTCACGCAGTTATTGGTCTTGGTTATTTCCATAGCCTCAGCAATTAGCCTTTTATCAGATGATCACAACATCTTCCTGATAACCTTGATATTGCTACTGCCGTTACTAAGCAGAGCACTATACTCAAGCTCGTTCCTCGGAGGCCATGACTTGTGGCGCTAGCTTCTGTGATTCCCGTGCTTAGTATTCTCACTGCGCAAAATTTACATAAGATTCTGTAAATACAATTACTAATTATATGTAATGATCATCGGTGCCTTCGTAGTTTGGCTCACATCTGGTGGGAACACCTACTGAGCAACGAGCGTGTTCGACGCCTCGTTTACGGCACAGAAAAAGGATCTGATCGTCTCAGCACCGTCACTTCACGCACCAGGCTCCGATGGCTCTGCCACGTGCTGCGCATGCCAGTCCGCAGACTTCCACGACGTGCGTTGTTTGCTCACCGAGGATGTGGATGGAAGAAGAGGAGGGATGGCCAAGCGATGAATTGGTCCAGAGGAATGAAAGCTCTCAATTTGAAGCTGGCCTCAGTTGGAGCGTCACGGCTCCCTGTTTGGGGTCCAAAAGACGGTGAACACGTTTGGCTGGATACACTTGCTGTCATGGCAAGCAACCGACTTCAGTGGCTATCCTGCTGTGAGTTTCTTTGTCCCTCCCTATCCCTTTTACTCTCCCCATCCACCTGCGATCTCACATCTTATCGTAAAACATAATAATTTTTCTTTTTGCCTAGTAGCCGGCTGGTAGCTTTCCGGAACGATGCCTATCCGTTGCTGGTAGCTCAGCTGGCATGCCGCCGTGTTATATATTTTCCTTTTCCTTTATATATTGCAGCGTTTCCCACATCCGGTTAACGTGTATAATGATGATGATGATGAATTCTATGTAATGGAAATGGTTCCTCTAAATGCTCCAGCATCAACCGTAACGTTTTACCCTTTTATAAAACTACCCTTAGGTTTTCTTTATTCCGTAATTTCGGACCGCTTCCGAAGTTATTTCCTTATCCGGAACCCCCACTGTCACTATCAAATCTGTGATTGGCATTGCACTTGGGTTGAGGAACTTTATTAGCTGTATTTTTACCAATCACCTCGGATATCCGATAGCCAGTATTTTTTCATCGCCTCCTTCTGCGCAGCTTTTTATCTTCTTCCTCTATGTGCAGAGCACATGCTTTGTGAAATAGTGCTGAGGTGCATAAACATTATTCGTGTGAACCGAACTATAACTAAGTACCTCGTCCGTGTCCAATGTTTTGCGATACGTTGCCATCGTATAGCTATCGCATTGCAATTAATCGCAATTAGGCTGGACCTTACAGAGGTGCGATGGTTTGTGTGGCTCAGCGATCCATTGCGCTATGTTGGGTGGTGTTTTTTGCGCTTTAGAGGCACTCATACCATACTGATCAATGGTTAGGTGCCAGACGAACTCAGCCTTCTGGTCCTCCAGGTTGGGGGTTGGAATGAAGTGGTTCCTTATTCCATAAAACGGAATCCTTGTAGTTCAACACCAAACCCGCTGCCTTGCTGTCAGGTTTTTGAACCAAAGGCTTTGCTAGAGAACCTTAATCGTTATATTGTCTGTGCCTGTGCAACCTGCCCACGCCATACAACGAATTTATCTTCAAACAATTTCTTTTTGCTCTAGCCACCGCAGAGGATAAGCAACGGTGCCCTATCTGCTGCATCTTGCAGGGTGGACAGGGGTTTTAATGCTACTGCTCAAGCCGTCCCGTATTCTTATTCTTCATCTTACGCATTTTCTCCCTTACCGTCCCGTACCAGCTTCATTTTTATCCACCTGTTTTCAACCATTCAATTATTGGCCCTCACCCACTTTGCTCTGCTAGGCTTTTACCCACTTATTTAAACTCACATCTGAACGCGGAGCGTAATTCCTGTCCTGTAGACAAGCCCACGTCCAAACAAGCAGCAAAGCCCAGTTCATTGACTTTCATTTGGATCCCTCGATCATCCTTGAGATTGGCATACCTCTATGTACGTACATTTCTACAGATCGGTCAACATGCAGCACTTGCCCGAACATTAGAGACCCACTACATCCATATCTGCTGCTTATCGCAGATCCGCCTGGAAGACCCGAGCTCCGTACTCACTTTGAGATGCTCTTGTGACACTAGCAGCACTTTCTCACAACGCTTATCCAGCGACGATGCAGCTTCGAGCACCGACGAAGTCGGTGTTGGTATCGACCCTAGTCCCCGGGCTGAAGCTGCTACGGTTGACTGGATTGTAATTAGTAGCCGGATGTGTGCACTCGGATTTCTGGCTCGTTAAAAGCTTCGAAGTCGTGCGGGACTACTAGGTGTCTATTCATCATCACTGCCCATGCGCCCACAAACTTTAGCGATGATGCGGTAAAAGACAACCTCTACCGCCAAGTGACCCAGCTCCTTCGCCGCAGAAGAAGCACGGATATTGTTGTAATGGCGGGGATATGAACGCTTAATTTGGAAAGTTGTCCACTCATGAAATGCATCTTGGCGGTCAACATGGTGTAGGCTCCTGTACTGATAACGGTGAGCGGATAATTAATTGGTGTGATAATGCTCGCTTATTATTTGCAACCACTAATTTCCAACACAGCACCCGACGGAGAGTGACTTGGCGCCCACCAGCCTCCAACCAACCATAGAAGCAAATCGATCACCTTGCTATAAATTACCCATGGACAGGCTGCGTTCGGAAATGTCGCTTGATTTGGAGCATATGTGTACACGGACCATGCACTTGTATATGCTGACCTGCGGATGCGTTTTGGCGGAAGCCCAAGACGAGGTTGTGAACGTATTGACACCAGACAACAGGCGAAACCAGCTGTTCTGAATGCCCATCAAAGTACCCTGCCATGCGATTTGAGTAAGCACTCACTGGATGTATTTGAAACTCAGTGGACTCATATTCACTAGTCCAAACAGGCATCAGGAAAATCATAATGCGTTAACTCTAATCGCGAACATGGACATTGGGTCACTTCTCAGTCTCTGGAACTTATCGATGCTCGCCGGCATATTCCGGCTGGAAGCAAATACACTGAAACTCGCAAAAAGTTCCAGTCCAAACTCCGTCATTGCCTGAAGGAGACCGCGAATCCTGGTGGTCTCATCGTGCATCAGAATTGAAAATGGTCGCTGCTCTTAGTAACCATCGTAGGTTATCTCAGCTGATACGGAAAATGGGCAGCAGAAGACCTGGTGTCAGTGAAACGTATACGTGACGAGATTGGACAGCCAATCCACAGTTTGTCAAAATGCTTGAACCGTTAGGCTGAGCACATTTAAAGCAATTTAATTGGTGGGACTTGTTAGATTAATCGTCGGCCACTGATTGCTCCGTCTCCGTGTGCTGTCCCTTTGGATCCACCCTCTCGTCTAGAAGTCGAACGTTAGATCGCGACTGTTTAAGTTACATAAAGCCGCGGGAACAGATGATCTTCCTCCAGCCTACCTCAAATTCGGTGGACCTGCTCTTTTGTATGATTTACACGAGTTACTAGTAAAAGTGTGGGAGCAGGAAACTGTCCCAACCGAGTGGAGCAGCTCCGTCATAGTACCAATTATCAAGGAGGCTCACGATCGGAATTCGCCAACCATAGATGAATCAGTCTGATATCCATCGCCTCCACATTGCTTGCTTCTGTCATCATTCACAGACTGAATGCCACTTGTGAAAGCCATATTGGTAAACAAGCAACCCGGGTGGGGAGGTATGTAGTGTTTCTTTCACCTTTCATTACATAATCTTCCGGTCAGCTGATAATATTACCAGCTGCATCGACTATTCTTTCAAACGCTTCATACATCGATCAATTTTCCTATTTGAATAGCCGGCTGACTCTAGACTGCCTCGTGTATAACATCTGGGAGTTCCAAATACACATTTATGGGAATACACGTGTTCAATCCCTTTTGGCATCCGAGAATGACGGGTTATTAAACCAGGAACTCCGCAACCAAAAGGCGTTACCAAAATCCAACAAGTGGGAACCTCGACAAGTGGTTGACCCGACGTGAGTTCGGATATTTCGACTCAGCAAACATCATCCGGTGAGTCGTATCCAATTTCGTCATACTTCCATCATTTCATGTATGCTAATATGACTGACCAGCAACCAGGGGAAATTAACACCGTATCTACTAGTTGTTTACCAACATTTTGGATACAGTATCCCCAGTTATGGTTTATGCAGGTCGAGACATTTTTTGAAATCAATCGCATACCTAAGGATGCGTTAAAGGTTCATCACGTTATTTCCCGACTCCCACCTGAGATGTTGCTTCTGGCGCAGGATATCATAAAAACGAGCAGTACATACCAACAGTTAAGAGACTTGGCTATCCGTGAGCTTAGCCTTAGTGAGCGTAAAAGAGTGCAGCGTCTACTTAATGAAGAGCAATTAGGCGATCGCACTCCTACGCAACTATTACGAGCCATGCAAGCTTTGGTAGGTGAAAACCCTCCAGAAAATTCCATTTTTAAGCAGCTATTTATGCAACGGCTCCCTGTACATGTACAACAGATTCTGGCTAACGCCCACCAGGATACCGAACTAAAAGATTTAGCCCTTATGGCTGATAAGATAATGGAGATACAAACGCCAACGATCTCAAACTTATCACCTCGTACACCTGACGACGAACTCGTTAAAGCCGTACGCTCCTTGCAACAACAACTGGCTTCCATTACCATCACCAGACGAAGGAGCAACTCCCGATCTAATCAACGGCGTACTCGGAGTGTTAGTCGTCTCCGTGGCATATGCTGGTACCACCGTAGGTTCCGCAACAAAGCAAAAAAGTGCGTGAAACCGTGTCGGTTTTCCGATTCGGGAAACGACCACGCCAGCACGTAATGGCGACGACGCAAGCTGGCATATGCGAGCCAGGTCGCCTATTCTACTTGCGGGACGTAACATCCGGCATGCGATTCCTCGTAGACACGGGTGCCCAAGTCAGTGTAGTTCCCCGCGTCCAGAAGACCTGAAACACTGCTCGATATACAGCCTCCAAGCAGTTAACGGCACACAAATCCGATCCTATGGAGAACGTTCTATCACTCTAAATCTCGGTCTCCGTAGATCCTTTCCTTGGATTTTCATCATAGCTAAAGTGCCTACTGCAATATTAGACCTTGACTTCTTTCAGCACTATGGTATTATCGTAAATCCGAAGCGCTGTCAGATCATAGGTAGCCCAACGCAAATAACACAGGCTGATTTTAAGAGCTCCGTAAAGTCTATGAGTCCGCAGCTTGTCCGCTTCAAGCTTCTTCGATGTATTTGGATCTGTTGCTCGAATTTGTCAGCATAACGAAGCCCGGATATCATCCTGGTGATATCAAACATGAGATCGTTCATAGGATAACGACAGCAGGCAGTCCAGTATTTCATCGTCCTCGGCGACTAGCGCCAGATAAACTTTCCGTAGCGAAGGCCGAGTTCGATCATATGTTACAATTGGGCATAATACGTCCATCCAGCAGTATGTGGGCATCACCCCTACATATGGTCCCGAAGAATAAACCCGGAGACTGGAGACCATGTGGGAATTATAGTGAACTGAACGTCATCACCGTCCAGACAGATACGCCATTCCGCATCTCCAGGAATTCTCATCCTCGCTGTACGAAAAAAAGTGTTCAGCAAGATAGATTTAGTACGGGCATACCACCAAATTCCCGTTCATCCTCAAGATGTACCTAAGACTGCCGTCACTACTCCCTTTGGCTTATTTGAGTTCTTGCGAATGCCAGTTGGTCTTCGTAAAACAGCTCAGACGTTTCAGCGTTTCATGGATTAGGTCATTCGCGAGCTGGACTACGTTTTCGTCTACATCGACGATGTCTTAGTTGCAAGTCGAAATCATGACGAACATTTGCGTCATCTGCGACAGCTTTTCGAACGATTTGCGCATTATGGGTAGTTATCAACGCCGCCAAGAGTCAGTTAGGAGTTGATACGGTAGACTTTCTTGGTCACCGTGTTTCCTCCGCTGGAATTGCACCCCTACCGGACAGAGTGACAGCCATCACTGAGTATCCCATACCTGATTCCATCAAAAAGTTACGCCGGTTCGTTGGCATGGTTAACTTCTACCGAAGATTCATCCCGCACTGTTCAGAGTTAAGTAGTTCGGTAAGTGGCTGGGCTAACTCTGAACAGTGCGGGATGAATCTTCGGTAGAAGTTAACCATGCCAACGTATCGGCGTAACTTTTTGATTGGAATCAGGTATGGGATACTCAGTGATGGCTGTCACCCTATCCTGTAGGGGCGCAATTCCAGCGGAGGAAACACGGTGACCAAGAAAGTCTACCGTATCAACTCCTAACTGACACTTGGCGGCGTTGATAACTACCCAATAATGCGCAAATCGTTCGAAAAGCTGTCGCAGATGACGCAAATGTTCCTCATGATTTCCACTTGCAACTAAGACATCGTCGATGTAGACGAAAACGAAGTCCAGCTCGCGAATGATTTGATCCATAAAACGTTGAAACGTCTGAGCTGCATTACGAAGACCAAATGGCATTCGCAAGAACTCAAATAAGCCAAAGGGAGTAGTGACGGCAGTTTTAGGTACATCTTGAGTATAAAGGGGAATTTGGTAGTATGCCCGTACTAAATCTATCTTGCTGAGCACTTTCTTTCCGTACAGCGAGGAGGAGAAATCCTGGAGATGCGGAATGGGATATCTGTCTGGGACGGTGATGGCGTTCAGTCCCCTATAATCCCCACATGGTCTCCAATCTCCAGGTTTATTCTTCGGGACCATATGTAGGAGCGATGCCCAAACACTGCTGGATGGACGTATTATGCCCAATTGTAACATATGATCGAACTCGGCCTTCGTTACGGAAAGTTGATCTGGCGCTGTTCCCTGAGGACGATGAAATACTGGACTGCCTGCTGTCGTTATCCTATGAACGATCTCATGTTTAATATCTCTAGGATGATATCCGGGCTTCGTTATGCTGACATATTCGCGAAACAGATCCAAATACATCGAAGATTCTTGAGGCGGGACAAGCTGCGGACTCATAGACATTACGGAGCTCTTAAAACCAGCCTGTGATAGTTGCGTTAGGCCATCTATGATCTGACAGCGCTTAGGATCTACGATAATACCATAGTGCTGAAAGAAGTCAAGGCCTAATATTGCAGTAGGCACTTTAGCTATGATGAAAATCCAAGGAAAGGATCTACGGAGACCGAGATTTAGAGTGATAGAACGTTCTCCATAGGATCGGATTTGTGTGCCGTTAACTGCTTGGAGGCTGTATATCGAGCAGTGTTTCAGGTCTTCTGGACGCGGGGAACTACACTGACTTGGGCACCCGTGTCTACGAGGAATCGCATGCCGGATGTTACGTCCCGCAAGTAGAATAGGCGACCTGGCTCGCATATGCCAGCTTGCGTCGTCGCCATTACGTGCTGGCGTGGTCGTTTCCCGAATCGGAAAACCGACACGGTTTCACGCACTTTTTCGCTTTGTTGCGGAACCTACGGTGGTACCAGCATATGCCACGGAGACTACTAACACTCCGAGTACGCCGTTGATTAGATCGGGAGTTGCTCCTTCGTCTGGTGATGGTAATGGAAGCCAGTTGTTGTTGCAAGGAGCGTACGGCTTTAACGAGTTCGTCGTCAGGTGTACGAGGTGATAAGTTTGAGATCGTTGGCGTTTGTATCTCCATTATCTTATCAGCCATAAGGGCTAAATCTTTTAGTTCGGTATCCTGGTGGGCGTTAGCCAGAATCTGTTGTACATGTACAGGGAGCCGTTGCATAAATAGTTGCTTAAAAATGGAATTCTCTGGAGGGTTTTCACCTACCAAAGCTTGCATGGCTCGTAATAGTTGCGTAGGAGTGCGATCGCCTAACTGCTCTTCATTAAGTAGACGCTGCACTCTTTTACGCTCACTAAGGCTAAGCTCACGGATTAACAAGTCTCTTAACTGTTGGTATGTACTGCTCGTTTTTATGATATCCTGCGCCAGAAGCAACATTTCAGGTGGGAGTCGGGAAATAACGTGATGAACCTTTAAGGCATCCTTATGTATGCGATTGATTTCAAAAAATGACTCGGCCTGCATAAACCATAACTGGGGATACTGTATCCAAAATGTTGGTAAACAACTAGTAGATACGGTGTTAATTTCCCCTGGTTGCTGGTCAGTCATATTAGCATACATGAAATGGTGGAATTATGACGAAATTGGATACGACTCACCGGATGATGTTTGCTGAGTCGAAATATCCGAACTCACGTCGGGTCAACCACTTGTCGGGGTTCCCACTTGTTGGATTTTGGTAACGCCTTTTGGTTGCGGAGTTCCTGGTTTAATAACCCGTCATTCTCGGATGCCAAAAGGGATTTAATACGTGTATTCCCATAAATGTATTTTTGGAGCTCCCAGATGTTATACACGAGGCAGTCTAGAGTCAGCCGGCTATTCAAAAGGAAAATTGATCGATGTATGAAGCGTTTGAAAGAATAGTCGATACAGCTGGCAATATTATCAGCTGACCGGAAGGTTATGTAATGAAAGGTGAAAGAAACACTACATACCTCCCCAGCCGGGTTGCTGTTTACCAATATGGCTTTCACAAGTGGCATTCAGTCTGTGATTGATGACAGAAGCAAGCAATTTGGAGGCGATGGAAATCAGACTGATTCCTCTATATTTGTCTCAATCAGATCGTGCGCCTCCCTTGATAATTTGTACTATGACCGAGCTGCTCTACTCGGTTGGGACAGTTTCCTGCTCCCACACTTTTACTAGTAACTCGTGTAAATCATACAAAAGAGCAGGTCCACCGAATTTGAGGTAGGCTGGAGGAAGATCATCTGTTCCCGCGGCTTTATGTAACTTAAACAGCGCGATCTAACGTTCGACTTCTAGACGAGAGGGTGGATCCAAAGGGACAGCACACGGAACGGAGCAATCAGTGGCCGACGATTAATCTAACAAGTCCCACCAATTAAATTGCTTTAAATGTGCTCAGCCTAACGGTCCAAGCGTTTTGACAAACTGTGGTTTGGCTGTCCAATCTCGTCACGTATACGTTCACTGACACCAGGTCTTCTGCTGCCCATTTTCCGTATCAGCTGAGATAACCTACAATGGTTACTAAGAGCAGCGACCATTTTCAATTCTGATGCACGATGAGACCACCAGGATTCGCGGTCTTCCTTCAGGCAATGACGGAGTTTGGACTGGAACGTTTTGCGAGTTTCAGCGTATTTGCTTCCAGCCGGAATATGCCGGCGAGCATCGGTAAGTTCCAGAGACTGAGAAGAGACCCAATGTCCATGTTGGCGATTAGAGTTAACGCATTATGATTTTCCTGCTGCCTGCTAGGACTAGTGAATATGAGTCCACTGAGCTTCAAATACATCCAGTGAGTGCTTACTCAAATCGTTTGGCAGGGTAATTTGATGGGCAATCAGAACAGCTGGTTTCGCCTGTTGTCTGGTGTCAATACGCTCACAACCTCGTCTTGGGCTTCCGCCAAAACGCATCCACAGGTCAGCATATACAAGTGCAAGTACATATGCTCCAAATCAAGAGACATTTCCGAACGCAGCCTGTCCATGGGTAATTTATAGAAAGGTGATCGATTTGCTTCTATGGTTGGTTCGAGGCTGGTGGGCGCCAAGTCACCCTCCGGCGGGTGCTGTGTTGGAAATTAGTGGTCACCAATAATAAGCGAGCATTATCACACAAATTAATTATCCGCTCACCGTTATCAGTACAGGAGCCTACACCATGTTGACCGCCAAGATGCATTTCATGAGTGGACAACTTTCCAAATTAAGCGTTCATATCCCCGCCATTACAACAATATCCGTGCTTCTTCTGCGGCGAAGGAGCTGGGTCACTTGGCGGTAGAGGTTGTCTTTTACCGCATCATCGCTAAAGTTTGTGGGCGCATGGGCAGTGATGATGAATAGACACCTAGTAGTCCCGCACGACTTCGAAGCTTTTAACGAGCCAGAAATCCGAGTGCACACATCCGGCTACTAATTACAATCCAGTCAACCGTAGCAGCTTCAGCCCGGGGACTAGGGTCGATACCAACACCGACTTCGCCGGTGCTCGAAGCTGCATCGTCACTGGATAGGCGTTGTGAGAAAGTGCTGCTAGTATCACAAGAGCATCTCAAAGTGAGTACGGAGCTCGGGTCTTCCAGGCGGATCTGCGATAAGCAGCAGATATGGATGTAGTGGGTCTCTAATGTTCGGGAAGTGCTGCATGTTGACTGATCTGTAGAAATGTACGTACATAGAGGTATGCCAATCTCAAGGATGATCGAGGACTCCAAATTAAAGTCAATGAACTAGGTTTTGCTGCTTGTTTGGACGTGGGCTTGTCTACAGGACGGGAATTACGCTCCGCGTTCTGATGTGAGTTCAGAAAATTAGGTAAAAGCCTAGCAGAGCAAAGTGGGTGAGGGCCAATAATGGAATGGTTGAAAACAGGTTGATAAAAATGAAGCTGGTACGGGAAGGTAAGAGAGAAAATGCGTAACATGAGGAATAAGAATACGGGACGGCTTGAGCAGTAGCATTAAAACCCCTATCCACCCTGCAAGATGCAGCAGATATGGCACCGTTGCTTATCCTCTGCGTTGACTAGAGCATCAAGAAATTGTTTGAAGATAAATTCGTTGTATGGCGTGGGCAGGTTGCTCAGGCACAGACAATATAACCATTAAGGTTCTCTAGAAAAGCCTTTGGTTCAAAAACCTGACAGCAAGGCAGCGGGTTTGGCGTTGAGCTACAAGGATTCCGTTTTAAGGAATAAGGAACCACTTCATTCCAACCCCCAACCTGAAGGACCAGAAGGCTGAGTTCGTCTGGCCTCTAACCATTGATCAGTATGGTATGAATGCCTCTGAAGTACAAAATACCACGCAACATAGCGCAATGGATCGCTGAGCCGCACAAACCATCGCACCTCGGTAAGGTCCAGCCTCATTGCGATTAATTGCAATGCGATAGCTAGACGATGGCAACGGATCGCAAACCATTGGACACAGACGAGTTACTTAGTTATAGTTCGGTTCACACGAATAATGTTTATGCACCTCAGCACTATTTCACAAAGCATGTGCTCTGCACATAGAGGAAGAAAATAAAAAGCTGCGCAGAAGGAGGCGATGAAAAATACTGGCTATTGGATATGCGAGGTGATTGGTAAAAATACAGCTAATAAAGTTCCTCAACCCGAGTGCAATGCCAACCACGGATTTGATAGTGACAGTGGGAGCTCCGGATAAGGAAAAACTTCGGAAGCGGTCCGAAATTACGGAATACAGAAAACATAAGGGTAGTTTTATAAAAGGTTAAAACGTTACGGTTGATGCCGGAGCATTTAGAGGAATCATTTCCATTACATAGAAGTCATCATCATCATCATTATACACGTCAGCCAGATGTGGGAAACCCCGCAATATAGAAATGAAAATGAAAATAAATAACATGGCGGCATGCCAACTGAGCTACCAGCAACGGATAGGCATCGTTCCGGTAAGCTACCAGCCGGCTACTAGGCAAAAAGAAAAATTATTATGTTTGACGATAAGATGTGAGATCGTAGGTGGATGGGGAGTGTAAAAGGGATAGGGAGGGACAAAGAAACTCACAGCAGGAACGCCACTGAGGTCGGCTGCTTGCCATGCCAGCAATGTATCCCGCCAAACGTGTTCACCGTCTTTTGGACCCTAAACAGGGAGCCGTGACGCCCCAACCGAGGCCAGCTTCAAATTGAGGGCTTTCATTCCTCTGGACCAAGTCATCGCTTGGCCACCCCTCCTCTACTTCCATCCACATCCTCGGTGAGCAACCAACGCACGTCGTGGAAGTCTGCGGACTGGCATGCGCAGCATGTGGCAGAGCCATCGGAGCCTGGTGCGTAAAGTGACGGTGCTGAGACGTTCAGATCCTTTTTCTGTGCCGTAAATTAGGCGTCGAACACGCTCGTTGCTCAGTAGGTGTTCCCACCAGATGTGAGGCAAACTACGAAGGCACCGATGATCATTACTTATAATTAGTAATTGTATTTATAGATTCTTATGTAAATTTTGCGCAGTGAGAATACTAAGCACGGGAATCGCAGAAGCTAGCGCCACAAGTCATGGCCTCCGAGGAACGAGCTTGAGTATAGAGCTCTGCTCATTAACGGCAGTAGCAATTTCAAGGTTATCAGGAAGGTGTTGTGATCATATGATAAAAAGCTAATTTCTGAGGCTATAGAAATAACCAAGACCAATAACTGCGTGAATAGAATAGACCGAGTAGAGCTGTCAATCTCTGGCGTCCAGTCTTGCTCTGGCCACGTTGATGAACAAAGGATGATTGATCTGAATTCATAACGAGCAATCAATACCCATCCATCATATCCTTAAACATTGAAGACATATTTTATAATTAACCAACAGCATTCCAACGGACCACTTCTGATTGCTGACTATGTGTATAACTACACTCTGATCAGCAGATATTATTTCAATTTGACCTCAATTGAGATCTACGGATTTCACCCGGACCGAGTTAACTTTGTTGGCTGTAACTTTTTCATCCATTGTCTCAAACATTATCGATTACGGTATGTAGATTACATGTGCTTGTTTTTAAAATTGCACTCTATTTAAGCTAACTCACTTTGCCTGATGAAGTTGTTGAGCAAGAGCGAAACGTCGTACAGCGCAAAATAACTAATCGGTGGTCTGCCAAACCTTTTAAAACAACTAAGGGGATTCGATTTGGATCCAGGAGATGGTAAACAATTATGCACCTATAAGGCATTTTATGGAACTTATGTCAAATTCTGCGTTGGAGATAGTCAGATCAAGTTAATACGTGGACCGTCCGCCAAAGTGCAAAGTGTGCAAAAGCAGAGGTAAGACGGGGGCGTGAATGCTTTTAAACACCAGCAGGAACAGCGACAAATATACGTCCGGTTGTGATATAATATGACGTAAGGTTATTTGGGTGAGTCTGCCTCTTTACCAATCCTGTTAAGTAAAGTGGTTGGTTCTAAGAATTTAAGATAACGGATTATTGTTTCTGGCGACGTAGAACTCTCAGGTTTTCGATTATTACCAAGTGTTTATCTAACCTAAGCATTGCCATAAAATATGCTGTTTGATTAGAAATATGATAGAATACCCATTGAAAGGCCATCATGTTATTTTTCATCTAGAACTGCTGTGCATCGCGATATATTTATATAAGCTGCTAGCTTTTCGTTGCATTATCAGTGTGGTAGAATGCATGAAATTGCACCTCTGGGTTGGAAAGTAGGAGTAAATGATTTCAGTCTGTTTAGTCTACCAAGGTAGCAATATGTACCTAGTATAAGTATGCTTTGTATTTGTACGTAGGTTTCCTTAAGCAAAGTTTAACGGTGTGATTGTTACAATCAAGGCCGCCTAACAAGTTATGGAAGTTACTTATAAACCAGAATTAATAACTATCTAGAGCATCATATGATTGTGTAGCAGTAGGAGCAAAACACCAAAGACTTATAACGAGTAAAATGCGACTTTTTGACAATTCCATAGGATAGTTTGGGTGGTTAATAATAGCGTAGAATTTAGTGTACATGGAATCCGGATGGTTTAGCTGGATTCGAACAGTCCATTCTACCGTGCAGAGTAGTTGTAAAATTGCCGTCAGATGAAGCGCGCTTTGGAATTTGGGATCTAGTGGGTAGCCGTGCGTTTTTGATGATGCTACCTATTGCTGCGTTGGATTATATTATGTTCTCGGTAGTTTAAATTCAAGCCAATCCTGGTGACTCTGCGGTAATACGTGAGCAACCGATCTACTTATAGCATATAAATAAATAAATAAATTTGTATATATACCGACGGACGGTACACGGCCCCATAAGTAGGAGCGATCATTTGTATAGTGAACACGTTTCATAACATCAAAGAAATGTTTATTGATAGCATTTCGGATCGTGATTACTTTTCGTTGAGTCCTAGACCCGCGCAACTCATATGTAAAATTTACGGATGTTGGGTTCGTCAAGAGTAGATAATAAAGGAAGGGACTATTAGGCTGCAAAGACACAGGATTTGGTATGGTATGTAATGACATGTAGTGGGTAAGCTAGCTGTAAGCTATTATCAAATGTTTTTTATACCAACTTCTGTCAATGTTTCTAGTGTTTGCTGTGAGTCAAATATCTTCAGAGCATTTGGTATAGTGAGGAAGGTCTGAAGATTTCGAAAAGTGACATGGCTTGTAAACATGCGTATCTGTAGGGGTAGTTTGTTCCACAGATAAGTGTATCTCACTAAGAAATTCGACCCAATTTTATGACTTGAAAGGTTTGTATGTATCAGGTAGCCGCCATTACGTGTGGGGTAGACTTAAATCTTCCGTAGTTCAAGTGCGGTGCTGTCTGCGTAAATTCGTTGGTTTATAATGTTGTAGAAGAGAACGAGGTTGTTCTTTAGGCGTCTCAGCCAAAGTGGATCCAGCTGGAGTTTTCGACAGCGATCATAATAATTCAGGTTTGAGCAGCGCCCCATGACCAGCTTGGTAAATGATCGCTGGACGTTTTATAGAGCCGTTCTGTCTTTCTTTCTCAATTGGCTGTGAACAATAGTATAATATTCCAGAGTCGGTCGTACAATTGTCTTGAATGATTCAAGTCTTACTTCAGGTAGGGAGAAAGTTCTGGTGATATATCCGCATAGCTGCTTTGATTTCGCAACCTGATAAAGAACATGTTCGGAGAAATTGAAAGAGTTGGAGTACCTAATTCCTAAGTCCCGAACTGAATCAGATGTTGGGACCACGTTTCCGGCAAGTATAATGGAGCCTTCTGGGATGCGGCATCTGTACCCAAGTACTTGGGATTTCACTGCGGAGAGCTTCACTAATAAACGCTCACTAGCTATATTTAGTGCGGATAGGTCTTCACAGATGTTCCCCAAACACATATGTAGTTGGTCTGAATGAAATAAGTAAACCAGTTTGACATCATCTGCAAACAGAAATGGATGTCCATGTTTGATCGGGTCACATATATTGTTTACATGGATTAAGAAAGGTAACGGTTCGAGCACACTTCCCTGGAAGACACCGCTGGTTATTGGCTTCGGTGTAGAATGTTGCTGACCGATTTTAACGACCTGAGTTCGACCGTTTAGGTATGAGTCGAACCAGTTAAGTAGCGGATTTCCAATTCCATATGACTCTAGAGCAGACAGCAGTGGCTGGTGTGGCACGCGGTCGAACGCATTTTGCATGTCCAACGGAATTATAATAATTGCCATTCCTCTGTCAATCATAGTCGTGATGTGATCGAGAAATTGTAGCTGGCATGTAAAGCAGGAGCGCTTTGAGAGAAAGCCGTGCTGTGAAGGGTTGATCAGATCCAGTCTTGTAAGATATTGGACGATGTTCTTCTTGACTATTAGCTCTAGGGCTTTGGAAGCAGCAGAGGTGTGATTTTTTGGGTGGTAGTTTGACATTTGATTTCTCGGTCCACCCTTGTGTTTAGGCATTATAATGTATTGTTTCCATTGAGCTGGAAAGCAGCCGGTAGTGAGTGAAAGTGTGAAAATGTTTAGTAATATTATTGCAAGGTTTTTTCCTTTCGAGTTTTATAACAGTTGGGGAGATGCCATCTGGACCTGGATGTGTCTATGGTTTTATGGCTGCGATGGCACTTTGCACCTCCCTTAACGTCACAGGGATATTGCGATATAGTTCGGTCGTTCTTTTTGGAAGTGGAGGATGAAGTAGCTGAATGATGGGGACAAAAGAGGAGGCCAAACTAGAGTTCATGTCCTCGCATATACAGGAGATGTCATGCGTTATTGAACCATCGTCTAGAGCCAACGTTTCAATTTCCTGAAGTGGTTTAGGGTTTCTTCTTTTGAGTAGTTGCATCAATGCACGTACTTTCTCAGGATTTCTGAGTATCCAGCTTTCTTTTTGGTTTTGACCGTTAAGGTTCGACGTTGTAAATGTAGTAAGTTCTCGTGTATTTGTAGCAATGTTGCGAAGCTGTTGTTCCTGCTGTATAGCGACTTGAGTTTCTTTAGTTTTATTTTGGCTTTGGATAGAAGCTTGAGTTCACCCCTATGTTCATGGGTATTTCTCCTTACATTAGGTGCTAGTAGATCCACAACAAGGGCAATATTGTTTATAAATATTGCCATAAATAAAACAATAACGTTGCCAAATTTACGGCAAGCCGTAAGCTGCTCCCAGATGAGAGAAAAATCATTTGTGAACATATTTGATGTCAGAATCTTAGTGCCTACAACACAATAAATAAAATGTTTTGAACATACTTTTTCTCAATGTTCAGCGACTCATTGTTTATTCCATCATTGCAGATGTGTGCAGCATTGTTTGCAAATTATATTTGTAGATAAATTTGGAAGACGTCCACAGTAAATTGGGAAGGAATAGGTGGCCCCACCATGAGTTATATCGTATAGAGTATGAAAATGATTAATGGCCAGCCACCTAACGGCCGGCTCAAAAACTAACACAAATTTGACATCTATCAATGACCTCCTAACAACAAAAGCCCTATCTTGCATGCATACAAACGCCCAAGGCCTTCTAAGCAAGTTGGCTGAACTTAGAGAACACCATGCCTCACAACCACGGGACCTCGCCATGATAACAGATATATGGTTAAACCCTGAGATAACCGACTCTGAGATCAATTTACCCGGTATGTCGCTGCTTCGAACTGATAGAACCGGAAGGTGTGGTTGTGTGATTCTTTACTATAATACATACCTCCGATGTGAAGTTATCGATAACCCCAAATATCCGAGCTCCCGATTCGCTTTGGTGCCGCCTTTTGTTGCGAAACAAGGACACATGTCTACTAGCCGTGATTTATCGCCCACCAAACTCAACGTCGGAAATGGACTCCAAACTGAACCACATTTTTCAGCTTGATTTGAGCAAGTCCTACATCTACATTCTTATTGCGGGAGACTTTTACGTGCACGACATAGAAACGCCGGCAACTGACTGTATGCAATTTAAAGCCTTTTTGCAAGAGTTTATTGCTAGCCACCCTCTTTACAACCACGTAACCTCTCCCACCAGATTTCGAACTGCTAACAAGCCGTCGATACTGGATATTGTGCTAACTAATGAAGAACTCATGGTTGATGGGATAGTTACAAGCACACCACTGGGTCGTAGTGATCATGTCACTTTACTCTTTGGTTGTATATGCTATGCCATTTACCCTGAAAAAATGGAGGATAAAGTGCATACTGTCACGCACTACAATGTGTGATCTAAGCTTGCTAAAAATACATATTGTATTTAACCGAATGCCCCCCAGATGTTGCCTGGGAAACATTTACAAAGATGTTTAGCACACTGGTAGCGCACGCATCAGAACAGTAGTCTTTCCAACCCAAAAACAAGCCTAAGTCATTTCTGAGGAGCAGAACACGTAAATGTCTGTCCCAGAGGAATCTGACATTGCGAAATCACCAGGACTGCCCGAATGCCGAAACCTGGACTACATACGTGACACATCGTAACTTCTGTGTGAAACTGATCCGCGAAGACAAGGTCACTTATCAGCAGGAGTTAGTGAAGCAATTCTGCACTAACCGCAAACTCCTATACAGGCACGTTAACGGCCTTCGAAAGGAAAACGAGGGGTTCCAGTGCTAGTAAAGGCTGATGGGTGCACGCGGTCAGCAATGGAAGTAGCTGATCTCCTACGGCTTCATTACTCCCAAACTTTCCAGCAGTTAACGGGCACAAACATTCCCCTCAACTCTAATACTCCACATTCTGGTTTAGAAAACATCACCTTCACTGCGGATGCTGTGTTGAAGAAGTTGTTATCCTTGCGTATCCACAGTTCTCCCGGAGCTGACAACATCCGACCAAAGGCTCTACAGGCAGTAGCTAGTGGTCTAGCAGAACCACTGGCTGTTTTCTATCAGCGATGTCTAGAGGAAAACCGTATTCCACCAGTATGGAAGCAAGGGTCATCACTCCTACCCATAAAGGAGGTAGCCGCACTGATCCTGCCAACTACCGTCCAATAATACTACTTCCCGTACTATCCAAAGTGATGGAATCAATCATCACAGACGCGCTGACGCAATACCTGGAAAGCCACAACTTAATAGCCCCAGAGTTATATGGCTTTCGTCAAAAGCATTCGTGTAATACTAACCTATTAATTGCACGTAATAGCTGGACTGAAGCTGTTGATGTTGGAGTGGGAGTCGATGTCGTTTACCTGGACTTTTCAAGAGCGTTTGATCGCTTAGACCATCGCATTCTCCTTCAGAAGCTTCGGAACTACGGCATTGGCGATCCAACCCTGAGTTGGATTGATAATTTTCTACAAGAACGACGACTAGTGGTAAGAGTCTGAGAATCGTTTTCTCATGCAATCGATGTGGCTTGTGGAGTACCACAAGGCTCTGTTCTTGGACCTCGTCTATTCTTGGTGTTCATTAACGATTTGGCGAGATCAATTACTTCCGATTTCCTATTCTTCGCTGATGATATCAAGATATGGCGAAGGATCTGAGGATCAGACGACCATGAACGGCTCCAGCACGATCTTAACACAGTGTCGAACTGGTCAGTTCAAAACGCCCTACCGTTCAACGTAGACAAATGTCGCGTTGTACAATTACGCCATAGACATAACTACACCTATCTACTTGGGACAAACGGATTGCAGAATAGCTCCCAGGAACGTGACCTTGGTGTGATCGTACAGAGCGACCTCATCTGTTCAAAACAGGCTGAGGTAGCTGCGAAAAGAGGCAACCAGCACGTCGGCATGCTGCGAAGGGCATTCGGGAGATTTGACCCATCAATCTTCCCAATGATGCACAATTCCTACGTGCGCCGCATGTTGAATACGCTATCCAAGCTTGGCAACCTTGGTTGAAGCGCGACCTAGAAGCGATAGAGGCACCACAACGAAGAGCAACTAAGAATGTAAAGGGCCTGCGCTATCACTCTTACCACCGAAGGCTGAAGTTGCTGGGAATTTTCAGCGGACGTTATCGAAGGCTGCGCGGCGATCTCATATTAGCGTATCAGATACTGAGTGACCCCAACCACGTATGCCGCCATTTGCTGAAACTTAGCCACAACACGCAGCTCAGAGGTAACTGCTTAAAGTTGAAGGAACAATATAGTCGTCTAGAGTGTCGACGTAATTACTTTTCCCTTCGGGTTTGCCAACCCTGGAACGCACTCCAGACTCAGTGGTATCCTCTCCTACCTTGGATGTTTTCAAAAAACGACTAGATGTTGCTCTTAGCTCCCAACATTTTGTTAAATAAGCTCCTCTATTGTGGATTACGTCAAGCATGTTCTCAACAGGATTTATGTATCAAATGGACCTAAGTGAGCGACCATATTTTACTTTTCTCACTCCTTACCTCAACAATCACTGCACCCCAGTTTCTTTCTGAACGTTTACGCGCGATAATTTTTTTCATTTTACACTGATGTTAATTATCAAAGTACTCAGCTTGGCAAATGTTCGATAGGTGACCCAGACATATTTTACTTGCATCATATTCACCGCAACCATCCTACGGGACGTGTCAAACACGTACTTTTATCCCTTGATAAATCATTGTTCATGGTTCATCATGGATTATGTGAATTTTAATCATTAGATGACAATACATTTTCAGGATATATTCCGTCAATGGTTATAGAATAGCTCTGATCCAAATGACATTAACACCCATTGTATAATGCAAAACTTCTCCAGTTTCTTCAGGAGGCAAAGAGGTTCGCTCTTGCGCTCATCTATAATTCGTTCTTGTTTTCACAAATTGACTTACTAAACTAAGGAACAAAGGTATCGAATACTTTGTCTTGCAACCTGTGGCCGTAACAGTTAGCTGCCGTTAGGGATGGAATATATAGTGTATTTCTACAATTCATTGCCGTACCATTTGCGAATAGCCGCTTACCAACAATGCTGTAGAGAAGACAATGGTCTTTTTTAATTATCGCAGCAAAACGTTATATATTTGGAAGTGACGACAGTGATACAAATACATTGTGTTTGAGGAGCGTCTCATGAACACTTTTGGTAAAAAGCCGCTTTCAATTTCCCACATCTAAACTTTTCGTCCTAAATGGCTCTGAGCAGTAGTGCAATACCCCAGTGTAGGTAAGAAATCAATCGTTAACTAAAGTCATGTTATAAGCAGACAAAAAATTCTAATGATTTAAACGGAGAGCTCCCTAACTTTCGTAACAATAATATTTCAGTAGCGTATGATGAGATAAAAAGCAAAACTTTAGCAGACCCACAAGATTAATATGCAAAAAAATAAAAGCAATATGCGCCAAGGTGGCACGTGGAATAAAAGTGATAAAGACATTGCCATATAGCAAGCCGTGTTGCAACGTTTATCACTAAGATAAAAGTCTAATAGTCTTTGGAATGTCGGGATGTCTGGGGCGTTCACCATATATGTTGCTAATACATGCCAGTAGGAACAGATCCTAAATGAATAAAACTACTTTCTGTAATTCAAAGTGAATTCTTGAATCCATAGTTTCAGGTGATGACCTCCACACTGTAAGGAACTATGATAAAGCAGGGATGTACAAAGATGCTCGCGTTCAGTTAGTATCCGGTATGTGAGAATGAGATCTTTGTGAAGCCGTCGGTAATCTGAGGAGAGCACGCCGAATACACAAAGAAGCAGTTAGTAACTGATACCGGATTATTCACGCGTTGACTCGGTGGCTCTTCTTTGGGCTTACACTAAGAGGCGAATGCCGTCTTTTCACCATAGATACCAAACGTGGATTTCACAGTTAACGTGCGGACGAATATGCGACTTAATAATTATTGGTACTAGGCGTCGTTTAGAAATGCGAAAGCCCGCTTTAAATGCCTTAACTTCAAATTATCCACCCCTGCTGCTTTTAAACAGGAGCGAATTACCAAGACTTTCGTGCAAAATTATACCTAAGTAGCTTTCATTATTTAACTATTGCAGGACGTGTTACCACAAAATATATGTGCTTACGAAGCTGCTGCGCACCGTCAGCACGTGGCAATTTGCAGAGTTTAGTGGGATCTGGTTTTTTCTGCTCATTCGTTAATCCGGACAGATCTCCTTGGCCCTGAATACTGAGCAATCGCTCTCCACATTTTAGCATCGTCTGTAAATAATTCTTCGGGGATAAAATGCTTTTTGGAATTGCCTTAATGTATACTAAAACAATAGCTGGCCGAGGACGGATTCTTGCAGTACACGACTGAAGACCCACAGGCTTTCCGAGTGAATGTCGACTACTATTACCTTAATTGTTCTGTCGTGCAAGTAGCCTTCCAAATAAGTGAGCAGGGAACGCTTGGTACCTTAGGCAGCAAGCTTTTGGAGAAGAGAAGGGTGATGGACCGTGTCATATGCTTAAAAACATAAGTGAATTATATATGTGCGGGTTACTTCATTAGCCGACATGGTCCATTAGTATTAAGAAAGCAGCAAAGTTACGAGTTAAGGTCGTTTGGGTGTGAAATCAAGTTGAGCATTAGAAATTATATGTATCGCGTCTGTTCATCTACGAACACGGATTCCATCACTTTTGGTAAAACAGAAATCGGAGTAAAAGGTAGGAGGTTGACAGGATCAAATCGCTTATCTCCTTTAAATATTAAGTGATAGTTCGATTTTATCCACTCAGTTAGGAGTGTATGGGAGTTAAACAGACCCAGGGCAAAAGCTGTAAGTGACACTGTTATGAAGGCACCAAGGGTTTTAAGCGATTTTGGGATGATCATATCGATTCCAAAAGCAATGTACTTCCGGAGAAAATGTAATTAGCTTTCAACAGCTACTGGGTAAATACTGACGCTGGATAAGCCAGTGATATTTGTTGGGAGCTGACAGGGCGAAGGTTGCATGGTAATTGTATCTACCGAGCCATAATGCAGGAGTAGAGCGTTAGCGGCATCCACAGCAATAGTTGTTGCGTACGTGTTTAAAAAAATATGAAGTAATATTCGTATTTAATTTCCAAGTCTAAAACTGAAAATTACTTGGGTTAAATTACGGTCAAAAATGGTAAAGGTTTAACGGTTGCAACCTTTTTATTCAAATACCAGCTTTTCCCTGCAAAACATTTTACTAAATAACACTTCATAGAAAACATAGACAGTGCTTTCCAAGCAGTGTCGTAATTATGCTAGTAGATAAAAGTAGATAGTTGGACTTCATCTAGAAACTGAAGTAAACTAAATTGTAATGTAATTTAGCATGTTATTTGAGTAGAATAGGGAAAGTAGCGGTCCTAGCACACTACCCTAGAAGACACCAAGTAGTATCCTTTCAGCGCAAGTTATCATTCCTTTACTGACGCCTTTGGTTGTAATCGAGCCAGCTTAGTAGGGTTTTCTAATAAAGAATGCTTCTGGTAAAAATAAAGGTGCATTTTATAGCACGGTCGAAAGGTTTTTGTATATTTAGACGGCTAAGAATAACTGTCATTTCTTGTTCAAGCTTGGCAGTAACATTATAGAAGATTTGTAGCTTGAAGATAAAGCAGGATCGCATTGGAATATGAGCCACTTTCATGAGCACTTGGTTAGTTCCATACCTGTGGAAAATGGAACAGCGAGGTTGTGGACTATTCTTTCTAGGTGCAAAAACAATAAGGTGTAGGTTGTCGGACGTCTGCTTTAAAGTATTTGCTCAGCCTAGCATTTTTAGTTACACAATAGGGTGCCCAATTAAGGTGGTATGCAACTGGTAGTTTACAATATTGCAAACATGATAATCCACATCATGAATAATCTTCCAACTTGTTGGGACTGTTAGGGAGGACATCTTTGCTTAGAAATTTTGACAGTCTTAAGCGATGACTTTCTGTATCTACATATAGCTCTTGAGTATATTGCAAAATGGCTGTTATGCTCTCCTTGGAAGTGAGGCTGATTTGTTTCAATGTAAAGCTTAAAGAACAAATCGAAAGCGGAGTTGACTGACTATTACGTAAAGACTTCGAATGTTAGTGAATAATCGAGCTACATCTATGATTCAAATTATTGATAAGGTTTGGAGAATTCGTCTTCATAATAGCCGTAACTCTGTCTGCAATTTTTCAAAAGTTTTGGGTGCCAGAGTCGCTTCGATGTTGTTATATTTTGGGTATTTAATTTCTAGTTGTAATAGAACATTCTGTAGATGGAATGGTGCGGTAGTATATATGTATGTATGTATTGTTTTGCGTATATTCAGTTTAGCTTTGGCTTTGTCAAGAAGCGTGGGTTGACTGCAATGTATACATGTGTTGCGCCATTAAACCGTTGTCAGCATACATACATAAATAAAATTCATTGATAAGCAGTTAAACTGTGCTCTGAGAAAGGCTTGTCCACCTCCATATTCCGGATAAATTTAATAGATTCATTCTAATCAAATTGAAGAATATTACGTACGGGTAGCAACTTTGTTCTTTATGGCTTAGTTGACTCAATAGTCTTGGTGAAATTTACCGGATTATGCTCACAACCGGATAATGAATTATCTATGCATAACTATACAGAACGGCTGCTCACCGTGAATACAGTACACAAATTAGACATCTATAAATGGCGCTCACTAACTTGCTGAGCCCAGCTATTTAACAAGATACAAATAATTTAGTCACTTAAGCCCAAAATACTCCGAAAGTGCA
>OX104069.1:102162914-102181305 GCA_944474145.2 Dicrocoelium dendriticum
CCTTACTAGCAGCAGGCAAATCCTCATGTGGTAAGTCTAATCGCGAACATGGACATTGGGTCACTTCTCAGTCTCTGGAACTTATCGATGCTCGCCGGCATATTTCGGCTGGAAGCAAATACACTGAAACTCGCAAAAAGTTCCAGTCCAAACTCCGTCATTGCCTGAAGGAAGACCGCGAATCCTGGTGGTCTCATCGTGCACCAGAAATGGAAATGTTCGCTGCTCTTAGTAACCATCGTAAGTTATTTCAGCTGATACGGAAAATGGGCAGCAGAAGATCTGGTGTCAGTGAAAGTATACGTGACGAGATTGGACAGCCAAACCACAGTTTGTCAAAACGCTTGGACCGTTAGGCTGAGCAATTTTAAAGCAATTTAATTGGTCGGAAGTGTTAGATTAACCGTCGGTCACTGATTGCCCCGGGCTGTCCCTTTGGATCCACCCTCTCGTCCAGAAGTCGAACGTTAGATCGCGCTGTTTATGTTACATAAAGCCGCAAGAACAGATGATCTTCCTCCAGCCTACCTCATATTCGGTGGACCTGCTCTTTTGGATGATTTACACGAGTTACTAGTAAAACTGTGGGAGCAGGAAACTGTCCCAACCGACTGGAGCATCTCCGTCATAATACAAATTATCAAGGGAGGAGCACGATCTGATTGAGGCAACTATGGAGGAATCAGTCTGATTTCCATCGCCTCAAAATTGCTTGCTTCTGTCATCAATCACAGAATGACTGCCACTTGTGAAAGCCATATTGGTGAACAGCAAGCCGGGTGGTGAGGCATGTAGTGTTTCTTTCACCTTGCATTACATAACCTTCCGGGCAGCTGATAATATTGCTAGCTGTATCGACTATTCTTTCAAACGCTTCATACACCGATCAATTTTCCTTTTGAATAGCCGGCTGACTCTAGACTGCCTCGTGTATAACATCTGGGAGCTCCAAAAATACATTTATGGGAATACACGTATTAAATCCCTTTTGGCATCCGAGAATGACGAGTTATTAAACCAGGAACTCCGCAACCAAAAGGCGT
This sequence comes from Dicrocoelium dendriticum, assembly GCA_944474145.2. Lineage (NCBI taxonomy): Eukaryota > Metazoa > Platyhelminthes > Trematoda > Plagiorchiida > Dicrocoeliidae > Dicrocoelium > Dicrocoelium dendriticum. The sequence continues at coordinate 102,163,958 of OX104069.1, forward strand.
TACCAAAATCCAAAAAGTGAGAACCCCGACAAGTGGTTGACCCGACGTAAGTTCGGATATTTCGACTCAGCAAACATCATCCGGTGAGTCGTATCCAATTTCGTCTTTTTTCCCCCATTTCATGTATGCTAATATGACTGACCAGCAACCAGGGAAAATTAACACGGGATCTACTAGTTGTTTACCAAAATTTTGGATACAGTATCCCCAGCTATGGTTTATGCAGGCCGAGTCATTTTTTGAAATCAATCGCATACATAAGGATGCCTTAAAGTTTCATCCCGTTATTTCCCGACTCCCACCTGAAATGTTGTTTTTGGCGCAGGATATCATAAATCGAGCAGTACATACCAACAGTTAAGAGATTTGTTTAATCCGTGAGCTTAGCCTAAGTGAGCGTAAAAGAGTGCAGCGTCTACCTAATGAAGAGCAGTTAGGCGATCGCACTCCTACGCAACTATTACGAGCCATGCAAGCTTTGGTAGGTGAAAACCCTCCAGAGAATTCCATCTTTAAGCAACTATTTATGCAACGGCTCCCTGTACATGTACAACAGATACTGGCTAACGCCCACCAGGATACCGAACTAAAAAGTTTAGCCCTTATGGCTGATAAGATAATGGAGATACAAACGCCAACGAGCTCAAACTTATCACCTCCCACACCTGAATACGAACTCGTTAAAGCCGTGCGAGCCTTCAAAAACAACTGGCTTCCATTACCATCACCAGACGAAGGAGCAACTCCCGATCTAATCAACGGCGTACTTGGAGTGTTAGTAGTCTCCGTGGCAAATGCTGGTACCACCGTAGGTTCCGCAACAAAGCGAAAAAGTGCATGAAACCGTGTCGGTTTTCCGATTCGGGAAACGACCACGCTAGCACGTAATGGCGACGACGCAAGCTGGTATATGCGATCCAGGTCGCCTATTCTACTTGCGGGACGTAACATCCGGCATGCGATTCCTCGTAGACACGGGTGCCCAAGTCAGTGTAGTTCCCCCGCGTCCAGAAGACCTGCAACACTGCTCGATATACAGCCTCCAGGCAGTTAACGGCACACAATTCTGATCCTATGGAGAACGTTCTATCACTCTATATCTCGGTCTCCGTAGATCCATTCCTTGGATTTTTATCATAGCTAAAGTGCCTACTGCAATATTAGGCCTTGACTTCTTTCAGCACTATGGTATTATCGTAGATCCTAAGCGCTGTCAGACCATAGATTGCCTAACGCAACTATCACAGGCTGGTTTTAAGAGCTCGGTAATGTCTATGAGTCCGCTGCTTGTCCCGCCTCAAGCTTCTTCGATGTATTTGGATCTGTTGCGCGAATATGTCAGTATAACGAAGCCCGGATATCATCCTGGTGATATCAAACATGAGATCGTTCATAGGATAACGACAGCAGGCAGTCCAGTATTGCATCGTCCTCGGCGAATAGCGCCAGATCAACGTTCCGTAACGAAGGCCGAGTTCGATCTTATGCTACAATTGGGCATAATACGTCCATCCAGCAGTATGTGGGCAACGCCCATTCATATGATCCCGAAGAATAAACCTGGAGACTGGAGACCATGTGGGGATTATAGGGGATTGAACGCCATCACCGTCCCAGACAGATACCCCATTCCGCATCTCCAGGATTTCTCCTCCTCGCTGTACGGAAAGAAAGTGTTCAGCAAGATAGATTTAGTACGGGCATACTACCAAATTCCCGTTCATAATCAAGATGTACCTAAAACTGCCGTCACTACTCCCTTTGGCTTATTTGAGTTCTTGCGAATGCCATTTGGTCTTTGTAATGCAGCTCAGACGTTTCAACGTTTTATGGATCAGATCATTCGCGAGCTGGACTTCGTTTTCGTCTACATCGACGATGTCTTAGTTGCAAGTCGAAATCATGACGAACATTTGCGTCATCTGCGACAGCTTTTCGAACGATTTGCGCATTATTTGGTAGTTATCAACGCCGCCAAGAGTCAGTTAGGAGTTGATACGGTAGATTTTCTTGGTCACCGTGTTTCCTCCGCTGGAATTGCACCCCTACCGGATAGAGTGACAGCCATCACTGAGTATCCCATACCTGATTCCATCAAAAAGTTACGCCGGTTCGTTGGCATGGTTAACTTCTACCGAAGATTCATCCCGCACTGTTCAGAGTTAGACCAGCCAATTACCGAACTACTCAAATTAGATGCTAAAACATTCAGCTTTACGGAATCAGGTAAACACGCATTCTGCGAGCTAAAACAACAGCTAGCAACTGCCACTCTTCTTGTGCATCTGGATCCTAAGGCCCCGTTACAGATAACGGTGGATGCGTCAGATGCAGCTGCAGGTGGTGTGCTTCAACAAAGACAGAGAGGTGAATTGTATCCAATTGCCTTTTTCTCTAAGAAACTGCAGCCTGCCGAACGACGTTATAGTACGTTCAGCAGAGAACTCTTAGCTATTTACCTCAATGTGCGTCATTTCCGACATTATTTGGAAGGACGTACGTTCACGATATTCACCGATCATAAGCCGTTAACGTATGTACTGCGTTCTGCTTCTGATCGTCTTTCCCCACGAGAAACTAGACAATTAGATTACATTTCCCAATTTACTTCTGACATGCGGCATTTGTTCGGCGCGAATAACGCCGTAGCAGATGCCTTATCAAGGGCTGAAATCAACGCTCTATTCGAACATTCCTCCATTGACTTCCAAGAACTAGCCACAGCGCAGCATCAGGATAAGCAGTTTTTTTAACAACTGCAAGAAACCAATATTCAAGTGAAAGCCATTCCGCTGCCTGGTAGTTCGGATGTTCTGATGTGTGATCTTTCGACAGGAAAACCACGACGTGTCGTACCACCAAACTATCGGCGAATCATCTTCGATTCAATCCACGGTCTATCACATCCAGGCATCCGCGCAACTCGCAAGCTTATTTCTGATCGCTTTGTGTGGCCAGCACTAAACAAAGACGTGCATATCATGGTGAGAAACTGCCTCCCATGCCAACGTTCAAAAGTGCAACGGCATACTCCGGCACCACTTGGCAACTTCACCGTTCCCGATGCTCGTTTCAGTCATGTGCACATAGACACCGTTGGTCCACTGCCGCCGTCGAGTGGATGCAAGTACCTATTGACTTGCAGCGATCGCTTCACTCGTTGGCCCGTGGCAGTACCCATCGCAGACATTGTTGCAGAGACGGTAGCACATAACTTTGTGGCTCATTGGATCGCGCATTATGGTGTACCATCCACCATAACAACTGTTCGCCGTGCGCAATTCTAGTCGACGCTTTTTTGAGAATTAACCAATACTCTCGGAACCAGGCGTATAAGAACAACTGCGTACCACCCATCATCGAACGGGTTAGTCGAACGTTTCCACCGTCATCTCAAAACAGCTTTGATAGCATGTTCCGACACTACCCGTTGGACAGAAACCTTACCGCTGGTTTTATTAGGTCTTCAAACGACACCTAAAGCTGACTTAGGTTGATCCACCGCGGAGCTGGTATACGGTATCACGTTAAAGCTCCCGGCTGATCTCGTTCAACCGACCAACATCGACGTTATAGATCCTTCAAACTTTGTCCATCGGATACGTTCATCTATGCGTGAACTGCACTTTATCCCCACACGCGCACACACCAATAAGTGTTATATAAGTGTGGGTACGAAATGATGCAGTCCGCAAGCCATTACAACCACCGTACGAAGGACCATTTGAAGTGATCGCTAGAACCGAAAAACATCATATGATCAACAAGAATGGTAAAGTCGATGCGGTTTCTGTAGATCGTCTTAAACCAGCGTACATCGAAAAACCTTGTAAACAACAATCTAGTGATTCTTACTCGACACCGTGTACGCAGCAACCACAGCTCGTTGAAGATGACCCGCAACTTGTAACATCTAAAGCTAAGCCACAAGGAAACATTAATACGCGGCAGACACCGTCAGGATGGCGAGTCCATTTTCCAGACAGCTTAGCGTATCACACAACTTGACAATATCATCTTGATTTGCTGATCACTTGCTGGTATCGCTTGCTGCTAGTCTCCTCCTGATTGTTTTTCTCCAGATTCCGCCAGAATGCAACTGAACATCTCGCACGAGGAAGAAGCGGATTTTCAAGTCTAGACAAATCTAACAACCGTGCATTTACCATTCTGCAATGCTCCCAAATCTTTCATTGTACCTTACACACAGAATATTAGCCTGCATGCCTCCCATACCTCAGCCTCGGGTATTTCATGCGACATTGTAGCAGGTAGAGGTAAGTTTTTACCGGCTATTCCCACTGGGTTTTTTACTTCTGGTCGCTTGAACATCGTGCGACTAGCGCACTGGTGGTGAGGCATGTAGTGTTTCTTTCACCTTGCATTACATAACCTTCCGGGCAGCTGATAATATTGCTAGCTGTATCGACTATTCTTTCAAACGCTTCATACACCGATCAATTTTCCTTTTGAATAGCCGGCTGACTCTAGACTGCCTCGTGTATAACATCTGGGAGCTCCAAAAATACATTTATGGGAATACACGTATTAAATCCCTTTTGGCATCCGAGAATGACGGGTTATTAAACCAGGAACTCCGCAACCAAAAGGCGTTACCAAAATCTAACAAGTAAGAACCCCGACAAACTTCGTGGCTGCATTGACCGCATCTTCACTTTGTGTCAGTAGTTGAAGCAACGTCACGTAAAATGGCGGCCCTAACTTTTAATGTGTCTCGATATCAAAGATGTAGTTGATTCGGTGAATAGACGTGCACTTTAGGATTGTCTGCGCAGGAAAGTTGTACTTAAGAAATATGTGAATATATATGCGCGTTGCTCAGGCAGAGTGAGGGCTTACGGCAAGCTGCCGTGGCCCTATAAGACATCCAGCGGTTTGAGACAAGGATATCCGCTGTCACCTGTCCTCTTCAATTTCGCTATTGACGAAGTCATGAAAATCGCCTTCACAGAACACGACTTACTAGGTGTGGAGCTGCTTCCAGGAGAAGGATTTTTGACTTGTAGTATGCTGACGATATTGCCCTAATCTGTGACATCTCCCAGACGAGCCAAGGTGCACTGGACAGATTAGCCCTGGCTCTCAGCCCCTTTGGGCTTTACATTGCACCATCGTAGTGCAAAGCGTTCCACCAGGATTAGACTGGACAGCCTGCTGTGCTACCCCTTGGTGGGGATCACCTAGAATTCGTTCAAAAATTCAAAAACCTGTGAAGTTTTATCAGTGCCCGTGGGATCGAAGAGGGGATCACGAACCGTATAGCAAAAGCTCAAGACGATTTTTCTAAACTTCGCAGCTTATGGCGCCGGCGCGACATCACACTCGTCCTGAAGGCTAGAGTGTACAATGCAGCGGTACGTTCGACCCTACTGTACAGTTTTAATTCCTGCACCCTTAGAACAGTGGACATAAAGAGGCTAGTTATGTTCGACCACCGGTACTTTCGTAATATATCTCACATCTGGTGGGAACACCGCGTAAGCAACGAGCGTGTTCGACGCCTTGTTTACGGCACGCGGAAAGGAAATGAACGCTCAGCACCATCATTTCACGCACCGGGCTCCGGTGGCTAGGCCACGTGTTACGCATATCAGTCCACCTACTCCCACGACGTGCGCTGTTTGCGCGCCAGGGGTTTGGATGGGAGAAGTGGACAGGTGATGACTTGGTCGAGAGGAATGAAAGTCCCCACTTCGAAGCTGGCCTCAGTTGGAGCGTATCCGCTCCCTATTTGGGGTCCGAAAGGAGATGAACACGTTTGACTGGATACACTTTTTGATATCTCTAGGAGTCCACCTCATTGGCGTTAGTTCTGTAAGTTTCCTGAAATTAACAATTGGTCCATTTGCGAGCAGACTTGTGTACTTAACTTCAAGAATCTTCCATAGTGTTATCGGATTAACTAAACGAATTGCTCTACACTTTTCCATGATCGTGATATTTCGCAAGGCGCATATCTGTCTTCCCAGTTGTTGTTTTATAACTTGATAAACGGTTAATACTTTCAAATTATTAAATGCAACATGTCGATGACGTTCTTGTAAGATGTAATTATATAAAAGTTACAAGGGCTCATCTTCATCCTGAATAAACGCTAGCCAAAATTGAGGTACAAATCTGAACTAACGTACCGCAAGCTGAGACACATACTCTTCATTGTGGTTTGAAGGAGTTTTGACGTTGTCATTCTCTCGATCACTCAAACTGGACATTTATAAATGTTGTGAATTAACACTTTTGTCTTCGGGCTGATAAGATACTAGCTGTTTCTAATTCCGCTTCTTAACTCTCAGTGAGTTATCAACTTGTACCCGATATCAACTCTCAAATACATTGGAGCCTTTTAAACTCCTAACTTAGCCTGTCATACCTATGTCGCCTAAAGGATTCACAATGTGAGAAAGTTGTGCATTTAACTCTAAGAATCAAAATGAGCGATATATTGTTTGATTACTTTTGACTTTGTTAATACATGCGCTTATCTTCGGTAGGGCTACTATTCCCAAGTAAAGTCTTAGTGATAAAATCTACACACTGTTTTCACGGTCCTTAAAACCTAACTCAAGGCGAAGCACACTAACTTTAGTGGTGTTTGTAAAGCTACACGTTATTTTCACTAAGTTTGTCCTTCAGAGAACTCACTAACCGTTTCCACCGAATTCATGATCTAAATTTAATTATTTTTCCTTGTACTGCTTTTCACCACTATTCTGCCCAACTTTATTTTACACGACCAATTGTTAACCCAAACAAAAGCAATAGTGTAGTGTGTTGTACGCCTCAGTGTTAAGCTTACTCATTTTGTATGACATGATATATGTATATTTTCCTACATATTTTTCATACACATCACCGGTCAAAGTGACCGTGTGAGATTCTGAAAACTACTGCCAAGATACATCATGAATATTTTGCTTTGCGTTAACTTACGAATGAGCAGACGCATTTCTGTATGATTCAATTTGGTTCATCGTAGTTTAATTCCAAGCCGCATAGGTAAGCTACCAACCTTGAAAAGCATCAGACGCGCGTTTTGCCACATTGGGGCTCGTCATTGGTGAGCATCCATCGGTCCCCTACTGGGGATCGAACCAATAACTACTAGATGCTAACGCTAACTAGGCAGCCCCTTACAACACTGAGACATGGGGGGAGGACAACATTGACTTAGTTGTCAAAATCATATAGCGATGGCTTCACAGATTAAAAGAGACAAGTACCAGCCAAAAGTATCTGGTATTTCAAAACTAGCGCCTTGGAAATTAAGAAGCAACTACTATGTGATGAAACAATCCAAGTATGACCTATATGTAAGAGACAACGTTTGCAAGGTTAAATTGTCCATACAATGTAAACAACTGACTCAAGTATTCAGATGATATTTGACTCCTGTAGTAAGGAAGCATAAAATATCACTGATGAAAAATGGGCTGCAGGAAAATTTGCTTGATGTTCTAGGCACTCAGGTGAGTTACAACACGCAAGGTGCGCTAAAGTAGGTGTTTATTAATAAAACCTATGCAGGTATATACGGGTTAAAGCATGACGCATACCCACCTGGATCTTTGTATACAACAATTTCTTGGTTTTTGTGTTTTGTTAAGACTACTTAAAATAGTCACATCACCAACTGCTTCTAATAACGCTTGTTCCCCACTGCGCTTGGATTTTCTGCTGACTCATAATATACGTGAGAAATTCAGCAGCTCGGAAATATATGAATTTCCATTGGTTCTTTCCATCTATAAATATTTTGAATTCCTTTACACTCGGATAGGACAAGTGGGTCATATAGGTTACTTCATTATTTCAGCTATTACACCCTGCTGGATAGAAGGCGCAGTTGTGGATAACTGGCATGAACATATTGGAATGCTTAGACCTTGGCACACCAACAGTAATTTCTCCAATGTGTGCGCATAATTCCATTTACAATATGTTATTATATTTCTTCACATGTAACAAGCAAAACGGTGCTTTCAACTGGCTTAAACATTTCATGCTGGAGAGGGTCTCGAGATTCACTCTTAGACGCATGTCTTCCTTATCTGATTACATGTCGCTAATCTGCTACACATCTAGTTAGCTGGAAGTGTGAATAATATAATTCACACTTATATATGTGCATTTTGCTTTCAATTCAGTGGGAATGTCCGTGGAACTCTATCATTGGAGCAGTTTCACTCTGGCTTGCCTCGTAAAAAATTACACGTATCTTCCTTACTATTAGTTATATAGCATTTTCGCACATGTTCAATCGTTTGACTGTCTGGGGCTGTCATGGACAGCTGCGTTTAGACCACCGATAGAAACGTAATGGCAGTATGGTTGAATGATCACTTTGTCTGAGTGAACGCTTAAACATGACAATACATACTGTATACATTCACCCTCCACGTACAGAGAAAGAGCTGCCTTCGTAATCAAACTCTTGCAGTCTTGCTTCGTTGACTTACTATGTTATGTCTGCTACTACGGCCTTTGTTCGAATATCAGATTTATCCAGCCAGTCGGATAATCGTTTAGTTCCAAAACTGGAGTGCACATTTGCTAAGATATACAATGGAAATTCACTAGATTCTGCGTTTGCATACTCACAAATTGTTCCCAGTGGCATTCGGAATAGAAAGAAATTTATTGGAAACGTATGAAAGAGGATTGCAATCACGCAAATAGTAGGACCATATATTTAGGCGTTTTGCACCACCCCTGTGTATATCGCCTATATTCGCACGTAGCGTATTAAATGAGACATGTAGAGTATGTCAGAAGCCTCTAGGTTAGCAATCATCTGGGATTTATTATACAGCTTCATAGAATTGATTTTTGAATTAAGACGAAATAGGTTAGAACAGCCTGCTTACATGTGGACCATTGGTACAGCCCTCCTTGAACATAATCAACTGACCGCAAAAGCGTATGACCATTTTCGATAACTGGTTGATTAATTCGTGTGACAAATACAATTTTTAGTTATCGCACCAAAAGGCTAAAAAGAATGATATTGTTTTATCTTTAGTGCACATTCTCAAATAGGACGTGATTATATAAATTGTCAAATATTTAAAAGATCATTCATTTTGGCAGCTTCATGTACCCCGTTTTTTGCATCATCATCAATCCGCATTGTCACCAGCGGATGCATTAAATTGCCAGCAACAATGCGAAAGATTTAAGTGTGTGAACAAATATGAAAACATTGCAGAGTTATCAAACGAATACTCGGTTCCACAATCTAAAGCAAGGAATCGGCATCACTGAAGAGAAGTTTCGGATTGTATACAGTTAGCAGAGCAGAACATTAGTTAAAACATTTCTTCAAAACCGGTTCTAACTAGCCTGCAATATTGTGGTCAAAAGCACGAAGTCGCAAATGCATGCAGTATCTAGGCTTTAGTATTCCAAATCTGGACATAGTAATCTGGTCTCAGTTACCTAGGGAGTAATCTAACGAAGAAGCTGTCAAAATAACATTTCTAAAGGTGTGTATAATAGGGTAAACTGTGCAAAAAGCATTAAAGGAATGTTAATTCTAACTTTAATAGCCACAAAGTTACTGTGGATCTTTTACAGCTTCTTGTTTAGTTTTAATAAATGTCCACTTCCGAAACTGCATAATTATTAAGTCTGAAACGTCGAAATTTTTGAGACCAAAGCATTCACATGTGTTTATGTGATTCCAGATTCCTAAACCTCTTGGGTCTTTTGGAATCCCGAATTGGCTGAGTTTTCTGCTGAAAGCATAATTAATAGATGTAAAATTTAAAAAAATACTTCTGAACAGTATTTGATTTAAATAACTACACCTTGGCAAGATGAATTTTCAAAAAGATATACCTCAAAAAATACAATTGTACAATGAAAGACCCCTCAATGGGGTTGTGATTCCCAAAGATGTTATTGGCATTGGATATAGAAACTCTAAAAATAATCTTTTTAAATATACCGGCGTTAACCACAGTAACATTTGTGCTAATGGAGCATACTAATATCAAGTTAGTTTTTGATCTCTACGTCATCTGGAAAAAGGAATACATGTGAAATATTTAGAAGCATGTCCGGTAGAATGGAGTAATCTGGGTTGCGCTACTGGTTAAAAAATCCAAATATAAAATTTAAATTACGCAAAGATATTGCCGTATATTTTTCGAAATAGTTTCAATAACTGAAAAGCAACAAATAGCAGAGACAGTAGGTTTAAGATATGTAAAGATAATTCCATAATGTATAAACGCATCTAGCGAAATTTCCACTAGATCGGATTGTTATACAGCTGAGTCAGCTGAAATGCATGAGGAAGGATCCATTCGGCTTCTTGACCACGAAGTTCGGCGATGCTCAGGCGGAATAGGACACAGACACCAGGAAGCCAATGTCTTCCAAACGTTGGAGTTCAGCATCGACCAAGGGTATGGCTGCGTATGGGACAGGTCTTTTGAGACGGAATACAGGTTTAGCACCAGGTACAAGCTGTAAAGCGGCGCGGGTACGTGTACCGTGGCCAAGAACATCCTGGAATACCGGGGCAAACTGTCTGATGATGTTTGCTGTTCGATCGTTTGGTACTGTCGGAGAATGTACGGCACTGCAGATGGCCCGAAGTGGAAGATCGGCCAATCCAAGGGTTTCGAGCCAGTCGAGACCAAGCATGTTGAGCTTCGCCTTTGTGATGCAACAGATCGCGTTGAACGTGACGCCCCGGAAGGAGACTGATCAGTGCAACCGACCAGTTAGCTGCACACGACCCACAGGCGCTGGTGGCAGATTGGGAGGTCGGTTCGAATGGTGGCTTGCCAAGGGATCGCCAGAGATCCTCGGAGATGATCATGATGTCTGACGCAGTGTCCAACGGCAATCGGACCGACTGACCTTTGATCAAAACGTCGACGAATTCCCTCCGATCCGCGGCGTTGATTTGGAACGTGGCCAGCTGGCTCAGGGAGCTGCAAACCGGACCAAGTTTGGAGGGCGTCTGGGTCGGGTTCTATTCTTTGGATCACGGGTGGGAGCCAGCCCAGTTTTGACCCACTTGGGAGATGGAGGATGGCAGTAACTATCCCGGTGCCCCATCCTGCAAAAACGTTGATAACGCTGCTGGCGGAAATTGCAGTCCCGTTGGAAATGCCAGGCACCACAGAATGGGCCCGCGTAGGGTGGGGACTTCGATCGGTCGGATTGGGTGGGGCGCGCGAACGATTGCGCCCTCGGTGCTGTGACTGCCTGGACCATACCAGGTGAGGCGGCGTTCTGGATCGTTGCAGAACCGTGCTTCAGGATGAGCAGCGTTTGACACTCCTCGGCCAGGTTCTGGAGTGTGACTGAGCTACCCTGTTGTAGCTTGGGCATGAGGCGCTTCCGGATATCAGCATCGTGTAGAGACTGGAGGCCAGAGACGAAGATCAGGCATTGTAATTGATCACCGGTGAGCAAGACAAGTTGAAATAGTTGGCATTCACGATTGACCACGGCCGCGTACGTGACGAAGTCATCGGCATCACGTTTGGCCAACTGCAGACTCTGATAACGAGCATTGAGCAGAGAGGACTGCTCCCCAATAATCTGTGACAATGTTCGGACTGTCTCGTCAAAGGTAAAGTCGCGTGGGTTCCTCGGTAAGATGAAGTTGGTATAGCGCTGGTGTTCGAGCGTACCAAGTTTGCAAAGAAGCAGCCGGACCTTCTACGCGTCGTCCTGGCAAGTCAGGTCAACGATGAACAGGTCCTTGTGCCGTTTGTACCAAGATTCGAACGTTACCCCTGCCTTGACGTCGTACAGGAATTCGCTGATGCCGCTAACCACATGGTCCATTGACTGAGAATTGGCGCTCGGACCTGCGTGAAGGGCAGAACTGGAAAGCTTTTCGGTTAAGACGGACATCAACTTAAGTTGTTACTGCAGCATCAGTTTTAAATCGGCGTATTCGTCAGACATGGTTCATCAACTATGTCGCCACGGTTATAATTGAGGGGACGCCTCTTGATATAATTGCGGAGTTGCCTGATAAGATTGTCGCTCGCACGGTTGGAGCACGCCTAAGATAACGACTTGTACCGCTGGCCAATCGAACGGAGTTGCGCTGACTTGATGAGGCTAGCTTAGCCGGTGAGACGGAAAACTGAGCGAGCGTGTGAACTATCCTAGTCGCACGTGTTCGGATAGAAGCTGAGCCATCGGAACGGACGCACACGAGAGGGGGTTTTGATAGACGCGCACTAGTAACTTAGATGCGAAGGCTGGCCAGCTAACGACTCACACGCAATCATGTGACCCGACCGACCCCCAAGTAAGGTGAAGAGAAAAGAGAGACAGGCGGTTCTCTGTATGCTCTTTTACGACCAACTAAGGGCGAATCTCAGCCAATGCTATGGGTCATTATGTAAAGGAAAATTTCTACCATGACGAGGTGGTATTTTTTTAAACCATTGTCATAAGGTGCGTAGTTGGGCCGCGTCTCGGAGTGGCTGATCACTGCTACGTTGTGGGGAGGAATTGGACCCCGCTTTCCACAGCCATTATTCCGGAGGCTCTGGCGCGTTTTTGCGGGGATTTTTGACAGGCCCGCAACAGCGTGGCAAAACATGGTCAAAATCTTAGTCAAATACACAAATGCCAGCATCGCTTATCACCAGGACGAACCGGTGACTTATGGAATACAAAGGTGAGTCGTCGACTTAACAATCTTTATAAAATAGTTAATAGATAAAGATTGAAAGAGGGATTTATATTCAGTGTATTGGAAGAGGAAGGATATTTGTCGTTGTTGGGTTGAACGTGGATAGCGTGTTAACAAATCACGCTATAAACGAATTCGCACCCATACTGGCACCCAGCTTAGCACTGGGAATGTCTACACATGATCCTAATTGAAAGTAGTCGTCAAATCGTCAATAGTTCAAGAAGGCAACATGTCAAAATTAATTGTGTTGTCCAAAGTTGCCTGCCTAGCAATCGAACACGATATTTTAAACAAAGTATTTGAATTTTCAGTTATTAATTCAGTGGGTTTAGATCCCTGTGTTATCTCAACCTCATTTCTAGCGTGGAACGGGATGAAACAAGACCGTAGCAGCAAGAGAAAGGAATTCTTGGCTGTGGTAGTGTTTCATTTATCTCGGGAAATGATTTAAATAAAAACGGATCTGAATACTCAACTAGACGTTTTGTTGCGGATTGATCCCTACTTCGTTTGTAGACCTTAACATGCTTCGTCCAGTGAGTGATCCTTTCAGGTTCCAGGTATCTACTTTTAAATTTGACCTTTGGTGGTGTGATGCAGACCAACGTTTCGTATTATTGACCCATATAGTAAGCTGGAGTCATATGCTGAAATTGTTGGCTCCAATTAATGAATGCATTCAAGAAAGTAATTAATTAATCTATGCACTACCTCTGAACTATGCGGACAAGAAGAACGGCAATGAAGAGCATACCGCATGTATAATCATTACTCACACACTTGCAAGTGTAAAGGAAAATGTGAAAAGCAAAGAAGTAAATAAAGTCGATGGGGTACGACATGTCCAAAAATGTGGAATAAGCATATCATTAATAAAGCAAAAATTTACCAAACAACAATAAAACCGTTTTTTAACAAACCTCTCTGAAAGCATGACTACAAAATTGGCGCCAAGTATCTTTCAAGAATTTGAAGCCTGATTAAAAGAAACAGGGATAACATGAAGAAAAACAAAAAGTACAATCGATCAAACCCCCGGTTAACTGGAACGCAATGCATATTTATGAAATCTACTAGACGAAATCGGAACAATACCGTAATGAAAAATACAAACTTGGGTTCCGTTCACTCAAATGACACAATTCTCATTAAGTGAAAATGCTAATTTTCTCAATCTGCCTATAGGCCGCCACTGCGTATTCTGTCAGGTTTCAGTTTATTAACAGCAAAATGATTCGTTTCTGTCCTCTTACTAGACGCGAGTTCAGAAAGTAAATTCTAAGAAAACTTTAAGTGAATAAATGGCCCCTGAAAAATAATTACCAGTGTTATGTTGTGAATGATATACAATTATGCACTTCGTGATAATTAAGTTCCGCGAGAGGATAACTCAAAGTAACCCTGTGTTTAGTTGTTAGCTAAGCTGGATATTCAAAATCTGAAAACACAGGTTTCTCACATGGTATTTGAACACCTCGCTCAGCTAGGCAATTTGGTTGCGAACGTTTCATCACCAAACGAGCTGACGTCATCAACGCGGTGTTCAATAACCTGCAGCAAGTAGCTTAAGGTAGGGAAGCCTCGGTGAGAGTGCGTTGTGTTTAGCGCGTTTGCAATTTAAAATTTCCTGTGTTTGCTCACGGAAAGGAACAATCTTATTGGCCAGGACGTCTGCCTGCGTTCAGTATGTTAAGCAGGTAGTTAACATTGGAACTTGCGTAGTGCCTTTTGGTATTTGCCTCGTTACTCCAATGCTCAATTATCATGTTGGTCGCCTGCTTACTGCAGTGCTGAATTATCTCGTCCGCCTCGGAATTTTGGTATTCTGATCAACCGGATTTAGTTGATTGAGGTGGCGTTCTTTCGACTTAATTTTGGCTTAAGCTGCGTCAAGTTTAGTCTGTCGTTTAATTGAATTAGCAACAGAAACAAGGTTAACTATCAGCTTAAACGCAGCGTATGAGACCAGAAATAGATTAAGCAAACTGAAAGGAAGCTTTTTATAACGATTAATAAGCAGCGTCAAAATAAGAAGATATAATCTGAATTCCAGGGTTGCCTACATGAAGCCCAAGAAGGCTACCACTTCGATCTGGACAATGTGGATTCTTGCGTGCGGGAGTACAAAATATGCGAGGGAATTCTTGAAAGCATGGCACTCCACAGCTTATTCAATTAACCGACAGACTAAACTTGACGCAGCTTAAGCCAAAATTAAGTCGAAAGAACGCCACCTCAATCAACTAAATCCGGTTGATCAGAATACCAAAATTCCGAGGCGGACGAGATAATTCAGCACTGCAGTAAGCAGGCGACCAACATGATAATTGAGCATTGGAGTAACGAGGCAAATACCAAAAGGCACTACGCAAGTTCCAATGTTAACTACCTGCTTAACATGCTGAACGCAGGCAGACGTCCTGCCAATAAGATTGTTCCTTTCCGTGAGCAAACACAATAAATTTTAAATTGCAAACGCGCTAAACACAACGCAATCTCACCTAGGCTTCTCTACCTTAAGCTACTTGCTGCAGGTTATTGAACACCGCGTTGATGACGTCAGCTCGTTTGGTGATGAAACGTTCGCAACCAAATATCCCAGCCCAGCTAACAGTTCAATTGCCGGTTTTAGGCATTTTGGTTATTTCGTGTCAAAGTATGCAATATATTTATTTGCCATTGTGGGTTAGCCCGTCTTTTATATCAAAATTCTGCTTTTGTTACTGCGTGCGTTTTGTAATTTTTATTGTCGTTTGCTTTGTGCCCGGATCTCCACTGTTATCACTTTGACATTTTTAATGTTTGCATGATAGTATACTTCTACTCCTATAGCTTGATACTGACAAGCCAAGATGAATATTTAACTGTCTACCAGCTGAAATCTTTATCGTTTATTTAAATGGGCGCAATTTATTAGGCATTGACCGAGCTAGCTTTTTCAGTAATATGACGTACAGAAATAGAATTGCAATCAGGCTGAATTATGCACTTTCACTGTTCAGTTTGCCAATTATCATTAACAAGTCAACTGCCGTGGCTTACTGAGAACGTTCGACTAGCAATTGTGACAAAATTATTTATGTCAACCTTCCCCTTCAAGTCGTAAGCCCTATAGGTAATTCAACTATAATCGTTATATGTTATTAATGAAAGAAAATGTTCGCATCCGCTTCTGATTACATGTTGCGCATTATGTTTTTTAAAAATTACACTGTTAGTGCTCTCTATAAATACACTACAAAATTAGGGATCCATCAACATTTTTAACAATGTAGCATGCGGTTTTAAACAAGCGAACTTCAGTGAATCATATTAAACAACAGACAACTCAATCTTAAGCATTTGTTGCATTATAAATGTTTATTTTTCTGATATTTATGTAGTAACTAACACCAGGGAAGTGATCATTTTAACATGTACAGTTCGAAGACGATTCAGCAAAAGCTATTTCACAAGTGAATCAAAGACGAATTGGCATATTTCGCAGCACGCATCAGAAAAACAAAGCTAATTACAGATCCGGCTACAACCGTAGAAAATTATACATCTGGGGACACATTGCTCAATATGCCGCTAATAAGGATTTGCAAATTTTGGAGGTAACAAATGACAGGTTCTGATTGGAACAACACAGAACCAAAAATCACGCCATATCTAAAAAGTGATGTGCTAGGAGTAAAGTAAACTAGTTGAAATATTCATGTTTCTAAAAAAGGTTGCAGAAAGACTTATGCTTTCTTTTGAGAGTGAATTTTCATTACGGTCAGCGGAATTTAAAAAACCAGGTATTCGACGAATTTCATCGTTTTATAAATTCAGCGAAGTCCAGTGAAAGTTAATGGATCGAATAAAATGCAAGCGCGTACATCGTATGATATATTAAATGGACGCGAAAATGAGCACAATTCGGATCGTAGAAATGAATTCGTATTTAACTGCATGATGGCCACGCGATATAATTATAGAGTAGAAGCGCAGCCCAAAAACAACCGAAATCTTGTCCTCCGTTGGAAAAAGCCGATAGAGATAGATATAGTGCAGTAAATATTCCAAAAGCATAAGCGATTACGAAAAGTAAAGTGCGAAAAATTTGTGATATTGAAAACAACTGAAACCGACCAGAAGAATTACGACGGGCAATGAGCTAGCATGCAAACAAACAAAGAAAAACAAGCAAAATAAATATTTAACGGCAAAAATTCAAATTAGAACAGCGTGCCGCATCGCTAGAAAGGAAATAACCTAAGAAACAGTTTTAGGTTATGATACGTAAAAAAAGGAAATATACAAGACCTTAGTCAGATTAGATTCCTACTATTTGAAAATGGGTGATTAATTCGGGTGGGTGAAAGAGAACCATAAAAACAACTAAAAATTATTAGGCGTTTTCTCTCTTAAAATGTCTCACTTGGTCTTATGGGTGTATAACGCTTGTATTACTGCATATGAGTACACGCGTACTTGCCCGTGTCTTCCATCGTGAAGGCGCTGGATAATGCACGGATAGTAGTGTTGGAGCCGACCTACGGCACACAATAAAGCAAGTTCCCCAAACGATCATTATGCTATTTAGGGCTCGTTGGAATGGAGACAAATGTACAAAATGGAAAAAGTGCTGCCGCATAACACATGACATGACATACCACATAAC
>OX104069.1:102181491-102254412 GCA_944474145.2 Dicrocoelium dendriticum
CATCTGCCATGAACCAAATAATTCTGTGTGCAACAAGGACAGATTGTGGGAGCGACCTCATTTTCAAGTTACATGCAGATGTAGTGCAACCTATGTCGGTCTGACAGGTCTTCAACATCCAGTAATATTAAGGAAAAGAGCACTAAATGCTGGGTCACCGGAGTTCTAGCAAGCTTAGTATTGTTCCACCTGGTTGGATGTCATAGTTTAGCTTGCACAATGCGTTAATTGCGGTTCTCAGGTTTTTCGTGAGCGATTCTACTTGTCAGTGTTTATTTACTCCTGGCACAGCAGGAGGTAATTCGATCCTGTCGTCGAGATTTTGCAAGGTGCATTTGTTAATGTTGAAGAAGCGTCTGCATTTGCTCGAACGGATTAGACATGTTTACCGGAACATCCGTCGCCAGAAAGTCTGTTGTGTCGCCGTTGACAACTTCACCCCACGATCGCTAGAAGATGTCAAAGACGAGCTAGAAAGAGACTTGTATACATGAAATCACATTTGCTTATATAGTTTTGAAGGCAAAATGCAGGAAAGCTACTAAATTACACTTGAGCCAACCAGCCGAAGGAAATATATCAGAAGAAAAGGCGAATAAGCAACCGTGTACTCAAGAGCGAATCGCATATGTCCTTAAAAATAACATCACGGGACTCCAAGCCTAAAGCGAACAGCCATTTACAGTGACGGGCACTGGCCAATCAGAATGAAATGATACTTTTAAACAAATGTCACAAAGCAAATGGGAATAAGCAATGCAGACCTAAAAATAAAAACTAGTACAATGATTGTGTGATAACTAAGTATTTATTTAACATAACCAAGTAGGAAAGTGATGAGGAAAAGCAAATGGAATGTGTTCTTGCAAACGGCACTGCTGAGGAGGACACGGAGATGAGCGTCCATTAACAATGAGGTGTGTGTACCAATCGGGCTAGCATATTGGAGCGGTTAAACAACAATCAAGAACTAGAAAATAGGAAGTATAAATAATGGTTATAAAGCTTGTTCACAAAAAATGAATGTCTAACAGCCATTCTCTTAATAGATAACATACGACACGCAGATGGCTAAATAAATTACGCATGAAGAGGAAGATCTTGAATGCGAACTCACTTCCGGGACGAATGATAACAACCACGGGCTCGGAAGGTGGGCCTTCCCCTTTCCCATTTACTGCACTGACACGAATGAAGTAGGTTGCGTTTACGGTCAAATGCGACAGTATGTACAGATGGGTAGGTCTATGTCGGTCACTCGTGACATACATGCTGGTTAACTGCGAGGCCAAGGAGGGTGTTCTATTGGAATCCATATCCACAATACTGGTGTCCCAAAACGACAGTTCCAGATTTGGTCGATCTGTGTATAGGATACGATAAGCCTATAAAGACAAATGAAGTAAAAAGCAAGATAGCAAAATGCAGTACTGCATTAGTTGAGAGAAAAGATAAACAACCCGGTCATTATAGTGGAATGCCATATATTTAAATACTTTGTAACTTAGGCCCGATTGGCAATAACAGTTCAGATGGGAATCTTACAACTATATTTTGGGTGACTTTTACAAAGTGTGGATCGGTTGTTTTGTCTAAGACACATCACTTGATATCGAGTATATTTTTATTGAGGTTAGCAAAACTCTTTACGATGAACTGTACAATTTCCCACGCCTCTATATTTGTTGTGACTGCTGTTCTATCATGAACACTGTGCACACCCAACTGACAAACTCAGCTACATCCAATAATGTCACAGAGGAAATTTTTAAAAATGTTGACCCATTTTCGGAATACCGGATACTGAGCA
Organism: Dicrocoelium dendriticum; assembly: GCA_944474145.2. Lineage (NCBI taxonomy): Eukaryota > Metazoa > Platyhelminthes > Trematoda > Plagiorchiida > Dicrocoeliidae > Dicrocoelium > Dicrocoelium dendriticum. The sequence goes on from OX104069.1 coordinate 102,183,302, forward strand.
AATGCAACGAATAGAGTTGCCTCCGTGTACCTACATCTAATATTTTTCAAGCAAATCTAAATATTATTATGTCGATTATTTTCGAAATCTCTATTTGGCAAAGTGCGTGTCCAGGAGTTTCTTAAACTGCGGCACTGACTTTTGCTTCGATTATTTCTGCAGGCAGTTTGTTCCAAATATTCACTACCCACCGCTCGAAGTAGAGTTGGCGAGCGACCCGCTTCAAATCCGGTACGACAACCTTGTACCGGTGTCCTCGTGTGCTGCTGGGTGTACGCAGATGAAGCAGCGGTCTCAACATGGGGCAATCATCCAGTTGTAATATCCGGTACGCCATAATGAGGTCAACCCTAATCTCATGCACCGGTCTTCCCATGGTACACCTCGTAGACCGGGGCTGAGCGCTGTGGACACATGCTGTTACCGATCAATCCTTTGCACCTCGTTCCAGGTGAGCGGACAGTAGGCGGGTGAGCTGTACGCTAGCCTTGGTCTGATGATAGAAGAGAAGAGATGGGTGACAACCTCTTCGGACGAAGTGCAGAAGCTGCGTTTGAGCGCCCACAGCATGAGCAGTCCGTATTGGTAAAGCTTGTTTGTGTTTTCAACGGATTTCAAAACGCAACGTGAGAGTAGGCCGAGATTTTTCAAGGATAGCGATGGGAATAACAGCTGGCCGGCCAGATTGTAGACTCGGCCATTACCACTCTTGCCCAGGACCATGAATACCGACTTGACCGGGTTGATCGGAATGTTGACCTTTGCTGACCACATGGAGAGGCGGTCGAGGTCAGGCTGAAGCAGGTCATAGTCGTCGGGCGCCTCATTTACCCTCTATACCTTAATGTCTTTTGTAAACAACGCGCAAGATGAATTGAGCAGCTGAGACAAATCCTTAGTGGTTCAGGAACAACACAGGCACAAGGACTGTGCGCTGCGGGGCGCTACTGGTCGATGGATACCACTCGGTCAGGTGGTTGTCCACCTGCACCTTCCGCGTCCGACCGCTAATTAAGTCACTGATCCAAAAATGCAGTGGGCCACCAACACCGCGCATGTTCAGTTCCGAAGGAAGATCTCATGGTTCACCTTGTCAAACGCTTTACTGAAATTGATTTAAATGACGTTAACCGAATTCCTTGGTTTAGCTCCTGCAGTTGTTCGTGCTTAGAGAGTAGCAGGTTTGTGATGAAGGACTGACCTTCCATGAAATCGTGCTGCGCGGGCATCAAGATACTTTTGGACTCGATATGCTGCAGGAAACCAAGCTCCAATATCTTCTACAGTCTCCTAGCCAAAACGGAGGTCAGACATATCCTCCAATAGTTGTCCATCTAGCTCGGATCGCCGCCTTTCCGAATCGGCTTCACTACTGAGCATTTCCAGTGGCTGCGCAATGAACCGGCGGACAGCGACTAGTTGAATAGCTCAGTCCCCGAAGGCGAGCTGATGGCCGACAGCGATCTGAGAACCAACGGATGGAGAGCATCAGACCCGGCAGCCTTGATACTGTCAAAACTGGCGGGCAATTTCCGCACATCATCAATCCTGCAATGCAGACTGTCGAGCTCGGTAGGGACGATTTGCGTCAAACTCCGTACGGGCGACTGGTTATCTGCAAAAATGTAAAAGCAGTGCGCCGCTAATGCGGAAGCACGCTCAGTGCTAGTAACTAGGGTCTGTCCGTCCGAGCCCCCAAACACAGGCACGCCACCTGTCGGCTTCAGGCGTTGCTACAGGTATGCAAAGATTCTCTTGGGAGCTGCTTTTGCTGCGGTTGCAAGCCGCTCTTCGAAGTTTCGACGTTTGCTCATTTTCGCACTATCACAGGCATTCCTTTGCCTCTTGTAAGCCTCGTGAACTTAGGCAGAGCCAGATTGCACGAATGGATCCCATTGCCGGGGTCGACGTCGAGCCAGTTTGTCAAACTCCTTTTCAAACTAGTATGGCTTGACTGGTCCAGCTTTCCGATATTTGAGGGTCACAAATCAGACGCACAATTATTTTACTCCCTGTTATGACAGACCAACTGGCTACAACTGATGAATCCTGTGGTAACTACCAGTCCATCATGATGGCAGCTCGAGTGAGTCCATTAACTTCCACCTTCCAATATTTGAAGGCTGCCTCCAGCGGAGGAATAAACAGCAGTGTCATCTCTAAGCTCGTCAAGACCATCGCATGGTTATTAGCTGCCAGGGACTCTAGGATTTCAACTCCACGCATATGTTTTTCGCATCTGGTCGGCAACAGGTCCAGACATGTAGGAATCGAGCGCGAAATAACGCACGTCACCTGTTTGATTTGCCGTGGGGCCCCATTTACGAACATCATCTCCACAAACTTCATCTCATCTTCGCAGTCACCGGGGAGAAGCTCGATCTCGTGCCACCGTATTCGAAGAAGGTTGAAAGCGCACATGAGCAGCAATTACGGACGACTCATGTGGTTGAGCACATGGGTAACCAGTCCAAGATTCGGCTAAGTGGACTGCGATACACAAACCCCAGGAGACACGCCGTGTATCAGATGGACCAAACACTAAGGCTGCTCAGGTAGGCCATCACCGCTTCTGTATATGCTCCCTAGCCTACCGCACAAGAAAAACCGTATCTATAGCAACACATCGTGCGCATCCAACCAACAGACAACCGTGGGTAATTGCAGAAGTACGTCATGTTACACCCACTCATAAACGGACTATTTACGCAAAATTAATGGACAGAAAGCACAACTGATTGACCAGAAAACTGACACTCAATTCTCCATCCCATTCAAAGTGCGCTATCATTGTTCACAAACTGGAAGTAGACTTGACGTGGACTAGTAGCCATCACATATGAAAGCGTTATGAAGTTCAATGTTGATGCATATGACTACCTGAACAACATGATCTCATATTAGTGTATAAATCATCAGCTATTGCAATCAGTCTCAGTTAAAAGCAGCAAACCTAATTTTCTCATAGGCAGGGCTTGCCAGTATTTGCTCATGTAGGATATTTTTTGGCTTATGTCCCACAACTGTTCGCGCTGGTAACGATTGTTGACCCAGTACATCAGTTTATCATGTACCGATGTAACCTTTTCATCTCTTTACCTTGGTAAGTTACGAGCGGTTTTATGCCCTTGTTATAATTGTGGGAACGCCTCTGTTATGATTGCGTAACACCTGATATGGTAGTCACTGGCACGGTTGAAACACGCCTCCGGTAACGGCTTGGAAAGCTGGCCAATCGAACGGATTTGAGCTGACCTGATGGCGTTAGCTTAGCCCGGGGTACGCGCTGGTGAGACGAAAATTGAGCGAGCATGAGAACGATCCTAGCCGCACGTATTCGGGTAGACACTGAGACCTCGGAACGGATGCACACGAGAGTGGTTAAGGTAGACGCGCGCTAGTGACTTAGACGAGAATGCTGCCCCGCTAACGACGCACACAAAAACACGTGACCCGCTGGACTCCCAAATAAAGCGAAGAGGAAGAAAGGCAAGTGGTCTTCTGAAGGCTCTTTTACGACCAACAAAGGGCAAATCACGGCCAATGCTATGGGTCATTAAGTTAGGGATAATAGCTACCACGACGGGCTGGTGGTTTGTAAAAGAATATTGTCAACAGGTGCGCAGTTGGGCCGCGTCTCGGAGTGGCTGAACTCTGCTTTGTTGTGAGGAGGAATAGGACCTCGCTTTCCACAGCCATTATTCCGGAGTTTCTGACGCGTTTTGCGGGGATATTTGACAGGCCCGCAACAGCCTTTCTTCTCTTAACTGCATATGATACACGCATTTCATTCGCCATCAAATATCTCGGTGTCCAGTTGTTCTAAAATCTGTCTTGGTCCACGAAAGTTTTTTGAAAGATTACACATGGTCAGAAGATAATCTTTTTATACTCTCCGACATAAGAAGGTCACTATGCTGCAACTTTCAATAGTGGGATTTGTAACTACATGTATGCTACCCCACTGGGTGTACTCTTCCTCGATATACATCCCTAGTCTACTGCAAAAGATCGTGTTCTGATAGCGCGATTAATTGAATATACTACCAGATGTAGCAGCCAAACCAGAAGTTCCCTAGTCCACTGAATTATTCGAAAGTATTCAGATTTTGTTCCGTTTTCCGAGCTGCAACGAAACTGTTCAGCTCGGAGAACAGAACAAAATCTGAACAGATCACCCGAGCTACAAGTATTCCGATTTATTTGAAAGTATGTTGACCTCTGGATATCTTTGGGTGTTGCTCTTCCCAACACTGGCACACCACGACCGCCGTTTCGTCTTCGTTTAGCCTCGTCAGGTGGAGATAGCCTGAGCTGGGGGTGGAACTCAGCTTAGTAGTTCATGGCTGACGCCCTGAACACTATGCTACTGATATCCGCGAGCAACGCCTGACACAGCGGAAAGTAATTCAAAGCTGAATTAAGGGAGCACGTTGTGCGGTTGAATTTCGAAGTCAGTTTGAAAATTTCTTCTTAGTCTCAAGTGATCATTTTCATAATGGTTCCTCAAAATTTGACATTTTATTCTACCGCACTTCATTGTATCATAAATCACTCTTACTTAGTTTAGCACGTTTTTTGTCGACCCGAAGTAAGTCAAAAATACTTTACATATACGGCTTCATGAGTAGCGTTCGAACACCTTCGTCAGTTCAATTTTTCACTTTGTGGCTATAACGTTTTTATTGGTTCCATCGTTCAATGTATCTGCTGTAATAGTTTAACTGCTGAGAATTCACACATAAGGGTGTAAAATGACTAACTTAGTTGTAATGTGGTGATAAACAGATGCTCCATTTGGCCAAGAAGGGGGAAATTTACCCAATGGCCGCGGTGCGTTAATAATTTGTTTGACTGGAATTATCTGTTAGATATAACCATCTGAACCGCTGTTGGGGAGCTGGCCACTTAACCCTCAGTTTCATGAATTATGTTAGTTGCCTATTTCTTTGTTTGCGCAGTTATCTGCTTCTGTGCTACATTTTGGACACGCCGCTTTCCTCATCCTCATTCGCAATCGCTCACAACTAATTTCAGAAGTCTCATTCTGTGGACATTCTGATTGGTTTCTTTTGCTCAGCGTTCCTTAGATTTTCACATGGATGTATTATTCAGCCGACACATATTTATTATACCTATTTTTATTTTCCTGGTTTGTATCATTCTCACTATCAACTGTTCTGGCATTTGTTTAAACGCATCACTTTTCCACACTGGTTGGACGCTACTCGTCGTTTTTAATGGTCGCTCACCAGAAGGTTACCCCCATGGATTTACTCCGCAGACACTATTTTCTTTGCCGCACTTCATTGGCTCGTAATTTTGGAGATTCTCATTTGCTTGTTCCATTTTGTGTTTTCTCCATGCCTGTTGGACCTCATGCGTTTAGTAGCTTGGCTCCGCCCTTGTTTTTAAAGCTATATAACTGGTGCCGTGCTGTAATAGAAAATCTGTTCATCCCGGCTCATCTGGACTTCTTCTTGCGGTCGTGGGGTGAAGGCGTACTGGGCGTCACATCAACCGCAAATTATGGGAAGTGAGGGCATGGAAGATCAAAACGGACTGTTGTTTTTAACTGATTCACCTTGGGCACCCATCACAAATGGGTCATTTTATGACAGAGAGTATCATAATGTTATGGGTTTGTAGAAAAAAGCCGTGTCAATCCACTTGCTACAGAATAAGTCGCGCACAGGTAAACAATATGCAAACACTCATTTAAAGGATAAGGGAACGTTTAATGAGTACATATGTGCACATTATGTTGGTAGTCTTAAATAATCCACCGTGCCAAAAACCACTTCTTTCCAACTGGCTGCTGAATACACTTTTTCTTATTTTTATTCTCGGCCCCCTTTCGAACCGGCGTAATATAACTTATAAACTGCAACCATGATACGGTAAAAGCGTCAGCATCTTTTCACCTTGTCATCCCCAAGTTGAAGGGACACAATCGCTAAGAATGTTAAGCTTGCGGTTTCCGTTACATTGATATGTCACTAGAAAAAGGGATTTTTCTTGACTTGTGTCGCTGCGTGAGTGTAATGGTCAGCAATTCATACGAATTGCTAAAATTGACAAACACTAAACAACCATTAACTTGGTTTTCCACGTTTTACCATATTTTAATCAAAATATATCATGTCTGGATTTACAACTCCACTGTGTAACTGAAAAACTTGGCGTTTATGCAATCTGACTTTTTGTCTCGTACGACCAACTGGATACTTGGAAACCGTAAATGGGATCCTACTTCGGTGAGAAACCACAGAACCGAAGGAAGAAGAAAAGAACACGGTAAGTCTCCTGCGGTAATCATCTGCCAATTGGAATTAAGCCGGTGAAGTGCCGGATACTGAGGTAAACAGTAACCGTGGCATAAGCATAAAGTGGCACTTAATCAAAATGAATACGATGTGATAGTTGGCATGATACGGTCTGTTCGTCTGGATGGGTCTACGTCACAAGTTGTGAATAAAAGTTAAACTAGCTTTGATAACGTGATCAGTTACACAACAGTTAATTTCTCGTGAAGCATATCGGATGTTCTTCATAACATGAGAACAGGAACATATATGTGACTCACTCTTATACGCCCGTTGGGCTCGGTTGGGGGATTCCAGTAAACAGTTACCGCAGCATTTGAAATCGCCTCTGCGTGGACTTCGGTCGGTGGACTTGTAGGAGCTAAATGTCATATAGACGTGAATAGAGGAAATTTTATATTTGATGCTAGCCACGTCACTGAGGTTATTGGTACAATAATCAGGTAAGAGGATATTTTGCGTCAATTTTGTTTAACAAAACATCAGCCATGAAGTGGTAGATAGTCGAAGTGGGTTGGTGCATAGACGCGGAAAATTTTACAATTTCAATTCAAACTGTACTTCACTGAATTATTTAAACAATGCTACCATTGGATGTGATAGATGTTGATTAAATTATAATCTCCTGAAATGTGCCTATAGGGAAGTAAGAATTGAGAGTGGGGAAGAAATATATTTTCAATGTTTCTCTTCAGGCTAATACATACACAAAAACGGCTAAAATTGCGATAGGATAAGATAGGCTGACTGACCTAAGACTTGTTACCTCTAAACAGGCTGCTTTATATTTTGAACAGACCATCCAATGGATGATGCTAGCAACGCAATGGCCACTGCGGTATGGCTAATGCCACCTGAACTGTGCAAACACAGGACCCTAGTGCAGACGCCACATTTTCCATGGCCCGGACTTTTCCGTAAGCACCGCTTCATCCACTTTCAGGCGGTGACCCTGTGACCCTATGTGCGTTACTAGCATCATCAATTGGAGAGTCTAGTCAACAGATAAAGCAATCTGTTTAGACTGAAAAAACGTTGGCCCAGTTATCTTAACCTATTGCAGTTTTAACCATAATATATGTGTATTAACCAGAAAAGAATTAGCGGAAAAATATATAACCATTGTTGATTTCACGGTAATGAGTGGGGGTACTACAGTGGATGTTTGATTTCCATCACATTTTGTTCATCTATCCCCATTAATCTTGTAGTATGGCAGGAGTAGAATCAATGTATACGTGGTCGTTATTGCCGGGATGAATGTTGTTCATTTTTCGGACATTTGTGGTTATCCACTTCATGCTTATCAATCACTCATATATTTCGAGCTACACGGGCAGCAGAAATGGACAGTATGCCTTCCTGGGGGACATGTGCTAAGCGCTGTAAATTGCAACCCGCATTAACGTTGAAGCATCACAGTACGTCTCTCCTGGTGATTGACACGTTCCGTGATCAATATATTTCCATTGCAGCGTAGAACTCACTTTAGATTTAGTGGGTTGCACAACAATTTGCGGAAAATGGCATAAAAGCACAAAGTATCTTGTGAGACCAAAAACAGTTCCCATAACTGAAAAACGTGCATTTTGCTGCAAAATAACCTGCCAGGAAGCCGCAGTGTGTACCTGTTCTAATAACTCCACTGGTGCATACAGCAGGATGGATAAGCAAAAACATGCTACTGCTGGCGACTCAATTCTTTCCTTTCCACCTGTTTCTCTTACTCCCATCCCGACCCCCATTACTAACCTTCCTTCTATAATTCCCAGCTTAATTGAGGGAAACCGAATTGTTACTGTAGTAGAACCATCTGCAGCCACCATCCAACAGCATCTATCGGACGCCTATCGGCAAAAGTCACTTATAAGGCCATGCTGTCCCGTGTCCATGGCGACATTCAACGTTCGTATTCTAAGATAAACAGGTCAACAGGCTGCACTCGCATGCACCTTAGACACACTGGGTATTTAGTTGTGTTGTGTGTAAGAAAGTAGAAGCAATGACCCTAACGGGGTTGTTGAGTTAACTGCACCCAGCTTATCCTCTCGTTATTGGTTGCACGCATCCGGAGACGCCGATGCGGCACTCACGGGTCAAACTGGTGTAGGTATCATTCTCTGCTCCAAGGTTGAGTCATCGTTGGTTGATTGGACTCCGGTGAACAGCGGTTTGTGTGCAGCCCGTTTGAAGACATCAACTAAAGTTGATTCACAAGTAGTACAAAACGCTGTTTGTTTGCGATTTCCGCTTATGCTCCCACCGATTGCAATTCTAATGCTGTCAAGAGCACATTCCATCAGGAACTAAACGGGACACTACGCAGTGCTACTAGTTCAGAGATCCTAATAATTGCATGGAGCACGAATGCACAAGTAGGCTGTATGAGCTATTCAGAAGCTCAGCTGGGTGGCTTTTATGGGCTTAACTCCGAACGGACTGACAACGGTGAGCGGCTGCTGCAAATTTTTGCGGAGCACCAGTTGTTTTTTCGTAGCACTGCCTTTCGACACAGTAGGCGCCGAAGAACCACTTGGCGTCTTCCTGTAGCTGGCCAGTGCTTGACCCAAATTGACCACATTACCATAAGTTACAGATGGCGTGGTTCCATCCTGGCTTGTCGCTCCTACTGGAGTACTTGCGTCGACTCTGATCATGCCTTTGTAGGCAGTCCTTTCTCCATGAACTTTAAGAATAGGCCCACCAAGCGTCTCCTCCGATTGGCCACTGAGAAATTGTCTCAGCCCTCGGTCAGGTAAAGCCATCAAGACACACTACGTTCCGAACTTTCGTTGTCTTGTCCTAATGACAATGAGCTTTAGTGGAATAGGATCTCGGCCGCCATGCACGAAGCAGGAGCATCTGCTTTTGGCACTATCCATCGTCACCGCAGCAGTCACTGGATATCCCAGAGGTCGGTGAACCTGTTGGAATCTAGAAGACACCTCCCGGCTGGCTCTGAACATAATGTGACCAGACGGGCTATTAGGCGTGAACTAAAGCAGAGCCTGCGTGCTGACAAGGAAGCCTGGTGGACCAGTCGGGCTCAAGAAATGGAGGCGACAGGAGCAGTAGGCAATTGTCACAAGCTCTTCCAGCTGATCCTCACCACTGGTCTTAGAAAACCAGATGTCAGTGAGACAACCAGAGACAGCGCAAGTGCACTGATACACAAAAAGGAATGCCGCATGGCTCGTGGGGCGGAACACTTTCAAGATAAGTACAGATGGACCCCTACTCCCGAACCTCTGCCTATTCAGGTGATGCAAGACGAGCCATGGACTTTTAGTTTAGAGCCTCCGTCGGACGCCGATGTCTGAAAGGCGATCACAACCCTCAATCGTTTTCGTGCCGCTGGCCCGGATTACCCCCCCCCCCCACTTGCACTATTTGAGGATGGAGATGAGCTCCTCTGCAAAGCAATGGCCTCCCTATTCGAACGTACCTGGAAGGAAGAGAGTGTACCGGCTAATTGGAACGAATCGATTATAGTGGCAATCTACAAGAAAGGGAGTCGCACAGACTGTTCTAACCACTAGGGTATAAGCCTAACGCCAGTTTTGACAAAAGTACTGGCCCCGATTCTCGTTCGTCGTCTCATTGTGGAACAAGAATCTCGGATTAGGGAAGAAAAGACAGGTTTTCGCCTACGACGTGGCTGCATAGACAAGATATTCACTTCGCGGCTACAAGTGCTAGAGAAGCGCCACGCATACCGCCGACCGGCAATAGCTGTGTTCCTTGATTTCAAGAGTGCGTTCGATTTATTTGATCGCTCGATTATGTTCGAAATACTTACGCAGAAAGATTTTCCAACGGAATATTTGAACATCCTACGTGCTCCGTACTCGAATACTACAGGTCGCGTCAGGATCTACGGTCGCCCATCGGATAGCTTTCCGACTACAAGTGGCGTTCGTCAGGTTTTCTGATTTCCCCATTTTGTTCAATTTCCTCGTGGAGTATATCATGGTGTATTTCCTTACGGAATCTCACGATGTAGGCGTTGAAGTGCTGCCAAGAGAATGATTAGTTGATCTTAATTATGCGGACAATATTGTCTTACTTTTCGAAGACGTTGCGGTGGCACAATCAAATTTGAATAGCCTGTCTAGAGTGGTCCCATTATTTTGTATGCACTTCGCACCTTCAAAGTGCAAAGTGTTGATGCAGGATCACCAGACACTTTATGACCCATTGACCCTTGCTAACCAGGAGCTCGAGGTGCTTGATCAATTCCCTTATCTTGGCAGCTGCATCAGCAACGATAGGCGCATAGAAACTGACGACAGCTCATGCATTGCGAAGCCCAGAGCCGCCTTCTTGAACCTGCGGAATCTTTGCTGACTGAAGGGAATTTTCCTACGTCTGAAAAGCCGTGTATGCAAGATCACAGTGAAGGCCGTTCTGCTCTATGTTAGAGAGACTTGTCCCCATCGGTCTGAAGATCTGAGGCGACTTCATATCTTTGATCATCGTTGTTTGCAAATCATTGCTGGTGTCGGATGGCACCAGCTTGTCCGCAACAATGATGTGCGTAGGCGAGTACCAGGTAATGATAATCATGCTAGCTCCCTAGAACAACATATAGCACTGAATAAGTTGCCTTGGCTCGGGCACGTGCTACTTATGCCTTGGTCACGGCTTAACTAGGATGGCCTTCTATATTCTGCCAGTTGTAAGGTGGCGCAAAGCTCGAGGTGGACAGAAGTTGACTTGGCAACGGGAGATGAAGACACTGATGACCAAACTGGGTGTCCTTGGTCCGTCTCATCTTCCGGGCTGGAGTTCACGTGACTCACCATGTGCTTGGCTCGAGACTTTACAGGACATGGCTCACAACCGACACCAGTGGCGCATCTGCTGCCGCCTACTAATCGGAGTGCCTGCTTAAAGTGTGTTTGGCGCTGCGTTATCTGCGGGGTAATGGCTGATTGTGACGCGGGGCAGTGAAAGCCCCAAGGAAGTTGTCTCGTCGGTGCGGCCTTATCTTTGCACAATAGCCAGCTGTTTGTGACGGTATGTTGTCTACACAAGGTGTAGGCGCCTTGACTCAGAATGTTTGCTTAGGGCATTAAGCTTTTCGAGTAAGTTCCCCTTCTTTCCCTTTTATTATTCCTTATTCCATAGGTTATCATGCTTGTGTGGCAGCGAAGCATCAGTTCAAATGGCTGATGTACTGCTGTTGATGATGATGATGGTCATGAGTTAAAAGTTGATTTTTCAACAGCTGAACCCGTTTACATAATGTAACAGATAGAATCAACCGCGTTATTTACTCGCATACTTAAGTTCCACAAGTACATTGAGAATTCTAGAGAACCTAGGGGTATCTCCAACGGAAGCATATTCTTAGACTTATGAAAACAATCAAATAAAACCCTTCTAGAGGTAACTGAACTGCGGCAGACAAACACCCGGCGCATTAAGTCAAATTAAAGGGGTGCGTCCGGTGGTTCACACCACGTGTGTGTGCTTAATCCGAAGCGGTGAGTCAGTCGTGTGCGGTTAGTCTCAAGGTCATCGTTACTGCGACAAGTATTGCACTATCATGCCTGGAAAACCTCTTGGATATGGCAAAAAACCGCGCACAATGTCGGACATGTGACAACCCTAGGTTGCACTCACCCATTTCATGTGTCAAAAATGTCCACGTGGGACCGGTGTTTGATGGGTCTGCGTCCTGTCCAACAGCACGCGCCCAAACAGTGTAATTTGTATACGGTTTAAGTCTTGTTAGCGAGACCTCAATCGTCTGGAAAATGTTCGACGAATCCCGCAAAGTCTTTGAAAGCTCCGTCGTATCCAGAATCTTTACACTTCCATCTGCCTTTTTAGTTGCGTTCATGGGATCATTTGGTAGTAGTAGAATCTCCGCTTGTGGCTACAAAATTGGTACAGTGATTTAATATCAAAGCAAATTTACACATATCAACAAAAAATTAGGTGGCTTTGATTGAAAGTACGTACTACAGTGGATTGTCGGTGAGGAAATCATAGCCTAATAGCTAGTTTAGTATGGATTCGCCTAAAAAGCAAGATGTATTTTCAGTGGGAAATGTCTTGCAGCCTTCGCATTGGAACTTAGATAATATTTCCATCAAATGCAAATGTCAGGTGCCCTGTAACGGACAAAACACAGTCTGTCGGATTTGTGGTGTACCGGGAAACAAGATCTTTCAGCTTTTGCAACATTGGATTTTACCTTTGTTTTAACCTACAAAACGTCCACTTGTTTACTGGCGGCACTTCGGTTGACACTAATTGTTTTAGTGAGTATCTTGCTGCACCGTTTCTCGCTCTGGTTGATTCGCTTCCTATTTTTGTAGCCTGCACAATGCACCTTGAGTTCAGTCGCCTTCAAATTCTATACTGTCTTGTATTTGACACGTCTCTTATGTGTTAATGAGTATAGATATTGTCCCTGGCGCCACTCAACCATTGGTGACCCCGGTACAGAACACGACGTCGGCCATCTTTAATTTGCATTCTGGTGAGCTCGTTCCAGTGACTTTGATTCCTTACTCGCTATCGTTTTTTTTTCTCACCTGTCACATTTTCTTTAATCATTTCTCAGCGGGAATAGTTCTGATGATAAACCATATACCTACGTGGTTATTACCGTAGAGCTAGCCTCCCCACCATTTTGGGAGAATGACACTTTGTCATGATATGCGCATTTAGAATCCAGTTTTTACAATTGTAGAATTTCTTCTGATAATGATAAATATCATCAACTTATGTCTCCGTTTCTTCAAGTTGTATCCTGCCAAGTGAGAGACATCATAGCTTGCCCCCGTCCCGATGCGAAATATGGGACTTTAAAGCAGGCGATCATACAGCGAATCACGCCCTCTGACAAGGTCCGACTGCATCAACTGTTTAGGAATCTGCCGCTAAGGGACAGGATGCCTTCAGTCTTGTTGCGACAGAAACAACAGCTCCTAGGCCCATCCAGCATGGACGCTGGGATTCTTCACTAGAAGGCAAAGTCGAGAAACTCGCCTTAGACCGTAAGCAGCGCACCCTGTCTAGCTCATCTCCTCGTTGTACGAAGTGCAACACTTCCGGCTTTTGCTTTTACCACCCATGTTTTGATAACAAAGCCAGTAACTTCGAGCAAACATGCAGTTTCTCCGCCAGGAAGCAGCGAAACTTTCAGGCGGGCCTGTAATGGCGACTAACGGTGTCGGCAAAGCCCAAAGTCGACTCATCTACATTAGGGATTATGATTTCTAGACCCCGTTCTTAGTTGATAGCGGGGAGGATGTCAGTGTCATTCCTTCTATAACAGGTGAGCCTTTCACTTCTTTGTCGACAACCCTAAGTGCCGCCAATGATAAGCCAATAGCCAGTTATGATAATCCTGGAGCTAAGTTTTCGGCGCACGTTCCGCTGGGTATTCACCGTCGCTGCAGTCCCCTTTTCCACCATCGGCATTGACTTTCTCAGGCATTTGGACCTGTTGGTCGATGCAAAACGCCAGATGGTAGTCAACACTGCAAAAAACTCCGTGTATGGAGGATCACCGCCGATATCGCATCTATAACACCGGTCTACGTCTTTCCCCAGGCCACTCCAGACTACGCCAACCTCTTTTCCCAGTATTCCAAGCGTGTGCAGCCAATGAAAGCAGTTTGCCCGTGGCATCCCTAGTTACACACCACTCATGGAAAAATGGCCCACCGGTCTCATGCTGTCTACGCCGACTATCGCTCGAGAAACTAAAGCTGGCTACCGCGGAGTTTGAGTACATGCTCGAACTTGGAATAATCCGCCCTTCCGACAACGCTTGGTCGTCTATACAGATGGTCCCCAAGAAATCCGGTGACTAGTGCCTTTCCGTTGATTACCGCACACTCAATCGTCTAACCGTCCCAGTTAAGTATCCCATCTCAAACATGCAGAAGCTTACCGCATGCCTCACAAGTAAGATGAACTTCATCAAGATTGATTTCGTTCGCACCTATCACCAGGTACCTGTAGAAGAAAATGACATTTCTAAAGCAGCCGTTTTGATTCCTTTCGTCTTGTTTGAATTTTTAAAAATGTCATTTGGACTGTGCAACGCCGCACAAAACTTCCAACGCTTCATCCACAACGTCACTCGTGGCCTAGACTTCGCCTATTCCTACCTCGATGATATTGTAGTAGCCATTTCATCAGAACAAGAACACTTCGACCACTTTCTAACTCTCTTCCAGCACTTGACCCAGCACGGTGTCACAGCCAACCCGACTAAGTGCGAACTCTGCAAATCAACGGTAGAATTTCTTGGCCACCCAGTTTCATCGGTTGGTATTGAAGTCCTTCTTGATAAGATGCAAGCAATCAAAGACTTACCAGCTCCAAATTCGTTCAACCACCTCCGTCGATTTTGTGGTTTGGTCAACTACTATTGACGCTTCATTCCGCGCTGCTCTCAGCTCATGCAGCCTCTGACTGAACTACTCGGAGGGAATGAACGCAAGTTTGCATTCTCTGACACAGTACAGACAGCCTTCACCGAGCACAAGTATGCTATCTCCAACATAACCCTCCTCGCTCATTCCGAATCGACTGCACCCATTTTTATTACGACTGATGCCTTAGACATCGCGGTAGAAGCCGTTCTCCAAAAACACGTTGGTGGGCAATGGCATCCCTTTGCGTTCTTCTCCAAACACCAGCAGTCAGCGGAATCTAATTACAGCACGCTTGGCAGAAAACTGCTCTCAATTTACCTGGCCATTATTCACTTCCGGCCCGCAGTGGAAGGTCGCAATTTCACGGTCTACACTGCTCACAAGCCCCTTAGCTGCGCCTTCAACTCTGCTTACGGCAAATATGCACCACGGGAAACAAGACACCTAGACTTTGTCACGCAGTTCACTGCTGACATACATCATGTCTCAGGTGTCGACAATCCCGTTGCCAACGTTCTCTCACGCGTCAAACTCACTCTCCAGTCTTTGCCTACCGTTGACTTGCCGCCATGGCATCGGATACGATTCAAGATGAAGACACGCAACGCACTTCGCAGTCCACTTCGCTGCATGTGCAACCTGTTTCTCCCCAAACCACAGAAGCAACCATTCTCTGTGACACTACCACAGGTTGTCCCAGACTACTCGTGCCCGTCTCCTTCAGATGCACATTCTCTGATGCACTGCACTTACTATCATATCCCGGTATCCGTACATCTTGGAAACTGGTCACCGAACATTTCATTTGGCTACGCGTAAACAAAGATTTCTATACCTGGGCTCGTACCTGCCTTCAATTCCAGCGCTCCGGAATACATCGTCACACCCGCAGTCGCCTTGGGTTATTTTCCTCCCCGGACTCTCGGTACTCACATGTACACTTAGAACTGGTGGGTCCCCTGCCTCTTTCACACGGATTCGTATACATTCTTACATGTGTCGACCTCTACACAGATGGCCAGAAGCCATTCCCCTAATAAACTGCATAGGTGAGACTGTTATCCAGGCTTTCTTAGAACGATGGGTCTTGCATTACGGATGCCCATCCACCATTACAACTAACCGAGGAACGCCTTTCGAAGTTTCACAATTCGCTACGTTCGGCAACTTTTTAGGCTGCCGCAACATTCATACCACAGCATATCACCCTTATCACATATCACTCGCTTATTACTCACGGTTCCTGCACAGAGGCCAATCAATAGCAGATGTGATCTGTGAGCCTGTACACACACGTGGAACGTACTACATAATCCGTCCTTATTGGTTACGGTGATTCATCATCATCATCAACAGCAGTACATCAGCCATTTGAACTGATGCTTCGCTGCCATACAACCATGAGGACCTATGAAATAAAGAATCAGAGGGAGAGAAGGGGGACTTACCTGAAAACCTTAATGCCCTAAGCAAACATTCAGGGTCAAGGCGCCTACACCTTGTGTAGACAACATTCCGTCACAAACTGCTGGCTATCGTGCAAAGATAAGGCGGCATCGGCGAGACAGCTTCCTTGCGGCTTTCACTGCCACGCGTCATAATCAGTCATTACCCCGCAGATAACTCAGCACCAAACACACTTTAAACAGACAATCCGATTAGGAGACAGCAGCAGACGCGCCACTGGTGTCGGTTGTGAGCATGTCCTGTAAAGTCTCGAGCCAAACACAAGGTGAGTCACGTGGACTCCAACCCGGAAGGCGAGACGGACCAACGGCACCCAGTTTGGTCGTCAGTGACTTCATTTCCCGCTGCCAAGTCAACTTCTGTCCACCTCGAGCCTTGCGCCATCCTACACCTGGTAGACTGAACAAGGCCCTCCTAGGTAAGCGGTGACCAGGCATGCGTAGCACGTGCCCGAGCCAACGCAACTTATTCAGTGCTATCTGTTGTTCTAGGGAGCTAGCATGATCATCACCACCTAGTACTCGCCTACGCACATCATCGTTGCGGACACGCTGGTGCCATCCGACACCAGCAATGCTTCGCAAACAACGATGATCAAAGACTTGAAGGCGCCTCAGATCTTCAGACCGAAGGGGCCAAGTCTCACTACCATACAGCAGAACGGCCCTCACTGTGGCCTTGTATACACGGCCTTTCAGACGGAGGGAAACTCCCTTCTGTCGCCAAAGATGACGCAGATTCAAGAACGCAGCTCTGGCCTTTGCAATGCGTGAGCTCAAGACAGTTTCTATGCGCCCATCATTGCTGATGCAGCTGCCAAGATAAGTGAATTGATCAACCACCTCGAGTTCCTCGTTAGCAAGCGTCAAGGGGTCATCAGGTGGCTGGTGGTCCTGCAGCAACACTTTGCACTTTGAAGGTGCGAAGTGCATACCAAATAATGGGACCACTCTGGATAGGCTATTCAGGGTTGATTGTGCCGCCTCAATATTGTCGAAAAGCAAGACGATATCGTCCGCATAATCTAGATCAACTAACCGTTCACCAGGCAGCACTTCAACACCTACATCGTGAGATTCCGCAAGGAAACGCTCCATGATAGAATCCACGACGAAATTGAACAAAAACGGGGAAATCGGGCAACCCTGTCGAACGCCACTTGTAGTCGAAAAGCTATCCGATAGGGCACCGTAGACCCTGACGCGGCCTCTAGTGTTCGAGTATAGAGCACGAAGGATGTTCACATATTTCGTGGGAACACCTTTCCGCGCAAGTATTTCGAACAGAATCGATCGATCGACTGAATCAAACGCACTCTTGAAATCGAGGAACACAGCTATTGTCGGTCTGCGGTATGCGTGGCGCTGCTCTAGCACCTGCCGCACAGTAAATATATGGTCTATACAGCCACCTCCTGGGCGAAAACCGGCCTGCTCTTCCCTAATCCGAGATTCCCGTTCTGCAGTGAGGACAAATCGTCTGAGTAGCTCAGATGACATATTTGCGAATTTACTATTCCCACTATCACAATGACATAAGCGAAGGCAGTACTGGGAAGTAGCGCACTAAGTTGGTGACAGAGTCGGCTAGTGGCACGTTAGGAACTGCATAACTTGGGTTGTAGTTGATAATCACAAGCAATAAACATTTTGTAACTTCCTGTTCTCTAACTTTAATTGACATTGTCTACTGTGTTTCGCTCAGAATTATGTCCACAACTCCAGCCAATAAGGAGGAATTGAGCTGTGGATCTTAGGAAGTGAACCACTAAAGCTGGGGTTTTCTTCTTTGCTTTTGTCAATTCAGAAGTGCAGTGACAAGATTCACCCAGCTAGTTTGCCAACATTTTTTGGGGGGTAGGCATGAAACCTTCTACCGTGTAGAAGATGTGCGTCAGCTACTATGATAACCAACATATGCACAGGCTGGTAATTAAGAAATTTTGTAGTATAAATGTCATACTTCCTCCGAAGAGACAAGACGGCCTGATCTGAAGAAAGGTTCCTGAGGGTGGAAGACTATTTGTCACTTTAAGACAGAGGTATAGATAGCATAAGCCCGGTATAATTACCCTTACCGCCAATTTGTTGCCAATTCTAGCATTAGGCTTTGCAATGTTGATTGCTATAAATTGGGATCGGTGGTGAAAAGTAGCACAGACAGCTCGTTTTTGTCTATCCTTCAGACCACTGTGGCAGGCAACGCCGGATGGCAAAAGATTTTATGATTTAACCATAGATGGCGCAAGGGATATTATTGTCTATGGTAATGATAAACATTACCGTTGTGTTACAATTCCTGTGCATGAAAATCCGTTCCCTGTGGTATCAGATCAATGACATTGAAAAAGATTTAAAGAAATGTGTGTAGTTGTAGCTTCAAAGCTACTCCTATGGAGTCACGGGAACGATTATCCTGATCCTTAACGATAGACGGAAACTGAGGGTAGGTATCATGACCTCCATAAGTCAAAGAACTACGCCAGTTAGTACACCATTTAAAGGCCAGCCCAGCTGATAAAGTATCAATGACCATATTTCAGTGCCAGAAATTTCTCTTTCTGTCAGAGCACTCTGTGAGTTTTATGCTTCAAGCCTTCGTTGATTACGGACTGATTGGTGTGAAAATCGAAACATTGTGAGCACCAAGATTAAGGTGTGACTTTTCTACAAACTTCGCTTCTGCTATTCTTCTCTGACATTTCTTTGGGTTTCGTAAATTAACTATAAAGGCAACACAAGATGAGGCTGATTGCCAAAGCGTTTCCAATATGCTGTTACCGCTCAAGTCGTCTCCACCAATAAAGTCCAAACAAGAGCTGAATCAGTCATGGATGACGGTGACAGTTGACTGTAAAAGCTAGTTTCCATACGGTTGCGTCCTCAGATGTTACCTTGGATATAACCAGTGACCCTAACGGACACAACGCGTTAGAATCCAGCTACACACTGATTACCCCAAAACCAAGCGATGGGTTTTAAACCGCTTTCCCATGCACTTATTGATCAGTCCAGTGGTCAAGGTATTAGGTGTAAATCACTATTATTCCCGTGTTCCTCTCAGTTAAAGCTATATCAAGCTTACGGAGCCAAACATGATGAAAGAGTCTTCTGAATTTTAATGTTACTATAGACCAACGCCGAACTTGAAAACATGTTTGCCACTTTAGTGCTGGTCTGTATTTGTTGGTACTTATTGTCCCATTTGCTATTTGTGTACTTGACACTACACTACTGCAACTTAAGATGCAGAAATCGAGTGGCAACGAAGAGGCGACCAAGAAAAGCTTTATATCGCACAACACCTCGAATGTTCTAGATTACAACTTTTGTCCTAAATGAGGGGTCATGAATTATATAGTTTGTTTATAGAAGTAGAGATTTTGTCAAATATTTTTCCAGCATCTTCTACACCTAAAATATGCAAGTTTCCACCCAGATATAGGTTGACACCAAGTTACCTTGTTGTTGACAACCAAAGGCGATTAAGCATTTTGCTACTTGTTATCTGTCATCGTGCAAAACACAAGTCGACTTGCTGCTCATAAGCGCATCTGACGTTGCGGTGGCGATCACTCCACTCGCTCGCCGCAACATCGAGGGCGTATCTAACACCTCGTATGATCTCACTTCGGGCACCATTACAGTGATTCAGCACGGAGGAAGAAACTGGAACAAACTCAGGAATGTGACATCTATCTGGTGCGCATCCGGTGTCGGTGATGTGAAGGGCCATCCGGATTGGCTTACAACTGAAATGGTTAATGGCCTGGAGGAACTTATTTCCTTGGTTTGATGCCGCTTCATTTTGACATAAAGGAAGTGTGGTGGCACTTCCCGATATACATACTGCAAAAGTCGATTCGGCTCTACCAGTTGTGCTAAAAGACTGTATACGACTTATGGCGGGTTGACAGACTGCTTGCTTAGATGAAACAGGAAAAACAGATAGCCCGATATAACCGAAAATCATGTAGTTTAACTCCGGCAGTATATAACAAGTCATTGACAAGTGGGCCTTCTGACGGAATCAGCCGGGCCAGTGCAAGTGTTTAAAAACGTAACTGAGCTCGGCTATTGCCTACCGGAGCAAAAAGTGTAATTAAATGCTTAACTGGAAATAGTGGTTTCATCACAGAAAAGCAATTAGCGCACCAGGAATTGGTATATCTACATGTATGGCGCATCTTTTAATCTGGTTGCGTGTTCAGAATTTATATGAGTTCCTCGTGACTTCCAAGGATTTTCGAAGAGCATAAAGTCTCTAGCCAGCAAAAATAATAAAGAAGGAGCCTTGAATATTCAAAGAAAGCCTCATCTACAATGGTGACATTGAACAAATCCCTGGTAAAGTTATTCCACTCAAATCATTGCTTTGTGAAGACTTCAGTGTGTAACCAAGAAAGCAATACTGGAAGAACGAGGTTGTTTGAATTACGCAACCGAACAATCAGCGATTACACGCTGAATGCAAAACCTTGCCTATGCATTAACAGTGGTCGAAAGATGAGAAAATTAAAAATATCGCTTAAGTATATGCAAATCAACTGGCAAGCAAAAGTTACTCCGTTTTTCTGAAAAATACATCTGATTAATAACATCATGTCTATTTAAACGGAAACAACCTGCAAACAATTTGCCTTACTTACTCGGCACATACTGAACGAATTGCTGAGATTTAATTTGTGTAAGTAGGAATCTATAGGTATCATGTATGGTGTATGTTATGGGATGGTTGCTGTCGACATGAGGTATAGTGGTATCGGCTCGGAAGTTAGACAAATATGTTCCAGAGAATGCACGGGAACTCGATTGTATAGATTGGTGCATGCTGTTGGATCCAGCTTGAGTAAAAGATATTGCGGGGTTGGATCAGTTTCTTGTGAAGAACACTGCGTGTGCATATAAGTTTTTTGTCTTCCAACATTGACTCCTATAACTCTGGTCTAATATCTAATTAACGTGCAGGTGAAAAGGTTTCATGCATGCGTGCATTGTCCAAAATTTAAAAGGAAAGCATGCAGATGAGGAGCACAGACAAAGCAGATTTTGTATTCTAAGCAAAGAATCTCAGCATAGTCACCCAACCTTACAATCGTAGTAAAACCGCAATTGGTATCGTGCACTCATTGAAGACTTGTCAAACTGTTATCGATATCGTTCGCTAGCGCGGTTCAGCAACCCTCAAATAAAACTAATCTCATTTTATGGTTGCTTTAACAATGTCAGCCCATCATTGTGGCTTCAAAATATATGGCAGTGTTTGTGGTCGGATAGTAAAGACCGGATTTGATAAACTTCGTTTCCAATACTGTGCAAAGAAAAATGCAACATAACGGTTACTCTGAAGCATCGGTGGAATGTCTTAAGCCGCACCTAAATTTCTTTCAATTTGTCGCACGGATCACTTTATATACTAGACCGAAAGAAAGAACGAATGTTGATATGGCTTTTTGGCACAGCTAATCTACTTCAATGAGCAATGGAAGCAATTAGTTTCGATATGCCCTGCAGGGCGCGAAAATCGCGTGCTCTAGACTGCTGAAACTGTGTGCTCTGAAAAATATTTAATTAGCTAAGTTACATGAAACCCAGCAAAAGAAAGTATGATTACTTTAGCATATTAAACTGAGAACATAATCATGCTTACTAGATGCGCTTACGCCCATATGTAAAAACTTTACGACTGGGTTCACAGTGGCAGCACCGACTGGTTAATGACCCACTGCTGAGTAAAGCGGCTCTTGCTATATTCTGGTTTTGTGATGGTTTTATGTCCGCCGATAATACAACTGTGACATAAAAATGGTCCGTTCTCATTTGACGGATATACTAAACAGGAATAGTCAGCAGTCGTGTAACTGGGACAATGGAAACTCATCAATGTGTAGAATGATGTCTATACGATTGAGTGAATTCAGATCAGACGACATGGGACCTGCTACCTTTAGCGAATAGCGAAATAGACGAAAATAATACGCTTGTTACTGCAACCTGCTACGTATCATATTTACTAGTTATAATTAAATTAGGATTAGGTGTGAGCTTGCTCCATATATTCTAGCCAAAGTTTCTACTGTGTTTGTCCACTTGAAGAGAGAGCCTCGTGCCCCTAACATTCACCATGACTATGAAATTATCGTCAAGGTACCAAAGATCTCCATTGGATGGCAAAAGTATCAAAATCCCTAGAGCAATAGTTCTCTATCAGGGAGTAATTACTCCCAAGGGAGTAAAATGTAAGTTTACGGTGAATAAATATAAGTCCCAGGATTGGAGCATCAATTTGAATCCAACCAAAATAAATAACATCGTCTGTATGAAAACATTTAATTAACTGCATACTCCCTATTTATTAGAAGTCAGTGATAAAGCATTAGCGAACGTTCAGTGAAGTAGACAATTTCAGTAATGATATTATCTCCTAAACTACGGATATAAGTTAACAAAGCAGCGCAACAATTTCGCGCCTCTATCGGCTAGCTTGTTGGTTGATGTTCTTTTGAGTCGGACATTCCTTCGTCTGGTCGAATTATCGACTTGAGTGAACACAAGATGGGAGCATAGGTACGCCGAGCAGGTGCGTATGTGACCGAATGTTTACAAGGTTGAAAGCACAAAACGGGCGGTTGGTGTTCAAGACCTATCGATAAAAACTGGCGGTGGGAAACTGTCGTCCAGGAAGGACTTAGAAAAAATGGTCGAAACGAATGAGAAGTTACTGACATCTGTTCTTGTTTGGTCTGGGATAGCACACCTAACCAAGGAACGGAACGAAGTTGGAGCACATGTTACGATGTGCATAGGCCGAAACCACAACAAATCTACCAAAAAATTTTGATTTAAGAGCAATTGTTCCACTCAAGGTATTTATTTAAATGAAAAATAACCTAGCATTCGCCTCCTGTAATTTAAAGTAAAAAATGAAATAGTTAATAGAAAATGAACATGCAAACTAAAATATCTTGAGATAATTGCTTATGGTGGACCTAATCTGGGGGTAACAACAGAAATAATTTGACAACCACTGCCGTAAATTAATCGGACTGCACTGATTACATGTTGAGCATTGTGTTGCCGTATATCGAAATCAGTTAACATTGAACAATTAATTTATACGTGTTGTTATACGTGTTGGTGGGATATTTGGTGGGGATATCGGAATAGCAATAATGTTAATATCAAGCGTAAACAATTAGTATGTTAAACATAAAATAAGGACTTAACTTTTGTTTCGCTGTAGTTCTGCAGTCTGCTTAGAATCATAGCACCCACAGTTAACATCAAATAATTCCATGGTAAAATCCAAGTGTAGGATAGAGACGTAACGCTAAGGCACAAATTGTAAGTGGGTGAGTGCATCATCCAACCGTCTTTTAAATACTGTTAGTGTCGGTGGAGAGACGACCGTTTTTGGGTGTGCGTTCCACGAGAGACAGACACGAATGGAAAAATTGCTGCGGCATTCCAGACGGTTATATTCTTCTGCGAGTTTCAATGAGTGACCCCTCAGAGTTGTATTAGCGCTGAGTCACAGTAAAGGGCGGCACACATGACGTGGGCCTCGCAGAATAAAGTGTGCCATAATCAGGTCGCCTCGTAATCTGCGATAGCTTCCACTGAATACCCCCATTGTTGCAGCCTTTCCTGGTATGCAAGATTGCGCATCCCAATTACCTTCTTAGATCCCGACGTTTTGGCCGCTCTAGTGCATTAAGGTCGTGTTTCAGCCATTGATGCCAGGCTTGAATTGCGTATTCGGCATGACGGCAAATATGCGCACTGGGCATTTGTCGAAATAAGGAGCTGTTTATTTGTCCAAACGCCCGTCGCAACAGTCTGGCGTGTTGGTTTCCAGTCGTCCATGTATATTCGGATTGCCTAGAAAAACCCAAGTCATCTGGAACCAGGACACCCAAGTCATGTTCGAGCGTTGGTTGTAGCAGTATATTCATTCCGAGCCGGTGTGAGTAGTTTCGCTGATGTCGGAGGAAAAGCACTTTGCATTTACTGACGTTGGAATGTAGTAAGTTTTGGGTTAACCTTTGATATACCGTATCTAGGTCACTCTGAAGCAGACGCTGGTCGACGTGCACCTGGATCATGCGCCAAACCGTGATATCGTCAGAATACATTAGGAAGTTTGCAGCGCTTCCCTGTGCATGATTATTAATAAACACGGAAAAATAACGTGGACATAAAACTAAGCCTTGCAGCACACCATACTGGTGTTGTATGGGGTCCGATAAAGAGCGCCGAACTCTGAACACTAATTGCCGTTGAAGTAGAAAATCGGCAATCCAGCTTGCATAAGGGCCGCTTATCCCTAATTCTGGAGCTGGGAGAGAAGTGCCCGATGGTCTAGACGATAGAAAGTCTTCAAGAAATCCAGGTAAATTACATCAGTGCCTTCTCCAGCGTCAGCTGACTCGATTCAGCTATTGGGTGTGATTAGTAATTTCGTTGTGTGTGAACGCTGTCGACGGAAGCCGTTATTCTCAGGCGCGATGACTTTAGTTTCCAGATAACACACCAGTGCAGCGGGAACTATGGATTCCGAGACGTTGGAGAGTATAGGAAGACGGGATATTGGGCGGTAGATGCAGGGATCAGTTCTGCTTCCACCTTTGTGAATCGGGGTTAATATCCCGAGCTTCCACGTAGCGGGAACTTGACTCTGTTCTAAGCGGCGCTGGAAAAACTGAGCTAAAGGTCCTTCCAGTTGGCTTGCTGCTGCTTCCAGTGCCTCTGGACAAATGGTGTCGGCACCCGGCGAGCTGTATTTGCGTAGATAAGCCAGCTTTTGCAATACAGCCTACACGGTAAAATTGATGTGGTTTAGTCCTGGTGGGGAGACGACAAAGTTAGGAAGGTTGCTTAGTGGCCAGACTATCTGAAACGTGATGGCATATTGCATCCGCAGCGCGTTTGCTGCTTCCACAGCCATTCTTGTTGGGCCTTCGGCCATCCTGTGTAGAGGAAATACTTGCCTCACCTTCCGCAGGCTATCGACGTATTTGTTCAGTAGTTTGTGGTTAGCACCGAAGCTTTTGCCAAGTTCTGCCAAGTTCTTAGCAGTTGTGTGCAGTGACTACATTGGGCTACTTATTTGTCCCCCTTCTAGCTTTGGAGCTTCTCTGTACACTCGCTATGCTGCATTGTGTACTGTCATCCATTTTCTAGTTCTGCTCCTAACGAAAGCAACCGGTGTACACTTATTGCAAGCACTTATTTCTAAAACCACTGCAATCCGCTGACGGAATTTGTTGATGAACTCGAGCCAGGCGACTTCTTGGGGTTCATCGATAAGGAAAGACCAAGTTGTATAGCTGACGAGCTGCGTTAATCTATCGTAGCTCGTGATGACTCGCATGGTCTCATCGTTCTCATTCCGATATCACCCAAAGCAGATGAAATTGAAACTGATCCCTGCGTGATCACTGTAACCCAACGGGCAGTCTAAAATCAACACATCAATCATATGCTCCTCGTTGGTAAGCACAAGATTCAGCACAGATGGCCTGTTACCAGTTCTGAACCGAGTGATCAAAGTTATGTGATTGTAAAGAAGAACACAGTTTACGAGATCTTGTAGATCGGCTTTGAATTGTTCTCCGCTCGTGGCAAGAATTCCTACACAATGTACTTTAAATCATCCATAATATGTATGTGAGTGTACTTTCGTTGTAAACTGCATCTTAAAGCAGACGTTAGGTGGCAGTCGGTTTCGGGTGTAGCGTTAGGACGGCGGCGCGCCAAGACAATAAGGCAAGCGTCTCTGCCTTTACATTGCAAGCGGCACAAAAGAGAGTCGGGGAACTGCGATTCTGAACCCTCTACGGCTACACATTGTAAGTAGCTTCGGTAATACAGGACTACGCCTCCTCTTTTTGTGAACCTGTCGTTCCGAATCATCGACATGTCTGTTAGCGAAACTTCAGCATTCGTCATTCACGTGTGCATTCACGTCACGGTGATACTAGTGACATCATATAACCCGGAAGCCTGGCGATCTTACAGTTCGGCCAGTTTAGTAAAAAGTCCCTGAGCATTCACATACAAGCAGGCCAGTTTCTCGGTCTCTAGGAGCCCACAGAGAGCTAAAGAATTCATGTGTGTGAGAATGCCGACCGGTGGGAGGTCGGCAGTTAATTTCTTTGATGGGGTAATGATACCTCGTCTGAAACCTGATTGGGCCAAGGTGCGTCGCAAAGTTCTTTTAGACCTACGTCAGAGTCAAGTAAGGCAGCAATCAAGTTAAGCTCCTGTATCAGGTGCTTTGCTATTTGAACTTTGCAAAATGTCTGCGACCTTTAACCGAATTTCAGAAGGAAGAATCTTCCGATTTCTCCACCATCAATCATAAACATCCGTTGCTTGTTGCTCTGACTGAACCACAAGTTTTAGGATTCTAGGGCCGCATCCTCTATAATTTGGTGAAAGAAGTATCCTGGTGAGCGATAGCTCCACAATATTATCCAAAGAAATTGTTTCACAAATGAACGGCTACTGTTCTAAATCGTGCTTTCCGGTATCTTGAACATCGTTAGAAGGACGTTCTGGCACGCCATGTATGAAGATTTTGTTCAGGCGGTCTTGCTTGAGATGTTCCTCTTCGCTGTTTCTTTTTGTTTGTTGCGCCCTCCAAGGGACATCAGGATAGATGCGTATCCCACAGGATCCGTGTTTTAGCGCGCTTTCGGTGAGCAAAACGCTTTCTGCGTCCGTGGAGGATTCTGATGTCACTCTAATAAGTATTGGTTCTCCATAGTGTGGCGAGTTTGGATGACGAGTAATTCGTAATATTTTTATGGTCATGGCTTTGGAACTCATCTTCACAATGAGTTCCAATGGTCTTGGTCGTCCGATAACTTACCACGCAATGTAATGGCGGTAGATTCAGGGACATTTGAGCATACAACAGTCCAGGCATTAAAATACGATTAAATTTGCCAAAAGGGCATCGAGCAACTTAACTTGGCGGCTGACAAACTCATAGCAGTTTATCGCGTTATAAAGAATGCATAAAAATTATTAAGAATATATAATGAAGGACCTTAAATTTTTAACTAGAATTGATAGTAATTCCGATATCTTCCTAGCTACTGCAAGCGAAACCGTTATCTAATGCAGTAAGTACCCTTTGTATTTCAACTTATGGAGTCGTTCCTTAGTAGCATAAGCGAATTTTGAAAATGCGAAACATTTGGCATTTATTTAATCTAACATCGATTGATAGTAGAGTTATGATTGCTCAGTTGAAGTTACGATGCAAGAACCGATTCTTGACTACCAACTGGCCCATTCGCATATTACGTTGCGCATATGAAGCACAAGAGAATGAATAACTTCACTAGCATATTATTTATTGTCAAATGCATGCATTTGCAGGAATCAATATAGCATTCAGGATTTCCACGATAGGTTCTCATCGATACTTCTGAGCAGGCAGTTGAGGTCTTAGAATGAGGAACGATAATATGCTCACAGAAAGGTGACTGATATCGGTGGAATTGACTACCGTCCTTGGACAACGATTCGGCCATGTCTTCCTGAACCAATCTGGAGAAAGGCGATAAAGCTTCGCCAAGTCAATATTTGAACAAATTTTAGCGAACAAGCTAGTTTTCAGTGGTTCCTCATCAGGCTAATACACCACAAATGAATGACATGAACGTAAACATCAGCTAAGAGTACAGGTTCAAAATACAGATGGTCTGAGTGACCAAGCTAGGCGATTGGCCCCACGGCGATCAACAGTTTGTTTGTGTGTGTGTGTGGCGTTGTCCACACTATGTGTCCGTGTTACAGGGGACCAGGGTAGAGTCAGTGCCTGGACAAATTTCTTGTGTGCACATAGGTCAGGGTCATGAAGCCTGATGGCTATCGATTCGGGCGCTGCCAGTAGACGACATCTAACCGCTCTTGTGTGGCATCTGGATATGCGGTAGATGGGCTGGAACGCCTCATGCGCTCTGACTTGTTGGCTCGAGTCAATCAGGTGTGTAGACACTGCGCTTGCCACTGATCTAGTCACGCCGCTATACAGTCAAGTTGGACAGTGTTCCCTGGCTCTCTCGGACAGTCTCCTGGTAGTACGTCCGATATATCCTGATCAACACGAGCAAGAGAAAGATTATACACAGAATGAAGTACTTGACCTTGGAATACTGTCCTTAAGTTGTTGATGCAGGGTCGGTACTGAGTAGAAGCTTAGCCGTAGGCTTGCGTTTTAGTACGTTTGGGCGATTGCGGCAGAAAGCCTTCTAGACTTTGATTCAGCTATCTCATCCCTCTTGAACAGCAAAGATAAGTAGATCGGTTTCTTTCCTACTGAATCCACTTTTGCCTTCGCTTCTCGCACCTCCATGTTTCTCCGAACGAACCTCTCAGGATAGCTATTTCTATCGAATAGGCTTCGTACAATGTTTAGCTCGTCCGAAAGCATGTCCTCGCTACATATCCTTCTTGCTCGCTAGGTTAGGCACCGAACATTTTTCCGTTTCTGGCTGAGCGGGACGAAGCTGGCAAAGTGAGTATACTGCCCATTCCACGTTGTTTTTCTATGGACACTGCGCTGGACCGAACCGTCAGATCTTCGGCTAATCTGAACGCCTATGTACGACATTAAGTTGTTGCACTCAGATTCAAGGGTGAATTTTATGTTCTTCAAAAGTTATTTTATAATTGATCAGCCGCAAGTATTGAACTATTCATGGCTGAAATAACTGCCGTCTGGCAGACTTTTTACGCCCATACAAACATGTCCGGCATCACGACCATCCATATATTGATGTCATCCTCAAAAAGCAGGAAAATCAACTTGATGACACTCGTAAGTTTTTAACGAAGAATAATAATAACCGTGGCCCCCAACAACGACACTTTTGGAACACCGCAGTCCACATCAATTGGATCCGAAAATGATCATCGAACTCGTACCTGAAGGCGCCGCTGAAAGAGCAAGTTTACGATCCATCATACGACAGGGTTACCAACTCCGTATTCTTGCAGCTTTTGCAGAATTATACGGCGAACTATGCGGTTGAATGTTTTGGAAAAGTCTAGGTAGTGGATATCAATGCCGGCTCACTGTCGGCTATCTCGGTCCAACTGCCACGGACAAGAAGTGCATTAGTAGTGCATGACTAATGCTGACGGAATCCGTTTTGCTCCGGTGCTATGATGCCAGACCTTTCGATGTAGCCCATTATAGCCTCAGCTGTGATAGATTCCATCACATTAGAGAGCACTGGTAGGAGAATCACTTTACGACATTTGGCCGGCTGTGAAAGGCAACAACTTTTGAAAATCGGTCTAATGATGCCTTGCTTCTACACGCTATGGACCTGCTGTTTCTCCAGGCATTTTTGGAAAAATCTCGTTAATGGTTCCTTTTTCCACGCAGCTGCCAACTACAGTGT
Organism: Dicrocoelium dendriticum; assembly: GCA_944474145.2. Classification (NCBI taxonomy): domain Eukaryota; kingdom Metazoa; phylum Platyhelminthes; class Trematoda; order Plagiorchiida; family Dicrocoeliidae; genus Dicrocoelium; species Dicrocoelium dendriticum. The sequence goes on from OX104069.1 coordinate 102,212,923, forward strand.
TTTCGGGGGAATGTTGTCAACTCCCGGGGAACTATGGGTGCTCAACCACAGCAGCTTCCTAAAAATTGTTGCGGAACTAAACATGACGTGTGTAAATACTGGCATCTGGGAGAATGAGAAACGTATATACCAAATGCTGGGAGCACGTCGAATACTTGGAGCATATTGGAGCCTTAGAACGTCAGCTGCATCCTCGGCGGTTTGAGCACATCCATTCGCTGATATTAGTGGGGAAACATCACGTTTCACATTCAGGAGACTGTTCACATGTCTGTACAGCAGCTTTACGTTAACACAAAACTTTCCGCTATACTATGCTGGGGTACTTATTTGTTCTCGCGCACAAGTGTGGTACAGTGATTACGATGCACAACATAGTTACCCCAAATGTTAGGGCTAGGATTCGCTCTATACACATGACACGCAGCGTTTTTTATGTCATGTGTTTTCGGGTTCCACTCCGAACGCGTGCTTAAGGCCTTGCAGAACGAAGGGGCTTGTTGATCGATGCATATTTACTCAGATCGCTGAACTTGCCAGTAAAATCCAGAAAGCACTCTCAATAGAACAGTCATCCGGAAACTCCAAGCAGGCATCTCCCACAAGTTCTGCCGGTAAGTCGTAGTGGGTGATTATTCGAAGCCAGTTAGTTTGTTCTTGCGGATACTCCGTATAACACACGAAGTCGTAAATACTTTTTGCTTGGTCGTTTCGCCCCAGCGGACTCTCCAGCCTTTGGTGCTCAACACTAATGCAAGCACGTATGTTTTACTGCTCTGTATCGGGTGGGTGAACTGACATGGCTGAAGAGCAGAATGCTTGTAATATACTTTCGCAGGTCGGCGTTAAATTGCTCGTTGAGGGATGCTACAACTTCCAAATCATGAAGAGTGAAGTCACCTGAGATGTCAGCATGACTGTCCATTGTCCATTGCTGAGGTGGACGAATGGGGGCGATGCGCGATCCCAACAAATGATGTCAACATCAATTAGGTGAAGACGATACCAACGTGATTCGACAAGCTGGATATCCGGTTCTTCGGTTGGCTCAAGATCTAGCTAACTGCGGTAATAGAGTATTACACCGTCTCCTCTAATGGGACGATCGTTGCACAGTACGGACATTCCGGTTAGTACGCATTCGGTTTCCGTGAACACTTCACTCAACGATGTATATGTAACAATGACGAGGTCCGAGAACGTCGTAGCATGAAGTAGCCGAATCTCTAGCATATTGCTAAGAAGGCATTTTGTCTTAGTATAAAAGAAAATGAGTGTATTATTTGTGTAACTTATGCTGGGGGACGTCAAATTTGCGTTTGGATTAAGGTGACCGTTTGTCGGTCGGCAACTCCTCTTTTTTGTGTGGGTCCATCGTTCATGACGTTCGGTCAGGTTTCATGGTAGCACAGCGCGTTAAAGATTACGATGTTCTCCCGTGCGTCGCTCTGTCCTGTCAGGTGTTGAGAGTAATAATGTGTCTATCGCAATGTAAGAATGAAGGTAAAAGTCTTACTGAGGTCGCATGTTCAAACGAAATGCTGCCCATTCTTGTTATCTTCCGCTTAACCTCGGTTATTAACCTATAGCAAAGCTTCAAACTTCTGCCCTATAAGACTCCTGTCATTCCTTTAGAGTGTGTTACTACTTTTAATAATATAGTATACTTCAGCACTTGCAGTTTGGCAATGAAGGAGATTTCGTCAATGATCTTGGTATTAGGTCGTCCGAGGAGAGTAAAGCGCCGATGTAGCACCATTGATCTGGGTCACGTGATTGCGCTTCGTAATCAGGAGAATTCAGTAGATAAGGGACACTAGAAATAAACACAGTTTTCTTGCTTTCTTTCCTAGAATAGCCACCATAGTTTTCTTCTTTTTTGCTTGCACTTACCTAGGTATGTCTAGTAGTAAGAGCACCTTGCTCGATGAGTTGCGAAGGCAAGCTGCAATTTCAAATGGCCAGCGTTGAATCGACTGAAATCTTTAGGTTACTATAGCTCATGTAGTAAATATGATTGCTTCCGTTAATTTTCCTTGGATGGTTTCCGATAAAGTAACGCATTGCTAGCCTTCCATACTGCAAACCGCGCATATTTCTAGTTATTCTTCAGGCCTACAAATACTCCAAAATTGTGTATACAATATCAAGAAATAAATGTTGAAGTAATTTAAACACATTTTAGCATTTTCGCTTATGTTGGGCTCGCGCTGCAGGAACTTCGGCTCAGCTTACTCCTGCTCAGAGAGTGGAATAATTGTACCTACCAGAAAAGGTAGGTCAGTTTAACTAGGATAACAAAATAAGCAGATAAACTTACTTCTTGGAAGTAGGAGACACACATACCAAGACACGTTTAATAAATGATAATCCTGTAGGAACTGCTAGACCAATGATGATTGGGAAATGGTGTAACCAACAAGTCATCTTTTGGTACGGAGATTGCAAATAGGGATATTTGAGTAAATTTAAAACACCATATATATTTTGGAGGTAAATAAGGTGGGGGTTTGATAGTCTCCAATATAAAACATTTTATATGGTTCTGCCCATTAGGAAGAAACTGTTGTCGTTTTATTCTTCATAATAAAAATAAGTATATTTTCATCGTAGGAGAAACCATATCCATATTTGGCACCTATCATATTTTAAAGAAAATGTCATGCGGATTCATGGGTGAGAAAAGTGATGTGCTTTTCATTGTCTCTGTAGTTTAAAGGGTATGCGTTTACTCACAGGTTTATTTCAACGCAATGTGTACTAGTTGGATCAGTTAAAATAATAAATATATGGTTTATTTTTGACAGGGTGAGGAGCTCACATGAAGATCTGTGCAAATTGGTGCAACGAGTATAAAGGGGAATGTAGTTTATTGAAATTAGTCTGAATATCAACTTTCATCTTTTACTTATAGAAAATGGTTGCTTTGGTGTGGCTCCGAATTATGATATGGTGCCGGTGTGCAGCAAGATCAAAGTGACACATACATTGGAAAACCGATATAGTGCAAGGATTCGCCAATTTGTCATTTGCGCTTATTATGAGATGAACAGTTTGGTACGACTAATTGTGCATGAAAAACCAAAGTGCGCAATTTAATGAAGCGGAAAATTAATGCTATTAACAGGGTTCACATTTGTTTAAATGGCGGAGGGGAATCAATTGGTAAATAGGGAACATATAAGATTGATGTATTCTGATGTTTACGAGAATCAATCACTTTCCAGAAAAATACTTAAATATCCAAATATCGATCCATCCTGATGTGTGGCATTTGAACTGTGATTGTGAAGAGATCGGGTCAATGAGGAGCGAAACTTTTCTTGAGGTAAGAATAGATATCCGGAGCATAATATTTCGTCAATTTACAGAAGAAACATTCGTGTTCCTCACAAGAGTAAGGATCAGGATATTTAAGTGAACAGTCGGAGTATTTGCACATATTATCAAGTGCTAAACGACATGTATGCAAATCTCGAAATAACAGACCACGGCCAAGAGGAAGCCAAGCGAAAAACCATGAAGAAAAGTATAGGATATGCAAAGTTAACAGAAAGCGTAGGACAGGAGAGAAAAATAATTTTTGAAAAAAAGATGGATCATATATATGTGTCCTTTACCACAACAATTGGGTACACGGTTTCATACCACGGTGTTCCATGCGGAAGCATTCATGCAAATGCAGTTTCTCGCACAAGAAATAAGCGCAAGTGAATAAACCTTGGATATTTATATCATGATAGCAAAACAAAAGTATACATAGGCTAGGTGGCGCTTCCAGGCTCAGTCTTAAAAAGTCATCAAAATGAAGGAAACACAATAGCACACAGCCAAGATCAGAATACGTAAATATATATAAATATGAGCAAATTGTCTTAAGAGCATCAAAAAGTTAGTGAGAAGAGGGGAACGGTGGTGGGTCGGGTTAATTTAACCTCTACAGAATCACAAGCCAGACGGAAGCCTGTTAGTGTGAGACGCGGATGAGACCGAGCCTAGGTAGCACTTCAAGGATAAGCAGTCTTATGAAAGCCAATGTGAGTGGGGGACGAAGCATGTAGACAGAACCATCAAATCCGGAAACATACAATGATAAGAATGATGGGACGAAAGAGTATGAAACATAGGTAAGTAGAGGAAAACCTAGTGGGTCAGGTGGGCGTTATCAGTACGGCACCACAAGCCAAATGGAAGCGGAATAGAAACAGAGGTTGATCATCCGCAGATTGGAAGCAGCCTCGTGGCTAAGCCTCGTATACATATCCAATTAATTAATGATAAAAGCAAGCAGACAGCCCTGTTCTAAATTCGGAAGCAATTATTATTACGAATATGGGGGTGCAATTGTATTCTGCGTGTGGTGAGGAGACGAGGACTGTCTTGGGATGAATATTCGTGAGCACTACGGCATCAAAATCCTAAGTGAAGCCTGTTAGAGTTTGATGGAGAAGCGACAGTGTCTAGGTGCCAAATATAAGCTAAGAAATCGTGTCCAAGTCAATTAGATGAGGAAAGCAAAAAGCAGGTAGATAATTTCACAAACAGATAATGCTTAATAATAAGTGTAAAGGGCAGTACTAGCATTAAGCATGTGGTGAGAATATGTGAAATTGACGAATCAGATGGCCATGAACACTATTGCTTCGCAAGGCAGATGGCTGCCTGTTGTGATGAAATAAACCTGAGTTAAAGGCTACTACCTGCCTCGGGACTAAGAATCGGTACTAGAGTCAAACAGATGGAGGAAAATGTAAGTAGGCAGCAACGCGAAATCTGGAAACAGACAATGATAAGAATACTCTTGAGTAGCAGGGGTTTATTTATAAATCTGATAAGGCTTTCATCCTAATGGTTCACAAGCTACATAGCAGGGTCTAGTCCGGAAAAGCTCCAGACGCGTTTCGCCCTATTGGGGTGAAGTAGACGGAGAAATATTCTAACGTGTGGCAGGGAAATGTGAACTTGGTGGCGCATATGTTCGTAAGCAATACGGAACCACAAGTTGATGTCTTTTGAAGGATGACGGAGATGAGCCGAAAGCTGGGTGATGTTTGAGATTAAGCCTCGTAGTATAGTTAAATACAAGGAAGAAAAAGCCAAGCAAAGAGCAAAGTCCGGAATTCGGGAGCAGATGTTGATGTGAAGTCAAAGCCGATAAATCACCCTCAGGCGTTGGCGACATGAAAAACATTGCCATTCGAATGATAATGAGAACTACGGCACCATAATCCAAATGGAAACCTGTTAGATATAGTTGGAGATGAGGTAAAGCATAGGTATCACCTCATGTCTGATTAGTCGCAATAAATTAGAGTGTAGGAAGTTTAGCTGCTGGCAGATATTGATTTCACATTACGGAAGCAAATAAATATAAGAATATATGGCAAGAAATCCTTTACCCTGTGGTGGTGATATGAGAACGGTGTTGGCTCGGAGTGCCGTGAGCTCAACAGTGTCACAAGCCAAATGGAATCCGGTAATTGTAAATCTGAGATGAGCCATATGTTATGTGGAGCCTCGAGTATATGCAGTTTTCCAAGGTCATAAATAGGAGGGAAATAAGCAAGCAGGTATCAACTTTAAGTCCAGAAAAGGACTATGAAAATATTATAGGGCCGCAAAGACAGCCATCTTCTTGTGAGGAGATGGTAATAATTGTTGGTGGGATGGCTGTGAGCTCGACATCATCACATGCAATGTGCAATCCTGTAAAATTGAATGGGAGATAAGCCTGGCGCTAGCCGGCACGTTTATTATAAGCAGTCAAATGTCGTCAAAGATAAAGGGAAGGATCAGGCAGACAGCAACAATCAGCATTCGGATACGGCTAAAAATTTTGGCCCGAGCAATAATCCAGCAAGCTGTGACGATATGAAGATGTTGGAAAATCTAATGTTTCTGAACACTGATACGTCGCTAGCCTAAGGTTGGCCTGCTCGTATATAAAACGGAGATGCACAAGTGGCTAATTTTGACTCGGACTCAGCAGTCGAACGGGTGTCAAGCATAGTGTGGAAGGAAGCCAGCGAGCAGCAAAGTTCAGAATCCGGAAGCATATGGTTTTAATATTTTTGGACAGAGCATTCCACACGCAGACGGCGATGATGTGAACATGTGGAAACTCGGCAGTTTATGAGCACCATGGCATGAAAATCTTGTTAGAATGAAATTGAAGGTGCGCTATAGACTGAGCCTCGAGGCTGAAGTCAAAAATGGAGGGAAGAACGGAGCAGACAGTCAAGTTCTGTATGCTTAAACGGATAGTGCTAAGAAAAAACGGGTGAAAGAGAAACCAACCTGTGCTGATTATATGTGAACGGTGGTGGGTTGCATAGCCGTGAGCACTATAGCATGGCAATCCAAACTAAAGCCTGTTACGGAGAATAGCAGATGAGCCAGGGGATATTTGGCTCAATGATGCTAAGCAGTCTTCCTGGAGTCAAACAGAGGAAGTCACTAACAAAATGGAGTGATGGTCAGAATGCAGAAATATGAATTAACAATTTCATGGGGCTGACAATGCATCAAGTATGTGTTGAGGAGATTAGAAATGTTGTCATTTGGATGACAGTGAACTCGACAAAATCACAATAGAAACGTGAGCCTGTACTGGCAAATCTGAGATAAGCCACTTGCTAAGTGGATGCTTTAGTCGAAGCATTCGTCCTGAATTTGATTATAGGTGGAAAGTACCAAGAAGCCCTAAAAGTACAAATTCTTGAAGCATATAATAATGGGAATTCACAGCCGATAGATCATCAAGCTTTTGACGCCCAGTTGAAAATGCTGGAAATCTGAATGGTTGTGAGCACTGCGGCATCCAAAGCCATATGAGAAGGTGCATATTACTTATCTTTTCCGTTTTCAAAATACTCGTCTTCCGGACGGTTAATATTTAGCAGCTGGAAAATTGGGCGTCGGTAAGGTATTTATGTTAAGATAACCGGAACGGTTTACATTCGCTGATGCCCTTACGGCGCGGCATACTTTACTCCATTCATGAGCGTATCCATAGGGAGAGGTTAGAAGAAATACTGCCTCTACATCTCGGCATGATATGAAAGTGGGTTCTTTCATTCAGGGGCTACGACTTCTTATCCTCATATGAGAGAGGCGTCAGTGGAATCACCTAGTGCTTGTTGATAAGCGAATTCCGGAAGGCGGGTTTTGTTTTCACTTTCCGCAACCATAGCGAGTCTAGCTTAGGTTTGTTACATCAACCTAGGTGGTTGCGTTTTAAGTGGCCCAGAAGGCGTTTTGTGAGCCTAAGCTGAATCTTTCGAGGGCTATTCCGTCACATGTTCCTAGGTTAATGAATCCTGTGGAGTAATTCACTAATAAAAACCGACATATATGTTGTAGAATACAGTTCAAAATACTTGCATCGTCATGGATGTGAAGATATGTCCACCGACATAGAGCGCAACTGCTGAGTAATTAAGCACTTGTTCAACGAAGTCTAGGAGTAGTGAAAGCCTAATTCTCGCACTGAAATGCAATTCTTTAGCAACGTTGCTTTTCGGGTTTAGGGTATTGGGCTGCATGGTGCATCATTATGAATGAGCAGTGAATTTCGTAGCTGTGAATCCTAAATATCATGTGTCGTAACAAACATCTAGATATGTAGCAGTCTGACGAATTCTCCGTTTGCCATTGATAAATAATAACTACACTTATTATTTCATTGCACACAGACTGCCGTTGTGGATTGTTGAACTGGATGCTGAGTTCCACTGCTTGAGTGGACCACCGCCATTTGGCATGGCGCTCGTTTTAATTGCAAAGCGTACTCACAACGTGCGCCGTCCATTTTGCATTCCACTAGCTAGCAGCGTCAACTGTGTCCTTCATACAGCTAGGCTAACAGGGGAGTTATTGCTGTAATAAGAAACATTTCCCTGCAATGCGATCTGACTTTTGTAATCCCTAGCCTTCCTAACGCGAAAATGGTGACCCGGACATTAAAAAAATCCTCAACGCCGGATACTTCCATTTCGCCCTCGGTGAGCAAATTACATCTGTTTTAATTTTCCCGTGCATATTTGCTTGTGGTAACCTTTGTATCTGAATTATGCCATGGAAACTGCAGGCAGGTAATCAGTGTATCGCGTTATATTTGTGTCTGTCTCACCATTTTTGGGACATGGATCACATTTCGTGTTTAATTTATGTAGAAGCTGCAACTTGGAACTGTTGTGTTACCACTGAAGCCTTCATCCCATGACCACAAAAATAAGTCCAAAAACGAGCCGGAAAGAGACATGCATACATGATATCACATTTGCTTATATGGTGTTGGAGGCAAAATGAAGGGAAGGCACTAAATTACAATTGAGCCAAACAACAGAAGGAAAACCTCAAATGTAACCGGCGAATAAGCAACCGTGTAATCAAGAGCGAATCGCATATGTCCTAAAAAATAGCATCGTGGGACATCAAGCGTAAAGCAAACATTCATTTACAGTAATGGACGCTGGCCAATCAGAATAACGAAATGTTGCGGTTAAATAAAGGTCACGAAACAAAAATAAAAACTAGTACAATAACTGTGTGAGAACCAAATCTTCCTTTAAAATAACCAAGTAGAAAGGTGCTGCAGAGATAACCCAATAGAATGGGTTCTTGCAAACAGCATTGCTGAAGATGACATGGAAATTAACGTCCATTAACAAAGACGTGTGTACCAATCGGGCTAGTACATCGCAGCGTTTAAAAACAGTGAAGTAGTGTAAAATAGGATGAATAAAGAATGGCTCTAAAGCTAGTTCACAAAACATGAATGCCAAATAACTGTACTCCAAACAATAACCATAAAATTTCCACCGATTACGCCAAGTATAACAAGTTTATGGTATATTTTTCCAAGTGGCGATCTACGTAGGTCAGTGACCTCATTATTTAGTGGACAGGAAATCGCTGTGAGCCCCTCAAGAAGGCCACGGTTAAACGCGTCTTGACCTCTAAGTAGCGTCGCCTGCAGCGGCGATCCAGGGAGTTGCAGTTGGGTGGCTGACTGCCATCAATTCCCTTTTTAAGAGATACGACAGCTCATTTGTTCATCAACAATGGACGAGATGCTACTTCAACATCTCTGGCTTTAAATACTGCCCGAGAAAACGCAAGCTATTCTAGCCATTGTGAATAAGGTACCACTCATATAATTGTCTGATTTATGAGATTGAATCACTAAACCATCACAACCACAGTGCGACGCCAGCAAGTTCAATGCCGTCGCTTCTCAAGGCACTTCCACTACCGCATTAAAGCTTTATGTAGAAGCAATCCAGGCAAATATTGTGGAAAGTAGTCCCCAAGTTTAACAGCTCACTATGATCCGTCGCCGTTGCAGCTCATCGAAATCACCCTCTCGAAGATCCAAGTCAAACAGCAGACAAGGGCACCGTTCGTATCGTCAACGCTTTGGTACCGCAGCGTGTAAGTGCCTCAGGTTTTTCACCATCTCAGAGAAGCAAGGAAATTTATCGGCCGGAACTTAATGGCGACGAACGCGACCGGACAACACCAAAGTCGCCACACCCGTTTTAGGTATTTAAGTACCGGTACCCAGTTCCTACTGGACACCGAAACCGAAGTTGGCATTATACCCCGTAGCGTATATAGAGTTTTCTCAATCTCGCTGACCATGCTGCCTACTGCCCATGGCACACCAATCTAATCTTCGGCGCGAAGCTGCTAACACCTAATCAAGACCGACAAGATTTCGCTGGGTATTCATAGTAGCACCAGTCTCTTTCACTCTCATTGGCATAGCTTTTCTTTCGTAATTCTACCTTATGGATGACGCTAAAATGTTGAAGCTTATCGACTCTCGGACGCAGCTCAGTATTACGGGAATTAGCTGTAGTCGACTAGAGCAAAGCGGAAAAAAGACCACAAATGCGGCTTAGTTTAATGTTGTTTTCCCGAGCAGCCCTTTACTAGTTTTGCAAGTTAAAGACAGAGTCCCTGCTCATCTCCAATGCAGTTACTCTACTGGTTCACCTACCTGTGTGGGGCACTTAAGTAAGAGAAGCAAGGAACACCTACCAGCTTGGCTCTACAACCGCGAAAATAGGACAAACTACAACGCGACTACGAAACATCTAATCAACACTGGCCAACAGATAAAATAAACAAACTGCCTATCGGATTATCAGCAAAATACCGCCAACGCAAGCCTACTTGCCACGGCTGAGGTAATATACCTACGCCTGACAAAACCGGACTTGTGTGTCCAAAGGAATTTGGTACAAGGACTACAAATTCCCTGGTTGAACACCAGACAGGTAGGAAGTGATAGCAGTCCGCCAACCCACCGGACGTTAATGATGTGATCAGGTGACTTCCATCATGATTACAAGTTAAATTTTCTGCTCAATAGTTTCGTTGTTTTGATGACGAGTGCAAAGGAGTTTACCAAAACATATGTCAATGTACAAGCCTGACAGAGAATTAATCGAAAACCATTGTTTGCCGACACCTTAGTGCTTTGTTTCTCTTTCAGAAGTTGACGTAATAAATAGGCATTCAACATGAGTTCAGCAAACCAGACAACCAATTTCCTTTGGTGCAAGACGATATTGTTAAAACAACCGTCATCACACCGTTTCGAGTACCTCAGAATGCATTTCGGCTTCAACAGCTCTGTTTAAACATTTCCGTTTCATTCGTGTCGTAACGTGCGAAATCAAAGGCGTTTATCCTTACCACTATGACATTATCATCGCCAGCTCTTCTGACAATGAACATCTCCATCACCTTGACGCTCCTTTCAACCGATGACGCAGTATGGTGTTATGGTCAACCAGGAGAAACGCGAACGTGGCTAGAACATCGTCGAATTTATCGGCCAAAATGTATGTCCTGCTGATATCGATGCTCTACTAGACAAAATCCCGACACTAAGACACCAGTCTAGGCTTAACTTCATCAAACAGCTTTGTCGATCCGCTGGCTCAGTTAGCTATAACCGACCTTTAATCCCTAAAAGCGCGAGCATCGTTCAACCGTCGACTGACCTGCTCTGCGGCAAACAACCTACATTTCACTTGTTAGAAGACACCATGATGGCTTTTGAGAAGCACAAATAAGTTATATCTAAAATAGCGCTTCTTGCCCGTCCAGCCCTAACTGCGCCACTTTCTCTTAAGACTGACTCATTAGACACGGCCGTCGGTGCAGTTCTTCAACAACTCTAGGTTTCTTCTCGAAAAGTCTGCAACCTGCCGAATCACGTTACAGCATTTTCCTTTCCGAACTATTTGCAAGGTATCTACGTATCCGGCACTTCCGTCAGCATCTCGAACGTCAACACTTTACATTCTTCGCCGTCCGCATGTCATTGATCTAAGCAATCAATAGTGCAACAGCCAATTACTCTCCGCGCGAAACCATACACCGAAACTTTGTCGATAGTTTTACGACAGATGTACACCGTGTTGCAGACGTTCTTACTCCCGTTGTGGATGCTGTTTCACAAATACATCATATCAGTTCAGATCTTGGATCCAAAATTGACCCAGCCACCATGACTACCGCCCAACAAGTCTATACCGACATAGACAAGATTAGAAGTAACACCTCGCTGAAACTACTCGAGGTTTCACCCGCTTCATCTGAGGGGATGTTTCTTTGTAGAGGCTTATCCCGTTGATGGTAGGATCAGATCAGAGTAAGCAGCTGAATCAACCGAGCGAGCCAAACAGCCGATGGGAGGCGCATGTCACGAATTCGATTACGGGACTCGGATTGGACGATATTCATGTAAGTGATTCATGGTTTGTTTAACTGAAGCTGACGATGAATCTCATCGACTCGAAAGGGTCGTCAGTTATGTACTTGAGCTTGCAATTTATATTATGGACATTATATTGATAAACGTGTACTTTCTGCTTACCTGTCGTTGACGAATAAAGGCTTGTCCCCGAAGGACTAAGTCCTACAACATGGTGTCAGAGAAGACAAAAATGAACCCCACCGGCGGCACGCGGATGTTCTTTGGATCACCAAAGTCTATACAGATAACTGACCCACTGAACATATATGAATGGAACTTGGCGAGTAGTTACTGTTTATGAAAGAGCAAGTTGGATGATTTCTGCACCTCAGTACGTTTGGACAAACAACCGATGGCGTATCGCTTGGCGTTGTTTCCACATGCTGCCGGGGATAACGTGCGCCGTGTTCTAGAGATATTATACTACAAATACTCCAAATACTTTGGAGACGATTTTTGGATAGGTCAGTGAATATTGTGAAGGCCAAAAAAGGTGACCAACCAGTGCTATATTTTCATTCGCGCAACAGAGACCTGAATGAATCAGTCGACGCGTACATCACTGAATGGAAGATTTTTGCCCAAAGCTGTAGTTTCTGTAAATGTTTGGGCGACAGTCAGATACGTTATCGGATCGTTCCAGGAATCAATGATGAAAGTAGGAAAATCGGCTTTTGCGACGACGCAATACATCGCTTGCTTGGCTAAACATATAGATCATCTGGACAGGGCAGCCTAGGTTGCGGCAAACTTTACGCAACTTGTGAAAGAATTGCGTTAAAGATATAGATAATTATTTGTTAAGAATGAAAAATTGGTTAAATAATTTGTTTCTCAAGTCATATGACCTTTTCTGCAGAGCAATAACGAAATCGGAAAAGCTTGAAATATCATCTTCTCAGTGCAGGATAGCTAGTTCTATCGTAAATGAGAAGGAACATCTTTAGTATACATTGGTCGAGTTATTCACTCTTGCACGCTTTTGAGTAAAAAGCAAAAGGATTTTGTTTACGTGAGCAACCTCAGTCTGTGCGTCTTGTCTTGTCGAAATAGTTAATAAATTTGCCAGATCAAGCAACACAAAGAGCATTCCGTCATATTTATTGAAATTCTCCGAACAATGCAGGTAGATCATTCTAGTATTTGTAATAATACTGAAGCAATCTGAACAACTGAATATATCTATCACGATGGGTCAGGGTCAAATTAGAAGTTGCTGATAATGACGAAATGAAATCCATTGAAACAGTTCGGCTTGCATTCAGGTAAGTGACAGCTTATAGAACTTACGCAGTAATTGAATAGTTGGGTGACCTAGTTTTATCAGACGTTATTAAGTAGGTGTCAAACCCTCCACCACTATCCGTTGGGTTGCCTTGAATATCTGGCCTGACGCATGATATCAACTAATATTAATGAAATCATTTAACATTTTAGGGTGCAACCAGCTTTATTTTAATGTAATCTTGCCTTTTTGCTATTCCTTTCGCTGCATAAGATGTGAGATCTGCGATTTCTCCTGGCATTTAATGCACGTGTTATTTGCGTTTTTTCCACAGGTACAATCTGGGGCCATCGTTCCAATCGGCAAGTTGGCTAATTGTTTTTTTTCATAATCCGTTTGCACGTGTCTCTGGCTTTATTGCAACAACCGATAAAAGGCATTATATAAGCCGCACTTTGAAATTATTTCAGCGATCCTGCAGAGTAGATTAACAGTGATAAATGGGAAGTGGTTCATTTAAACGAAATTGATGGACAAAACAAAATTTATAAGTCCGCAGTAGAAAATGCAAAATAAACGACGCAACAGCAAACGAGGCAACGGCCAAGTTAAACCAGCTGCATCCGGGTGCGCAGGTATACGCGCAATGAAATATTCCAGTAAAAATGAAATATGTCGTCAATGTTCCACTGATAAAATGCATGTTTTTATTTATTCACAGTCTTCATATTATACAGAATCGTTTTGTTATATCCGCCGTCCTTAGATTGCTAGTAGCGCCAGCTGACGATCATGTTCACTTTGTCATGCGCTAATATATTACACGATGCACACGAATATGTTCGTGATGATCGTCTATAGCCTCATGGAATGCTGAGTAACACGACCCACTGTACGCATGCCACAATATGATGTTAGCCTTTAGAATAAAAGTATGCGCGAAATTTGCTTTTGCTGTTTTTTCCATGCCCCAGACGATAGTGCACCACCTGTGCCTGTAGCAACAAGGTACATATCCGATTTGCGCTTTCAAAATACCGCATGGACATGTCTTAGGCAACGGCCATAAAATGTTACGGCTTCACAGCAATATTGTTTAGTGGGTGTGATGGTAGCCGCGGGTTCGTTGAAAGTTACCGACTGAAATCGACAAACATAAGACCAGTAGAATGCGGCACACAGTTACGCGGGTCAGATGTACTGGTTATTCAGTTAGTCTAACATGGACGAAGCGCCACATGGTAACTGGTATAGCGTGGCTGTATTGGCCCGAACGAGAGCGGACAAGCACTTCGTATTTGCCAACGGATCTTTACTTTGACAACATGGGGTGCGTTGACAATTGGTCGACTGCGTGAACGCAATCCAGTTGACAGAAATGGAATAAAATGGAATAAAATACAAATACAAATAAATAAATAAAAACTGATCAGAGTTGCACCGTCCGGATAGGAAAATAGAGGTGGATAAGGTGGACACAACAGCGCACATTGCACGGAGGCGAAAGTGAGCCAATTAACATAAGTCGGCAACACTGTATGTGACAATGAAGCAGCGAATAGAATTTGCATGCGGGGCGTGTAATTTTGCTAGCTTGAATAATAGCTTCGTCTGTTTTCCAGATTTTCTTCAGGTTTTGCGGTGAACTACACCATGTATAGAGAGTCACAATGATCAACACAGTGCAGTAAGTTTGAAGTAGAATATGTGCGAACAAGACTCTTCGAAAAGTCGCCTAAGACAAATACAATTGCGAGGCTAAGATAAATATGAGAGACAAGCAGTGGGGATGCTTTTGGTTGACTAAACGAGGTCGATCAATAATCGCTCTATACAGTCCGATGTCCTGAGACGCGCGAGCACGCGCGAGCACGCGCGAAGACGCACACAAGCAGAAAGCGCAGGTGTGTTGGCCTTTCGATCGATAGTGGACGCTTTCAGCCGTGGTAATTGTCAGATATGAGGCAACGGCAGAATGATTGGTCGCGTCATTGCCCAGTGCTTGCACAACTGCGGCTCAAGTAGTCTCGGCGGTGGTCAACAACTTCCTTTGGTTCTTTTAGTGTTGCGCCTCGGTACTGCGTAGACTAACCTGGTGACGTCATCAGTGCAAAGTTGATGGCCGTACAAAGTACATGTTGGAGGATGGAGCTGAGGACATTCTTAATGGCGCCGTTGTTTAAAGAGGCAGTGCAGTGCTCAGCTCTCCGCATAAATGTATGCCTGGTCATAAGCGCTAAGCTCTTCCAAGTAAAGGTCTAAGTGAGCTGGGCTAGTAGACAATTCATTTGGAACAAGCTAGGATTCTATCTTCGAGTCCTTGGGTGATGACCAGGACAATTTCAGCAAAAATATGGACTCTAGAGTCAGTATGCCATTGGTATCACGTTAGCAATATTCTTCTATTCAAAAGCCTGCTCTGCATTAAAAGAAGCTAAAGCATTATTCTTTCAGTCGGTATCGCTTTGAGCTGATCAGAAATAACGCAATGACTTTGGTGAAAGCAAGGGGATACCAGTTGCTCTGTATCATCCTGTGTCTCAACTCCTTTTATGCTTCTAAAATTTAGGATGATAAATTCTTGCTGTTCGATGGTAAAGACAACGCACTAGATTAACCATGTACATTGTTGATACATTATTAATAGTTTGCCGATACTAGATCACCAAACGTTTTTACGGAATACGTTTAACTCAAGTGAACCATTGTTTCTTCGCCTCCACAGAGCATCCAAATACGGAAGTTCACCGTCCTTCTCGAGCTGGAAAGTAAATTCTGCTGATGAGTCTACATGGTTAAATTTCTCCAGTAACTGAGAGTGTTAGACGTTGTACTCACATATAATAAACATTTTCTCCATATACAGCCGACAGAAACGAAATGAATTGATATAGTGCCGGATAGGGACACATGTAAATTTGCTGAGTAAGAAATCAGCTTGAAGGGGCATTAACGGCGACCTTATTACAACTCTTTATACTGGTTGCTTAAAAGCTTTTTAAGGCTACAACCTAAAATTAGTTATTTTATCTTTTGCACAACGATTCCAGTATGTAATGGCAAATAAACTTTCAACGAAAAAACATTGTGAAGTAAATGTCCGTAGCTTCATCATTGATCATCTACTTTGTGCAGATCATTAGATGCGTACTGACGATGTCTACACATTAGTCTACACCAGCCAATCTCAAAGGCACCAAAAAATATTCCCGGGTGCGCTGGGATGCGAAAATTTGTTGGGGTGGCCATAGGGGCTGTGCCGTGATAAGTGGGCTGTGCTAAAGCAAATAAGAAAATTCACTTAAAACCAATTTATCGTTTGTTTCGCTCCGCACACTAATTTCCCTTGATAACTACAGGCCAGTGAAGCGATTTACGCGAGCGATTGTCTAGTTGCAAATGTTCGCGGAGCTGTTAGAGCCCCGCCAAACTTGCGCAGGTTTTTCCGGGATAAATTTAAACACACAATCACCACACAGCGACTTTGACTGCTCAACCAAGAATTGCTTCTTCCTCAGCTCTTTGATGCCTATTCACAGTAAAGCATTTGAGTTTTACTCAAAACATTGGTGCACCTATTGCGCAACCTTCAGTTAACCTATGGTAATTTCGTCAATATACTGCCGCAGTTACAGCACAAAGTCACCAACTGAGTTTACCTCAGGACACTAACGTTTTGCAACAGCTCATGTGCCAGTCAGTCTTCCTCGTTCGGGTCTCAATGCGTAGCACTGGGACACGCGTTTTTCGTCTCCAGCCTCAGCTGACAGGGTTCTACCAGTACATATTTCTGATGGGTATAAGGAAGGTGTTTTATAAACCTATTGGTATGGGCACACCACTAAATAAAATTTGGAATGGTGTAACACTACCGTCTCAGCTAGCATGTAGGTCTAGCGGCGAAGTTGCACTAACACGCTAGGTTCCGAATTCGAGTGGCTACTCTACGCGCGTAGGATACTATCTCACGTGAAGACATCTGGTTGCTTTAATGAGTATATTTGACATAAAGTATACCTAATGATACTTATCCTTATGCTTATGATGAGCAAATGCCTTGCCATCACTTATTTGGTACCATGATTCGCAATAGCTGACTTATGTTATTCGCTTCGACGTTGACTCTCCCATGCAGGTTTCTTGAAGAATTCAGCATTTTCTTCTGTGCTTGTCTGTTCTGTCCTTCAAGTTACATACTACCATTGTGTTTTGCAACTTTATTGTAATATATCTATCTTATGCGTATTGTATTCTGAGTTCCATTTATTATATTCACTGGCTTTTGCCAAGCAATGTTTTAGCGTCATTTTAGCCAGCAACGATATTTTCAAAAGCCATCATAAGAAAGCACCTTTGGGTAACCTCTAACAGTGTAGCTGCACTTATATATATCAACTGTAGCCACCAAAATGTGTCACGTGTGCATGCCAAAAATTGTTTTTTATAATCTCATGGTCAAGCAAGAAGAAATTTTGTACCACAAATTATTCGTACTTCCAGCATGTTTCGCCTTATCGAATGATAACAATTAATGGTCACGATATAATTTCAAAGCTATATTTCAGAAATAACCTCCAAGACAATGGCTTGTCGGCAGTACACCTTGGAATACCTATCATTTGTAGTTATCGTATCACCTCAAAACCCTACTCAAAACACTAAAATGAAGGTATGCTACTTAATAAAAAGAAAAATCATGTGTAAGGTGTCGTTAATGGCGAAGGAGTATGGTCTGTGAATATTTGTTGAAAACTGAGGATAACTTCAAATCCATATTAATATTAACGACAATGGTTTCCGAACGGGCAGAAAGGTAACTGGACTTCTGACGTCTTAGAAAAGCAGTAAATGGACTGGTAACAATTGCAGTATTCATAATCTTGGAAAAAGCTTAGCTTGCTTTCAGTATCTATAATAATATCAGACTTGATGAAATTTATTCCACTAGAAGCAGTTTAAGGCATTCTTCTCAGCAAATCAAATGTAGCTGGCCGAATAGATGAAATGGCTCAACATAAAGTATTTTAGTTACCTTAATACAGTTCAGAAAATTTTCGTTACAAGTAGTTTAATCTACTTTATCTGCTAACGGCACTCTTCTCTCGGCATATATTCGATTCTTCAATTATAATGAATTCATCAAATATATTCTGCTTGCCAAGGTGAATAAAATTCATACAAAAGTCCAATATATAGTGGAGGTAGTCAATGGCTATCTGCATGAAAAATACATCACAATGCAAAATCTGTTTGCAAGTGGAACATGTGGTGCTTCAGCAGTGGTCAACTGATATAAAGGATTCATCGCCTATTTAAAATGTGTTCCACTTCTGCTCGTACAATTCGCTGTGTGATTTACTGAGAGCACCTAGTGGCTAAGAATGTGGGAAGGCGCTTAAATCATTCACTGTTTACAAGTAGACTGGTAGTTAACAATATCAATCCGCAGGCTTTTCAAAATAGTCTTTCTCGGTATTTGTGTTAGAAGATCAGCAAGGAATTTAGTTTGTACTTTTGCCTACAGATGTTAGGTGGAATTCCAAGGAAAACTGTATTCACCGTTTTGCTGCACGCTGGAACACCTTAATCAAAGTCCTTTATGAACTGATTATAAATGAAAATGTTAACAGCTAAAACAATTGTGTGTTGTCTAAATGATGGTTTTGAAAAACTCTACTTATTAAACAAAAATCTTCAAGGAAATTTGAGAAATTTCATCTCGAGGAGAGATACCATCATAGATATTCCTATAAAGCTGGGAGCATACGTTCAAACTTTGGACGTCGGGAATATTAACAGTCCCAATTTGTTTGCTTATGCCAGTCATTTACAATAACTTCGAAAAGAAATAAAAGGTGGGTTACCTGACCTGATTTACAAAAATATCCAAATTTAGATTTTGGATCCATTTCATATACAGCCCTGCGAGTTTGAAGCTGAAATCCAGGAAAGTCCCACAGGGCTTAAAAAGGACACAGTGCTAAGATCGAAATTCGCAATAGCTAAAGAGGATTTTTGGATAGATTGATTTGTCGGACGCTAGGAAATGGCTGAAATATCTTTCCTTACTTTTCCATCCATATATATGGTTGAAAGCACACTTGTTTCTCTAACAAAAAGTAAAAACGGATTGGATAACAATGCAAGAGGAGATATTCTACTTTCGCTGTCAAGCCTGGAGCCGGACACAAGAAAGCTTGTTCAGGGCATCATGCTCAAGCCTGGCATTAGTACAGGTTTGCACACGAAATGTCATAACTTTTGTTTTGTTCAGCACATATGTAATTATTATAAAAACATTACAATTGTAACGCGCAATTAATTGTATGAGCACTGATCTTTAGTTTAATGTAATATGCGTTTACTTTGATCACATTTAATTTGCAACCTTTTGGAAGCGAACCATTCATTTGGACAAACTTCCTGCAAAATTATTACGAAATTAGACGGCACAACTGCATTATGATAGTCCTGAATTGAGCTGCACTTAGAGCTTTTCTTGGAAAGACGTTATATTTCAATAGCCCCACAAGAAGAAATCAAATGGAATGATGCCAAGTCTATGCGGAGGCCAGTGTCTCTCACCTTGGTGACACTCAGGAAGTCGATAGGGCATTACCCGCCCATCAAAATTATCACACAGGTAATGAAGAACAACATTTGCAATATGTGGACGGGCTGTGCCTTATATGAATCCTTGAATATTGGAATAAATGTTTTCCAACATGTCCTTTTATGTCAATCGTTATGCACCTTCTGCTCAACATCCTATCTGCTCTTGTGTGCCATCTTTACAACCGCGTTATCATCCTCAGTGGTTACTTGGCCTGAGAGAACAACTCGGGGTCTGCTGACAAAAAGTGCCGCCTCCACAACTGACTTAGTTTGCTTGACTTAGCTTCAGGTGAGCGCAACTTGGACACAGGTAATGCAGGTATGAGATAGACGTAGCAACCAAAAGCAGCCAAGTAAAGCACATAAATAAACTGTTTTTATTGCCGCCTACAGATCGTTTTGAAGTTAAGAAGGTACTATAGTACGGCAGCATTAATATAAACAGCCCACGAGCCCATTTCAAACTTCGCTCTATATAAGCAAGACGCTGCCACCGACTAGTTAAATTGTGTAGATGAGAAGTTGAAGAAATTCTTTGACACGTACCATTCTCTCGTTTAGGAATTGATCTTGGAATCTACGGTGATGACTTTGACAGGTAACCTAACATTTTTATACATAAACGACCGACTTAGGTCATTGATGCTCTATGTAATGGATACAGATTACAAGCAATACGTCGTATTATGTAACTGAGTTTAGTGTATTCTATTGGTAGCAGCAACCGAAGTGGCCATAATATAGGCACTTCATTTCGGCCATTCCTTTGGTTTAAAAGTACGTATTTTGTGGTGAGTTAATAATATATTGTAAGAAGCAAGATTAAGTAACTAGAAAAACTCGTGCATTTTAGTGATCGTGTCAGTGTTAGCATATAAATAGATATAGCCTGTGTGTTGACTAATGAATATCCCTAAACTGTTTAAAGTGATGGAATCCATCACAACCGATGAAATGGTCGGCTATTTAGAAAACGCTACTATACTTATTTCTGAGCCGCACGGCTTCCGTTGAAATCCACCATGCACAACAAATATGCTAATAGCACGGAGTGGCGGAAGCTAATCAGCTGCCGGTGGTGAGGAAGTTGATGTGATCTATCTAAATTTCTCTAAAGCATTCAACCGTATATATCATCGGATACTCCTTGCCAAGCTATAGCGTAACGTGATCATTGAACTTCTTCTAATCTGGATCGCCAACTATCTCCCTCAGCGGCAATTGGTGGTCATAGTCCGAAACTCCTTCTCTGACCCATACAATCTGAATGTAGTGTGCCTCAAAGCTGTCTGCCAGGTCCCCGATTGTTTTTACTACTTATCAGTGACCTCCCAGGCAACTGCATCTAACTTTCTGATGTTTGCCGATATCGTCAAGTATTGACGTAATGTTCAGAGGAATACTGACCAGCAACTACATATTTATAACCTACTATGTAAAATAGATGATTTAAACAAAACGAGATTTCACGAGATTTAAAGCCTTAAACGTTTTTTTAAATCACGCGCACCGCACTCGCAAAGCACTGCAGGTGGCTTTTGTTGTTTGGTTTCAAAGCCAAGGTGTAATATTTGTCTCACACTTTGTTCCCTGCCATCAATATGTGTGACTTCTAAGCAATTGTTGCCGTCTAAATTATTTAGTATGTAGAAATCAGCATTAGCAGCCTTGCATTGGCGGACCCCTGATTGTCTATAATACAACCACAAATGTATCAATTTCAAAATCTGTAAAATGACTCTTACTAATTCAGGGAAATTTACGTTTACTTCCTTCACCGTAATTTTAACTGAACCGATGCCGAGAATCCCGTTTTGATATATACCTAGCTTATAGCAGCTGACATATTTCTTCCAGCGTACAGTTTTCTGTAATGCTCTAAATTTGTTATAAATTTTGTTGTCAGTTGTGATTAGATTTTGCGATACTATTGCGTAGCGAGCCTGTTTTAGAGCTCCAGGTCTGATTACGCAAAACATATAATATTTTTAATTGAAGTCATTACAGAAACTTTATCACCATGTAATCGTGTTTACCTAATCAAACATTTGTCAACCTCTAACCGTGGCTGCTTGAAAACATGCCTACCTGTCTTCTACCTACTAATTCTCTATGATCATCCATTGGCCACCATGAAAACCATAAGTGTAACAAGCCACAAACGACCGCACATCTTGTTACTCAACTCATAACTACATGAGCTGCTGGGGAATAAAATCATTACCGTTTTCGCACTTAGTTTTTATTGTTTATTGTCAGATGCATCGAATGCTTTGATAAATGAGAAACCAGGTTTAAATTTGCCGTCGTTATTTTTGACATTGCTTACTTGCCTAGTTATTATCATCTAAACTTTTCATTTCGCATGACAGTTATTCATAAGAAATTGGGTTAACCTCTATCTGCAAGACAACCAAAGAAAAACTTTTAATGCTTTGCGCACTACTAAACACACTTGGAATGATCAAACCGTGTTGGTCTTCCGGGGGGACTGAATCCACTTCTATAGAGTTTCCTCTAATCGAATCGCTGGAGACAAGATAATTCCTTGAGAATTTGCAGCTGCAATAATTTGCCTTACAAACACTAAGTCCATTGACTCACATATTGTACGTGACTAATTATAAAGCATGAATTACAAAGGGAAAGTGTTTGCAGATTGCACGGTGTTACAGCAATGGATAACTTCTTATATGTAATAGTCAATACGGCCAAATATAACGTCATACATCGTCAAGGGAAATTCACTTAGACTCACTTGTGCTTGTGTGATCTACCCACCTAACTGCATCAGTAAATTCGCTTTCTGTTCCCTATTTATATAGTAGCACCAATAAAGTATGTGAAGGATAAACTGTGGTTATTGATCAGACTACTTAGCTGGACCGCGCTTCGTACCATCGATTAATATACGGCATAATTAATTCTTATAACATTAATAAGATTTTACGATGCAATTCCTGACGGTAAGAAATAGCATGGATCTGGTTTCAACTCGAAATTCAATATCGAATTAACACGGCTGCCTACTACATTGCAATAACATTTGCGTCAATGATAACTCGCATACGGGACAATGGACTTATTTCAATTCTCAAGCGATGAAGTTAAATTTTAGTAGTAACACTCAGACACTGAGCCCATTTTTAGATTCGTCGATCTTTGCAACAAACGTTTAAGCCAGATGAGACCAATTATAAAAAACCAATTTTATACAAATTTACTCTCTCTGTACTTTACAAATACGGAATATTTAATTGTCAATTTGTGCTCGTATATCAAGAAGGCTGGTCCAATCATTAGATAAAAACCAATACCCTTTTCTTTTTGTTTATATATGTATTGAATTTCGGATTACTGGTAATAACCTTTTAGTTCATTTACAGTTAACGAGGCAAAATTTTCCAAATGCTGCCACTCGGTTCCATATATGTTAACTTTACTTGACGTGAAACATAATGATTCATAAGTAGTAGGGAATTTATTGGGTATATTATAATGATTCTTCTCAGTTAGACTCAGGCAGACATCCACAAATCATTCAGAAAAGCGCTAGACGGCTGTTCCGTCTTATTAAGACATGCCAGTAGCGTTCGCCTGCCGAATAATGCCAGATCCGAACCCTCGACAAGGATGGCCCCCAGAGCAACGACTTCCCTTACAAGCGGCCACCAGTAGAAGGAGCTTGTAAGCTGCTAAGGCGAGTACTGTCTTCTGCAGGTTCATAACGGGGGTGGATGAGCCGCGCCATATCGCAGTTTGTTATCTGTCATGTCGGTCCGCTGCCATCGCCTATGGCCCAGTGGCATAAGTCACTGGCTTGCAAGAGTGAAGTCGTGGGTTCAAACCAGGCAGGATTAGGTGGGTGCGCGATACTGTCGAGTCCTAATAAGACGAAAGGGTCTTCTAGCACTTTCCTGGATGTTTAATACCTGCCTGCTTTAGCAGAACTGAACCGGAATTATATGCACTTAAACCGCTCTATCTATGCGGCATCTTTATTCAACTTCTGCAGTTTTATGCCATAAATTCTGTAAACGAATAAATTAGTAATTGTGAACTGGTAACACCGAAACCCTGCACTTTGATGGATTAAGATGAAAGACATGCATCATCCCAAGGAAAATATGTACAAATATCTTGGGGCGAGGCTTGCTGACTTTCCAAGGCAATCATTTTTGAATAGTATCGCCGGTCTTGGCTGTTAATTTATAGTAACGGTAATCGGGTTATCAAACAAATGATTGTGTTGTTTGCTCCAAAATTTAAGGCATACATTCTAACAACAAACAGGATACACTGGATTGTCTCTATTTGGTTGTCCAGTTGATGGGAAACGATCTTACTTATTTTGCACGGCTGGGCGAGTAGGGAAATATATGAAGTACCTTTTTTACCCTTGCGTCTCTATCTATTACGTGCATTGTATTGTCTCATAATTTTCGGTTTGATTACTTTCCAAAGCATCAAATGTAACTGTGATCCAAAAAGTGAGAGCTGAAGTTGATGGTATCCCTCAGTATTCAAGTAACCAGATGATGACGGACTAGCAGGCTGATGAGTCATGCGCTAAAGATTGTCTGCCTCATGACAACACATCATTTGCATAATATAAACAAATCCCAACCTCAGACTTTGGCTTCGCTTTCACACAACAGTGTTGCTTGCCCTGAAAATGGTAGCAATTTTGGTGGCGCCCTACCAGAATTAATGGTTGCTGAACCTCAGGTGCCTAGTCGTTAAAATAGGCCTTTAAATGTCCTGCGTGAAGGATTTGATGTAAGAAACTTTACTCATAAATGACAAAGGGTGCCCAACAACTCACTCCATTAGTTACTGGTTGATAGATGGGTCGAACCGTCTGCACACACTTCGTAAGTGACCAACATGTCGCTTCGCGGATTTGGACGCTTCCACGGACTGTGCCAAGCAGCAGAGGTCGTCTTGAATCAAAACTAAAAAGCGTGCTTCTGTGAGTCGCATTTCAAGCTGTCTCCAAGCGTATATCTGTTGCTGGACTGTGGTGTAAATGAATATCATGACCCATGCCGGCATTTAACAGAGGTAGATTTACATCTGACTATCCGAAAGAATGGGCTAGGTCTCGTTGCAGCAGATATTGCTCTTTCTGATTTCCCACCGACCGCCAGATATTAGTGTAATCGTCAAAAGAAGGAACTTTTTCCCCATGACAGGCGTGGAGTCATTAATGAAAGCCCAAAACAGGCTTGACCCAAACATTGACAATTGTGAAACAACGCAGTCCACAAAAATTGGATTATAAAATGAGACATACCCAAATGTGAAATCGCCACTGAAGGAGCCTAAATCTGATGCATTCAAGAGCTAGGTAGCCAAATCCGTAAGCTAACAGCTTATGAAGAAGTATGCGATCAACTGCGCGGTCAAGGTGCATGGCATACTTACCGGTAGCGATTTCAACCATTTTGGTCTGACGGCCACGCAAAATCAGTAGAATGGGGTTACATAGCTGATGCTCACGGAGTTCTTGTTACTCTTGTGTTAACATGTTAGACCATTCGAGATAGCTCATAAGTGCCTCATCTATGATTGTTTCCATCACATTTAATAAAACCGGGATAAGTACCAGTGGACAATATTTGGACGGCTCCTAAATGTTAATAGCCATAAAAATCGGGGTAATGACAAGCTAATTAAAAACCTTGAAGCCTCCTCTTTATCCAGACAAAGTTAAAACTTTGACTAGTGACTCGGCTATCCTTCAATATGCGGTGTTTTCCGATAAATGTTGTCAACACCGGGGAACTATGGGAGCGGAGCGATAGCAACTTCCTCATAACGGTCGTTGAACTAGAAGTGACGTGCAATATCTAGCTTCTTGAGGAATGGGACAGGTATGTGACAAATGCTTGTGTTGCGTCGGCATATTAGATCATATAGTAGCCGAAGAGCATTTACTGATCCCCCAGCGGTTTAAGCGCATCCAGTTTCAAAGATGAGCGGGGGAACACCGCGTCACATTCTAGAGACTCTCTGCATGTTTGCACAGTAGCTTCTTGTAAGTGCAAAACTTTTCGAAGAGCTCTGCTGGTGTATAATTTTGTTTGAGTTTGGGTTGTTTCGCGGCACAACATTGCCTCTCCTGTTGTTATGGCTAGGATTTGTTTGTACACATGCCACGGCATGTCTCTTACCGCCACGCATTTTCGGGTTCTGCACCAAATGCGTGATGTACTCTTGCAAAAGTAAAGAGGTTGGTCTGTCAATGCGATGTGATTAAATCACCAGTCTTACCAGCAAAGTTCATCTAGGCAATCATCCGAAATCTGGCTGATGTCATCTCCAGAAACTTCTGTTAATATGTTGCAGTGTGTGTTTGGTCGAAACAAATCAGTGTGTGCTGGTGTATATACCGCATAAATTATTTAGCGTAAATAATGTTATGTGATTACTCAGCGTCATATGGATCTCCATTTCTCGAATCTCGGTCATGAGCTATTCATTACTGGGCAGTAAAGCAAACAAATATGGTATCATTCCAGCACTGAATGGTGTGAACAACTGACATGTATCTCTTGCCAGTCGGCCTAGAGTTGCTCGCGCAGAATTGCCAAAGCTTCAAGATCCTGGTTTATCAATTCACCTTAGGTGATCAAAGGTTTTCGTCGCAGATCCTTCACAAAGGCTACCATTAACGGGGAATACTTCTGCGGTATGGATCTGGGGAATAATAAGGAACTCCAACAGGGCGTGTCGTTGCATCTTATTCGCAGACTGCACCAAAGCGAGCTCATTTTCTACTTCTCGATTATCTATCAGATTGCACTGCAGGTTAATCTATGGTGTTTGTTTGCTTTGTTGGGTAGCTGCGTGGAGTTATCCGGATTGTTGTTAGAAATTGGTCCCACTAGTTAGCTGTTCTCTTGTTTTTCTTCATGTTTACTGCTTTTATACGGTGGTGCTACTTAAGTCCAAAGCCACGAAAGACGTAATTTTAACGCACTGTCCGGCCTTTTTTCTGTTTTGGTGTTACGCCTGATGTAGACGACTGGTGTATGCTCTATTTTACCATCGGATGATCATTCTTAATGCACAGCACCACAGCGAATTTGGTATAATATTTTGTAGATTCAACATTTTTACTTTGCGCATTGAACAATCAGAATGAGACTTACCGAGATAATTGAAACACTATATCAGTGTTCATACCATTTTGTTAACTGGACCAAACCCATATTTACTTTTATTCCGGCAAACATAAGCAGGGCTTTGCTTAGTTACTGCCAAACGTTGCGTCGTGTCAGTGGCCCGGAGCATGTGGTTGTCTCTTTGATCCCACGTGCAGAATTGTCTGTGTTTTTAATACCGGCATGTTCGGCGCTTCCTCTGGCTATCGGGACAGGTTTAAATAGCAACGACAATGTCTGAGTAATCGGTCTGACTGCAAACAAAACCTATGAGAGTTGAATGAAAAAAATACTGTCCGAAAGCTACCTCATTTAACAGCTGATAGCCGAGGATGTCGGCACCTCAAACGGACCTCGCCTTTTGGTTTCTTTAAAGGCTGCACATATTGTGGTCTGTTACTACATTCGGATTATTTTGCCGTTAAGTTTCAGCGGAAAATATGCCAAAATTGCAAAGTGGAGATTAAACGTCACACACGTATCTAGTAGCCTCCCGGAATTCACGTAGGCTTGCCTGCGGTCACGAAGTTGTTAGTTAAGTTGACATTGCTATTTCTAGTGTATATACGCTAGTTCATAGAGCACGCTCCACCGGCTCACACTTGATCTTTGCACTACGTCGCTGGCTTCATTTCTGCTGGTTTGCGCTTGTTCGCAACGGTCACCCTGGCATAAATTACCTCGAGCCGCTTTGCTGACTTTCTGACTAGATAGTACTATTGGCTCGGTTGGTCACTCGTCCATCTGTTTGCACACATCTACCCTGGGTCCAGTGCCCCAACAAAACTTGACTCAGGTGCTTACAGTTTATTCGTGGGCAAGCAAATCAACTTGCTTATCCGCTTTTCATGAGTAAGTGCTCTATCGCTAGGCTGAATTGGTCTAGTACAGTTGGGAACTGCTAGCGCCTGATTGGTAACCTGCACACGCATTGAATCAATGGATTTATCCCTGGCCCTAAAACAAAGCATGTCAAATCCTGCAGTTAAAAAGTGAAAGCAGGATGTGTATTTATCAACAGAAAAATTACCGCATGTGTGTGAACTCAACGAGCATTCGCTTGTGTACCTATCTTGGCCTTGTCGTGTTATGTTTTCGTGAGATTTGCTAATTTGTGGCGCTTGTGGTGTAAGGTTGAAAGTTGAATTTAGTTGAATTCATTTAACGTGGATGCTGAGATGACTGAATTCGGGCAGTTGTTCCACCACTGGGACACCGGAAGTAAGAAAAATGGCGACGCCAATCCAGATGATTGTAATGTATGGCTAACTTCACTTGATGTCTTTGAGGCGCTGTGACTTATTTTAATAAGTGTCTACATGCGTAGTTTGGACACTTTAGGATCTGAAACATTAAAATATGATCACCTCACAGAAGACGGCATTGACCAGTTAAAACGCCTAGGGCCTGCAGTATATGTTGTTGCCTTTTTTGCGTATTCTCGAGAGCAGCGCGATCATCCTATTGCCAAAAGTGCCAAACCTGTATGACGTAATCAACATGCGACCTCACATATGTGTTGAGCATTTCTAAAAAATTGTGGGATCAAACCGACAAATGGCTCTTCGTAAGTGAGCCAGTTGCTGATTAGCTTTATTGCTGCTTTTTCTGCCTGTTTGGTCAACAGCGCTGTCTGCACGAGCACTTTAGGATCATTTTGATGAGAGATGCATTGCACAAAATGTTTTCTTAGACGGTGTGCGTAAGTACTCTGGTGGTATTTTCTCATTACTATAATTTGGCAGTGTTAAAATCTAGCATGTGGTGAGCAGACCGATGGTAAGCCCTGTCGAGATAACTTCGTGGTGTCGACTTGTGGTTCGTCATTCTGCTTATCCGCTAGGTTATATGATCGGCCGCGAAGCGTAAAACGTTTGAATAAATCACCCTTACGAGGTTGTTAAATGAAGAAGAGCTTGGTTCTATAATCAAGCCTTGTGCAACGCTACATTGCACTCCTTTCGAGTCAGATAATGCGCTGCCAAATCAGAGATTTAGGCACCACTGAAGTAAGAACGCATGTATGCGACCTAACATGGGATCGCCGATTCCGCGGCTGTGAACCTTGAGAAGGAGAATCTTTTGATACAGATGATCAAACGCTTCCAGTAACTTGAGATACCCAGCGTCAACTCACCCCTCAGCGTCGATAGATTCCGTCCAGCTCGCACCGTCTAAAAACTGCTTTGTGGTAAATGCAAGATTTTGGTGGAAACCGGTTCGAGAACATTGTAAATTTTTCAATTTTTCTCAGTAGGCTGCATTTTCTCGCAGTGCTCAAGCTAGGCGTGCGTCGAAATCTCGCAGTTCGGCTGAGCAATCCGCTTCCGATGTCATGCTCACTTTCCATCGAGCTAAGTTGCCTCTGTTTGGTATTCTGCGAGAAGCGGGTGGCGTTTGACTGGCCTTCTGCCTAACGATATCACAGCGTTTTCAGTCACCATCCATTACAAATACTTTTATTTTTTTAGAATAACGCTGCAATGCGTTTCGTACTCTCTGGAACTGCGTGCTTTTATTATCCTGGTCAGAAATTATACTCTCCGGTTGTTGATTCCGATCATCGCCTTGCTGCGTCCACTCATGTACCCATTGTATTTGCATTCAAATCTTACGAATCATTCTGCGCGCAGCCCTGCTTTCATAGCTCCTCTCTGCCTTACATCCTTTCATTGCTCCCTTAAGCTAACATACTTCGGATTCCTGTAGTGACAGCATATATTACTTTCTCCCCTAGCTATTAGTGAAGGGCTTCTCGCTCCGCCACCAGAGTATTTATTTTGCCTTAGCACTGTTCCGTAGTTTACCGTGTAGAAAATTGGCCGGCGATATCTCGTACTGCAGTAGAATTGCAGCGGTTTGCAGTAGCGGGTTTGTTTGGCGTCTAAATAGATGCTGTGCGCGACTGTATTCGATATCGGCATATGGCGTGTTCCTTTGATTCGGTAGCATTATTTAGTGTTTCCTCTGTGTCAAATTGGAATTTGTAATCACTTAATTTGCTTAATTCCCTACTGACACAGCATTTTGCATTTGACTGGTTATGATATGGGCTGGTGAGTCGATGAGGAAAAGCTCGCTTCTTGCTGTTGGCACGAAACTCTGCACTATTAAATAACGGCCAGTTTTCCGAAATCACCCCATCAGGTATTCCATACCCAGCGAATTGGCAGCCAGACTTCCTCACTACAGCCTTTGTAATAATGATCGCAAGCGCATCGATCTGGAACAAGTCATTAAACTAACCCACGACAATCAAGTAGTTCCTTCATACGTAAAAATTCCATTGCAACCACATGCTAAGATCTATCAGAAATGTCAAGAAACGTCATCGGTTCTTTTGGCTGGTGCACATCATTTATGCTGCATTACTCACAAGCTGCGACGTAGTCACTTATTTGCCTGTCCGGGCAATAAAACAGCTCTTTTGCTATTGCGCGCATTCGTCGGTTCCTAAGTGTGCCCAGTGTACCAGCTCTAGCGTTAAACGTTGCAACGCCTTTGGAACTACGCTCCTGCTGACTTTGAATATTAATCAATTTTGGGTGATGATTTCGTCGCGTAAACGGAAGAATGGAGTCAGCTCCTTAGATATATTTTGTCTTTGGTCCACCTGTTCATCAGCGTGTGTTTCAGTTGCTTGCATAGTTCATACTCATCTGTGCACTACTGCAGTTGCTGCAAGCCTTTCTCAATGACAGCGATCATCTGTGTTGCGTGGACAAATTATGGGTATTCGTGCTTTCCAAGCGTGTCTGATAGGTGCGCTGATTACAGCCTGTCCGCAATATGCATCTGGGATCCTACTTGGCAGACATTGTCTAGATCATACTTATCCACAGGAAGGTACATTATTTGCAAGCTGCAAGAAATGATATCGAGCGGCTTACCGGCGATTGATTTCAGGGGCTTTAAGCCGCTAATGGCGGTGGATTTGGGGACAAAGTTATAGTCATGAAAAGCTCCAAGGCAAACATTTCTTTTTATATTTGCGCGTAATGACACTACATCTATAAGGGTTCCTATGTGAAGGCTACTAGGCTGGCCATTTTGTATGAATGCGGCTCCATTACCATACTGACTGCTGTCTCACTGGACTTTCAATTAATATTTTTGGGTTATAGTAGGCGAGAATATGGACGATTGTGATCAGCTGCTAGGTTTCAAAATGCTGACTTTTGCTTCGTGTCCCAATGCCATTGCTTTCTTATACGAGTCTGTTTTCCAGCATTTACCATTAAATCAGCTAATCTGGGCAGGAAACGACATAGGAAATTAATGTGGCATATAATATCATGTGTCAGTGGTGATTCCGTAGCGCAGGCGCTATTCACAAAAGGTGGGAGAAGTGACAACCATGGCTTTGGCTGAATCGTTTGAAAACCTCTTCCAACGTGTCTTGGTAAGATGCAGATTCCCAATGTGTGGAAAAACAAAAGCTTCCTTCTAATTTACAATATTGGTGAGCGCACAGATCCCACAAATCAATGGTTAGCAACCCTCAAGCTAGTGATTTGCAATGTCGAAACATCCACAGTTTTTCTTAAGGAAACCCAGCTTAACTTGCCAAAGCTACACGGATTTCGTCAGAACATGTGTCACACCACTGACCTATTAATTATATGTGCACGCTGAACGGAATCTGTTAACGCCGTATTACATGTTGATTCCCATTATCAGAATATTGCAGAGCTAAGTAGCTCACTGAATAATTCGAATTGTATTGTCAGTTGAATAGGCAGTTCTCTAATTAAAGCTGTTTTAAATCCGATGGTTTGTAATCCCTCGCTCCATGGGGTCAAAACTGAAGAAACCAAATCCTCAGTAATCAGATCACTTTGCTCCCAGTTCACATGATTGAATTGCAAATCTGTCCGTGCCAGATTGTTTCCTTGTCCCTTGGATATTGAATATTCCACGTATCTATAGGTAACTGTCGGCATCTGAACGCGGTATTGAAATTCTTAGAGCTTGTGGGTGATCAACTGAGAATACGCTCCTCTTTACTTAACTGGATGCAAAGTTTTGCGCTTACGCTTTCGCTGCACTTACAAATATTCCTTAGGTCCGCAGATGCTACTGCGCTCTTTGTGAATGTGACTTCGAAGCGTTTGCAAAGGTGACCTTGACTATCCGAAGTAAACTCGAAAGGCCCCGAATAAAGCAAATTGATGGATTGGTCTATTATGGACTGTACAATTTGTGTCGTTCGTTTCCGTATCAACAGGCACTTTAGATTTAGCTGCTTCCGAGTGTAGAATACCCTTTCCAAGTCTCGCAGCCGCAGTAGAATCCAATACCGCACAGCGCAGAATAACTAGAACAGTTAAGATCACGTGTTACTTTTCAGGCCTCTTAGAATAAAAGAGATAATTTTATGTAGCAGGAAATCTCAATAGAGCTGGTGTATTATGCATAAGTAGCTGGGTACATGCCTGAGATTTCCATGAAATTGTGGCTGCAGTACTCACGAAGACACTGCTTGCGAGTTTTGCACATACCTTTTAATTCGCTGAAAAAGGTTTTAAGTTCGGGTTCCTATCATGATCCATACATATCTACCCTTTCCGCTCGATCGCTGGAACTCAGCATTTTGACGCTATCACTCCTACGACCATCACCCCATATCCATTTAGTCAAAATAGTTAGTCTTTTAATTGTTTAAGAACAATGTGTCATAAGTAATTTATTCCGTAAACAGGTGTCCAGATTTAGGCCAATTAATAAAAGTATATTAATATAAAAATGACGGTGTTTGAAACCAATGCAAAGACTAATGCGACAAGTGCACTTCCCCAAAGTCTGTCCCTCGTCTATGCGTTGCGGTATATCTGGATCATTATTTATCTGGTCAAAAAATATTTTTATCACTCAATAATATGCTATTCGTCTGGCATTGTATCATGGATAATACCTTAAGGGAGTAATGGATTGATCGCGTTGGTACTCACTAGACCATCCAAACTAATTGGCTTGGTCTGTATTAGACTTTAGGGATCAGTAGAGTACGTTTATGTGGCGATCTGCTAGGAAACCATGTTCTGTCATTTTACTGCAGCATCTGACTGAAGCGCAAGTGATACTTGGAACACGAGAGGTGGCACTTTATTTGAACTGAAAATGTGTTATTACTTGTGCGATCCACATGTTATTGTTTGCATCTGTCAAAGCAAACATTTTCCATGTAATTCACCTAGAAGTGAAACAGTTCCACCGAACATCTCCGACTGCTAAACTGCAGGGAGCCTTCGAATTGGACGTTGCCACTCAGCCAAAAAAACATCGTTTTTTGCGCTGTCTACTGCAAAGATATAATTTTGGTATGAATAGGTTGACGAGCTCTTTGGCTGAACAAGTTCTTGGTCACGGAGACCGCCCAAGTCTAACGATTCTTCGAAAAAGTTCCCTAGACACTGGCCAAATTCACAGGTTGCTGCTTTAAAGCAAATACACGAGCTGTCAAAGACATTTTAACAAATATTAGCCCCGTCAACGAATGAAGAATCATATAACTCTTGCCATATATATGCGGTCATTTCTCAAAGACGCGGAATGGATAGTAATTGACATCTGCTCACTCTGTACTCTCCTTTTATCACAACGTTTTTCTGTCTCACAACATTCATGTTTTTACTGATGCTGTTTTATCACATTTGGGGTATATTGTATAGAATTTTGAAAATGCATCTATATGAATGCATTAAGCTTTTCTTTGACTTGATTTGACTTGATATCATCAGTGAACTAATAAGGAGATTGATATATGCTTGTGCATAGAACGAGAAAACCTTAGGTTCCATATTCGCACTAGCTGGAATTGAAGACACTTGCACGTCCAGATTAACCGATGGGTTAAAACAATCAAATAAAATCTGTGCGAATAACTGTATGGCATCCGGTGTAGCCGCAGAGTTTGCCGGAACGCAGGGGAACCAGACTTGGACCCGATTGTTTTGGAGTGTGGAAAAATCTCAGTGATATCCACCGTTCATGTTACGCAAACATTGGACATAAGGCACTCGCAAACTAGGTTCTTCTGCGCCACAGATCCCACAGATCGCTTGACGTAAACCAAAATAAACCAAGTGCTGCAAGTCCAAAGATTGTACATAAGGTCAAAAGTCCATTCGACATAGTTAATGTTGTGTGAAACGGTTTTGTAACTGATCTATGCTTACTGCAATTCAGTAATCTATTATGGAAAATGTTCAACGTAAACTGGGGTTTATTAATAGTGTCAACCCATTTTGTTAACCGAATTGTGTTTGCTAGTGTCATTTCGTCAAGTCATAAAAGCGTAACATAATTTCCGGAGAAGTAACCCACGTTGCGCTAACCCACTTTTCTTTCATATGAGTAGCCACAAATTCCCTCCTGTGATTCGGAACAACTCATTATTTTCATGCTTGCTATTGTGGCTGACTAATTTACCCGCACACTGCTTCGTTAAACTGAAATAACCATATTCATTATATTCGCAATTCATATGGAGCTATTCTTAGATACAAATACTATTGATTAAACTCTGATCCGGGTGTCATAAATAACTTGCCTGTACGGTGGTTTATCTCTCACTATTCTCTTTGGTTATCAAATGCAACCAGACGGCTTAGTTCTGATCAAGTTCAAAATGGGTGCGATGTGTTTGTACAAAGCTGTACTCAGCTACTCGATCGATGTATCTGGAGTGACACGTTCTGCAACACGCTATTAATTAGCCACTGATTGCTTCTTAAAGCAGGTTGTGCTTAATAGTGAACCACGTGTTCCAAATCATTTTGTTTGTTAATGCTAACAATGATTCACAGCTGACCTTACAGAAATTCCGTTGAATTCGGTCTACGTGTATCCTTTTGCATCAGATTCGGATGTGTGTAAGCTACCTCGACCTAACTGAATATCACATAAACCGGGATCAAACTTGCCCACAATATCTTTATAAATATAAATATAAACCTCCATATGATTACTAATTGCTAGTCTCCGAACGTTATATATATAGATTGATTTGACATTTTGTATCAACCTTGCGTTCGATTACGCGCAAGTTTACATGCATCCGTTTTTGTATACATGTCCGTCTCGGATTAAATTTTAATTTTCAAATTTTACGTAGGTTTTGATTTATTTTCATTTTGCACTACTTTTATGTGGATGGATTGGTCGACTAAATATTTGGGTCGATGCAATTTAATTATAAGCCGCAGCTGAAATATTTCGCGTGACACATTAAAATTGAGCTGTATCCTTTAACATAGCATTCACTTATAAGTAGTTTTGAATTTCTTATCCTTCATTTTTCTCATTTTGTTTTCAATTATTTTTCTTATTTCTCAGTAAAACGGGCAGTAGAAATGCTCTCTGTAATTTGATTTAGGATTGAATACACATGCATCGTTGATCCATTTATATTTGAATTGAATCTTAGTTCACGCTTTGCTCTTTTGAATTTGTACACGCTGTTGTCATAACTTGTTTCTTCATTTTAGTACAGTCAATTTGCTTTAATTCACTTGAATGATGCCTCGTATATAATCAAGTTTAGGCCTACGCACTCGCGAAACGGGATCAATGCGACTATTAATTACAAACATTACTGTAGAAAGTAGGGAGTAAGCGAACGAGCAAAGGTCAGAGGAAGGTTCAAATATGTGTAGTGCGACGTGCGGTCAGAATCGAAGATGTAAGATTGCGTATGCGATATCGTTCTAGAAATTCAAATGTACTTCGTTCAATCACGCAGACTGAGAGTTACTGAAACTCATCACTGGGAAACAGCAGATCGGCGTCAAACACGACTCCGTGTTCAGGATTTGCGCTATTACCATCGCCTTACATTCCTGTACAACCACACTGAGTGTAACGGTTTCAGTCAGCTTGCTCTCATCGGCACTATGACTGACGTCATTCCGTATTACAAGGCTATGAAAGTTAATGGAGGAATAAAAGAAATGTTTTGCGCCGCTGGAAAAATCCAAACGGCCTAAAATTAAAAAAACCGCCAGTGTTTTAAAAGGTAGTTTACCGAAGATACAACGTGATCAAACATTTCCTATCAACAATCAGGAAAAACAACACAGGATTCAAAATGACGTCTTTCGGTGCAAAAATGTCAAAGCCCTATTCATGCCTACCTTCAAATTAAAAGACATATTTCTCACTAAGGCCGATCCCGTCTACGGTTTCCAGTGGGCCAACTGAAATTCCTAAAAATGTGCTTCACTAGTAATGAAAATGATGAATTAAATCCATGTTGCGGAATTTCTACCGGCACAAAGCATTCCATCCTTTCCTAATTACAACTGCTTTTTCACCAAAACTATTTGTTATTGTCTGTGTTCAAAACAGCCCTTGATGTGATGACATCTGATGCTTTCAACTTTGACATGCATATCGACAAAACGCCCGTGGAGAACATTAGCGTAGATTCAATTCCCAAGTATAGACGAAGTTGAAATCCTTATAGTCAGAGATAAATACTAGCCGAGAACTTTTCTTCTTCATTGGAGTAACGAATGGTAGATAGTAGTTGCAGCAGCTCGTAGACGCCAAGTCGCTACGCAATATCCTACCAACATTTGGGAAGGTGTGGTGAATATTCATCATCATCATCATCATCATCATCATCATCATCATCATCATCATCATCATCATCATCATCATCATCATCATCATCATCATCATCATCATCATCATCATCATCATCATCATCATCATCATCATCATCATCATCATCATCATCATCATCATCATCATCATCATCATCATCATCATCATCATCATCATCATCATCATCATCATCATCATCATCATCATCATCATCATCATCATCATCATCATCATCATCATCATCATCATCATCATCATCATCAGCAGCAGCAGCAGCAGCAGCAGCAGCAGCAGCAGCAACAGCAGCAACATCAACAGCAGTACGCAGCCATTTGCACTGATGCTTCTCTGTCATACAAACATCAGAACCTATGAAGTAAAGAATAACGGGAGGGAGAGAAGGGGTCTTACTTAAAAAAACTTAATGCACTAAGCAAAGTTACAGGGTCAGTGCGCCTACACCTTGTGTAGACAACACGCCATCACGAACAGCTACCTATCCTGAAATATAAGGAGGCATTGGCGAGACATCTTCCTTGCGGCTTTCGTTGCTCCGCGTGCTGAATAATACTTAACGAGAAAGTGTTAAAACCAGTCAATGGCGAAGAAACAAAGCAAATATTGCGCAATGAACGTCGATTCAATCAGATTGATGGTCCGAGAAAATGAGCACAATTATGAATCCGATTTGCTTTTGCAACTAGAAATTGTGTGTTGCCCACCCGAAAACACTGCACTACTATGACGCGTTTCGATGTTATTACGTCTCATCCGATAGAGTTAGTGCAGTGTTTTCGGGCGGGCAACACCGAATTTCTATTTGAACCAGCTAAGGTCCTCGTGATCGAAAGACCAAAGTTCACTTCAATAGGAATCGAGGTCAACATTGCGATTGCGTGTCTCAATCCACCTACACAACGTGTAATTCAAAATGACCCTCAAGATCGTTCATTATACCGTTGTGTGAAGCAATGCACGTTGAGAAACGAGGGCATAAGGGCAGCCGTGCCAACTAACATGTCAACGGTCCCGGGTTCAATGCCTGCTAAGTATATCTAATGAGATGTAATAACATCGAAACGCGTCATAGTAGTGCGGATTTTTCGGGCGGCCAACACCAAATTCCTATTTGCAACAGCTAATGTCCTCGTGGTAGAAAAACCAAGATTCACGTCGATGGGATTTGCTGTCAACATCGTGGATGCGCGTTGCAATCCATCTACACGACGTATAGTTCAAAAGGACCCACAACACAATATGCTTTGCTCCGAAGATTACGTTTATTTGAGCTATTAAACTGTGACTGACTGCAATGTAGCTCACGTTGAGAGGCACGCAAATTTGCTTCTTTAAATACAGGTAGTGCACACCTTATGGGAGAGCATGCTCAAGATGCATTTGTGCATTTTTATCATTACGGGCATCCCGAACTATTCAGTATATTCACATACCCCCCCCCCCCCCGCCCCCCCCACCACCCCCCCCCCCCCCCCCCCCCCCCCCCCCCCCCCCCCCCCCCCCCCCCCCCCCCCCCCCCGCACCCCTCCTCCCCCCCCCCCCCCCCCCCCCCCCCCCCCCCCCCCCCCCCCCCCCCCCCACCCCCCCCACACCCCCCTCCCCCCCACCCCCTCACCCCCCCCCCCCCCCCCCCCCCCCCCCCCCCCCCCCCCCCCCCCCCCCCCCCCCCCCCCCCCCCCCCCCCCCCCCCCCCCCCCCCCCCCCCCCCCCCCCCCCCCCCCCCCCCCCCCCCCCCCCCCCCCCCCCCCCCCCCCCCCCCCCCCCCCCCCCCCCCCCCCCCCCCCCCCCCCCCCCCCCCCCCCCCCCCCCCCCCCCCCCCCCCCCCCCCCCCCCCCCCCCCCCCCCCCCCCCCCCCCCCCCCCCCCCCCCCCCCCCCCCCCCCCCCCCCCCCCCCCCCCCCCCCCCCCCCCCCCCCCCCCCCCCCCCCCCCCCCCCCCCCCCCCCCCCCCCCCCCCCCCCCCCCCCCCCCCCCCCCCCCCCCCCCCCCTCCCCCCCCCCCCCCCCCCCCCCCCCCCCCCCCCCCCCCCCCCCCCCCCCCCCCCCCCCCCCCCCCCCCCCCCCCCCCCCCCCCCCCCCCCCCCCCCCCCCCCCCCCCCCCCCCCCCCCCCACCCCCCCCCCCCCCCCCCCCCCCCCCCCCCCCCCCCCCCCCCCCCCCCCCCCCCCCCCCCCCCCCCCCCCCCCCCCCCCCCCCCCCCCCCCCCCCCCCCCCCCCCCCCCCCCCCCCCCCCCCCCCCCCCCCCCCCCCCCCCCCCCCCCCCCCCCCCCCCCCCCCCCCCCCCCCCCCCCCCCCCCCCCCCCCCCCCCCCCCCCCCCCCCCCCCCCCCCCCCCCCCCCCCCCCCCCCCCCCCCCCCCCCCCCCCCCCCCCCCCCCCCCCCCCCCCCCCCCCCCCCCCCCCCCCCCCCCCCCCCCCCCCCCCCCCCCCCCCCCCCCCCCCCCCCCCCCCCCCCCCCCCCCCCCCCCCCCCCCCCCCCCCCCCCCCCCCCCCCCCCCCCCCCCCCCCCCCCCCCCCCCCCCCCCCCCCCCCCCCCCCCCCCCCCCCCCCCCCCCCCCCCCCCCCCCCCCCCCCCCCCCCCCCCCCCCCCCCCCCCCCCCCCCCCCCCCCCCCCCCCCCCCCCCCCCCCCCCCCCCCCCCCCCCCCCCCCCCCCCCCCCCCCCCCCCCCCCCCCCCCCCCCCCCCCCCCCCCCCCCCCCCCCCCCCCCCCCCCCCCCCCCCCCCCCCCCCCCCCCCCCCCCCCCCCCCCCCCCCCCCCCCCCCCCCCCCCCCCCCCCCCCCCCCCCCCCCCCCCCCCCCCCCCCCCCCCCCCCCCCCCCCCCCCCCCCCCCCCCCCCCCCCCCCCCCCCCCCCCCCCCCCCCCCCCCCCCCCCCCCCCCCCCCCCCCCCCCCCCCCCCCCCCCCCCCCCCCCCCCCCCCCCCCCCCCCCCCCCCCCCCCCCCCCCCCCCCCCCCCCCCCCCCCCCCCCCCCCCCCCCCCCCCCCCCCCCCCCCCCCCCCCCCCCCCCCCCCCCCCCCCCCCCCCCCCCCCCCCCCCCCCCCCCCCCCCCCCCCCCCCCCCCCCCCCCCCCCCCCCCCCCCCCCCCCCCCCCCCCCCCCCCCCCCCCCCCCCCCCCCCCCCCCCCCCCCCCCCCCCCCCCCCCCCCCCCCCCCCCCCCCCCCCCCCCCCCCCCCCCCCCCCCCCCCCCCCCCCCCCCCCCCCCCCCCCCCCCCCCCCCCCCCCCCCCCCCCCCCCCCCCCCCCCCCCCCCCCCCCCCCCCCCCCCCCCCCCCCCCCCCCCCCCCCCCCCCCCCCCCCCCCCCCCCCCCCCCCCCCCCCCCCCCCCCCCCCCCCCCCCCCCCCCCCCCCCCCCCCCCCCCCCCCCCCCCCCCCCCCCCCCCCCCCCCCCCCCCCCCCCCCCCCCCCCCCCCCCCCCCCCCCCCCCCCCCCCCCCCCCCCCCCCCCCCCCCCCCCCCCCCCCCCCCCCCCCCCCCCCCCCCCCCCCCCCCCCCCCCCCCCCCCCCCCCCCCCCCCCCCCCCCCCCCCCCCCCCCCCCCCCCCCCCCCCCCCCCCCCCCCCCCCCCCCCCCCCCCCCCCCCCCCCCCCCCCCCCCCCCCCCCCCCCCCCCCCCCCCCCCCCCCCCCCCCCCCCCCCCCCCCCCCCCCCCCCCCCCCCCCCCCCCCCCCCCCCCCCCCCCCCCCCCCCCCCCCCCCCCCCCCCCCCCCCCCCCCCCCCCCCCCCCCCCCCCCCCCCCCCCCCCCCCCCCCCCCCCCCCCCCCCCCCCCCCCCCCCCCCCCCCCCCCCCCCCCCCCCCCCCCCCCCCCCCCCCCCCCCCCCCCCCCCCCCCCCCCCCCCCCCCCCCCCCCCCCCCCCCCCCCCCCCCCCCCCCCCCCCCCCCCCCCCCCCCCCCCCCCCCCCCCCCCCCCCCCCCCCCCCCCCCCCCCCCCCCCCCCCCCCCCCCCCCCCCCCCCCCCCCCCCCCCCCCCCCCCCCCCCCCCCCCCCCCCCCCCCCCCCCCCCCCCCCCCCCCCCCCCCCCCCCCCCCCCCCCCCCCCCCCCCCCCCCCCCCCCCCCCCCCCCCCCCCCCCCCCCCCCCCCCCCCCCCCCCCCCCCCCCCCCCCCCCCCCCCCCCCCCCCCCCCCCCCCCCCCCCCCCCCCCCCCCCCCCCCCCCCCCCCCCCCCCCCCCCCCCCCCCCCCCCCCCCCCCCCCCCCCCCCCCCCCCCCCCCCCCCCCCCCCCCCCCCCCCCCCCCCCCCCCCCCCCCCCCCCCCCCCCCCCCCCCCCCCCCCCCCCCCCCCCCCCCCCCCCCCCCCCCCCCCCCCCCCCCCCCCCCCCCCCCCCCCCCCCCCCCCCCCCCCCCCCCCCCCCCCCCCCCCCCCCCCCCCCCCCCCCCCCCCCCCCCCCCCCCCCCCCCCCCCCCCCCCCCCCCCCCCCCCCCCCCCCCCCCCCCCCCCCCCCCCCCCCCCCCCCCCCCCCCCCCCCCCCCCCCCCCCCCCCCCCCCCCCCCCCCCCCCCCCCCCCCCCCCCCCCCCCCCCCCCCCCCCCCCCCCCCCCCCCCCCCCCCCCCCCCCCCCCCCCCCCCCCCCCCCCCCCCCCCCCCCCCCCCCCCCCCCCCCCCCCCCCCCCCCCCCCCCCCCCCCCCCCCCCCCCCCCCCCCCCCCCCCCCCCCCCCCCCCCCCCCCCCCCCCCCCCCCCCCCCCCCCCCCCCCCCCCCCCCCCCCCCCCCCCCCCCCCCCCCCCCCCCCCCCCCCCCCCCCCCCCCCCCCCCCCCCCCCCCCCCCCCCCCCCCCCCCCCCCCCCCCCCCCCCCCCCCCCCCCCCCCCCCCCCCCCCCCCCCCCCCCCCCCCCCCCCCCCCCCCCCCCCCCCCCCCCCCCCCCCCCCCCCCCCCCCCCCCCCCCCCCCCCCCCCCCCCCCCCCCCCCCCCCCCCCCCCCCCCCCCCCCCCCCCCCCCCCCCCCCCCCCCCCCCCCCCCCCCCCCCCCCCCCCCCCCCCCCCCCCCCCCCCCCCCCCCCCCCCCCCCCCCCCCCCCCCCCCCCCCCCCCCCCCCCCCCCCCCCCCCCCCCCCCCCCCCCCCCCCCCCCCCCCCCCCCCCCCCCCCCACGACGA
>OX104069.1:102254442-102523948 GCA_944474145.2 Dicrocoelium dendriticum
TTAGTTCTGATCAATATTTGCAAGAAGACTGTGTATACAGCAGCTGCTTTCTGGAAATTTCTCCTAAATTATCCACTCAATTGACGAGTTGTTTGTAAAGAAAACGGAAGTACACATTGGCGCCGCCAACCATGCCTATGTTTATCATCAGATATCAAGTATTGGGTCTAATATCTAAAACCAGCTACGTATTAAGGCTGCGCATAGATCAACCTGGACAGGTAAGCCATAGAAAGTGTCAAATACGGAAACGTCACAGGCGAGATTGATCATCAAACTGACACGATCGACAGTCATTTGCTTAGGAGAGACCCCACATAAGTGCATATCTTTTCGCGACTATTGTCACATTAGCTGGCAAGACTATTTCATCTTCTTTACTTACTCTCATTAATGCTTACAAAGCGAAGCGGAGAATTCCTCCTGCATTAATTCTATTCTTAATGATTTGTGTGTCCTTGATGGAGATGACAAATGTCGGATTTTGTACTGAAGTTCCATCCGAATGAGCGATTTCAACAGCGGATTTAGGATGCGAATTAGAATGAGAGAACATGTAGGCAAGGTAAGATTCAATAAATTCGTATCTACAGAGCACTGTAGTGTCGTTCTCTGGATCCAGCGCAAATTTACCGTTATACGTAAAACCAAGGTCTTATTGGTGAGAACAATACTTACCATTTTGTAATTACTTCAGTTTTGGAATTGACGGTAGTATATAGAGAAAATATGCCGTGTAAGCTAAGTTTATAAAAAAATGTTGCAGTCTGAAAACAGCCTCTTATTATAAGTAAAGTGAGGAAGATGGCGAAATGACACCTATTTTAAAAGACTTTCAATACTTGGTACGCATTTGCAATTTCTTGCGTAACTGTTCACTTTAAGATGAACAGACAAATCATGATGAATTTTTTACAGTGGTTAGCATTGTTCATATGTTGATAAAGACAAATTCGGAATCTTTCAAACGAAGCGGATAAATATTCGATACCAATGTTTTATCTTAGCAAAGGCAATCAATTTTGATCTTTTTAGATAGCCAGCATACGCCCGGAAAAGATATGTACGGTCATTTGATAATTTTGGGAATCGACAGCGGTACAAATCTCATCTGGTTGCTGTGGATCTCCGAACTGAAACCCGACTAACTTGAGGGCGTTGTGATGAACACTGAAACAAGGGGTACGATAACGACCGAGGTGACTAAGTAACTAGATGTGGCACAGCGCTGTTCACTATCCAGCCAGTTGTACGTTACTGTTAACAAGATTTGCCAAATTTGAAGTTGCGGCAAGCTAACTGAAGCCTACATTCAGACTTACCCTGTGGCATAGTGGTTGCGGTCACAACTAATATCGCAATGGTCCCGGATTCAATTACTGCTCTCTGTATCGGCTGAGATGAAGTAACATCGAAACGCGTCATGGGAGTGCTGCATTTTTTGGCGGCCTTTAGGATAAAGCTAACATACTTGTCTTGCAATCAGATGGCACTGGTTAGAGCATGCTTAGGAGCAGTGCGACTCTCACAGTGTCCTTATCCCACGTACAAGTGGTGGTGTTTGAGCGGCAGCGAAGCCTCGGTACTGCTTACCGGCGTACTGCAGTTGCCTTTCTTTCAGTGCCGGATTTGATAGATTACTTGATGCCCACTTTGCGAAATACAGCTATAGGGAGCGCATCGTTACCGGATAATATGTAGTGCAGCTGCAATATGCTGCCACCGAGTAGGAAAAAGCGACGTGTTTCTGCGCATCTGCCCGATACACCTACGATGGAGCAACTCAGATATTTATCGTCCCTCTCTATTCTCAGTACTCAGTATTCAGCATACGGTAATCACCCTAATAATCAGGAGTCACAGGAACCGAGGGAGGCTGTCACATTCTGTAAATGTGAATAAATAAACTTTCGGCTAATTTTTTGGTCTTGTGATGCATATGATGACTTGATAGGTGTT
Source organism: Dicrocoelium dendriticum (assembly GCA_944474145.2). Lineage (NCBI taxonomy): Eukaryota > Metazoa > Platyhelminthes > Trematoda > Plagiorchiida > Dicrocoeliidae > Dicrocoelium > Dicrocoelium dendriticum. Next base: position 102,256,402 of record OX104069.1, read on the forward strand.
GTCTATCGCAGATGTTAGGGCTCACTTGTTATTGAACCGATTTTCCCCGATAAAATATCCTAATTTACAGATGTTATCAATTTTGAAATGGGATGCTGCTTGTTTGCTGGCGCAATGGAATTTATGGTATAGATGCAGATTTTATACTCACTTATCTGCAAGGGGTTGTCCCTTGTCTGTATCATTAACCCAACCAGCTACTATGTACAACAGAAAATACTATATAGTTGGCGAATCAAACCAATATTTTGCAATATTGGCTGTGGCGTTTTAATATGCATGCGTATAACCTCAATTACCTCACGGAGAATTCGTGTGGATGATGGGCGTTTCGAGGTTCTAAGTTAGTCATTTATTTTCACACAGGAGGCCCTGTTTGACTACAATCGTACCTCAGAAGTCTTTACGTGTTAGAACATAATGTTTAATCCCGCATTGTTTTCATTCTACCAAGCTTTCCGTGTACGAATGAAATATGAACATTTTGCTGGTCCAAAAGATGGTGGAGCTACAAACTTGACGTTCCTGAGAATGAGGTCAGATAGAAGTGCACAGTTATGAATTATTCCTTCACTGTCTTTGATTCTGAACTTAGCCAGCAGACATGACATACACTGTTGTCAGTCAATAGATAGTTCTAATGTAATTATTATCCATGGTTATAATGCAAGGGCCAGCGATTTGTAGTGGCATTAACAGTGTTCCCACTACATCGATTAGTCGCGGATTGTAAAGGTAGTCGTATTTCTGAGAGAATTCCATGCCATCTACAAGCCTATACCATGCCGGACAGTGCCGCGCTATATTCCATTAAGGAACAATTCATGCTGGTACACCAATAGCAAATTGGCTCAGTGGCGCAAATCGTTAGCATGTAGGAGTTAGGTTGTGTTCGATATCAGCAGGAGCCAGCTGACGCGGGCCACTAGCGTGTCCCGATAGGATGAAAGGACAGTCTAGTGATCCTCTGTAGATTTTGTAAACATGAGGTTCTAGTAAAAGAGCAACGACCGACTAAAGTGTTGGCAGACTCATTCCACCGTAGGTAGTAGGTCTTTACTAGCCAAAGAGACTATGCGCAAACTCCTCAGAAATAACTCACATGGAGTTTCGTCAGGATCCCTGTTACAAGCGCCTAGGAGTGGGAGTTGGATTGTTAAGTAAGAAATTTTACACAACTAGGCTTGATTATCCAGGCAACACGCACTTAGAATTGCACTGTAATGGAGTTTTATCCTTTCGGGAATCGTCAGCAGTGCGAACTCAATCTGAGCATGTGAAGCTTGAACAAGCAACCTGACTGATCCTAGTCTGCTGCTTAGATCGTTGAGCTACGGGGGGAAAACGTCTGAAAGGATGAAATGACCGTTCAGTGCTACACAGGTCAAATGCTGACAGCCCAATTTAGTCCAGATGTGAGGATTACTTAAATCTTTGTTTATTGAAGATTGCTTAGATATTAAAAAACACGAATGCTCAGCGCTATTTCAAAATTGAATATTGGATTATATCTGGTATACGTACACCATAATTTTACTACCTTTTGCTGGAGCTTGGTTCAAATTTACTCTAGCTTCTTATTTTTGAAACGTGTAAATTCAGCATTTAAGCAATTGTTGAACAATGGTCGACAGATTTTTGCGTGAACAAGTTTCAGAACCGCAGCCGCACATTTGAAATCTTTTAACAATTCAACATATAAGAGAAATTTGAACAGAAATAAATTAGAGCATTCAGTTTCAACAGGAGCCTATGAAACTAAGTAAATGTTGCTAGCAAACCGCCTAAAATCAGAAATGGCGACGTATTTAATTTGAGATATTTCGCTTGGAATGAGAAGGCACACCTACACGACGTATGTTTGGCAGAGCTGGCTTTGAATGTGCACAATTCAACGCATTCTTTTGCCATTTGAACAATATGAAGAAGTAACAGAAAGGCGAAGCTTAATTTCGCAATTTAAGAGAAAGAATTCATGGTAGCACTGAACGACTGCCATTCATATTCTCGACAAGGAGCGTCACATTTTTAGCGCTATGAACCATATGGTTCTGTGAAGCCCGAACAATGGAGAACCAAATTTAGTCCAGGTACTCAAATAGCATGCAGTCTGTAGTAACTTTTATAGGGTGCAACTATTAACCTTCAAGGTTCTTTTTCCTTACTCACATGATTGGTAAAAGCAAAAGGTATTTTGCTTATTGACAGTTTTAAGCACCATATGAGTATAAACAAATTAACTCAACAGCGTGAAAGCAACGATTGCCACTTGAATCATCTAACAGAGCGGTAGAGGTGCATTTCAGACCTCGACTGACTTCTCACAGGGAAGTAGTATTTGTCCAACTCGGAAATGCAACGCCTTATATTATCAGACCATAGTCCACTGTCAACTGTCAATCACTCAGGTTCGTTGCTTTCACCCATTGCGAAGTGACACTAGCAGCTGCCATCCGGATGCATTGGGGCAGAATCTAGCAGGCGCCCGTTACAAAGGACACAACTGAGAAGATGCAGACGGAAAAATATCGGCGTTTGGGGCACTTCAATATTAGTCAAAGCCTGCGGACGGAGAGTCAACGTGATGAACTCTATAAACTAGGTTACATTAGGTCTGTGCCGCTTAAAAGCGACTTGATATCGCTCCACAATAAACTAGGGTGCCACTGGATCTACTGGAACAATGGCTTAGTTCTCTCCATCTTTTATATGCTAATATTTCAAGTGGTCGAACATACCAGACCGAGTCTCAAAGCCAAGGGCTATCAGTAGTTTATTTCTGTTCACACATTATTATTTACTGAAAATAAGTCTTTAATTTACCCTTAGTTATCTATACTCATGCTATGTTCAGTAACAACATTCAAGTAACTTTTTTGTCAACAACAGCCTTAGTTTGCTCAAATAAGGTGGAGAAAGCGCTATCCATTTATTGTGTGTAAATATTGTCATATCTAGCGATTTTGAATTTCTCAAGTTTTTTACATTTCCACGCGGCATACAACTTTCTCCAATTGGATATACATCCCCAAGCACGTTCAAAGGTTATACTGATATTGTTTGCTTTGATTCCAATGCACCCTAAACATTTACTGTCAGGTTACGACAAATTTCTGCTAATTATGAAAAGAAAGCCGTTTCTTAGTTTCCACTTATATCTATAGAAAATATGGTAGATCAATCAGAAAGTATTGACTGAATGCTAGAAGCAGCCTTTGCAAGATGAACAGCTGGATTGTAGGAAAAAAATGATTTGTTAAGTTATGCATATCTTGGTACCAAAGTCCGAACTAGTCAAGGTAAGTTCGTGCAGCATATAAGTGCAATCACTCCTCGAGAATATATGCAATTGCTTAACACTATGCAACATTTGACGTCCTCACGATTATCTAAGTCAAATTCGTTTTCTCCTACTGAGCTTTTCCGAATCCTGCTGACAATTTAGGAGGCAAAGCTACGTGGAGATATTCTTTAACACATCATATCGTTCTAGTTACTGTCAACAGCGAATTTTTTCCTTCCAGGTCACATGATATCAGAGAAGTAGCTGCAAATTTATACTAGCATAAATGCACGATTATTGTTCGCTTACTTATGTCAAAAGTTTATTTCCCATGGCTGTCTATTCACAGAAATAGATGATTATTTTGATGAATTAATATATGTTGTCATTGAATACGAATTCTGAATTGACAATGCAAAAGCATTTGTAAGCGTAGTATGTGCCAAATAGACAAATTGGACGTCTAGATGATGTCACTGTAAAGTCAATTCATAAAAACCATTATTATTTAAACCAAAAAGTGTACACATTGTACCCATTCATGTTTCCGAGAAGGTAGTGCATTTCTCAGAACATTCAGGGAATGAGGGGAAGTTCCGCCCTTTTGTGACATAGAGACTTTTATGTACCGCGACTAGGTAAGTAGTTAAGCAAGGTGCTTCCTCGAAATCAACTGTTCAGTAGAAACAGCGCTAACCCGTAAATGTGGGTCCCTCCTCAATTACTCAAACGACTCCGCAGACTAAATGTAAATGCATCGTAGTGCAATAACATTACGGTGGGGAGAATTTTATCAACTGATAAAAAACGAATTAAACTAACTTCATATTCACGAACAGAAGAATCAAGAAGACGAAATGAATTACCATTATGCATAGGACTTCTAGAACATATTAAATTTTGGCATGAAATAAAACGAAGTCTCGTTATAACCCTAATCGTACTACTTTTTACGGTTATGCAATTCGGTATCTAGCAATTTACAATTTGCCACATAGAAACATGTGAATCAGTTGCCTTATTTTCAACCTAAAACAATTCTTAAATAATCTCTAGCATAATGCAATATATAAAGAAACTACCTGCTTGGGAGGAACACTTTTTCATCTGCCAGTGCAGAGGACAATCCATCACTGGCTTTCTTCTGATGTATCAACAATGAATGAAAGAAGGATCATTTAACCAGGAACATGGAATAAGAAAAGTCGCTTCCATGTTTCGGCTTCAAAATACAACACGGTCCCAGCATAGTATTTCGTTGCTGGGCATTTAACAATCAGTATGCTTAAGGTTGTCCGAGGAACCACGTGAATTTCCATAGAGAAGGCTACGGCACATTACATACTGCTCAGCTAAACAGCATTCTTACCTTTCCTTCACACTAACCACACTTACTTTACGTGACACTACCCAGCAGACGCTATTCCATCGCATCGGCTAATCTGTGAGATTTGAGATGTAGTATATCATTACATCGCTGCCTAGCATCTACAACTATGGTTTCTTATGAAATTGCTGGACTAGCTTGTCCCCCAACGCAGATATTCCACCGCTTGATATGTAATTATTCATGAGTTCGTTCCTTCTGCCTCATTACACAGCTAAGATACACGTGACTATCTCCAACCCCACTGATGCTGCGTCGCAACACTCACTGGCAGTGATGGTATGCAGCAAGATAATGGAAGCTTTTGCTTTTGCCTGGTGTGCTATTTATCACTGCTAGTTGTTGCTCTATAATTACTCAGGATATAGTTGTAAAAATTTCCGAGGCTTTGATTTTCAAAAGCGTTAATATGTACTTTACACCAACTGTGTCATTTCATAGCAACAAAATACCGGCAATCAAGCGACTTTCAAAATACATTCATCTTTGTTTTTCTGGTGGTAAAATGCCTTGACAACCAAGTAACCAGTAAAGAATACAGGTTAACAGATTTCAACAGTTTCCTCTGTGGGTGTATTAATAAAGTAAGTGATTCTTCTCCTGCCTTATGATTAAATGTGAAGACACTCTGTTCTATATTGCTGTAATTATCTTCCAAACAACACTGAATAAAATACTCAGCTTCTGTCAAATCAATGTTTGCAAAGTCTTTGAGCTAAGTTGTCGACCTCAGGAGAGATGTAGATACGCGGGGACGACATTAAGATCATCACAGATTCTACGGCGTAATGATATTGGAAATACTTAGCAATAAGGGATACATTTTGGCCACGTTACCCTCTGGGGTTAATCAGTGTAATAGAACCGAAAGTTATAAGATGCTTCATTTGATGATTTTGCTTACTAGTCTGTCGTAAACTGTGTTGGCATTCTGCATTTTACCTCACGTAAGTCACTAGCGCGCCTGAATAAGAGTCGCGGCGCAAGTAGTAGCGCTTTGTTAACACTTACATTTTCGCCAATTTTTCAACGCATAACAAGTTCCTGCAAACGTTGCACTGCATCACGTATGCGCTCTGGGTTTTGGCATTCCGGGAGTCTTTCTGAACTCGCCATTATAAGTCGCTCAACGATGCGTACTTTATTGTCCTGCTCCTGATTTTGCCTTCATGATGGATGGACGTCTGTCCCGATGTATGGACTACCCGTGCGCTTGAATCTTTGTGGACGATGCCCAGGCAAATTCTGGGTAGAAATCAGCTACGTAGATCAAACATGTCTCTTTAACCATCACGGATAAGGCGTTGAAGTGCACAAAATATACACATTATCTTCCTCTTCTTCAAGATATTCCGCATAGCATACATAATCAGTTACTCGACATGGTCATTGTGACAAAGACGGTGTACTTGTGACTAATCTGTCTGCAATGAGTTCCTTGGTGACGAGCATAAACTCAAGTATTCTCGGTCTGTTATTATTGCGAAATATATGGGAATGGATGACAAGATTGTACAGGGATAGCTGGAAATTTACTTTTGAAAACAGGCATTCAGTTTTGTGCCATCTGAGACTATCATTTCCAGGTCATGTGTGTTGAAAACTCCGGTGAAGAGAATGTCGCTGTATGAATTGTTCAGAGCCACCTGCAAAACGTGGTTCCATCTGTAGTAAATTTCTTATTAAGGTTTCGATGGACAACAAAGTAAGGCTAAACGTCAATTGTCATTTTGAGCAAAAATAATCGGCGTCAAAGCGAATCATGAGAACGGATTTCAAAATGATCAGTATGTTCACAAGTGTGGTTAGTATAACACAACTTATTCAGTTCTACTGTTCCGATGCAGCAATATACCAGGCATATTGACCGCAGTTTTCAGCGTTCTGTTCGTTTTAAAGCTTAATAACTATAAAATTCCGCTTCTAAATTTCGCTAAAGAAGCAACCTCAATATCTACTTGGACAACACTCCCGACAGAATTGTGGTGTAGATAAATTGTGATCACCATTCAATCTTCAAAAGTCACGAGATATATTTAGTGGTATATAAAATGTGTGAATTAAATGCACCGAAATAGTTGGTTTTATCAAGGCAAAAATTAAAATGGTTATTGGTAACAGTATGCTTTATACTACAATTAATCTCACAATTTATGCTTTTCTTGGACTGCTTGAACTGAACAGTTGCGGGGATTTGATGTTGATCAGCATGACAGTCGATTGCCTTTGTTCTAGCCTCTCTGCAGCGCCGCAAACACACATTCAATGTTACCAACGTGGTTGTCGAGTAGTGCACTAAACCCATCGAACGATCGATAACGTCGCATTCAAGCATTGGTAATGGCTGCCAATTAACTGCTTCCTCGGTTGCCACTTTGCTTCTTCAGCCAATATGGGTCTGAATGACTTAAGTATCGTAATGGCTGTTCTTTTAAAATACCTCAAAAAGCAACGTGTTTGAAAAATCAGTGTTTAGCTAAGACCAACTCCACTTAACCAGCTATGTGATCGGAAAAGCACTTTCTGTCCCTATCAAAAGACAGCTTTAATTGCTCTCGAATATACTCACAGATATCTCAATCGGGTACTGAAATGTAAGTTGTTAAATTACTTCTCCCTATGCATTCATTTCCGAATCATTTGAAATCCACTTGCGTGTATTTTTACTTGATAATAATGTAGGTACCAAACATGTCCTTTGGTTCTTCGCTATATATGATCCCTTCTCTCTCTTAAACATTTATAAAACACAGCTATATGATCGACTTCAAATTATATCGATCACATTTTTCCACCCTACAGATAGTCATGTCCACAAACCATCATCAACATCATCATCATACACGTTAGCTAGAGGTGGGGAACACCTCAGCTACTGTGCCGCAATAAACAGTAAAAAGGAGAAAGAAGAATTCAACTGGGGCAAGCCGGCTGAGCTACCGGTAACGGATGGGCATCGTTCCGGTAAGCTAACAGCCGGCTACTGTGAATCAAAAAGATTATTATGCAAAATTATATAAGGTTAAATAATGAGATCGCGGTTGGAGGGGTGGCTAAGAGGCATGGGGTGGGACAAAGAAACTCACAGCACGAACGCCACTGAGGTTGGCTCCTAGCCATATCAGCAAGTGTGTTCAACCAAACGTATTCATCGTCTTTCCGACCCCAACCAGGGAGCCGAGACGCTCCAAGCAAGGCCAGCACAGAAGTGAGGGTCTTCATTCCTCTGGACCAAGTCATCGCTTGGCCACCCCTCCTCTTCTTCCATCCACACCCCCGGCGCGCAAACAACGCACGTCGCGGAAGTCAGTGGGCTGGCATGCGTAACACGTGGCCGAGCCATCGGAGCTTGGTGCGTGAAATAACGGTGCTGAGCGGTTCAGTTCCTTTTCCTGTGCCATAAACAAGGCGTCGGACACGCTCGTTGCTCATGCGGTGTTCCCACCAAATGTGAGCTAAATTACGAGTGCACCGGTGGACGAACGTAACTAACCTCTTCAGGTCCGCTGCTTTAAGCGGCCAGGTTTCACAAACGTACAGTAGGGTCTAACATACTGCTGCATTGTACACTCTACCCTTCAGGGCAAGAGCGATATCACGCCGGCGCCATAGGTAGAGAAGGTTAGTTAAAGTGCCCCGAGCTTTTGCTGTACGTTTCTTGATCTCATCTTCAATCCCACGGGCGCTGATATAACTTCCCAGGTAGTTGAATTTCTGAACGACTTCTAGCTGATCCCCATCAACGGTCAGCGTAGGGGGCGGTTCAGACCAATCTTGGAGAAACGCTTTGCACTTCGTGGGTGCGAAGCAAAGCTCAAAGTGACGGAAAGCTAGCGATAATCTGTCCAGTGCCGCTTGGCACGTTTGTGAGCTGTCACAGATGAGGGTAATATCAGCAGCATACTCCAAGTCAAGAAGTCGTTCTCCTGGGAGTAGCTCCACACCTTTTAAGTCGTGTCCTGTAAACGCGATTTCCATGACTTCTTCAACAACAAAGTTGAAGAGGAAAGGTGACAGCGGGCAGCCTTGTCTCACGCCGCTGGAAATATTAAAGGGCGAAAACAGCTTGCCGTAGGCCCTCACTCTGCCCGAGCTACGCGCATATAATGCTCGGATAATATTCACACATTTCTCAGGTACACCTTTCCTGAGTAGACAGTCCCAAAGTGCATGTCTATCCACCGAATCGAATGCACCTTTGATATCGAGGAACACTATAATGGTGGGCCGCCAATATATGTGACGGTGCTCCAACTACTGACGCAAGGTAAAGATGTGGTCAATGCAGCCAAGACTTCGACGAAATCCAGCTTTCTATACACGAATATGGATTTCACGAGTGCCAGTCAGTCTGTGAAGGATGACAGAGGCAAGCAATTTTGAGACGATGGAGGTCAGACTGATTCCTCTTTGGCTGCCGCATTCCGATCGTGAGCCTCCTTTGAATATTGGGACTATGACGGAGCGGCTCCAATCGGTTGGGACAGTTTCCTGCTCACACAGTTTGAGTAGTAACTAGTGTAAATCATCCATTAGGGTAGGTCACCCGAATTTGAAGAGGGCTGGAGGAAGGTCATCAGGTCCCGCGGCTTTATTTAACTTCATCAGTCCGATCTGACGTTCGACTTTTGAGCGATAGGGTGGATCCAAAGGGACAGCACAGGGAGTGGGGCGATCAGTGGCTGGCGAGAAATCTAATCATCCCGGCCGATTAAATTGCTTTTAAAGTGCTCAGCCCAACACCCTAAGCATTTTGATAAGTTGTGGATAGGCTGTCCACTCTCGTCATGTACAGTTTCACTAACACCAGGTCTCCTGCTGCCTATTTCCCGTATCAGACGGAATAACTTACGATGGTTACCAAGGGCAGCGGCCATTTCCATCTCTCTTGCACGATGAGACCACCAGGATTCGCGGTCTCTCTTCAGGCTAGCACGGAGTTTTGCCCGGAGCTCTTTGCGAGTTTCATTGTGTTCGCTTCCAGCCGGAATATGCCGGCGACCATCCATAAGTTCCAGAGACTGTGAAGAGACCCAATGTCCATGTTGGCGATTAGACCTACCACATGAGGATTTTCCTGCTGCTAGTAAGGTGTGGTGTATATGGGACCAGTGAGCTTCAATTGCATCCAGTGTGCATTTATCCAACTCGCTTGACAGCGTACTTTGATAGGCATTCAGAACAGCTGGCTTTGCCAGTTGGCTGGTGTCAATGCGCTCACGTCGTCGTGGGCGTCCGCCAAAACCCATCTGAATGTCAGCACATATAAGTGCATGGTCGGTGTCAACACCTGTGCTCCAAATCGGGCGACAGTGCTGGACGCAGCCTCTCCATCGGTAACTTATCGCAATGTGATCCATTTGCGTCCAAGGCTGGTTCGAGGCTGGTGGGCGCCAAGTCACCCTTCGGCGGGTGCTGTGTCTGAAATTAGTGCTCGCAAGAAATAAGCGAGCATCCTCAGAAAAATGAAGTAACCGCTCACCGTTATCATTACGAGAGCCTATACCATGTTGGCCGCCCAGATGTCCACAAACCAGTCTACTGAGTATAATTTTCCAAAACAAGCACTCAAACATAACTAAATTACTATTAATAAAAATGAGTAGAGGAGGTAGAAAAACAAATACTAACCTGTTCTTTAGTCAAGGATAAAATAGTTAAATGTGGATACACTATGGAATACATTATAATGCTCCAAAAACTTGCCAGTATTGTCAGACATAGGAATGATGAGATTAACTATCTTGACATGTAACCATTTGACAATTTGCATCTTTCATGGAACAAGTAAAAAGGCTATAAAAAGGTTCTATCTGATTAAGATGAAAAGTATAGAACAACCAACAAACGAGCAGCTTGGAAAAAACTAAAACTTTCGACATTTTCGATAAATTTTATTGGCGACTTCTTTTAAAGACGATTCTGTGTAATAAGACCAAAATATATCCCAATCCATCCACCATAGGAGTAAGTAATTTACCAGTATGCGAGTGTGCACCCAATATAATAAGTTTACTAACAATGTGCTAATCTGCATAAGAGGACGTAAACACTTAAATGTAATATAACGACAATACCCAGCACAACTCTTCTGGATACTCCTCATGCTAGCGATATCATAGACTTTTGCTCGGCCTTATTCTATTCCATTCCGACATGAAACGTGACAAAGCTTCTGTAATGTCAAATCATGATCATGAACCCACAACGCCAAACTTTATCGCGAAAATAATCTGAAGTCGATTGTCTAAGTCGACTTGCGATTATTCCATAAACCGGAGTACACGGCAGTAGTTTCTAACTTGGATACTCATTCGCACTCCGCGAAAAGCACTAGCCGGCTTTTTCACTTTGTTGGGACTCGTCAGTATTGCTAACTTCTCGCATGCCTGTAGGCAGACAAATGACTAAGCGATGTTACAGTGTATGCTGTCTTATCATAAACACGCGACTGATGCGTTGTAGAATTGTAAGTGAAGTCTATCCTATACTGAAGTCTGATGTAAACATATAGCGGTACAGTGCTTCTCTGTGACTTTACATAGACTCCTATATATACTCCATACATTAGGCATGTGGCAGTGAGGCATTAATATTATTGCTGACGAAAATATTGGGATTATTTTGCTAAACAGCTAACTTATGTATGACTGAAAGATATATGCTAAAAACAGAGACATCAAAGTCGCCAACTTTAATGCGGTAATTTGTACTTCTAGCCGCTGAAGCGCAGATCTGCAATGAAGTTGCACGCTTCCTAACTAGTACATTACTGATAATTTATTTTGAAAGCTAATGAAGTCAAAAGCAGACTAGTAGAACTAAGTTTGATGGCGATCTTTATCATCTAAATATCATCTCTTATAAAAGAATACGGTGGAGTCGGTACAGTTTTTTCACGCAACATTTAAATCGCTGTAGCAAGTTTATTGCTGTCCAAGACGTTCGATTTGAATTCGTGCAGCAATATGGGTTCTTGAGACAACTAAGAATTTTAAGAAATTGCAATATTTTCTACTGACACCAAGCATAAAGCTAATATTTTGAGTTCCTGGTTGCATGTTCGCAATAATCGCATTCGTCCGGGTCACGAAATAAGGTTTATAGTGCATAATCGGGTCACTATCAGTCGCTCAGTGTTCTAAACGATGCACCACAAATATGGAAACATCGCTATGTACTAGAAGTGCATTTATGCGGATACTACTATAATCGTTATTTGAAGACAGGTTTACGGTAACAGTGATAAAATTGCAAACGGTGTCGCAATGTAGACAGAAAACTTGCAATTGGTTGGCACATACCAAGTCCAAGATTACCCGTATCTTAAATAAATAAATAAATTGTATATGGCTCGACGATGCGAGAAGCCGTTCCCAGAAGGGACGGATCAAATAATGGTACAGCACTTTCATATCATGGTATAATAACTTTAAAAAATGTGAGCACAAAATGAAAATTTGTGTAGCGCGAAGCGGTCCAAAATATTTATATTCCTCTTGTTCTATCGTCTGACAAGTTTGTAGCAATCACATGAGAGTTGATCGCACACGAAAAAAAGAGAGAGTAAAGTGCTGCGGGCCAACAAAATATAACCACTTGTGCACTTGACCACATGCATTTTCAGGCACCATTAACTCCGTTCTCAAAAGCGTTATCTAAGGACTGTGCTGTTCGAAACATTATTATCACATTTTGAACGGTTAAATAATCTTTTATCGAAAGCTTAAACAAACGCAATGTGCAACAAGTTCTGATAGCTCTTGGATGTTTGTTCCAAAGCTTTGAGCAGTGTAGTAAGAAGAAACGCTCCCTAATTCGCGTATTGAACTTTGGAATCATGACTGTTGTCTCCTAATTTCGTAGCTCGATTCTAGTGTTAACGGCCATATGGACACAGTTAGCATAATTGTGCATATGATGGTGAATTATTCTGTACAGGAAACACAAGTTTATCTTCATTATCCGTATCCAAATTGGGTCAAGTCCAATTATTTCACTGCGCTCTCTGTAGGTCATCTTGGAGGAATATCCGCACAACTGCTTGGTAAAGCGTCGCTGTACCCTCTCAAGAGCATGTTGGTCAGATTTCCGCAGATTCGACTGTATTAGTGAGCAGTATTCTATGCCAGGTGACACATATGTTTTATAAAGCCAGATACGAGATTCTGTGAGTTGAAATTTATGACAGATATAGCCAATAGTCTTCATGGCTTTCGAAACTTGGAAGTCACAATGTTCCGAAAAGTTGAAGGTAGTGGAATACCGCACACCTAAATCGCGAATCACTTTGCACTGTGATATAAACGTGCCTATTAATAATAGACTGTCTGGTCGAACTTCGCATCTGTACGACAGAATATTACATTTGTCCACGGAAAAGGACATCTGCCACAGTTTGCTCCAGGATTCAACTGCCGATAGATCTTCCTGAATGTGGCACAAGGCTGCGCGGGTATCTGCACGTTCTTGTGAGTAGACGATTTTAATGTCATCAGAAAACAGAAAAGTAGCACCATGTCTTATTCTATGAAATACATCGTTGACGTAGAGGAGAAAAAGAATTGGACCAAGTACACTTCCCTGAATTACTCCACTGTTGACTGCTTTCGGTTTAGAGACACGGTCCCCAATACGCACCACCTGATGTCCGTCAGCTAGGTATGACGACAACCAAGAAAACATTGGTTCTCCAATACCTATTTCTTTCAGCTTGAGGAGTAGTCTTCGATGAGGCACTCTGTCGAATGCTTTTTGCATGTCTAAGAACAGGACAATAACACTGTTGCCTTTGTCTATGGCAGCCGTTGGGTGGTTCAAGAAGTCTGTCTGGCATGTCGCACAAGATCTGCCCTGCAAAAAACCGTGTTGTGAATTGTTGATGACGTTGTTCTTATTCAAGAAAATAAGTAATTCATCTTTCACTATCCTTTCCATAATTCTAGATATTACAGGTGTGTGGTTGATGGGGCGATAGTTTTTAATTTCGTGAACGTTTCCATTCTTATGCCGCGGGATAACAACGGAAGTCTTCCAGTGCTTAGGATATACTGCACTGTTAAAAGAGAGCGTAAAAATGTTGAACAATAGAAGAGGCAAGTCGCTCCCACCGCTTTTTAACAACCAAGGGGGAATTCCATCAGGTCCTGGGTAAGTCGAGGAAGACAAGCGGGAGACTTGATTTTTGCAATAGTGAATTCCACCGTGCATAAACTTTCAGCAATGTGTGGTGTGACAAGCGCTGGTGTGGCTAGCAGTTCATCAACCATTGATTCGGCGAAATAGGCGCTGAAAGCCTCACAAATTTCACCCGGAGCATCAAGGTATGTGCCATCCGGCATAATGATAAAATTGATGGAATTACTGCGACACAAACCTCTGGAAAGTTCCGGGAAGTTTGGGAAGTTCCGTTGTTTTATTCGGGCCATTCAAAGCTTTGTATTCTTCTAATATGAGATTACGAACATTTAGATGCCCGAGTTCCTCGATGATCTTTGCCTGCTGCAGTATTAGCTCAAAGTCTGCTGTTAATCTAAATTTCCGCCGGATCTTATGAAGCTTGCGTGTGATACCTAACACTTGGCGATCGGGTTTTTGTTTTCTTAGGCGGTACACTTTATAAACACTAATGAATAAATGCAAAGACCGATGATATCATAGAACACGTCTGCTGCTTTTTGAGGGCATGGAGAGAGGAAGAAATCATCCCAGTTCATCGAACGAACCATATCCTTAAACGTGTTCCAGTTGACGGAGTTGAATAAACGATAGTGCAGTGGGTGTGGTTCATTGGCCATGCGTAATCTTAAACAACATTTGACCACCCGATGGTCGCTCCCAGGGAATTCATTAAGGACCGTTACATTAATAGCAGGTATGCCCAGTGAGAAAATGAGATCAAGGCTGCTGTTTCTTCTGGTAGGTTTGGAGACATGTTGTTGCCAACCATTCATATGAATACAAGAGATAAGATTATGAAATTTCAGAGGAGCAGTTCCTGCAGACCATGCAATCGATGGCAGATTGAAATCACCACCGATAATCTCGTGTTTAAACGGAAGGCTTGCGACACATTCAAATGCAGACGTCAAAACTACTAAATAATCTTGGCTACAGTTTGGCGTGCTGTATATACAACCAACCAGCAGTTGCTGTTGTCTGATCGTTATCGTAAGCCAAAGTGACTCTTGCACATTATTCAGCACTGGATTCTCGAATGTCGTTTTGCTGCCAGCGATTGTTTCGCGTAAAGTACGCGTCCTCCTCCTCGACGACACTGCCGATTTCTCATAAACATATCATATCCGAAAATGGTTAGCTGGGTGTTAGACATGTCGTCATGGCACCACGACTCAGTAATAAATATTATGTCAGGATCGGTCACAGAAACAAATGGGCGTAGTATGTGGATCTTGGAATGAAGCGAACGAATATTAATCAAAAATATTAACATAGATGCGAGATGTGAAGAATGTTGTTTATGCTGCTTTATGAACATTGGGTCTGATAGCTTTGTGTCTGTGCCCATGCCAAAAATTGGTGAAACAAGACGTGGATCGACACCTTCGTTGAAAAGGGATTGGGAGGTAGCCACAGGGGAGGGGGTTGTGACTGAGTATGGCCCTGTAGAAAATGGGATACGGGGCGGGTTCATGGTCGGCATAGCAGCTCATGCGGGCAGGAGGATTATAGAGCGGGCTTCCATGGAACTCGCTAGCAGACGCTAAATTTCGAGGCTGCGTCGCCTGCGTCGTGGCACTAATAGGTTGTTGATTGTATACATTGGTGAAATGAGTAAATACGCAATCGTCATTTTCATCGTGGAATGTAACCTGCTTAGGTGCGCTGGAGTCGTAAGGCTTCACTATAAGCGGTGGAGGCACACTAGTGTCAATCCATGCAGCTCGAACAGAATACATCGTGTTTTTTAAACATGAGTCCGGATTTTGGTGATAAACAGATAAATCGCGTTCAATCTGCAAAGAAGTTGGGGCACCTTGTGTGCCTTCATGGTCTTGATCAATGGATGGATGGCTATTCAGGTAAGGCGATGCTATGGATTTATCCGGTGACATTCTCGATAAATCCAAGTCAACCGTCATCATACAATCGATCCATTTTCCTGAGTCCTTAGATGTCTTAGATGATTCTATATACTGGCCAGGGTAGACTTTTGGCGGGATAACACAGGCTGAAGTTTGTGGCTGTGATTGAATATGGGGTTCAACGGGTACTGCAGTTGGTTTTGTCTGAACCACATTGGTTAGTGTTATCATGGCTTTTTCAGCCGAGTGATTTAATATAGTTCTAATGGCAAATCCGTAGACTTCACTGAAAATATGCATTGGGAATAAGTCCATTTATTTAAAGAAAACATGCATTTAATTTAAAGTCTTTGAGTTCGGAATTTCAGCTAGAAATATAATAGTAGGTCGCAATATAAAACAATATCCATCCTTTCAGGTATATTGATTTACAATTTATAATTAGGCGTCTGGGCTGCAACATCATGTAGAGAAAAATAACTTCTGTCAAAGAAAACCACTAACTGATAATGTCTCTATATGACAATAGAGGTTCCATTATGTACATTCGTGACCAACAGGAAGTAGGAGAGTTAGAAGTAACAACAGGTAATCGAGATTATTTCTCTTGTTGCATAATGCTTCCAGTCGAGTATATTCGTGAAGGTTAATTGCAATTCTGTGCTCTAGGAGCTTCGCATGAAGTGTTCGTAATAGGTCACAAGTATGTGCCAAGTGCCAAGTATATGCCAAGTGCCAAATTGCAACTCTTCATTCCGCAAGAGGCTAATTATGGAATTCCTTTGATTGCTTCCGTGAATTTTCTATATATTTTGTACCGTACCCACGGAAAAGTTTGGAAATCCATGTGCTTGAAAGTGCAATAAGAATGCTTAAAATCAGGATGATATTGGATTATGGCACTGATTGCAACCTTTTATTTTAGGGACAAAATGAGCATTAACAATTACTTCTTAAGTTTGCTGCATTGGTGACCAGTAGGATTTAGATCGTATGAGCCGGCACAATTTAACTGAATCACCGCATTTTGATTTGACAGATTTTTTTGAAATATTCGCAGAAGCTTATACAAACTATTTGAGTAAATTGTGGTTGGTACTGTTGAAGACGTTGTTAAAGATGCTATTGATGAACATGTAGGAAATATGGGCAAAAATACGTGAATGGAACTGGAGGCAAAGGGCAAATATGAGCCCACCCAAATAAAATAATCATTATGCACCAACATTCTGCAAATAAAATAGGTAACTTGTAAGTCGTAATGGGATCCCCGTTCGTTTGCGTATACTCCAGTCAAACCAGTTAACATGCTAGGCAGATAAGATACGCACTTTTGATAAAATATCTAATGCATGTTCTACATACCAACTTCACAGGATTAACGCAAGCACTGTTATGAATAAAAGATGGAGGAACTGGAAATATTATTATCGGAAAAAGGTAATTCCATGTGAAAGAATGTGGTGAGGTTGCAAGCAGCCAAACCCGCTTTGACCAGTTTACCTGGTAAACCTATATTAATTAAGGCTAAAAATTGGTGACATATTACAGCACTGATGGATGAAACACGGTTATAAGTCGAATGGGCTTGGCTTTAGTACAGTGAACGCACTTCTGATCACTCGTGTGTTTAAGAACAAAATCAGGCGATGGCTCCGCATGCCTTTGAAAATTCCTACTCTCTACTTGACGGATAATGTTTCCTCATTCAAAATGCGCGTACCTCAAACCAAATTAGTGCATAGTGCTCGAAAGCGAAACTAATTTTCTAGCCTATGGAGGTGTGTCGTTCCCTCGATCAACCGTATGAATGGTCAGTTGCGTTGTTACCCCAACTCCATAATCCTTAAATCGAGAAGTCTAATTCCGCATATTTTCGCCTGAGTAGTTTGATCAAACCGATGGAAGTAGAGCTTGGATCGTGAATTCTTAACTTCGGCTACACCAGTTATGCGGGGAATAAATATAAATACCCAGTCTAACTAAATCCGATATTTGCAATTTTGGCCAACACAACACCATAACAAATTCTGTTAGGTACACGAGATAAATAATCTTGTGTTAGAATTTTGTAGGCATTAGAGCTTATCTCTATATACCAGTTTTCTATAAAGGAAAATAACATGATGTACACCTTGGAAAACCGACAGAAGTCATCCAGAGATTTTTCGAACAAGTTTTTATGCTTTCCTTCTTAGAGCAGATATGGAAGCGCCAACGTGACCCGACCGAACGGAGTTGCCTTACCATTTTTATGGCAACTACAATAATCCCAATTTTATGAACGGCAGTTGCAACCCAATATTCCTACTAGCAAAAACTTTGTGCATGGAAGCATAACGAAAACCATGTAGTTTCTGATGAAACATTTACTTTAAGAAGGACTGCGTTTGTTCTGCTTTCTGCTTATGATCAGAATGAATGCCGCTTCGAACTACGGTAATTGAGGGGAATCCAGACGATATGGTTAAATATATGTTCCCTTACTTCAACATTCTCCTGGGCATTCCATTTCCCAAGTAGATGTATTGACTGCGTTAAAAGAAAAGTTGTGAAACCATACGTTATGTCATCTGCGTTCCTTTCATTAAAAGTAATCAAGGTTAGAATGAGCGGAATACACCAATGGACTGCCTCAGATTTGCCATCTTTAGATCCGGAATCTATTTAATCTATCATAGCCATTGTTATAAAAATCTGTAGTTTGATGCATGTAGTTGGATTTCAGGTTAGTTCTGGAGATCAAAGATGCGTTTACATATATTTCGTTGCCAGATTAGACAACATCAACAAAATGGATTAATGGGCTCTTATGGCAAAGCCACCAAAGCAACTTAAAGATCCAAATTCTTATTGATCAAGTTCCGCTTTGAATAATAGTCTTCAATGTACTCCGGTGCTTGCGCGCTTGTGGCTATTCCCAGGATTTCGACTTGCAGTACGGATAGGTGATTTTGACATCCATATACGCGGATATCGTCAATTTTTACTCGCGAGACCTAATAACCACGTTATATTCCTGCAGTGGTGTGCCAATCATTCATCCTGTGTGTCCCACGTACTTTTGTCATAATTTCGGCAGTAGATAACGTTGACTTAACATACCCACGTTGCCAAAATTTACTTACTGTGTCTTCAGAGAAGCAAAGCTTTTGAGAAATCGAACTACTTTGGAATAAATTTTCTTTTCCAAAAGCATACAGGCCTATAAATACATCAATGCATGTCATCAGCAATTACTCGAGGATTCCAATGTGAAGTCATAAATTTCTTCACACTTTGACATGTGTAGCAATCACACTAACACAAAATAATTTTAACTTAAGCATGGTTATCTTGAAATTTGCCCTACTAATTGCAAAGGTGATTGAATTAACTGCCCATCGATTAAATGTTGCTCGCTGGAAGCTCATCGCTTTTATGAAGCAGAAATAGACAACTACAATGAGGCAATTTTTGGTTGTTCTTAAAATACTCTCAAAGTTAGCATTGCACCACTGGGACACCACGTGTGTCTAGTTGTGCACACCTGGTAGCTTCTCTTATCTTACATTCACGTCAACTTTGAAAGCAACCTGGTTTCGGAATCTGAAGTTTCTGAGCAATTGCCATGTGTCATGGATTGCGACACGCAAAATCAATAGTGACCTCAGTTGGCTTGTGTTAACTTATTACCAATCAGAACACTAGGGCCGTCAATCTTGTGGAGGATATGGAAGATGTTCTTTCACAGCTGTGCACTCCACGATGCCTTTTGTCAATATTTGGACCCAATGATTTTGGCGTTCCTGCTTCTGAGAAATTCGATGGTAGCAGTGAACAGGTCACATTATGCATTACTTCTATTCGGATATTGTTTAAGTGATATGACACACGTCTTGATATATGCTTTCATGAGGAGATGAGTGAAGAATTTTATATGTGAACTTGTTCTGTCTGCATGTTTAAGTAGGTAGGCTGGATGGTAGAACGTTGAAAATTCCGAAACCCGATTTTAACGGCAACCGCCATTTTGCAATCGGTTGTTATTCATAAGAATACAGCTTCTAAGCTCATGTAAATCGTTCCATAATGACATGTTACCTTGCAGTTGCGGATAGCTCTGCTTAAAGCCAAAATATGAAACACAAGTCCTGTACGAATGCCGCAATACTTAATCATGTTTATTAACATTGTATGGACAGTTCGCATGCCAATTCTCCGACAGTAACTGTGTCGTAATTGACGTGTTGAACAAAATATGTACCTGGCATCGGATGTAGCCAAAAGCTACATCTATAACCGAATCTAATGAGGAACGGTGCACGTGGTTTGAATTCAGCTCAAGTCCGGATAGGTCACCAGGGATTTAGAGTGGCAGCAATCCGGAGGTATCAAGTTTGTACAGGCCGTTCAGCATTCAGGGAAATATAGGCACCAAAAATATCGGGTTTATTTAGTAGTCCTGCGTAAAGTATCCCACCAAACAGACAACTGGGTACAGGGTTAAGCAAGCATGACGCAACCCTTAGAGACAAAAAAGCGAAGTGGAGCAACAATCTTGACAAACACACAGTCCCTAATGCCTGTTACTTGGATGGAAATCCAATCGATATAACCTGAACCTATGGGTATCTCATAATATTTATGAACAGAACCGTTGATCTGGCTCAGTTTAACGAGATAACGGAACTGAACAATAAATTTGTTACTTAGTTAAGCAAAAAAGTAAATCTTGAGAAATACAGAATCTCAAACGTGGCTACTGGGCTCTATTATCAATGGGATACGCAATCTGAACTAATTTCTAGAGATTACAGTTGGGTGCTTTACGACTTGGCGAAGTAACGTTATTAAACACTATATGATTAACAGAACAAACTAATATCATTACGCAAGCACGGTGATAGGCAACAGCTCTACCGTAGATAACGGAGTTTTCTTGACCCTTCAATAGTCATATAATAGTTAAAATTCCCGCATATACGCCTGAGCAAATGGCTTTGGTTCAAATTATAAAATTTCACATGCATTCTGTTAAAAGCAAAGTTCCTCATGAACTACTAGCTTCAGATTGCACTTGACGTGAGTGTCTTATCTTCAATACGTGTGCACGCATTAATTACGTACATGTAGGTTAGCTGCCCCTACATTAAAACCTACTTGACATCTGGCAGCACTGATGTTATCGCATTGTTTTAACCAGTCAGATGATCCTCATGTACGAGTAGTCCTAACGCCACATACTTGAAATCGCCGAGAGCCGTCTAACCAAACACAGCTACCTAGCAAAGAACAGCTGTTTAGCTTATTATCTGCTGTCCATCTTGACACGGTCTAACGGATACGTTCTCATCGTTGGGAACTTCAACTTTTCGAATGACATTGGCGAATAAAGTAAGACATACCACAAATGAGCTAGCTGCTGGTCCGAAAATTTATAATCATATTACGGTAATGGTCAATGATACATTGCGGAGCAAAAAATGTGAAGCTTGACATGTCCCGCCGGATGATCGGTTAGGGCTGAGCAAAATAAAGGCAAAAATGCCAACAGGAAATAAGGAACAACTGCGAATTGCGAACTTCCCGATTACAGCGTTCCCGTCCTTTTTATACACTATCCAAGCTTATTGTCTGTGGTTTCCGGGTAAAAATAGAGGTGGGTTGATTTGTTTTCGTTTTCCTTCTGTTTTCATAAGTCCTTTGGATTACGTGATATGGTGTAGTACAGCCAGTGTACAGTCGACACATGCCTTAAACGCGGCTAAGGGGGGGGGGGCTGAAATAACAGCTTCTGAGAGGATATTGCACGGGAGGCAAACACGCAGCGAGTATAAGCTTCTTCGATAATCTAACAGACTGGAATTTTATTCCAATTTGAAATGATGACCTCACAGTTGGCTGTTCTGAGAGCTTCAATAAGCGATGGCAGGGGAGATGACTGTTGTTTAATATTTCGTAAACGATGATTAGGTCACTATGCAAACTGTGATAACGTCTATTAAAATTGCCAAGGCGCTGTTCGTATGGCAAACGGCGCAGTCCCTTGAGAATTTTGGTCGCCCGACGTTGTGGAATCTCCAAGACGGTGAAATCCCACTTTAGCCATGATTGCCATGTTTGATTTGTGTCTATGTGTGTATGTGTACGTATATAAGCGGGAGGTATCTATATAGAGGAAATTACAGGGTTTGAATTGCCGTAAAGCTCTCAGTAAAAGCTCCGCGTTTTGGATCCACTTCTTCGATGCCTTTTTAGGCTGCTCTGAGCAGCAGAGATCTTCCCGCATAATCACACCGAATTGCTTTTCGAGATAACGGTGTTGCAAATCCTGGTCCCCCATCTTATATGTGTGAACCATTCAGTGTCTTTAATGAAGCACTCGCCTTTTACCCACAGTGCAAAGAAGGCACTTTTAGACTGATCATCAGGAAATTTACTGCCGTACTTTAGCTTAAACGAGTTTGTCATTAGTTGAGTAAGTTCACCACGTTTGGTCAACATGCACCAATCGATATGGAAGATAACTGTCACCATCTAGCTGAACTATTATGTTGATGTCTTGAACAATCGCTTTAGAAAATGCAGACTCGAAATAGGTAAAAACTTAGAACATTTGCTATCATTTGCAAGAGTGCATCACATTGAACTCGCAAAACTCGCACAATAACGCTTCCAGTGGTTGTTTATCACTGCAGAAGCGCGTAGGGGACATTTGGAAAAAGCAACATCGTCATGCTTAAACTGAAACCGCTAATTTAGCACGGAATATTGTACCCCATTTCAACTGGACGGAATCTGTACATGCTGCGGACTTACGGTCGCCTATTTTATTTTTCCGGGAGCACACCGCATTTTTCTTTACAAACTTCAGAATTATGCGATCAACAAACCTATACTAAACTGCATTCGTACAAATCTAATCGAACGTTGTTTGGATATGAAAATTCGTGGTAACTTCACTGAAACGATAATGGTGTCTTTTGGCATCTGGAAAGTTCATGGGCTAAGATCACGTTTACAGGTGACACTCATAAAGAATTTATGCGATAGGTCACTTTACGCTTTCTAATACCTGTGGGTAACCTCATATTCTTGTAGCTCATTAGGAAGGAAGACAATGAGTTGGTAGTGTCAGACAACCTCAAATTGGCTAACGAAAAATAGTTCATATTCCACTGATGTTCGAGGCAGCCAAGTTTAAATTATTAAGCAAACCCCTTCAGAGAAACTGCGATCATCGGCTAACAGAACACTTTTTGAATAGCACTTTCAAAAACGTGTGCTTATTGTGCTTTAGCGGAAATTATAGGAAATTATAGGGTTTGAATTGCCCGAAAGTTCTCCATAAGAGCCCCGCGTTTTATATCCTATTTCTAGATGCCTTTATAGGCTGCTCTGAACAGCCGAGATCATCCTGGATCAACACACCGAAATGCTTTTCGAGATAACGGTGTTTCAAATCCTGGTCCCCCAGCTTATATGTGTGAACCATTCGGTGTCTTTAATGGAGCACTCGACTTTTACCCACAGTAAAAAGAAGGCACTTTTAGACAGATCATCCATAAATATTGCCAAAGTATTATAGCTGGATTGGGTATTCCGGCGATATGATCACTCAGCAAACTTTGATGTCAGTGGCGTAGATTAGACAGTTTAAAGCTAGTTACACACTAGATTGTTTATAAAGACCAGGAGTAGACAGTGCCCAACTACCGAGCCCTGTGGCACTTCGCATTCGACGTTAATTGGGTCTGACATTGATTGAGTTTCAATCCGCTGCAAAGTCACGGTTTAGCCAAGCGTACGAATACTAGATTACGTATTCGACGTGTTAACGCCCGCACGCCTGGAGCATCATAGAGAAGATGAATAAATCCAAACTTTCATATGCCATCCTCAAGCTAACAACGTGCTGGTTACCACTTTTGCTTTCCGACTGTCTGCAATAACCGAAGTCGTCCTGCACCAGCGCACGGAAGTCAAGTTCCTGAAGGCTTGTCTTCAGGTCAAATGCCACACTATTCTTGAGAGAGGTGTGTCTATGGCGGATGTGGATAATGTGTCACTTGGCCACATTTAATGGCAGTGAATTCCTCACCTGTCAATGCCAGGTCCCATCTAGCTCGCACATGGAGGATCTTGTGGTCGTCCATTCTCTTGAACGCCGGCTTACATTTAACGTCATCCGGAAAAGAAAAATTTTGAGGTGAGGGCTCTCACAAGACCGTCGCACTCTACTCGACAAGAGTCAGGCAGAGATGTTCGGTCTCTCACATAGAACACTTGTTCACGGAGAAGCTTACCAACCCATCCTCATAATGCCTTGCCTGCGTTTTCACAATACCCCAACATTGCGTCAACGTTGATCCTTTCCATGACTTTGGTATGTGCAGAGCAAAAGTTACCGGACGGCAATTGGTAGGATCAGACGGACTTCTCTGGAAGGATCCGGCAAGTGGCTAGGCTAGGTCGATGATTACTGCCTGCAGTGCTATAGTGCGAAGGATGTTAAAGGATGATAGATTTTTTAGAAACGCTTTTGATATGCATTTAATGCTGGATAACACTAATGTGTTTTGGGACAGTAGCAAGTATAAGGTTTGAGGATAGTTCCTCTTAGAAGTATACCAGTCCTGCGCAATAGGAGTTTGTCCGCGTTTATTGTTGTGTGGGTATGTGTGAAGCTTGCACATTTTCTCCGGGAATGCTTGATCGTAGGATGGTACAAATTTCGAAATCCGATTTTCAACTGCTACTAACTTGACATAATCTCTCGTTATTAATATTAACCCAGCTTCGGAATTTTTGTATATATTTCAATAATGACATTTTACTGTGCAGTTGTAGAAAACTTTCTGTCCAAAGCCAATATATGAACTACAATTGCTGCACAACTGCAGTAGTAAACAACCATGCTGTTTAAACACTGTGTATGGATACTTAGTACGCCATTTCTCCGACGCTAAAATGTATCCTAAGTAAATAGTTGAACAAAATTTTACCTGACGTCAGAAGTCACCTTTAGCTACACATACACCCGAATCAGTTGAGGAACAATGTACGTGATCCAAATTCAGCTCCTGTCTGGATTGATCCCCTGAGATTCGGAGCAGCAGTACCCCAAACAAAACGCTTTTTTCATGCTCTTCAGCATTTAGCGCCGCATATGTATTGACAAATCTAGAGTGTTATTTGTAGTATTGTGGAATGTGTCCCACCGGATATTCCATACAGAAAAAGGGGTACGGAATTAAACAAAGAAGTCGAATCAAGTATACGAAAAATTAGAAGCGGATCAGTAAAACTAAAATGTCACGGTCCCGAATCTATGTAAAATGAAGCTATGGGTATTCCACTAATATTGGCGAACTGAACCTTTGATCTTGCTCAGTTTAACGGAGTAAAGGTACTGAACGATACCTTTGTTACGTGGTTACGCAAAAATTAAAGATTGCGAAATCTGGTATCTAAAACGTGGCTACTGATCTGTAAACTCAATGGTGATACGCAATATGAACTAATTTCTTGGAGATTGCAGTTGGGTGCTTTATGGTTTAGCGAAGTGACATTATCCAAAACCATTTGATTAACTGAACAAACTGATATCATTACCCGGTCACAATGCTACGGTTATGAGCAACAGCTCTACCGTAGATAGCGGAGTTATCTTGAACCTACCATAGTCACACAGCAAATGGAGTTGGCTTCAAATTACAACATATCACTTGCATTTTGTGAAAAGCAAACTTCCTCATGAAGACCTTACTTCAGACTGCACTGTGTGGTGAGGGTTCTGACTTCAATGGGATTGCCCGCATTAATTAAGGGCATGCAGGCAATTGGCTCACACTCCAAATCTGATTGACATTTAGCAGCACGGATGATATCGAATTGTTTTAACACGTCATATTATCGGCATGTGCGAGTAGTCCTGATGCCAACTACTGACAATTTAGTGGCAACCTACTTGACGTCGTCGGCAATCCTCTAGCCAGGGACAGACACTTAGGTATGAAACAATGTTTAGCTTCTTCTCTGCTGTCTATCCTGATACGGTCTAACTGATACGTGGTGAGGCCGAGCACGTGACATAGATGTATGGCGATGGGAAGACATTTAATTCACACCCACACACGTATGCGGCATCAAGGTGCACAACACAGAACTACATGATCGGAGATTCTTCATCTGCGTTCATAGTGCTCACTGTTGTGCACCGGATCTGCTTTGGATAAACTGATGCTCGCAACATGCAAGCTAGCGGATATGTTCGCCAAAGACTCGTGATTTGATCTACGATCAGCTTTGTCTACGATTGATCGGGTGTGTGAGTTAGTGCGTAGGAGAAATAATCGATGCGCTGCAAAGAAAAAAATGCGTTAGATAACGGTAGGTGTGGCATAAATACCTGTAAACTGCTGTTGATCTGCATTGCTGATGAAGTTATCATCAGCATATGCACTGGAGTGTAAGATGTACATGTGCAAAAAGCGACGCACAAGAAATGGTCAAACGCTGTTGGACAGAAGATAGCGACTTGGGGATTGGTCGAAGATTAACGTAGATGAAATAACCGAGAGTGAAGCATTTGGGCATCTCGCGTTTTAGCTCGGGTTTGTCTGCGATTTGTCGACATTCACTGAACCAATAACACATCAAGTAACTTAATTGTTGCCATGCAGCTTGGAATAGTTTTAAATGCCTAACCCAGATCAAGTAATTACAAAGTTAAAATAACTTTCAAATTTGCACAGAATAATAGGGATAAATTAATCCGGCGGTATTTCAGTTATTGTCATTAAGTTGTCAGTTTCAGCTAGTTATCCGGCAAATCTGCTTAGTAGCTATGTTACAGGAGATGGTTAGAATCACAATCGAAATTATTACTAGATCTAGTAGGTCAGAATCCGTTCGCTGCATAGATGGCGATAACTTCCACTGTAAATCCACTGCGACTATCCCTGCTTTGAAGTGGTTTTCAAGATTTGTTTTCTAAGCTTGTGCATGTTAGTAGGCCTGCGGCTTAAAAGTATAAGTTTGCAGCTTTCCGCGCTGAACGGATATATAGGTATATTTCAATGTTTAAACACGATCTAAAGCCCACTGCAGCAGATTTTAATCTGCAAGACTACTGGTCGTCCGCCATAGCTTGATATCCAAAGCAGAAGCTGAGAATTTGACTAGTTGACGCGCAAGGTCATTACTGAAGTATACGATTAAGGCGGCCATAACATTGACCCTTGAAGATTATCGCAGACTATATCACTATGAGCGGAAAAATGAGCGTAGAACTCGAATATGAAGCCGCAACTTTAGAAGAAATTTCTAGATCCATCCGAATACAGGATCTAAATTATGTAATTTTTTTAGGTTTGGAAGAAGTGCGCAAAGATCTAATCAGCCAAAGGCTTTAGAAAGTTAAGGTAGTTCACATATATATCGGTCCTACTCTCCGCTAATTCTTTCCGGCAGTGTCGCTCAATCAATATTTGGGTGGTACATGACCCATACTGACCGATAGGGTTGTAATTGTGCCATGATGTCAAACCATTTGTGTTTGCCTATTAATGCCTTAGCTACGAGTTATCTAATCAGGTTTAATAGCATTGAGAGGGGAATCAACGGAAGATAGATGGGTGATGTTATCCTGCTTCTACATGGTGGGGACCTGCTCCTCATTCAAGCATCTCTAGGAAAAAGGAGTTAATGTCACATATATCCTCCTAGCTGCCAACTGCAATACATAAACGGAAAAAATATTGTCAACTTGGTTCTCAACAACACCGCCGATTTAGGTAATAACATCTGAGGTTTAATGCAGACCTACGAAGGTTCATTGCTTGAGTTCCATTCAAAACGTAAACTCTTAGTATTTCGTTGATTTTTTCACATCAGTTTATTTTTGCGTCCAATAAAACACAATTACCTCTTGAGGCATATTTATCCGGATTAACACTCGTACCACGCACTCAATAACGTCAATGGATGAATCCGGTGGTGAGGCCCAACAAAATATTAAGATATTAAGAAAAGTGAAATTGAGGAATTCCAATATTTGCAGGTGGAAGCAACGTATATCAATTACATTATTTTGTTTTTATGCTTTGTTGTCGTGATCGTGGTTGGATGAAAGTGCTGAGTGGGATGGAGAGAGAAAAGTTACTCACAACGAAAGCACCATGAAGGCTAGATCTTTGCATAGTTAGCATGTCGCTCAAATATTTGCGTATGGTGCCTTTCGGACCCCGAGGTTAGATTCCAGGGTTCTAACCGAGGCCACATTTGAAGTAACGGCATTTACTCCTCTTCCCAGACGATATTAGGAAAGGGGAAGGGACCACAGTATCCTATTATCAATCAACTCTCTGGCGCTCTCTAAAAATGAGATCAAATTAGTCACCGCCTTTTTCCAATCATTCACTGCCCAAAATGTTGCGTTGTTCAACAACGGCTCACGCAGCTAGACGCAATTATTTAGCTAGCACGCAACTAGCCAGGCTCCCCGCCATACTGATACTCGTCCGCAGTGCACATCTGCCGGATACTTCATAATCCGCATAAAGGTAATACTCTTCATTGTCAAGAAAATATGTCACTGAACCGCCAATTTCTAATTACGATATATTGCAGTTTAACATCTGTTCTAGTGAAAGTTATGGACGTTCAGATGTGTGTGTAATTATTATTTTGATAAACCATCGTCCGTAACTGGTTGCGTAAACTTTCCGCATCGTTGTCGTGACGATGTTTATTTGAATGGCTCATATAACCTGTTAGCTAGGGAGATGTAAATCTGTACCAGCGCTCAAAATCGTAGTCAGCTGCAATGCATAAGTTGAAGCCAATACGGATGTTAGAATCACCTGGATTGAATTACACATTTTCGATCAATGAAGCGCACCTATATTATTGATCTACACAGTCGTAAAAGCGATTTCACTGCAAATCTTTTCTTGCATACGGTCTTACAAACACACCATTACTTATCCTGATTGTGAATGATTGCTTTATATGCTGAATACTCTGCAGCCGTTTGGATACAGTGAACTAGCGCGTCCCTTGCTACGGATGTCTTCTAATATTTTACAAACCCGTGGTTTGTAGGTTTGCGCATGCTACAGAAAATAGCTAGTACGATGCAGCAGCATCGTAAGGAAGCTCGTTGGCAGGTTGTCAACGACAACATGGCTTATGCTTCATAGGCGGTAGTCACTAAAATACTAGGATAATTCTGTTCCGGCTAGTAAGTCTGGATTTGGAGATTAAAGATTAAAATTTGGTTAACTGGCTTATCTGTGTGACTTCCATTTCTTTCAAGGGCTTTCACTTCATGCCTGGCACAATCTTATTGATTAAATGTTTCAAGTCTCATGTAGTTAAAGCACGAGTACCGTTTTGAACGGGTCGCTTACACGCGCATACTTTGGTTCAAGTCTCTATTTAATTTTGATCGCTGGACCGAACTACCAGTGAGATCCACACCCCCATTGACAAGCGAAACCTCCTTTTTGTTTCACTTTCTATTGTTCGCTGTTCTACATTTGTTTGTTGCTACACACTTCAGTCTTGCTTTTTGTTCACTTCCCTCATCCATATCCAAACTTACGATTTTCCTTTTAAATTTGACCAGCATTTTCATCCCTCATCGTTAATTACCCTGTGAGCTTAGATCATATTCACCACGTGTTTTTGCGCCGGCATCATTTCATCGGTATTGTTAGGCCTTCTCTATGTCCCAGCTCCTCTCAACTTATCCATTTAAACCTTGTGTGATTTAATTCCCGACCTTTTGTTTCCTGATTATTTTGTTGGTGAGATCAAGTTTAGGTAGGAAGGAAGGAATCAGCGTAATTTCATTGTGTTGCCTTTGTACAAATTGTTTGTTGAACCTTGTCATAAGGGCGAAGTGTGTGTACCCATTTTGTCAAAGGCATTGTTGAAGTTTTTACCACTACCTTATTTCAATTTTCTATATAGGGCCCCAGTTCAATACTGAATCTAATGTCTCTATTGTCCCGCGCTCTTATAACATATTCCTTTGTTTCGTCCGCAAATGGTTTCATTTTCTAGGTTGCGGATCTTTTCGTACTTGTGCAAAGCAGAGTAAGGAGAGGGAATCTTTCCGAAGTACTCTACCTTATTGTAACATTTTGCATTTTTGCGCCAATTTAGTACATTAGAATTTGGTAATGTAAAGTATGACTTTTTGGCACATAAAGTTTATCTTGAACTTATTTGATTTGAGACACACATAACTATTAGCTAGTGTTATAGCCGATGTGTTCTGCGAAACATCAGAAAAATGTATGCGTTAAACATTTTGCATAGGTCTAGTTTGCGGCAATGATTAAATATTTTCTTTAGAGTAACAATAGGTAGTCTATAAAATAGTTTACGTTACGCAGTTGTTAAGCATGTACTTTCTCAAAGCTTACTGATACATACTTGGCTTTTTATAGAAGACAGAAATAGTAAAATGCTAACGAGAAGAAATTTTAACCTGCTGGCGGGAAATAAATCAACCGAAGGCTGCAACGTTTTGTAGTTTGCATCCAACCCACATTGAGGGATTGGGAGAGAGTAGTAGGAATGTTTTAATGACACTGTTAGAAATTCAGCATGGCTAGACCCAGTCAGATAGAAAACACGCAAGCAAACTGTGCTGCATGGCATTTTTACCCATTTATGAATCGTCAACAGTGTGGGGGTGGAAGCCGCATATTACCTGTTGCCAGTTTTTAGTGGAGGACATTGAAGATAATGAAGATCGTCGTAACTGAACTACTAGATCTGATGAGTTAAAGCGCACTATCAACCGACATGCACTTTGCACTTTGGAAGTGGGCAGGGTACCCAAAACAGTTGCAACCACAGGCTGGCAGCGGTCTAGTTGCGGGTTAGAGCCACACAGTGGTCAGATTGTAAGCGCATTGCTGTAGGTTCCATAAACGATAAACAGACTTATATTGCATTTGTTGGTGTGTGATGGATGTTAACTTGAACCTAGATGTGATTAATTTAACCTATGCCATCCTACGGGATACTTTGAAAGCCTGCATAATTACGCATGATACATCTTTGCTAATTTTCCTAGTTCCCAGCTGCTGGTCACACTTTTTGGTTTTATTGACTCATTGGTAATGTAAATGTCATTTAAACACGCGGCCATAAAACCTAACAACAAGCTGCTGCATCGACGACATTTGCTTCTCACCAAAGCCGTAATCAGTGATTATGTATTGTCGTTGATGTTTGGTCAACTCGCTGCTAATTTTAAGTTTTCAATATTGTTTTTTTAATTACTCCTATTTCCTCACATATTAAAACATCATACAAAAAGCAGCAAATATGCATAGCAACTGTTAAAATACTAATGTTTTGAATAAGCAGGTATAAGTAAGTGATAAGTTTGCTTAACAACAGTTGTGAGTTGATGGCTCATAAGATAACCTGACAGTGGCCAGGTGCTAAAATATATTTGAGATTAAAACAAACGCGTTAGCCAACTACGTAACGAAAACTTTGCTTGGCTGATTTATGTGGTTAGAAAAGCAAATCTTGGATTGTTTCTCTTTGACGAAATTGCTCAACCCTGAGTTCCCAAGAAATGATCTTAAGTTTTACGATGTTTGCCTGGACCTATAATGCTTTTGCTGTGGTTCACATTACTTAATTTCTAATCACCATATTGCTCTAAAACAATTATATTTGTTCTGAAACGCAACTCTGATTCTATGACACGGCGTCAAATATGATACGTGTTCACTTGCACTTTTACCCTACATGGCTCTCCTTTCAATATGATGTGAGCAATCTTACTCTTGCTACATCCCTTAAAACCAGTTGTATTACCGGTGATCTTGACTTTATCAGTATACGATACCCTTGCGCCGTTTTAAGTTCGATGCTTACCTTGTGTTACAAAAGTTTAAAGTGTTCAAGCATGTCATTATTTCCTTCCTCACATTTTGGTTTTACTGGCATCCATTTGTTGAAACAACTCTATCACATGTATGGGAACTCCCTTTGGCCCCAGCTTAACCGTTACACTTCAGCACATGTGCAACTTTATACGTTTGGCAGGACTTCATGCTCAGATGTTAACAGAGCCTGAAATTTCACTTTGGCACTTACTTATGCCTCTTTGTGTTTGCAAGCAATGAATTACCCATATGACACTGTGGGCTAAATTTTTAGATTATTGATCATTTCACATTAAGTCTCAGGTAATGGCACTCTGTCAGTTTTGCGGTTTGGCTGTCGCGCCAATGTTGACTGATCCTTCGATTCGCATGGCTTACTGGCCATTTTCATTTTGAGAAGAGATTCGCTGTACATTTTATTCTAGATATTATTGAGGTCAGAGTTTCGCTCGTGCCTTTAGTATTTTGTAAAACAGTACAATAGCTCATTACTGTCTTCGACTTATAAATTGATCGCGGAAATCTACTATTCGCTCAAATCCATTGACAAGTGTGAGCCTGGTACGTGGTACTTACATCATATTATCAGCGACCAATTATTCGTATAACAAAGGTGTTGGTGTAGTTTACATTCGAAACACATTTTGTTAAACCACTTCATTTTTTCGTCCCCCACTCTACGTGTGTTTTTGAAACCGCAAAACACCGGGGCCATCTCTAATTGCAGCGGGGCGACCCATCAATTGCGACTATGTGCAACACCTTTTTGGACATTTATATTAATTTATGCGTCATGTGAATGGGGAGCAATAAGACACCGTTTAGAAGCGTTATTTGCAGCCACAACTGTCAAGTGTTTGGAACTATCTGCATGTTAAGGATATGTATCTATGCTCTAAGCGCAAACTCTGGTGGCATTGAACAGTAGGTGTTCCTGTTACTTTGTAAGTGATACCGGTATCAATTTTCATATTGTTGTTATGATGTAAATTGAAGCTTGCAAGTCATATCTTAAAGGCGCTTCTCCGCTAAGATTAATTTTGCTCCCTTGACATAAATTTATAATATTAAGGTCGTAAATCTTGTCTAGGCTCCTCGACATACAATTAAAAGAGCGACCACGGTATTTCAATAATATTCCTGATACCCTTTACCAAATGTTGCGCAAATGCTTCCGAAAGCTGAGAAGGTATTATTCACAAAATGCTACATTTTATAAATTTTTGGAAAGTGGTTAGCTATATATAGATACTTAGTTATGTATTTATTTACACCACTGTAGTATCATAGTTCATGGAGTTTTGGAAATGAATCAAGTATATTTCTGTATAAGCTTGGAAGCCTAAAAAGGAAGACGGTAATTCGCTACTGCAGTTAACTGAAAAAATTACTTCTCATATAAATTAAATCATAACTTGTTTTCAGGCGTGTCCTAAACATCAATAAATAAAGTAATTAAGCAAACAGTGTACTGTGACTAATGCTTCCCTAAAACACCCAGATTGATATGCAGCCGAAACATTTGCAACTTGAATTGGCAGGGATTTTACAACTCTTGCACATAGCTGTCCCATTACCCTACACTCAAGGTTGCACTGTTGCCAATAATCATTCAGAGATTGCATTGAGAATTCGGCTATTTTCACCTCACATATTTACAACAGTAGATTGCGTTTAGTCTTAAGCGCTGGCGGTGACCGCTGAAAACTAAATAAACCCTGAACACTAATATCATCAGATATTTTTGATATAGATAACTCTTTACTATGCGGAAGTAAAAGGTCGTCACTATGTTAGTTAACGTTGTTGCGCTTCGGAGAAAGCAATTTGACGTTTAGTATTTATTCCACCTTTATTACTAGAAGCCATTATGGTGATCACTTGTAAGGGCACTTAAGGTTATTTTGAACGACCTAGCTGCGTGTCATAACGTTAGCACTGCCTCCTTTAACATATATCAGATATAGCCTGCCTGCCGACAGTGCGCGACAATTGGACATAGTAGGCTGTACAGGGAATGGGGACCAGCGTTTGTGTATATTTATGTCAATACCTGGAAATTTGCTTTACCGAACAACGTCCCCGTGGTGGCAGCTGGGTGGTACAAGATTTTTCCCTTCCAGGGAATTCTTCGGCGATAGGGTTCAAGACGTGATGTCATTTTGCTTGGCAATCGTTTTCCCTATAAAAATCCGCATTTATCCGTTTAACTACACTGCGTTGTGGCAGATGTGACTGGCCACTAAATAAACGCAATATTCCTTGCTTCATTAGGATGGAGCATTGTATTACAGCTGCCGGACGCTGTCAGCTTAGTGAGGATTGGCCCCTGTTTGGTACTTGAACAAAGGAAAGGAGTATGAAACCAGTAATCGACCACCGGCACTCAGTGGACGCGATTATCTTAATTCGCCCCGCTGTCTTGCGGGTAGGTGATTAAGCCAAAGACTCGAAGTGCCGACTTTCTAAGACAACGCAAGGCTTCGGCCTAAGCAAACGGGTGGTGTCTCACCTACACTGGCACTGAACGGCACTCTTAGCTCTACTGAAGCTTTGCTCTCATGCCATTAATGCAAACACTTCCATCACACGCCACTCGCTTATCTACAATTCCCCTGATCCTTCTTCCCCATGTTCGTCTGCTGAATCAACGATGAAAAGCATTGCTCCCTCAAATATCACTGTTGCCACTGCATCCTCTGACACAATCAACCAGCGCCAGACCGGAAATAAGCAATCCAGAATTCTGCGTTCTCGTACTCTGCTACTAATGACACACTTCAACTTGACGGCTTTCAATGTGCGCACCTTAAAACAGACTGGGTAACAAGTTAATTGATCGCGCATTCTAGAAACTCATTCAATTTATGTATGTTTTTGTCCGAAACGCGAATTCCTAATTCCAGTTCAGTCCATCCATTGTCGTCACCAACCGTTTTATGCCTGTTTTCGCCTTCGAATTTCTGGAGACGCCGAAGCTCCCGCTTCTGGGCAAGCTGGATTTAGGAAAGCCGTTTGCGCCAGAGCCTAGGTCGCCCTTCCCGAATGGATTCCCATCAACAATCGCATTTGTGCTATCATGCTCCATTAATTGTGCAAGATTAACTGGTGTCAATATGTAAACCTGCACCTTTTGTAACGGCCGCCTTTGTTCCCACTAACTGCAGCCCGGATATCGTCAAGGATCAATTCTAGTAGAACCTACCAGATATTCCCTTAATGGCTGTCAAAGCGGACATCATTATTATGGCGGGGATTATAACTCGCATGTTCGTCGTTTATTCCCAGTCTAACGGTGTATTGGACGCCCGCATGGATACGACGACTTCCGCTCAGCCAATGGAGAAAGACTACTCAGTTTGTCTGCCGATTATCAACTTTAACTATCCAGCAGGAATTTCCCCCAACCTAGGCGTCATTATGCTACCTGGCACGCTTGGTCATCCCCTCAAAGTTGGTCGCGGATAGACCACATCGCGATAATTCATCGCTGGCGTAGCAACATTTGGAACTTCAGATCCAAATGTTCAACAAGCATGGTAACTGATCTTGCGTTAGTACGTGCGACGGTTTGCATGTTTTTCGGTGGCTCGTCTAGGACTAGAAAAAACGGCTTAAATCTCATAAAGTGAAAGACATAGCTTTGTAACTGGAATATCAAAGCAACTTAGTTAGCACCTAGCATAACCACCTCTCTGGACATTGACAAGCAGTGGGTGGGATTGCAACGAATTATGTTTTCAGTGGGTTTATTCAGTTGCGGTCATGTTCGTTGAACTAGTCAAAGTTGGATCTCGGCAACCTCCGCCGTACTCCTCGACTATCGGCGAGCTTTACCTGCCAGAGCGCAGCGCGCTGAGCTCCGCCATACTATTTCAAGACAAATGAAAGCGATGCTTTGCCGTGACCGTGAATCCCAGTGGTCTAAACGTGCATAGGAAATGGAAGTTTCTGCCTCCGCTGGTAACAACAGCAGGTTCTTTTAGCAGATCAGATCCACCGGACGCAAATTGCAGGCCATCATTCAGACGATCTGCGAGTCAGAATGTCCCGAGGTCGCCAACCTAGCAGGCGCCTTGATGGTTTAGCAAAGTATTTTGCTATAAGGTTTAATTGCCCCAAAATACCTCCAGTTACACAGCCACTGCCATCATGTGATCCTTGATCAGCATGCATAGGTGCTTCTACTGAAGCAGAAATACTGTGAGAAATCCAGACTCGCGAGCTCTGCAAATCTACTGGCCTTGCTAGCCATCCTCCGAGCTTATTCAAAAATATGAGGAATTTGTTACCGAAATTCTATCACTGTTCACAAAAGTATAGAGCGATGAAAAGGTACCTAAGTAATCATGGATAGCTTTATGTTTCCGATCCACAAGAAGGGCTCTCGTAGTGAATACACCAACTAGCGAGGAAGATCAACTATCTCGGACGCATCCAAGCATTTTTTGTCCATTTTGCTGCGTAGGCTCACAGTTACCCGCAAGAGTATGTGTCGTAAGGAACAGGCCGGTTTTCGTTAGGGCCGTAGTTGCATTGACCACATTTTCGCGTTGCGTCAAATTCTCGAACATTGTTATGTCCACCGAAGACCAACAATGGTAGTATTTTTTATACTCGAGCCGCTTTTGACTCATTAGATAGGTCGTCACCGTAGAACCGTGCGCTACGGAACGGCATTCCTGACAAGTTTGTACTACTCATGAAAGCGCTGTATTGTCACACCGTTGGCAAAGTTAGAGCTTTTGGAAGGCTTACTTCTTCGTTTCCTCTTACCAGTAGACTGCGGCAACGTTGTCCTCTCTTGCCGTTCATTTTCAAATTTGCCATCGAATATGTCCTACATCGTGCACTGGAAAGATTCCAGATCTGCGGTGTTGTGATTCTACCCAGGAACAGAGTCGTTTACCTAGACTGCGCTGATAACATTGCTTTGCTGGGAAACGCCTCACAAATTGTGCAAACATTATAAATCGCTTGGCGATAGAGGTACATAGTGTCTGTATTTTTTTCTATCCGTATCTAAAGATTTGCTCCAGCATTGGCATGTTCCTGTGCATAGGCTCACGATTTTGGGTGCCAGCCTAGAGCCCATTAACTGATTTACTTATCTCGGGAGTTGCATTACGGATGGTGGCGGTACTGGCGACGAAATTGCACAACGAATTGCGAAAACTCGCCTTGTATTTACCAATCTGATAAATTTGTGGCGTCGTCGCGGTGTCAGTGTCGAGCTCAAAGGCCGATTGTTCAAGGCAAAAGTTCGCGCTGCCCTACAGTACGGCTACGAGACGTGGACTGTTCGATTGGAAAATTTGGACGACTGTCTAATTTCGACAACCGTTGTTTGCGTTCGATTGTTAGCGTATGGCGGCAGCTCCATGTGAGCAACGCAAAACTTAAAGAAAGTTATGTGAGCTGAATGTCCATGTCTCCAGATCATACTCATCCAGCATTGCTTGAGTTGGATTGGTCAAGTACGGCGCATGCCGTCCCATTGCCTTCCAAGTTGCGCATTATATACACATCCTGGACGTGAATGGAAAAGGAGCCGCGGCGGACAACGGATCACCTGGAAAAGGAGCAGGAAGATTCCATCTTCGTGTATAGAGTCAGTTGGATCCGTGCGTCTCCCAGGCTGGGGACCACGTAAAGCGGATTCTCAATGGTTGGAAGCCTTGGATGATATGTCCAGCAATAGGAGTCCATGGAGCCAAGGCTGTTCTACCAAATCTGCATCCTGTAATTTTTAATGTTGAACAAATCATGAAAAGAAAATCGAATATAACCCAAAACGGCTTGTGTGAAACTTAAAAAACATTTCGTTAACATTCTATTTTCTCTCTCCTCGTTTTAATTTATACTCTCCTTTCCCTACCACAATAATATTGGACGGCACATTTGACTGTTTACACCCCGGTGAATATATATATATATATATGTATTGGATATATATATATATATATAGCCACAACCCTCGAAATTAGATGTAGTGTCTGTGATGGCGGTGCCACAACAGAGCGAACAGACGGACCAAACATTCTGAGGAATCCAGCTGGCGAAAATACGTATTGCCTGTGATTTGAATTATACTAACATGGATTTGTGCAGTCGCAAATTCACGGACAACCATTTGTATGGTGCTCAACATTAAATGTAGCACGACGCTTCATGTAACGCATGCGTGCTTAAAATGTGGAACTTAACTACTTGCCCAGTTGTCAGTTTTCTGAGAAAAGCAAGAATCGCCAATGGCGGAAATTCATATTAACGCGGAGATACTGAGATTTGCGTCTAATCATATCCGCGTTAATATTGTCCTACTCAAACTTCCTCTACAGACTCGGCAGTTCTTCAAATGTATTAAGAGGCATCTACAATTGTCACGTGGCCTAAAAACCTGGGTTGAATCACACAACCATTTGCTCAAGATACAACGTGGGAATAACATATCAGGTATACCCCAAGTGACCTTGTTCAAATTACGAATTAATTTGATAAATATAATAATAATTTTAAAAATAATTTAGTAAATAATAACGATTTATATATCCGAGTGGTTGCATTCACAACATTTCAAAATAATTAACACGTAGAATAAACTAGCAAGGTTTAAAATGTTACTACTAAAGAGAGAAATAAGGTCATGTAGTGACGGTTTTCACTTTTTTAATGGGTACCATATATGAAAGCAATAGTTTAAAAGGATGAAGTGAATCATTGATTTCTGCTGCCTCTTGAGGTAGTCGGAGCTCCGTAACCCATTCAGGATGATGATTCGTAAAACACCGAAAGTCAAATTTTATTACATTGAGTGGCATCCGTATGTTCTTTTGCAATTTTTCAACCCGGTACAGCGCTAGCAACCTTCACCTATTGTAACCGATAAAATGCTGACGAATTTTGGAAGAACCAACTGTGTGTGCTGTCGGTAAGGCAAAAACGTTGCCCAAACTAGACGCGCCGGCTGGTTTAAAGGCCCCACCATATAATTCAACTTATGCGGGTGTTCAATGAGCCGATTATGTATTTGTATGTTGGATGTATTGGACTGGTAGGCCGTTGAGCTGAGGGTCGTACTGGTGACATGTAACATCACACGTGATACATCGTTCTTTAATGGAATTGGTGCTCAGCGGAATTAAATGTTTAAGTACTCAATTTGCAATCATAACTCATTGAGTTGATAAAGGGCTAGCACTATCAAAACCTCTCAACTATCACTAGTTTTTGTTTGATTTTATTAGTAACCCATTGGAAAATGCTGACCTGTTCCAAACAGACACGCACTGCAAATAATTATTTCTGTCGCATCCGAGGTGCATGAACAAATGTGTAGAGATAAAAGGTGATTGCTTTAAACCTTTTTTATGGATAAAGTAATACTAATTATGTTTATACCTCGTAACATAAAATATCCGCTGCGAATGATAGCGTTTGTCATAGACGATATAGAATCACTATTGCACGACCATTAGCAAATTCTTGAACGTTGAAGTCGCACAGCAATTCTTCTATTATGGATCCATCCTAACCCATCCAGTTTAATGAGGTTTCGAATAAACCAGATATTACACCACCTCGAAGGTTCGAACGTGGCACCGTGCCGCGCCCACCGGATAGAATAACTAAGTGTGTTGCGAAACCATAGTCAGACAAGCAAAAGATGAGGGCTTTCAACAAATATGATCAACGCATTAATTTAGGCCACGATAATGTAGCTACACTCTCAACTAGCTACCGGATCTTGTTTATGTGCTCCACTCAAACGCCTTCAGTATAAAGAATGGAGAAGGCAGGTTATCCCATTTTTAACAGCGGCATACCAAGTACATTTAAATCTTCATGTATGATGAATAAATTATAGTCTAACCGATGGAAACAGTGGTGCGACAACAACTCCCGGACTATATCACAATCCGGTCTCAATGACCAAGATACATCCAACTATAGACAACCTGTCGTATTACGTATTTCATTGTCGTTCAGGTACGATTTATCCTAAATATGGGGGAGGGACGGCAAAAGCCAGGTGGCTACTAAATACTCGGTTAAAACCAAAGTTCCCTTTCGACGAGACTCCCACGACCAGCAAGGAAGACAATATTCTCTACTGAGTACGAGTAATAATAACCCTAGCTTAGTGGCGCTGCACAACAACACCGGAAACGTAGAGATAACGAAAGGACATGGGCAAATAAAGCAACATTGCCCCATGCTTCGCCCCATGTCCCTTCAACCTTTCAAGCGCACTCCTGCAAAATCCATCTTAGCGGTGTCCGAAACGGACGCAATTATTCACACAAAAGATACATCTTACTGATTCCAGTATTTTAATGCGTCTTCCTCCAATTTGTCCAGATGACACTGCTAATACAGTGCTAAGCCAACGGCAATCTAATCGTAATTATTGGTGTCTTTTTGCTTTATGCTGTCTCGCCATTCAAAGTGACACGTTGCTCATACCAACAAACATTCACTAACCATATTGGTCGCACCAGTCACGCACTAACCTACCACGTGCGCTGTGTTCGAACCCTAACACTCAAGCGATCTTGTAAAGCAAAACGGGAATTCCCCAAACATAGAATCTTCAGGTGATTATGCTATATAACTGGTCCATTATTAACCAACTATATGATATAAACATAGTTGTGCAGTTTAATAACCCTCAAACTATCCTAGTCACTGAAACATAATATTCTCTCTATGTATTTAACTCTACTCAAAAGATTCCAAACCGTCATCTGTTTCAAAAAGTCGCTGCGACAGGAATGGTGGAGGGTGTATTCCCTAAGTGCACAAAACATGTTACAGCTAAACGTGTAGACCACGCAAAACTGAGAATTGTCCCTCAATCTATTACTTTGTCAGTTGCAGGTGCCCCATTTAAATACTTCTAGCATGTGTCTACAACCCATAGAATCGGCCTAACTTGAGCATCACAAACATCGCTTCTGGATTGGACTTCGTAACAAGGTTGCAACACATCAAGAAGGTAGTTGTCGACGAAAACAAATTTGCTGGTTATCTCACTCAACGTCAACCTTACATATCACAGATATTCCAGCAGAGAAGAGATTAGACAAAATGGATTACCTGTTCAACCAGTCCTGCCAACGCACTGGACTTAATATTCACATTAGATTTACTCAACCCCCACACATCTATTTTAAACAATTTTCCTCGCAATGACTATTACAGGATCAGAACGGATTCCCAAATTAAAATTGCCACTGAAAGAACCTCTACTCGGCCAATTGTAGCCCAAAAGCTAAATTGGGAAAATATTTATTGGTTCATCCTTTTATCGTTGTTATGCATTCTTCCTCTCTCACTTTGTGCAGTGCTGCGGAGCAGTTTTCTAGTCTAATTTAAATAACTATAGTATCCTTAGTTCAAAAACTGTTTGTATAACTCATGTATCTAATGATACCGTCGAACATTTAATTTTCGAGAAAACCAAAAATGTAGTTGCAAGGTAAAGAAAGACTTAGGAATTTTTCCTTGTCATTCAAAAGCAAAATGTGCTACCAGAGTCAAACATGCGTGATTAACATCGCAAACAGTTAATAATATATAGCCTTAGGAAGAAACTGCATGGCGATGGGGCATGTCCCTATATACATCGCAGAAAACGTGCTCGTTTTCCTCTGGTCACTAAACCTCTTGAAGTTGTGGATTATTTATCACATGAAGCATCTGTAACCTCTGAATCATTCAGTGACCTTTAACCACTTTCATGATTCCCGAAGCTGACCCTATGAGTGAGTACAGAATAGTCATACCAAAACACCTCTTAAGCGGATTAGATGTCTTGCTCAACGGTATACACCGTTAGTAAATCAATCAAGCCATCGTCCAAGCTGGGATCCGTTGGCAGTTCAACAACCATTATTAAACTCAGAGGACCTGATATATCACTGATCCTGATGGGCATGTTACCATATCGCTGGAGTCTAGACATTTGCAAGATCAATGGAAAAGGTCTTTTATCATGGATCGTCATAAAGGTTACAAA
The DNA here is from genome assembly GCA_944474145.2 of Dicrocoelium dendriticum. Classification (NCBI taxonomy): domain Eukaryota; kingdom Metazoa; phylum Platyhelminthes; class Trematoda; order Plagiorchiida; family Dicrocoeliidae; genus Dicrocoelium; species Dicrocoelium dendriticum. Next base: position 102,298,046 of record OX104069.1, read on the forward strand.
CGAACGATTGATATCCTCCGGCCAATCCGCCACACTTAAATACTCGCTTTTTTTAAAAATCTAGGCAGAACAAAGGTGGTGGATTTTGTCGAATTTTGCGCTTGATAAATAATTCGCAGCATGTTTTACTTGGCAAGCGATCGTTCACCACCTGTCAACTACATCACCTGAACTACATTTCATAATCGATCGATTCCGTCCACGAATGTTCTTTCTGTTTCTGGACATGCACCAGGCATTTGACCGAGCACCTCACAAGCGATAGTTACAAAGTTCGGAAAATTTGGTATCGGGGACAAAATATTTGCTTGACTGTTCTCTTACCTAATAGGTCGTCACTAGGTAATCACTCTAGCTAACTACCGCTCTACTCCACCCAACGTTGCCAGTGGGGTCAACCATGAGAGCGTCTTTGGTCCTTCACGGTTTCTGCTCTGCTGTAATGACATCAACGCAACTGTAATATATACACGCACATTCATATTTGATGACGGTATCAAGGTCGTCCATAAGGCTGGGTGTGACAAGCTTCACGGAATGACTGCTTATTCAAGAGGACTTACATTCCTTGAGTCATGGTGACATGAGTGGATGATGGACCTCTCGGCTAAGAACTCAAGCATCAGATCTTACGCTTGTTCTTTCCCTGAAGGATTTATAATACGAAGCAATGAACTCTTCCTAATTGGATTTCCACACATCATCACGTAATTGAGTAATAATAAGCTACCTTCAATGCTTCCGAACAATCCCAATACCAGGTATCACATCTCGGACAATATATCCAACACAATCCGCGCAAGGCACGCGAGGGATGATCATATTAACTTACTCAATTACGTCATCCTTTAAACTATACTTCCGCGACAAGCATCAAACCGAGCGTAACTACATGAAACGCGCACGCCAAAAATCCAACTATGCTGTCGCCCAATCAAGAACACATATATTTTGTGCAACTTGATCGGGAAATAAGGCAATTTCTCGCATGAAGAGAAATATACGTAGGTTTCTCATTTTTATTATTATTACTATCGGTGTATTAAATCTAACTTATAGATGAAACTGATCTGACTATTCCGCTTTGCTCTCAACGGTGAACGGTTTTTGCCCATGTGGAAGCGGCTTGCGTTGGCAGGCACTCAATTAGCCTCTGCAGATAAAACTTAATTTTTGGATTTTTTAGTCTTACTGATCACAGACTTTTATCAGACTCGAGTGGTTTGGCTCTGCGTTGCTGGGTGATGAGGCTAGTTTCGGGAATTCAATTCGGGTTCTATGGTTGTGGAGTATATTATTCCCATCAACCGAGGGAAATTATGACTAATAATATAGTAGACAATATTTGGTTATTTGAATCCTCGCGATTATAAATGCATATCAATAAACCTAAGAGAAAATAACCCAGATTTTTATTGGGAAATGCCTATTCTTTTGCGTGCTCATAGGCGGAAGATTTAATTTCGAGGATCACACAAGAGGTTTGAATCTCAATTTCCGTTTGTTTGCTATAACCATTTTTCAGACGAAATGTCTAGCGCTTCCAAGATCCAAAACATATAGAACGGGCATACCCTAATACAGATCAGGCTACTGCGGTAATATCAATAGGCAAGGTGTACCTTTGTATATGTTAACATCTTGCATTGGAGTTCACGCACAAATAGAAGGAGTACAATATGTTGATCTCACGGAGTGGGATAGTACCAGTTGTACCCATTTTATCAGAAATACATATGCACATTCGACAGAAAGTTTTACCAAAACACCGAGTTTCATCTTTACGTTAGATAACTATGTAATATGAAATAGAGCCTCATTAAATGGTATACTTTCTTTGGCTTTTCCAACCTGTTTAATTGCTACCGTGTACTGAACAGAAACAGTTAGTCTTTATTCAATAAAATTTTACTCGTAGTTTTTGCTCACTGTGCAATATCTTGCCTAAATTGGGCGACATAAAACCTTGCAGCGTAAAAACTTAGACAACCTGCAGCAAGACAAATGTGTTTATTCCATTCCTAATTAAGATATATTAAGGTAGACTTAATTCTTAGACGCACTACGTGGGGGTATCCGCCCATCTCGGAATGCAGTGAGCTAGTCCAGCTTATTGGATATTTATGGTCATTATTAAAAAAAACATAAGTATTCAATTGTTGATTTCCGTCACACAGACACTTTGTATGCGGGTCATTAACTCTAACTCACGCCGCTTTTATTGAAACCTCTGAGGACAGATTTCACAAATACTTTTTGACACTCATTGGCTATCTGACAGCCATTTGCTCAGATGGCTGTATACTAAAATATAACCGTATTAATAATATTTTCCAAATTTTCTGCAACTTATATCACAACGATGGTAGTTTGTGTAAAATATTTGCTACATCTTCTGAGTTAAATTGCTCTGTTATATATAGCATATAAGTTCCCCGCTCAGCCTGAATGTGTGTTGTGTTCCCGAACCTAAACAACTGTCCACACCACACGCAATGCCGTATAGCGATGCTAATAGTTGCGATAATTACAATGAATGCGCAAGTTACTTTACATTTGAAAGTCTCAGTTTGTAAGCTTAACATTAGCATTAATATCAGGTATGAGCTGGCTTGAAAGGATTTGTAATCTTACTTAGTTTGCGCAAAATCATGTATTGTACCAAATGTGAACTTCTCTTTCTTCCAAAACCTTATTCACGTAGTTGTTCCTGCGGCTCCTATATGGGCAAATCGACGCATCGGCTTACGCACTACTGGTAATAATCTTATTGTTTCTAGACTTGGTTTACACTAACCACCAATAAATCCGCTTAACTGGCTTTGTAAATACGAAGTATATTTGCAGTAATTACCACGTCATTATATGGAAGTACCCTAAGTGATCACAAACTTCCGCCTTCCTGAAGATGCACCAAAATACAATACTATAATTTTAACAAAACCTATCGATTTTTGACTTTGCTGGCTTTTAAGCAAACATTATAACTCCGCAAAGTCTGGTTTTGTACTTAATTAGCAACTAAACCTGCTATTTGACGGATACATGATTTGACCACATTCACTATCCCTTTCCCTTTCCGTTGTTTTAATTGCATGAATGACCGAGACTGCACAGGCACCAGGTTTCAAATATAGTATTCACGCATTTATGCTTTGCTTAACAAATCGCCAGAAAAAGGTTAAATTTTTGAAAGCGTGCAACGCGATTACATCGTTGATATTACTGACTGACATGATTATTAGGGGATGGCGCCTAAAAATTTGCTTGATTCCTTCGGGTTGGGAGTAATATTACCCATGCTAAAATCAAATTTCTCGAAATAAGTTCGATCACTTTGTATTCCTGTTTTTCTTAATACTGTTTGGACTACTCAAATTGCTATTATTTTGTAATCCGAACAAAGGTGTTTAGCAATATTTTAATAGCGAATGTTTGACCTTTTTATAGAGTAGCGAACGACTGATATGAGTGTTTCATTTCTTACCTTCCGCTGTCCACCGTCAACTGGTGATATTGTGCGAGGAGCACTACAGTGTTTCGGTCGAGCTCATATGCATTAGTTGGTAAATTGGATCAATGGCCTTCATGTGAGCGGATCCGGATGTAGGCGCAGCACTGTATTCGAAAAGTAGTCAGATTTTCTATTTTATTACATCTGCTCAGTTGGAGATAGCTGCGTTTTCAGCCCTGAACCGGTAACCAAAGGGGTAGAGTTTTCGGCTACAATTCAAATGGTTGCGGGTTTGAGTACTGCTATCTTCACCTAATAAGATGTAATAACACTGAAACGCGTCGTGGTTTTGCAGTGTTTTCGGGTAGACAAAACCCAACTTCCGTCTGCTTCGGCTACGGTCATAGTAAACGCAGTGATCAAGATTCACTTCTTAGTGAACCGCGGTCTATATTGACATTGCTCATTGTAGTCGAACCGCACGAAGTGTAGTCCAAAACTTGGCTCTCCAATTTGTCAGTTTTTCATTAGATTAAGCAACACCGAATCACGTAATGAATCAACAGCAATAACAGCTAGGAACACTGATTAAATTGACCTCAGTCGTTAAGCCATAACGGTAAACCTTCTTGGTTTGTACGCTATTCAATTACTCCATTATGGCACCTAAATTACCAAATCATAACAGGGGAGTCAGCTAACGTCTGAGGAACATCTTTGTTAGAGTTCTTGCTACACATACTTATCTTCAAGGAACGCAGCGACTGGGAGTACCAGTTTTGATCCTTGCAAGTCTCACAGAAGGGTTACCGTGTTGCTGCGGTACAATAACTGTTATTCGACACTTGGAAATTTGTCTCGATCCTCAGCAGCCGTCTGCATGCTTGCTTTTTCTGTTTGTCTAGTTGTATGTGCAAGATGAAGTGTCATAACTTCTACCACCTGACTTCATTGCCACAACTATCCACTGACTTTTAATATAACAGCTATCACTAGAAATCTAGTTAGCTTCCAGTTTGTTTAAGCTTCTTTATAAATGTAAATGCCCGACGAGAATTATCGAAATTTGATCTCTGTCTTCGCAAGTCTCAAAATTAGAAATTTGCTAGACTAATAAATCACATCCAACTCAATCGGTTTGGCGTACTGCATGCAATTTATGGAATAAGCTTCCAGTTTCTTCTCCCCTTCACTTACGACAGTTAACGTATTAGCCTGTAGTATGAATATTTTCTCCTCCAATCATACTTGCAACCAGATGTACAATGGGACAACGAAAATTGGTATATTGCGGGTAAAAATGTGCAGAATTAACAAGTCCTGTTGGATGTCCAGAATGAGACCAAGTGCATGGTAAAAAGAAAGTAAGGTGTTACAATTAAAATCTTTTTGGTGTAATCACTAGACTGTTCACTGTGGCATGCTGAAAACAGCCAAACTCAGTTGGGTAGGTTAGTGTAGATTGTGCAGCGTTCGACTTATTATATCCTCTGTCAGTGTTCATAGGCTATATCTCAAAGTGTAGGTGGGATACGCCAGCGTCTAACGTAATTTAAATATCAGTAAAGGAGGTAGGAAACAAAGTAACTTGGTATGGGTTCCGTGGGTAACACGCAGGCAAAAATGATTGCTGACTACACTAAGCCAGTGATCCCTTAAGTTCGTGTGGTGGCTGCGTTGCAGTAGTTGGCGACGGACGTGATTTGGCCTCCTTAAAATCTGGTAGACCATTAATAGGTCGCCAAGCAGAGGTCGTTATCGGTCACCGTGCAATCTTAGGTTCCTCAGCGTAATTTGATTTGGAAGAAGGAACAAAACGCTGACGTACTTTGTGTCTCGTCGCTGTGAAGTCTCAGGCGCTACAAGGTCTATCTTGTGCCAGGCATGCCAGGACTGGATTGCGTATTCTACATGAAGCCGTACCTAGGACTTAATCAAGTACCTACAGACATGTAGGTCAAACCGCCCAAATGTCCTCCTCTGCATGCCAACTTGTTGATTTCTAGACTTCAATGGCTTCATGTATTGCTCTGAACAGCCAAAATCAGCCTGGATTAATACCCCAAGATCCGGCCTCGGGATGGCTGCTTGCAGTACATGGTGTCCAACATTGTACGTGATGTTCGGCAGGTGCCGAATGTCTACCCCCTTACACTTATACGAAATGAACATGAGTAGGTTGTGGAGAGACCATTCATCCGACAAGTCCAACTTACGGTAGAATACATATTGTACCTCTTGGTCGTCGATCGCTCGCAACAACTTAACCTAATGTGTTTAAAACAAGAAATCCAAGGCAAGAAGATTTGGTTAATTAACACGAGAAACAGAGGCTGCACGATAACTCATCATTTTGGATCGCCACACTTGAAATTAAACAACAGATAAGGCATTAAAAAAAGCAAAACTGCAGTTGCCAATTCCGCCATAAATTCCCAATTCACTCAGGGACAAGATCGTAAAAACCGTAGCTTTGAACTTCAGTACCCTAATGCAGTGGTTCAGTCGTTCAGACTTTGGAGTAATCGAGCTCAGTGACGTCGGTCACCCTACGTTTCTCGGCCACTTCATCGGGCTAGTGCCACAAGCAGTAACCTGGTTGTACTTTAATTGTGTTAGCGGAAACTGTGCTGATCAAGTGCTATGAGGTGGTAGGGTTCAGAATGTTCTAATAAAGCCTCAGCAAGTATGGCTTCAATCAACTTGGACAGCACAGGGGGGAAAACCACCGAGCGATAGTTGTCGGGATCCGAGCGATTTCCACTACCGCAAATTGGCATAATTATGCCAGGTTTCCAAATGGTAGGCGCAATTCGCTGCTACAAGCAGGTTTGGACGAAATGTGATAATTGCTTGGCCAGCGTCGCTGCCGCTACGCTCAGTGCGTGGGTTCGCAGTGAGAGCAGTTCCTTTACCACAGTTGTGACAGTAAGAGCGACGTTAAGACCTGTTACACTTGATACTATATATGCAGGTATGAAACAGTAGCAACCGCCTGTTTGGAAATTTGTGGACTACTTCCCCTGAAGAGCGTTGACCGCTTCTTTAGCGCCTTGTTTCACTCCGACTGTCATGTCGAGTTGGGGGATGCATTGATGTTAACATATTTATGTTAGAGCTTTTCTACTTTGCAAACTTACATGCAAAAGTTGTTAGTCCTCTTTATCCCCACTTAGAAGCATATTACAACTGCTGCGCTGTGTCTCATATTTGCTTCAGATTTCTGGACCAGGACATGCTCTGTTTGCATTGTTAAATTTCCCAGTGACACATATATCCGAGATCTACTGCTGGTGAACGATGATGGATTAGGGGATGGAAACCTATTCTTTTCTGAATCAGTTGCAAGCAGATTGCTGAAACCTTGAGCAAACTGAATCCGGATGTCAGGGAAACCACTTTTTAATAATTGTCAACCAATCTTCCTACCTAGATCGTTTAGGTTTTTGGATCATGTGATGTTACGTATTAGTTAAGTTTGCTCCTCCAGTTATTCTGCATAACACGTATAGCAATATAGTATGGTGACCTGATCACTTGGCCCTAGTGGGGTGCCAATAAGTTGCATGTCAACCATGAGTTCCTCATTTGTATGGGCGAAATCAGGTGCCGATTTCTTATTATCAATTATGTACCTAGTATGTAAGGTAATGCGACTGTAGAGCGAAATCCCTGCTATATGACATTGCCATTTGACCTGACATTTTTCGCTGGGGATGCCCAAGATTCTAGGCCATGCACTTTGAGATCCACAGAAACATCAACTTGAAGTGGCGATGAGAGTAATATTTTTGATAGTGATGATATTAGACGTTAGCCTCTTTCTGATGTGGACACTGAGGGCGATAAACAACTGCCAGGAAGATGTCGTCATTGTTCCGGGGATGCAAAGGACATCATGGGGAATCGGTTACCCGCGGCTCAGCACCATTCAATAATATGCATTTTAGTTCGTTGCGACAGTACAGGATTTGACAACCTTCACTGCAGGGACGGAACAGCGACCTTTCTCGAATTACGATCTCTGCATCCGTAACCACTGAGTGCAACCAAGAGTTGAGTATGGAGAGGATAACAATAGTTTTTGTTACTTAATGCAACAAAAGTACGGCGTTATTACTGAGAAGATAATGAGCATTTCAGTACATATAGAAATGTGTTTCGGTAATCAGCCGCGACCCGAATGACATGTGGATAGGATAACTGGTTAGCCCGACGAGACTGGACCCGTCGTAAGGAGACTGGACCTTTAGATGTTGCGAGGGTTTGCGTGCCTCCTTGATTCATTGAGCTATACTGGTTGATGTCTCTGAGCACCTTGAGAGCTACTCCTACCAGATTGGTCAATGGCGAGAGGTCAGACAAATTCAGTCTTCTTGTCCTCCAGGTTGAGGATTTCAAATGAGATGGCGTCCATTTCTGTAAAACTGACTCATTGCCAACTCCTCGCTGCCTTACAGAGAGTCGATTTTGCAAAAGGCTTTGGATGAGGACCCTAATCGTTCTCCTGTCTAGGTCTGGGCGCCCTGGCAGTATCTGAGCCCCATGACATTTTATACAAACATTAACTTCATCCGGCGTCGGTCGTCGCGCAGATTATCAAGGGTCCTCTTATCTTTTGCATACAGCAGGGCGGATACTCGAAAACACTCTACTGCTGACGCCTCCCTTCTTTCTTTTCCACCTTTCCTCTTATTCCAAAGCCGACCTCCATTACTGGTCTTCCTTTTATAATTCCCAGCTTACTTGACAGCAACCGAATTGCTACTGGAGGAGAACCATCTGCAGCCACCATCCCTCTGCACTTTGCGGAATCCTGTCAGCAAAACCCCTTATAAGACACCGCTGTCCGGTTTCATGGCGACATTCAACATTCGCACTCTAAGACAAACAGGTCAACAGGCTGCACTCGCACTCTCCTTAGACACAGTGGTTATTGATGGGTATTGTGTGCCCGAAACTAGGGTCAATAAGCCTAACGGGGTTACCGAATGAACTGCATCCGTTTTATCCACTTGTTATTGCTTGCACGCATCCGACGACACCGATGCAGAACTCACGGATCAAGATGGTGTAGGTGTCATTCTAAGCTCCAAGGCTGAGCCATCGTTGGTTGATTGGATTCCGGTGGAAAGCCGTTTTGTGCAGCCCGTTTGACGACATCAGCTAGGGTGGATTCACGAAGTAAAACAAAACGCCGTTTGTTTTTGATTTCCATTTATGCTCCCACCGACTGCGGTTCTAATGCTGTCAAGGACACATTCTCTTACGAAATGAACGCGCTAATACGCAGTGCTACTACTTCATAGATTAAAGCATTTGCAGGGATATGAACGCATAAGTAGGGCGTCTGAACACTTCATAAGCTCAGCTAGGTTGTAATTATGCGCTACACTCCCAACGGACTGACAACGGTGAGCGCCTGCTGCAACTGTGTGCAGAGCACCAGTTGTTTCTCAGTAGCACTGCTTTTAGACAGTGTGAGCGCCAAAGTGCCACTTGGCGTCCTTCTGTAGCTGGCCAGTGCTGGACCGAAATTGACCACATTACCATAAGTTTCCGATGGCGTGGTTCCATCCTGGATTGCCCATCGTACTGGAGTACCTGTGTCGAATCTGATCAAGCCTCGGTACGATGTAGTTTTTCGATGAACTTTATCGGAAGGCACACCAAGCGTCTCCTCAAATTGGCAACTGAGAAATTGTCTCAGGCCTCAGTCAGGCAAGCCTATCAAGAAACACTGCGTACCGAACTTGCGCTGTCTTGTCCTAATGGCAATTAGCTTCGGTGGAATAGGATATGGGCCGCCATGCACGACGCAGTAGCACCACCTACAGTGCCATCCACACGCCGCAAACCTAGTTTAAACTCGAAAGAACAAGAACGTGATGCGTGTGGATGGCAGTTAGGTTTTTTCAGCGGAGCCGGCCCATTCTACTTCACAGGCGTACATATGCAAGCTGTATTTTGGAATCAATCACACACAAGGCTGTGGCTGGAACTTAGTCCGCTCCACACTGAGTGCATGTAAACACTCTTCGAGCCTAACACAACCAAGTGGACCCGTGCTCCCCGTCCTCTCCAGCAGCCACACCGGGGGATGTCATGCAACAACCAAACACATGAAATGCAATGTAAAATAAAACTGGTCGAATACGCCGTACGGATATGCAGCTATGCGTGCATATGAAATAAATAGATTTTGCAAATAGCGGCGATATAAAAAAGATGGCAGAGAAAGGGATCAAAACACAGGTATGAAGGAGAAAAATAATCAAAATTATCCCCTTTAGATTATGCGAAATGTGTAAATAAATAGATCATTCAGGTACCTCTACATTGCGGTAACAAAATGGCACTAAGACAAGGTATCATATCAACTATTTAGAACGCGTACACCCATTGCAACAGCGCTTGGTGACGAAATAAAGTGATGGTGAGCAAAACAATTTATTTTTCATCCATGAAGGAAGGGACGACGCTAAAAGGTAGTGGGAAATATGAACACAACATATCTTATATAAACTTTTCTACAATATCTCTCGGTTTTTAGCCCAGTGTGTCTGAGTGAGCTGTTTGTTACTTAATGTGGATAAGCAAGGTAAAAGTATAATTTTGAGCCATATGGAATCAATGACAAATCATGGCTGACTATAGGAAAATAGTTCAGCGTGCGATATTTTTCGGAATTAACACAAAGCAAACTCTTGAGCGTGAAAAGAGCTGAACGTTTTATATTTTCCATGGAGAACTCAGCGTGAGCTGCCGATTTGTAAGTAGCTTCCCACCAGTTTGGCATTAAAATCTCTTGTATGTTCCACTTTAAGTTACAGCATGACGGAATCGCATGACATAACCACCCAGCATAAATTTAAATTTCATGCAGAAAAAAACAGACGCAATTTCAGTGTTGTGCGACTGGTTTTCCTTGCGATATGTCTCCTTAGACAAGCAAACCGCAGATATGCGGATGAAAACTCTATCAAATCTGACGCAACCACATACGACTTGATCTTGTTAAAGCAGTGTAGCACGGCATATAAATATTAACGTGTGAAAACTGACCCTAAGGGGAAGCTGGTATTTGCAGACGCTGTGTCACTCAACACACTCAGGATGTTAAAATGGGCCTACGGAAATTGCGGGTGCCGGCCCATGCTCACGACAGTCTTGTTGACCATAACTTCCAAAGTCAATAAAGGCGAACATAGATGCTCCTTCCATTTATGTTTGCGCTTATTGTGTACTCCTTGTTTCAATAATCTAAGCCATATCACAATGGCGCATCTTGCTAAAGTGAGTATGCTGCGCTACTTTTATCCAAACACTTTATGCATAAATTCTTGATAAAACGCGTATAAAGAGATATTTTTGTGCACTATTGAACGTTATGCTTGATTTTATTGTAAGCAAATATGTTGAATCTAATCTACGCGACTGGATACCGATGTAACGCCGCATGTGTGCGATTCTACTTCGAACCACTATTAGGTTAATACGCACCGAATGAAGACAAGGTGTCTTTTTCATCTCCACCGTTTATGCTTCTACAGTCGGGAGGGAACCAAATATGGTTTCTACTACCATATTTCACCTCTTCTCTGCGTGACGAACATTACTGATAAAATCATTTTTACTGGTTACTTGAACACACAAGTGAGTCGTTCTCAGGATACAGAACCACATCTGGGATTGCGCTTCGGAGTCCATGCACGCCAAACAGAAAATAGCCATGGATTATTTCAACTGTGCACCGACCACAAACTTTGCCTTAGCGGCATTGCTTTTCAGCATCAACGTTAACATAGTAGCATATAGTGCCCAACGAATTAATCAAAGACCAGGACCCAAATTGATCCCATTACAAACAGCTACATATAGAGCATATCAGTCCAAGACCGCCTGCTGTTGTGGAGCACATGCCTGGATGCTGACCATGCTTTGACGCGCATCTGTAACTCACTCCTCCCAGTTCAAAGAACTGATTTCCTTCTAAGTTTCTAACATTTAACTTGAACTCGCAGTCTGCCGTTCAACCATAGCATAGCAAACTAACCCATGTATTTTAGTGATGAATAGGGTAGATGAGCCAAAGACTGACTGAGATGATCTCAATTGTGTTATGACGAATGCTGTTGACGTTAGCGGTGGACCCGACTTCAGACTTGCTAAATGCAAATGGAATTTTGCATCATCGATCCGTTTGATTGATCACCCACCAGAAGACTTCGAGTTCACTTGGAACGCTGGTGGGTTCTAAATGCCGGTGAGATGGAAAAGTCAGCGTTATTGCAAACAGCCGAGTATTATTCCAGCTCATCAGAAGCACAGGTTCGAGAAAACCATCAGTTAGCGAGACAATAACTATGAAAAATGGATTGTTATTACGTTCTCATCTTTCTCGGCTAGCCCGTTGGGCTGAAAATTTTGAACAACAGTTCAGTAGGCTTGCTGCGACAAATACCGCATGGCGAATAACCTGAGCATATGTGGGAAATAGATGTAAGACATCTCACTTCGGAAGACATTCGCCATGAGCTTCCCGTGTTAAAATAAAAAGAGGCTGCTGGCCCAGACCAACTTCCCCCACTTTTGCTAGCATAATACTGAATACTGAATACAGTATTAAAGAGGAAGTAAAAATGAATTCTGTACAAGTCTAACAAATATGGTGGAAAAATCTTATAACAATTTTCAGCAGTGTATATCGTCATCCTCCTCATGTAACATTTAAAGCAACTTACTCACTGTAGTGCAGGACTCACAAATATGACATGCCGTTATAATTGTGCAATCGTTCTCTGAATCGAATAGTGGTAAAATATAAGTCTAACAATGTTTTGAACTGCTGCACAGAAGTTGCCTCCATCACTTATTCAGGCAAACTGTTCTAAATATATACCACTTTCCGTTCGAAGCACAGTGAGCGGGGAACATTTTTCACATCCGGCACTACAAGAAGTGTCTGTGTCCGCGTTTACTGCATGGCCCTCGTAAGTGCAGCTTTGGCCTCAGCATGAGGAACTCACCGAGATGTAGAATATGGTAGGGCATAAGGACGGTGACTAGCACCGGACTGTAGAACAAGGTGTAAAGCCCTAGTTTCTCGCACCGGTCATCATAATTCAAGCAAAGTAAACTTGAGATTAGCCTGGTAGTAACGTGTTGCATCCGTTCCATCCGTCGTGTCTTGCCTCGGGTAATCAGAAAGTGGGTGGGCTAACCGTACTCCAGCATTGGTCAGATGATAGAAGAGAATAGATGGGTGGCAACCTCTTTAGACCATGTGTCGAAACTACCTTTGAGCGGCCAATCATGCGCAGTCCATTACCATGTAGCCTGTTCGTGTTGTCCACGTATTTCAGATCGTAACGCGAGAGTGCACCGTGCTCCTTCACGGATGGGGTGGGATTTAGCAGCTGGCCGCCAAAGGTTAATGTTCGGTCATCAGCACCCTTCCCCAGGTACGTACATAGATAATTGGTTGGGTTGACCGGAATAGGCTTCGGAATAGGCTCCACCACGGAACATTTCCAATCAATCGGCAACGACCTGTATAAAAATCAGTCAGGAAAGGAGAGGTGATGGTCGAAAGTGAGTTGAGAACCAGTGGGTGAAGCCCAGCTTGTCCGGCAGCTTTGGTGCTGTCAAGATTGTCGAGTACTTGACATAACTCTTCAACGTCGCAATCCAAACAGTCAAGCTAAGTAAAAGCGGTACAGGTCGAACTCGGAACAGACACCTGGTCATTCACAAATACAGAAGCGTAGTGCACCGCCAACGCGGACGCGCGCTCAATGCTGGAGGTTACGGGCTGTTCATCCATGCCCTCCAGCATTGGCACATCACCGGCTGGCTTCAGGCGTCGCTTCACTTAAGCACAGGTTCGCTTTGGGGCTTTCTTAACCGCTATTACGAGCTGCTCTTCGAAATGTAGGCGCTTATTACTTTCTACACTGTCGCAAAGCATTCGCTGACTTTTCTACCCTTCGTAATCATTGGTAGAGCCCAAGAGGAGGAACCTGCCCCACAGTGCGCCGCCTCTCAGTCAGAATTCTGTGCTCCTTGTCAAAACAATGATGGTTAGTCGGTCCAGCCTACCGATATTTCAATGGCAAAATTGGGAACATAATGATGTCAATCTCGCTTTTCTAAATATCCAACAGCATTGCACATATGCAGCTTGTGACAGAGACAATTTCAGTTGGCTCGCGGCTTGAGCTAGACCATCGATGTCCGTTTTCCAGTTGTAAGCCTGTTCCAGCGAACGGGAAGACGGCAAAAGTAATTCCATTTGAGATATGGGCACTGAGTTGTCGCTTGTAGCCAGGGGCTGCGGGATCCTAACGTCCCACACTAGTTGTTCGTAGCTGGTTAACATCAGGTTGAGAAAGGACGGTGTTGAGCAGGTTGTTATGCGCGTTGGCTTGGATATTTGTTGCGATGAAAACGTTTCAAGTACCAGATCCAAGAACTTTGCTTCAACCTCAATATGTCCAGGCATCCGATGTACATTGGTCCATCATATTCGAGAACAGTTAATTTTGCTCAAAACAAGAAAGTGTGGAAGACTAATGTGTCGATGGCAGTTGAACTGTTCGCTGAGCTTGGCAATTTGGTTGCAAACGTTTCGTCACCAATCGAGGTGACATCATCAGTGCGTAGTTGAGTAGCGTGCAGTAGCGTAGAATAGCGTAGGGGAGCCTCGGTGAGAGTGCGCTGAGCGTGGTGTGCGTGCGTATTTTATACCGCGGTGGTTGCCCGTGGAGGCGAGCAATTCTATTGGTTGGGATTTCGATCCGCCTTCAGCCTGATTGATGGGCAAGTGACCTTTGACCTTGACTCCTTGTGTTTCGTGGTCTTTGTCTGCTTGCGCTTGTGGGCGAGTCTGCCGTCAATCCTGGTTGGCTAGCCACACGTTCCACCGGATTCAATCGATTGAGTTGGCGGTCTTTCGCCAGTAGTGTTGCGTATACTGCGTCCAGTTCGATGTGTCGATTGATTGAATTCGTTGTGGAGTACCAGGCTTCCAAAAACTCCCTGGCATGTTTTGTACTTCCATGTGCTAAGATCTTAACATGCTCCAGATCGAAATGGTGGCCTTCTTGATCTTCGTGCACAGAAACCAATGAGTGCGGATCATGTCTTCTGACGGCCGCCTTGTGTTCGGTGATTCGTGTACAAAGCTTCCTTCCAGTTTGTCCGACATAGTTTTTATCGCAGTCGCTGCATTTTAGCTGATAGATGACATTGCATTGGTCGGCTTGATTGACTTTTCCTTTGGGTCTTGAGATCAATTTCCTTAGGGTAGCACTTGGTTTGTGAGCCACAGAGATCCCATATGACTGTAGTAATCTTCCTGTTAGTTCGGAGACGTTCTTTATGTAAGGGAGCACTATTCGTCTGTTTGCTTGCTCAGGTGCCTGCTGCTGCTGTTGTTGTGGATGATGAGACGTTCGTTTCTTTAGGCTTCTTCTGATGAAGTTTCTCGGATAACCGTTGTTTTTGAACACTTGGTATAGATGCTTTTCTTCCTGTTTCCGCAACTCGGCTGTGCTGCAGTGCGTTTCCGCTCTTTTGAATAGGGTTTGAATACAGCTCTTCTTGTGATTCATCGGGTGGTTGCTGTGGAAGTTTAATAGCTGGTCCGTATGCGTTTTCTTCCGATAAACGCACGTTTGCAGAGCTCCGTTGGGATTCCTAGTGACCAGTACATCCAAAAATGGCAACTTGTTATTCTTCTCTACTTCAATCGTGAATTTGATATCGTCGAATGTGTTGTTGAGCAACTCGTGCGTGGCTTGTACTTGCTTCCGTTTTACGATAACAAACGTGTCGTCCACGTATCGTATCCAGAGTTTTGGCCTGATAGATGGCAGTGCGATGCGCTCTAATTTCTGCATTACGGCTTCTGCAATGAGTCCCGAGATTGGAGATCCCATGGGAGTTCCTCTCAATTGTTGGTATACTTGTCCATCGAAGCGGAAATAAGTGGTCATGCAAAGGTTCAGGAGTTCCCAAAAACTTTCCGGTCTTAGCGTTGTCGTTGGGCTTAGTTGGTTCTCAAGTAGTTCCATCATGGTTTCTTTGGCCAATTCGTGACCGATTGAAGTGAAGAGCGCGGTGACATCGAATGAAAGCATTATTTCGTCGTCTTCTATTCTGACACTTCGCAGTTTGTGGAGGAATTGTTCTGCATTGTTGATGCTATGTTCGGATCCAGCAAGCAAATGTTTCAATCTCCTCCACAACTCCTTCGCTAGTTTATATGATGGGGTTCCGGGGAGCGAGACGATTGCTCGTAGTGGGACTCCATCCTTGTGTATTTTTGGTAGTCCATAGAACGGTGCAATATTCGTATCATCAGCTTTCATTTTCCATCTCTCCGTGGCGGTGAGCTCGTTCTTTGTTTGTAGTTTCTTTAGCGTTGCGTTGATCTGGTTGACCAGTTTTGAACTTGGGTCTTGATCGATCTGCCGATATGTAGTTGTGTCGGATAACAGTTCTCTGGCCTTTTTAATATACTCTGGTTTGTCCAATATCACTGTCATGCGCCCTTTGTCCGCTGGTAGAATTACAATGTTCTCATCTTTCTGTAGGTGTCTAAGTGCATCATGTTCCTCCTTGGGTAGGGTCTGGGTGACCTTATTCCGAGTTAGCACTGGGACCACTATCTGCCGTATCTGTTGCTGGGACTCTTCCGACAGTCCATTTGATTTCAATGCGTGTTCTAAGCTAGCCAAGTAGTCTTTGGGGCAAGCATCTTTGACGTTGAAGTTCAACCCCTTAATCATGACCTCCTCTTCAGTTGCAGTGAGTTGACGGCGTGAACTGTTATCCGACACAACTACATATCGGCAGATCGATCAAGACCCAAGTTCAAAACTGGTCAACCAGATCAACGCAACGCTAAAGAAACTACAAACAAAGAACGAGCTCACCGCCACGGAGAGATGGAAAATGAAAGCTGATGATACGAATATTGCACCGTTCTATGGACTACCAAAAATACACAAGGATGGAGTCCCACTACGAGCAATCGTCTCGCTCCCCGGAACCCCATCATATAAACTAGCGAAGGAGTTGTGGAGGAGATTGAAACATTTGATTGCTGGATCCGAACATAGCATCAACAATGCAGAACAATTCCTCCACAAACTGCGAAGTGTCAGAATAGAAGACGACGAAATAATGCTTTCATTCGATGTCACCGCGCTCTTCACTTCAATCGGTCACGAATTGGCCAAAGAAACCATGATGGAACTACTTGAGAACCAACTAAGCCCAACGACAACGCTAAGACCGGAAAGTTTTTGGGAACTCCTGAACCTTTGCATGACCACTTATTTCCGCTTCGATGGACAAGTATACCAACAATTGAGAGGAACTCCCATGGGATCTCCAATCTCGGGACTCATTGCAGAAGCCGTAATGCAGAAATTAGAGCGCATCGCACTGCCATCTATCAGGCCAAAACTCTGGATACGATACGTGGACGACACGTTTGTTATCGTAAAACGGAAGCAAGTACAAGCCACGCACGAGTTGCTCAACAACACATTCGACGATATCAAATTCACGATTGAAGTAGAGAAGAATAACAAGTTGCCATTTTTGGATGTACTGGTCACTAGGAATCCCAACGGAGCTCTGCAAACGTGCGTTTATCGGAAGAAAACGCATACGGACCAGCTATTAAACTTCCACAGCAACCACCCGATGAATCACAAGAAGAGCTGTATTCAAACCCTATTCAAAAGAGCGGAAACGCACTGCAGCACAGCCGAGTTGCGGAAACAGGAAGAAAAGCATCTATACCAAGTGTTCAAAAACAACGGTTATCCGAGAAACTTCATCAGAAGAAGCCTAAAGAAACGAACGTCTCATCATCCACAACAACAGCAGCAGCAGGCACCTGAGCAAGCAAACAGACGAATAGTGCTCCCTTACATAAAGAACGTCTCCGAACTAACAGGAAGATTACTACAGTCATATGGGATCTCTGTGGCTCACAAACCAAGTGCTACCCTAAGGAAATTGATCTCAAGACCCAAAGGAAAAGTCAATCAACCCGACCAATGCAATGTCATCTATCAGCTAAAATGCAGCGACTGCGATAAAAACTATGTCGGACAAACTGGAAGGAAGCTTTGTACACGAATCACCGAACACAAGGCGGCCGTCAGAAGACATGATCCGCACTCATTGGTTTCTGTGCACGAAGATCAAGAAGGCCACCATTTCGATCTGGAGCATGTTAAGATCTTAGCACATGGAAGTACAAAACATGCCAGGGAGTTTTTGGAAGCCTGGTACTCCACAACGAATTCAATCAATCGACACATCGAACTGGACGCAGTATACGCAACACTACTGGCGAAAGACCGCCAACTCAATCGATTGAATCCGGTGGAACGTGTGGCTAGCCAACCAGGATTGACGGCAGACTCGCCCACAAGCGCAAGCAGACAAAGACCACGAAACACAAGGAGTCAAGGTCAAAGGTCACTTGCCCATCAATCAGGCTGAAGGCGGATCGAAATCCCAACCAATAGAACTGCTCGCCTCCACGGGCAACCACCGCGGTATAAAATACGCACGCACACCACGCTCAGCGCACTCTCACCGAGGCTCCCCTACGCTATTCTACGCTACTGCACGCTACTCAACTACGCACTGATGATGTCACCTCGATTGGTGACGAAACGTTTGCAACCAAATTGCCAAGCTCAGCGAACAGTTCAACTGCCATCTGAACAACCTGAGCTACCAGTCTTCAATTCTATAGCCAGACTAATGTGTGTTCGAACATCGGGCGGTCAACCCTAACAATGACTCATGGGGATGCGATAAACTGCGCCCACAAGGAGTACCCCGTGCCTGAAGCGGAAGCAGCACCACCGTATTTCACACATACCATCTACACTTCGGTAGGCGCTCTCACGTAGATGCTCCCACGTAGGTAAGTTTGGATGTAAAGTAAGATACCATCGTCGGCATTCTATAATCTCTAGCATCGGAAGCACAAGTAACCTTCGATTTCAAGTTTTTTGGTGTATAACTCCGAATACATCCACGTCGCTGCGAGTCCCACCGCGTCTGGCCGCTCAAAGCAAGGGAATAAAAAAGATCGTCGCACTTGTTGATAACACTGCAAACATTTGTGTAGACTACTCGCAGGCCTCAGCAGGAGCAGCTGAGCTTGCTTGAAGGGTGAGCTGTCTGTTTAACCTGATTCACAGTTAGTTGGAAACAGGCCGAATATTTACGATACCAAGATTTATTAGTGATTATTTCGGCTGAACTTGTTTCTTTCTTTAACACGAATTGGGACACTAAAATAATGTCTTCTTACTACTGGCTATTAACTGTGGTCCAAAAATGTAGTCTCTCAAGCGGGGTTTCCGAGACCTTGTAAATATCCACGGCAAAATCTATCCTGATCTCATCACGACAAGTGGTGTTCGCCATGGTTATCTTATGCCTCCTTTCCTTTCAAACTTCCTGATCAAAATGACCATGAACGATGCGGTTCTTTCCGAATATTCTGGAGTGGAATTTATGCGAGGCGTCCGTCTGATGAATCTGGAGTATGCGGACGACTTATTTCTCATAGGGTCTGATGCGATTGCTATGCAAACTCTACTGCACAGACTGGGGCCCTGCGATGAAAGCTTAGGCCTGAAGTTTGCACATTCAAAGTACAAAGTACTGTTGCAGGACTGGTCCGAAGAAACCCCGGTTTTAGGTTTTTCCGAACAGCTAATGGAACTGGTTGATCCGGTCACCTACCTTGTTAGCTCTGTCAAATCTTATAGTCACATCACGGGAGTGGTTACTTGTCTATCAACAAGACTCGTGTGGCTCTTCAGCGACTTAACCATTTATGAAGTCGTCGGGATATCAGCATGTCAGTAAAAGGTAGGTCTATAAAGCTATCATAAGGCTAGTGTTACTACAGTGAGCAGAGACTTGGCCAGCTCGCAGTGAGGACGTTAAACGCTTGGCAGTGTCTGAACACCGGTGATTGCGTGGTATTGCTTAAGTATGGTGAGAAAACAGTGAAAGTAATAATGTGAACTGCGATTTGTGTTAATCGCCAGAAGCCCGCTGGTGCCTCAGGAGTATTTGCCAAATCTTTGTTGCTTGGAACGGCTAAACCATGTCCACCTAATGTATATTTATCGGCTTCGTCGGTACCCATTACAGGCTGTGACCGCACCAATTTGGGCGAAACCACAAGGTGACCGGTACGTGACGTTGAATAAAGGTTGAATAAATTGGATGCGTGTCGTGGTCAGGCGGGTGCGAGCTGTCTTCCTGCACACGGGTCAAGGAATTGTGCAAACCGATGGTTGGATACCGTACCAGACATAGCGCAATCGTGAAGTCAGTGGGGTTCTTGCATTCAGTTTATGACATCCATCGGTTAATTTTCATTCCATTCTGAGTGGTCTAACACATTTGTTTCTAGTTGCTATTTTCTCTACATGCTGGTTTCACGCAAGCCCACCATTCTAATTTGTATTTTATTGTTATGCTTAATATGTGAGTTGTGGTAGCTTGATCCACTGCACCTTGGTGCTCGGTTAATATTTGTTTAACTAAACTGCACTGGAATGAAATTCATGAGAAACAACTGCAAATTAAACTAACTGATTTCAATAGGGCTTTCCTGAGTGGGATAAAAGAAAAAGAATTGAAATCAGAATGGCTAAGTTAAAGTCCTTTAAAACCAAATTCCGCTACTGAACTATTTACTTAGAAATAGTGCTAACTAGTGCCGTCCGCCATATAAGTGGTTGTTTGCCTAGAACACCTGCGATGACTGTCCACAACGTGTGCTAATGTAGCTGATCAGATTCAAAATCTTTTGTTATGGACGACAGTAAAGTAATCAGCTTTAAACTTTTGCTCACCTTTCTGAGGGTGTATAAGCTAAGTCAAGTCAAATTAAAATGAGCTTCATTCATCCAAATAGGTACATTTCAGCACTTTACAATGTCCATACGGATAAGCTAAAATTACGTTAACCTAACGTTAAATTTGTAGCAATGGAAAAAGACACGGTGTACAATTGTACGTTTGAATAAATGGTCAGTATAAACGTATAACAATTCTTACATTTCTGTTCAGAATATTCAAAAGCAGCAGTCGTTTTGGAGGTCAATGTTGAAAGCTTGTTTTCCAATCGGGACGGTCCATATTCAATTGCGCAGCATCTTGCCGTTTTATTAACAAGTATGCGGAGGGCGGCGTTGTAAACCTTGGAACTAATTTGAAATATATCTTTGTTGAAGCATTCCGAAAAAAATTATGTATCCATATTTATAAGGTAAAAACCATGTTCAGTGTAAAAAGCAAGGTCGAGTTAAATGCCCCTCTTGTTTTCTAGCTTGTGTTCAACAGGTGCCTATGTGTTGCCAGGTTATGATAATGCAGCTGATTCACCAAACTTCCAGTTGTTTGCCCAACATTTATTTAATTAAGTAATTGCGTTATTTCTGAAAAGCAGCTGCTAGTTAAACACTAATTGAACATAGTTTGGTGGTAGGAATTTCTTTGGAATTGAGTTGTCACAACTCCGCACATGCTTACTTCTACTTGACGGAGTAAACGAGTTTTAAGTGTTGTTAGCAATGGTAAATAGCACATAATATGACATGGGAGTCGATAAAGCTGAACTCGGCAAACCACACAATCTAACCAATTTGAAAATCTTTGATGCCGCCGTCAACTTTGCATTTACTCTCTATCCACGTCGGTCGCAGTAGCAATGGCAAAATGTAGAGCTATGGTA
The DNA here is from genome assembly GCA_944474145.2 of Dicrocoelium dendriticum. Classification (NCBI taxonomy): domain Eukaryota; kingdom Metazoa; phylum Platyhelminthes; class Trematoda; order Plagiorchiida; family Dicrocoeliidae; genus Dicrocoelium; species Dicrocoelium dendriticum. The sequence goes on from OX104069.1 coordinate 102,319,300, forward strand.
TACTATTCACTTGAGACAAGAGCAAGATTTTTGGAGAGCCCGTTCAAATACCACCTCTAGCTGTTTGCATACAGCTTGAAACCACGTAAGCTGCATATTTTGGCTGCAAACTCCAACTTTGTCACCATTGCCACTATGAGGATCAGTGTCGAATTCCATTGTGTATAATCAACCAAAATTTGGTACGTAATTAAATCGGGTGGTATACTCGAAGTTCATTTTTTAATAATCTGGGAGATGGGTTGATCCTCAAAATAAATCAGACATTGGCGACATACAAACTAAGCTGGGTTGCACTTCCCTGATTTCACAAAGTTTAGTGTAACGAAGATGTGTCTTCAGTCAACTGTATGAATCTGTTCTTTCAAGCTGTTTGAAACATCCGTTTCCATAACGTTCGTAACTTGTCTCTATACAAAAGGAATTAAAGTCGTAATGCTTGCTTCAAGCGGCGTACCAGCAACCATCATCGGCCCGGAGCATTGCTTACCTTTCGCAAATCGCGCCAGTTGGTCCCTGAAATTAGGTCGCCCAATAATCGATGACGTTAGAGCTACTATTTTTCTATTGTCAGAAATCGATCGTTATTATGAATGTTACCTACATAAGTGAATGTCAAATAATACTGAGAAATTATGATGACCTTACAACAAATAGCACAAAGCATTTCCTGAGCAGTCAAGTGGTGTTTCTTTTGTTGTCCAGGTACACAAAACTGGTTAAGCTGACGAAACTGATCGAGTTATTTCGTGGAATACTAGAGGCTAGGATTCAGAAATTTATGATAAGAAACACAATAATTTATGCAAAATTTCCATTAAAAAACCTTAAGGCGGAAGGATTGAAGATTATGCCAAGCGAATGCACTGCATTCAAATAACTCGGTCGTTCGCATACGGTCTATTGGATATTGGCAACGTCGCTCGAGAGTAACTTGAAACGATTAAATAATATTATCAAGGCCATGCGGGGCTGACCTAATGATCAGCCATTAGGTCACTTTTTGAAACAGGATTCATGGTATTGAACTATACTCTTGCTTATAATTTCTTTTCTTTCAAATTTAAAATATGTCTGTTACTCAATTTTTGAAAACAATTTTGTAAGTCCAAGTTTACTTTTAATAACAGGCATTTTTTCCTATCGTAATCACAAAATGTGGTTAAAATGGAAACTCCATTATCTTTGTATATTTTGGGCAACTGTTCATTCAAAACTATCAGAGTTTTGTCATTTTTGATTTTCATTTTTCTGGAGTACATTTTAATAAAAAACCTATTAAAAATGTTGTAGTTATGAACTTAGAGTTGCAAATATCTCTCCTTTTTAAGTGAGCCCATAACAAAGAATTATGTGACGTGTAGCTTGCCTAAATAAATTACGGTAACAAGTTTGAAAATTTGCTCGTATTTTATAAATATTCAGAAATGTTAACCCTATATTACTGTACAGAACAATTGTAGATTTTAGTAACCTACATTTTTATTCGTTGTGTAAATGTCTTTTCGTTAAAACTTTATGATCAGTTTAGTTAAATTTAGAATAAATTACTATCGCTATGGTAGAACAAACTGACGGTGTCATGGTGGACAAACTTTACCTTGTGCCGACGGATGGTGGACAAAAAATTGATGAAGATGATATCAGTGAAATGTCTTCGTATGTCTTATCTCTTGTAAATCTTTCGGCGAGGCAGTTACTCAGCTTATAAATACCTGTCATCGTTTCTAAATGCCAGACCACCCAGTAGTGGTTTTCTTACAATGGAACGAGTACAACTAGAAAATAATGGTCAAATAGTGAATTACTACTCTTAACAGGAATAGATTCGTGTGTAGTTTTACTGGATTTGACTGATAAATTCAATAATGTATAACATATTCTTAACGAGGAAGGTAAGTTTAAAAAAGCTAACAGTGTAGAAGGATAATAGGGAAGTGTAAGAAATATTACTGACCCATTTGCCCCAACTAATGATGCAAGCGAATTTTATCAAAAATGCGGATTCGAAAAGCTGAGACCTTTCGGTGGACACCTACTGCGGTTGTATGGCCTTTATAAAGTTCCCTTGGAAGGCGCTGCAATGCGCCTCATATGGTACCTGGTTAGTTCTCCGCAACATTTATAGCTCAACGGATGGTTGAGAAGCGGGAAGCGCTGTGTATAACGACCTGCACTTACTGCGTGAAAGACACATCCGAGTACATTAAAGGATGTGAACTTTCCAAAAGATGTATGACATCATTTGACGCTCAGTCATTGTTTACCAAGCTGCTGTTATTGTAAAAAAGTGTAATATGTTTGCAAAGTAGTAAAACGACAGAAATACTTATAACTCTATTGGAAAGGCTTCTGAAGAACCTTTTACTCCGATGCACGTTAAAGGTGTAGTTCACATTCAATGGGGATATGTGTCGTCAGATTGGTTGAGATACCATGGGATTACCATTTGAACCGCATCTAGTAAATGTCCTTTTTTGCTAAATCAAGGCATAGCTCACCAAGACCGCAAACCAATGGAGTCGAGGTGTATATACTTATGTGGACGACATATTTATACTTCGCAAAGCAATAGCGCTGTTTGTGAAGCTGGTGTAAGTCTTTAATGGCGGGCATCAATATCTACAACGCACCTATGAGCACTAGTCTTGAAATTACAACCATACCTGGAAGTTAATATTATCAGAAACACCGATGGAATGTGCAGCAAAACAGTGTATGGAAATCCACCATGTACTGGACAGTACACTAACTTCAAAAGGGCGATTTCACTGAAGTACAAACGGAATCCACCAAGCAATATTGCCTTCCCGGTACAAACTAATTGCACATCCAGCATAACCACCAAGGAATTCCAAAGAACCCGTGACGCTCTAATAACAAATAATTTTCCAATTAATTTCATCCTCAAATGTTTGAAAGAGAGCAATATAAAACCATGGAGGATGAGTGTATTCACGAAAGAACTCATTGTGCATTTTGCTGTCAACGGCGACAGTGCGATTAATGCGCACCCATACGCTTGAAAGATGCTGTTAGAAAGACCTATTTCACGGCTCGCCTACGCATAGTATAGTACAACATGTCTTTAGTTACAAAATCTTGGAAAGAAAATCTGCCTCCGATTCCCGATCACTGCTTGTTTATCAATACGTGTGTTGCTGTAGTGTAATGTACGTGAGCCGTACTACAAGGCTCCTAGATCAGAGGACTCGCGAACACATTTAGCAATAGTTTTACAGAGGAGAATCGAGGTATTGTAACGGCTCAACCATGGCACACCTTCAGAATTTCGTCACGCAGAAACAGAAGACGATTTCAAGTTAATCGCTTTTATTCCTGTGTGTCTCCTGCGCAGATACCGGAAGCATATCCTACCTCCTACGGAAGCTATACATAGCCGCCACTTAAGCCGGTTATGTGTGTATGTTCCGATGTATATTCCGTTGTATGTTCCTCTGATTTATGCTCCAGTTCTTCGTTGTTTTCGTAAGTGATTTGCTCTGTACATAATCTGCTACTTTCACTGACCTCTTGATTTATTGATTCATTTCTTTTGAAAATAAACATGATAATCAATAGGCAGCTCTAGGAGGAACATTTAACACGGAATGGTTATCACGTACATTTTCAGTCGGATGAGATTTACCGAAAATAATTTTTTCCACAGAACCCGCCTCTGTCTTTTCATGTGAAAAATGGAGAGGTTTATTTGTCTGTAAACCCGCCGCAACAGCCCGAATTGTTAATTTGATTGTTTTCATACCCTTAGGAATATCCCGGTATAAACTAATTCATCTTGAACCATCAAACCCAGATCGCATTCGACGGAAGTATTTTTGCGGCACATGGGCTTTGAACTATAATGTGTGCTTAATCTGATGTCATCTGAAGAGAACTTTTAATTTACGCATGTTTACTTGCTGTAAATCTTGGATTTACCTCCGAGGCACCGTGCCTAATTCCACGTGTATCAAATGCTTTTTAGCATTTACTTGATTTCTGCGCAAATCTTGACGTCGTCATGTTACAGTTGGAAATTTGAAGCGGTTGCCGTTGCTTGGTCATTGATAATTGCCACATTTTGTCCCTAGGACTGAGCCTTGAATTGCGTTAGTCAGATAAAAAGCTTAGAACACTGCTAAATTATGGTCATTGAAGAAGCTATTCGTTGGCACAATTTATAATTGGGTTACCGAACCCGAAACACGGGGTCTTGGAAAGGACTTTGCGGTGGCATAGACGATTGAATATCTTCGATCCATTACGTCAACTATTTCTTCAGCGCTAGCTGAATCTGTCCAACTACTTCGTGCGAATATTACGTTCTTTGTACACGATTGCTCTCGACAGAAGCTGTGTTGCTCGTGCTTATTGACATAACAGTTTTCTTGGTGACAGACCAGCGTATCGACGATGTTGGATCCATGACCTTGGAAAATAAAAGGAGAACTGAGATTGGGCGATAGTTTGAAGGCTCACTTATGCATACGCTAATTTAGATCTGAGTAAATATTACTATCTTTCACATATCAGGAACATAGTACTGGTCTAGGCAGTGTTGGAATATTGAGCCTAATATTCTGCAAGATGTTTTGCTGCTGCTCCCAGTGCCTCTGGATTAAAGGTCTTAAAACCTGAAGAGCTGTATTTGTGCAACGACGTCCGTTTCTGCAATAAAGCTTCAGAGGTAAACGAGATATATTTAGTCCTGATGGCGAGGTGACAAAATCTGGAAGTTTATTTAATGGTAAGACCCTCCGATAGATGGGGTATATTGCGCAAGCAACATGTTTGCTGATCCTTAGCCGTTATCTTTGGGACACCATCCATTCTGAGGTAAGGAAAATATTTTTTCTTATATTTCCTAGACATTGGCGTGCTTGTAAACATTTTATGGTTGACACTGAATGTTTATGCGATGTTTTGCTGTTCTGCTTTGTCTCCTCTGCGCAGTTGAATGCAATGGTTATGTTGCGCTATATATTTGTCTCAGGCTTCTGTCGTTGCAGCTGCTCTATACATCCGCCTTTCTGCGTTGTGGGCTGCCACCCATTTTCCAATTATACTACTAACTTAGGTAACTGATTTAGACTTATTGTAGTCCATTAGTTTTTAGGCACCTGCAATCAGCCGACTGAATTTGTTAACGAACTAGGGCCAGACGACTTCAGGCGTTTTTTCAACAAAGAACAACAAGGTTGTGGCGTCGAAGAGCTAGACTATTCAATCGTAGTTATTATCCAAAAGCCGGTAAATTCTGCAAGTGGTGTTATGTTTCCCCTTATGACTAGTTGTATCCACTGATCAAAATTGAAAATATAAATTAGGATATAATAATAATAGTAATGAATAACAGCAATGCTTACAAATGAACAAACTGTCTATTTTGCAACAGTGCAAAAACGACTGACTGGTCATCCGATCATCCGATCGCTGGACGGTCGAAGCCGGATAACTACTCGAAATATCCATAAGCAAAATGGTGATAACAACTTTGATTCATGATTAGCTTCGGGTATTTGGATGCCAGATAATCTGATTTCACCAAGTATCTCCATTTGCTTGATGTTGTTGACCGGTTGCATACAGAAAAATATGGTAGGCTTTAGACAATTAATAAAAATAAGTGTCGCGGAAAATATAGTACACATCGATCGAGGTAAATAGAAACAATTGCACTTTGTTAAATCACGGCCGGCTCTTTGTGAGACGCAACAGCTGAATTGTCTTACAAATGCCGATTACATCATCACTTGCCAATGTTGTGACATCAAGTAAATGAGTGATATTGAATGCTAGGCGTTAGCGTCAACACAAATGTTTCTGGGGAAAGGGGTAGGTTCTTTGGTTTAAAAATTGCAGCGTATTCCATTAGCATAATACCACGCTCTTTGAGGCGATATCATTGAATTCAAATATCGTTAGAATTTCTTTGCTTACATACCACAGCTTCAGATTTGCGACTAGAATTGCTAGCTGCGCATTTGATTTGAAGTCATATTTTGAGCAGAAAATTTATTTTCCATCATTCTGATTGCATGGACCGCAACAGATTTGATTACTCCATGTTGCGTATATAAATAACAGTTAAAATTAGCAAGTTTTTTACGCATACCTAATTAACTTATTGTTATAGTACGTCTTAATATAGAGCTCCCTGATTCCACACACAGTAATTAATTCCGAACTCAGCTGTGTGTGGAACAGTCGTTCCCAACATAACAGGTATATATCATTATTAACGTATCTCTTGTCTTTTATTATGCTAAGCCAATTTTGCAAACCGTGAAGTTAAGGCGCTTTTATCTCAGGGTACGTTATATCTAATAATGTCCTATATACGGTAAATGTTTTTGGTGATTAATTGTTAAATACCTTTCTACATTTCTGAGGTAGAAAAATGACGGTAGAGTCGACATAATGGGTGCTTGTGGGGCGGATGCAGATTTGGATAATTTGGAGTACATCGGGTGGTTAAAGTGAAAATAGAAATATTGTAAAACACACAGCAAACACCAGGATGTGCCAAGCGAAAACGTCACATAACGTAGTTATTCTGGCAAATGGTAAGAACCGTGTGCCTGTTGCAGTAGTTGCAGTCGGTAAATAATTTCTTGCAGGGCATCAAGATGTTAACAAACATTCAGTGCATGAGCTGGTGGTAAACAAGTCAATGGGTCGTGAACTGTTAGTGTGGGAGGTTGCGAGCTGACTATTTAGAACATGCTTGTAAAATTCGCAATCCTCTTCCGCATTTTGGTCCCATTCCACTGATCACATTGAGGAGCACCTTCTCCTCTGACATCTAGAACTGCTTCGGTGGATTTACCATGGCCAACATCTTTATGCGGAAAACATTTGTCGTTGGTGAACTGCATACTGACAGGTAATGAGAATATAAAATTAGCATACAAATTAATGGAGGATGATTGGCTGAGAAGTAAGTAAAAGCCGAGAGAGCAACTAGTTCAACTCTGTCTTGTTCATACAGATTGATTAGTTTAACGTAACCACACTGACGAAATCTTCGTCAGAGTAAAGGTTATCCTGACTGCTGTTAGGCCATGGTAGACAGAGCGAATATGGAAACATTTCGCTGGTATAACGGGGCTTGGAATATTTGGAGCAAAATATCCTCTGTTGTGCTGACTATTCATAAACGCAATCCTTTCGAATTTTTTCTGGAAACTCAGCAAATCAGAAGTAAACTCAATCTAAAGACAACCCGATGACTTGATTCGAAGAATTAGCAACTTCCCCCCGTTCGCTAAGCATTTCGTATTATATTCTTTAATTAGAGATGGCAATTGAAAAGCCGTTCGAGCAATACATGTCGAATCCGGGGTGCACTCTAGGTGCCAGGTTGGGTCGAAGCAGGTTGGCTTCTACGGCCTGCCATTGGTGTACACATGCTATGTTTGTTCGAAGCTGGGAAACTGTATATCCTGGACGGCGGCTAGCTCTATAAGAAATAGCAAGATGTCGCTTAGTTACAAGGGCTTGCTAACAGATATTCTGAGATGTTGGTGCCGTTTGCACTGGATAATTGTCAATGTAGTGCGGCATCAAAATGAAACCTACGAATGTTCAATGTGCATGAAAAATTTTGTATGCGCAAACTACAAGAGAAATCGCTTCAACAGGGACTTAGCCAGCATAGCGTATTAGAAGGAAGCACATGCGGTTGTAGGTGGATGCTTAAGAGTTCTTGAGACCGAAGTACTCAAAGCTACGCTGTTATCAATATAAAGGCCATAGGAATGAAATAAACTGCTTTGCTACGGCGTTCTGTGAACCAAGCAACAGTACGTAAACAATCCCATCAAGTCTGTTGGCGCATTTTTACGTAGATAACTATAAAATGCGCATATTGATAATACTAAAAGCTTTAAACTGATGACAGTGGTTGTTACAAATAGCGCTTAAACAATCTAGCCCGCAGAATATTAGTAACTATTGTACTATCATTGAATCATGTGTTAAATAATACACCATATAATGGCATGGAAGAGATATGGCCACAAAGCAGATAGGTTTATTCATTTTTAATAACTCCTCTTTGAATCCAATTTAGAACACCTACTATAATGAGGAAACATCAACCCTCATTTTTGCGGTTTGATACAATAACTATCACTAGTTTGCCTAGCTTTGAACAGAGCTAGCTATCGCTCCAATATCTAGCATATTTTTCTCTAAAAGTAGGATTGTTTATAAGCTAGTTGGGACAGGATTCGGAGTATTTTTTGTGCAGTTTGCGATTCATTGTGAGGCTTTATTGAAATCGCTTGAGCGATCTAATTCCAAGAGTTGTAGACAAGACATTAATACAGCGACATCTGGAACAGCTTATGGGTTCAACAAAACCGGTCAGTCAGATGTGATGCAATTGAGGGAGTCATCATAATATGAGACGTTACCAATGTAGGGCACAGGATTTGGGTGAAATCACTGAGACATTTGACCAATGTACCAATGGTTTGGCACAGGCAAAAATGGATGCTTAGCAAGTCATGTAGGATCAAGTAAAAGCGAACCAAAAGTTGGTGAACAGAAAACAAAGGGATAGCATAAAGGTAATCTATGTGGATTCACCACTGTGCCAACACAGAAGCATGCATAAAGGACCAATATCGGTTGTGTAGGTTAATTCAGGTAGAGCGCTTTTCGTCGCATGGTATCCCCTGTCGAGGCACACATGCTATATCTTGTAGTGTATGTTGGTTATGAAAACCGCAATGCATTTTCTATACCCATGTATACTGGGGGCGGAAACAAAATAATTTGGGCTTTCCATGGCTGGAGTACAAGAGAAGCATAAACGTTCCGTCGACAGTTAAACTGACTGTATTGCGTAGCTAAAATTATCTGGTGGCCACTCAAATTCATTTTGTTGCTCATTTGTAACAAGTGGCGACAGACATATTTGGGGTTCCTTATAATCTGGGAAGCAATTATAAGGTCGCCATGTAGACATCATTACCTACCAGTGTATAATTTGAGCATTCTAAGTCTAAGTTGATAAGGAAGGTTGAACAACACTTTAACTTGTTTCCTGGCTTGCCGCAGTGGAGTCTCGAGCCATGCAACGTCTTGCTTTGCCAGGGATGCCAAGCCTGGATTGCGCTTTCCACATGAAGCAACACGTAGGTATTAGGCAACTGCGAACAGAGGTGTCAAACCGACCAAATACCCTCCGGAGAATACCAACTGCTTGGTTCCCTATATTTGAGTCCTTCTCAGATTGTTTTGAGCAACCCAGATCAGCCTGAACTTAAACCCAAGGTTGCACGCTTTAGTGACTGCTTACAGAACATGGTCTCCAAGTTTGTATGTGATGTTCATCTAGTGAAAAATGTGAACTACCTTACACTTCCCCGAATTAAACTGGAGCAGATTGTGGAGTTACCACACACATGCTGTGTCTAGGCTTCGCTTAGGTGCATGGTGATCTGCTGGGTCAGCGATCGGCAACCAAGTCTTTACATACTCAGCGAACCTCAAGTAATTTGAGGAAATCAAAATCGTATGCTGGTTTAAGAACCCCAGTAACTAAGTGGTCCCAGACTGATCCTTGAGATTCTCCACATTATACATAAATGGGATCGGACAGCGCACTTCGAACTGTGACATGGAGTTGCCCATCCTAGGGGAAATTCCTGATCCACCCAGTGACTGGATCACCAAATACATATCTTTCGAGACTGTGAAGCGGAATGCGGTGCTCCAGTCCGTCGAAAGTTTGGAGAAGTTGGGGATAAATGACATCTGTCCCACTGCCTTCACTAGTAGCTTCCATTTAACAACTGATTGCAACCAGCTTGTTGGTAGCGCATGCACAGTGCTGGCGGAAATCTTTTTTTTGCTGTCACAAGATACTGTGACGTCTTTGTTGGTCTACCAAAGCCTCAGCGATGATTGCCACCATCACTTTTGAGAGTACAAGGAGAAGGACAACTAGGCGGTAGCTGGCGGGTTCCGAGCGATTACCATCTTTGCACATTGGAATGATTAAGCAAAGTTTCTACATGGTAGGCACAATTTGCTTATCCAAGCACGTTTAGCAAAAAGGCGATTAAGGCCCAGCCAGTGTTTTTGTTGCTACCTTCAGCGCCCTTGGGTGAACACAATCAATTCCGGAGAGTTGTTGGTGCGTATTGAGAGCAGATTCTTCAACAGCCGTGGCAGTAAAATCGATGTAAGTAAGGTTTCATTTTGGGGCTAGTGATATGGGTATGTAACAGTGGTGGACGACTCTTCGGATGGTTGCGGTATACTGCATTCGTAGATCGTCAGCTGCCACTTAGGCGTTATGTCACTCTGACTGGCGTGTTAAGCTGTGGGATACCGAGCTTCACTTTCCGGATTTTGTTAACATGCGTGCATATAAACATCTTTTTCTCGCGTTTGTTTATATGGATGTCTATACCCACAAACTGTTATATAAAATTACCGGTTATCGTTATCGGCACTGATGAGACGATACGAAATGCATGCACCCGCCGACCTTCGTCTTCTACTTGTGCTTTTCAAGTTACTAAAGGGAACTAACTGTTTTAAACTATTTTTTGTCAAATTTACAGACCCATTGTCGTTTGTAAGACAATTTCTCCTCACGGACAAGCATGTTAAATGCTTGAATGGGGTTACGTAATCGCTCCAGGTTTCGGGACTGGGACGAGTTTTCTACCCGTGCGAAGCTTTATTTCTGGTTGGCATGCGCTTGCGAGTTATATTTCTAATGAAAGACAAAATGGTGGAGTGAAGCCTCTTTACTTTTTGTAGCAGTTGTTATTAGATTCATAGATTATCCAACATACTGAAGCCAGGAGCTGTCAGGGGAGGTACCTTTCAATAATTTCTAACAGATCGTTTAAACTAAGTTGCTCAAGACGTTGTAATGTTACGAGTTATTTCTCTATTCCTCGGGATATTCTACTCAAGGCAGTTGAAGGTTATAGTGATATGATCACTTAACCCTAGTGGGGTGTCTATAAGTAGCCCGTCGATTATGAATTTCTCATTTGTAAGTACGAGGTCAAGTACCGATGGTTTGCTATAGTTTTTGCACCTGGAAGGCTAGCTGATGTTTATGGTAGAGTTTAATATTTGCGATAAGGTCTTATAGTTCGGCTCTGTATATGTTTCGCCGGTGGATGCCGGGATATCCAATTCGTGCACTGCGAAATCGCCGGAAATACTAATGTGGCTGTAAGTTAGGATGAAACATTTTTTCCGTGATGTTATTAGGTGGGAATGCATCTGGAGTGGACTATTAAGAGTTATAAGCAACGGCCATGAAGCGGTTGTTGTTTTATCTGAGATGCAAACGGCACCATAACGATTCGGAGACCTGCGTCTCCGGATCCTTTATTGGTTCGTATTTTAAGTCGATAGGATAGAATAGGATAGCATTACCTCCCCTGCTGGGACGAGCAATTCGGATCACGGACATTATTTGAATTGCGATCTCGGCATCCGTAACCCTCAATGCAACCAGTTGTCTGTGGCCAAGTGATTAGACTTTCTGACAACTTATTTTGCACGATGTATGTGGAGTGGTAGCAGGATTGCACATAAATAAACTCACTTTTATCAGAACTGCTTCCGGTGTGAATTTCGGTACAGACCACTAATTCGTTTGAATGCTGTGTGATGCTTTAAGTCGGATAACACTTTGCTTGCCATTTTGAACAGGAGCTGGGCTGTCTGTCCGTTCCAAAGTGAATCCCTTCATTCTAATAGCTTAAGCACAATCAGCTTATTTTATAACACAACCTTAATAATCCTTAAAGGTCACCCATCGTGGCTTTCTGATCTTTGCAGCTACAAAAGAAAAGTAATGCCTACTTCATGCAAGAACAGTCTCGCGGATGTAGTACCCCTCCTCATGGTCGTGTGCGTTTGCTTCGCATTCACCATGCACATTAGACTAGGGTACGCCATGGAATAAAACGGTTATCGTTGCAGCGTTTAGCTAGAAATCTTCTAAGCTTCTTTGCGCTGTCTACACTAAAAGTCTGGAAAGACGCGGACGACACTGATTTTTGCTGGAGACGATCAGTCGAGAGCAACGCTGCTTCCACCTCATCGAGAGATTGTAGCACAACCCAATTAACCTTGGCTTCGCCACAATTCTTGGAAGTTGAGTGACATTATCCTCGTCAATTTATATGGTTCAGTTAGAATATCGATGAGGGTATTTAGCGCATTGTATTGGTTCAGGTCGTCCGAAAATTCCCTTCAAATGATTCGATGTTGACTCAATAACGTTGGTACAGCTTATTTATAGGGCACCAAATTGTTCTGATTGCCTTTCTTTGTAGTATGGACCAGAGGTTATACCCAGCAATTTACTGTACATCCGTAAAGCCTTGCCTTTCTCATTATCTTTGAATGTGGCGATAGAAAAAACAGTGTCTGATTTTGGAGAGCAATTTGACGCAATTTGAGGCTGCCACTAGAATTTTATGTTTTCTGGGTTTCGGTGAAGTCTGGTGGAAGACAATGGATTTGTGGGAAATACTGTAAATAGACTGGGAGAATTGTTCGGGTGTGTTTGTGCAGTTTGGATTTTTAACGGTGTTTGCAGAATCAATTAATTAGTGTATGGCACCGCGATGTCGTGTTGGGTAGCAGTGAAGTTAGCGGGACGGGTGTGTGTCAGACGTTCGGATATGCTCGTTCCTACCAAAGTTATTTTGGTATCCAACATATCAACTACATTTGCAAGCATTTCGTACTTCTGACACAGTGCAATTATGATTTTAATTGGTGGAATTGTATTATACTTCACACAGAACCAAAAGGATCCAAGCCTGCGGTCGATCAGCCTGCACTCGCTTGGTTTGATTTGCCCGCATTTTGCATTTAAATAGGTTTGGCAATTTCTACGGAAAAACCCTATTTTGAAAAGCTTATTGCACGTTCCACAGGCGCGTTTAGGCATAGTGGCTTGTTAATTAGCACTCATCAGGGCCCATGAATGTGTGTTGTTTAGTCCTAGTTAGGACGCTGGATTGATTGATCCGGTGTCAACGTCAGCCCGCTGAGGCATTTGCTTGGCCCATTGTCTTCCTCTCTCTTGCGGTCGCTCGCAGATAGTGGTGTTCAGCGACGGGCAAACAAACACACCATGGCGCAGCGTGTATTGATGGGGTGGCGTTAAACGAGGACGCATGCGGGGAGTTGCAAACTACCCTGTCTAGGACGTAATGTTTAGTATGTTAACAATGTAAAATGTCACGTAGCTTTGCTATGCTGCCGCCTGTAGGAATGATTACATGGTTGTTTAAGAGTCATCAGCTTCTTCTGGCGAATGAGATCAAAATTGATGGTTGAACTGTTTGCTGAGATTGGCAGTTTTGTTCCAAAGGTTTCGACACTAATCGAGGTGGCATCATCAACTACGCACTGATGATATCTCCTCTATTGGTGACGAAACGTTTGCAACAAAACTGTCAAGCTCAGCGGGCAGTTCAACCGCCATCTGCACACATTGAGCTACCGGTCTTTAATTCTATAGAGGACAAAATTATTCTCGAGAATCATGAGTGTGATATGAGTTCAAAAGCAGAACTCGACGAAGCATTTGCCAAAACTGAGAACAGGAGTCACAGTATGATCCACACAATGTAGATCAGAGTGACGAAAATCACTGATTAGCGCCAGTCGAACTGGTTCTAACGAACACACGCACATAATATATGGAGAACTGTAATGAGCACAGGGAGTTAAGCGAAAGCCGAGATAAAATGTGTTCGTAGGGCAGTCCGACTAATGCTCGCAGGAAAATTTGTAGACGCGTTGGATGGCGTTGGAAGTGCAGTGTCAAAGTACGCCAGTCAAATTAGTGACAGTGGCGGCGGCAAGACCAGCCGAAAGGAATAGAGGTCACGCTAAGCCTTACTGTTATATATGAACACGAAAGCTTATCAAGACCATAGTGGAAACGGCACTTAATCTATTAACATTGCTTTGAGCATTGCTATCTAACGTTCTGCTTAAGTCACATGTTACCCTTAACGTGAAAAGTGCCTGTGCTTATGTTTTTAACTCTAGCATCTTTTGGCAAAAAATGAGATTCGCCGCAAACTGCGCCCTAGAATTATATGTATGATGTTGGTAAATATTATGGTAATTGTGAAGTTGGAATAGCTTAAAGCGCTGACCGCTCTTGGAACACAATTTCTTCGATTTTCAAAAGTAGGAATCCTTCTTTATAAAAAACTTTTTAGTCGCATTTTGAAGTACATACCAGAAAATACCCGATATATTTTAAATAGGACTGATACAGGTTCCGATACAGTTTCCGATACAGGTTTCCGATAATGTTAATCATATACTCAATCAAAGCATTGATGAAACTTGAGCATTTTTCGGCAACTGATCAAATTATGTTCCATACTACGCAAAGACAAATATAAAGCAACGAACTGGTAGCACTAATATTTAACTTTTTCCTAAAGGATGTTTGATTTGGAAGTAATCTACTCCATTCTGCTTTAAAGTAGAGATCATAAGCGTAAGTTTGTGACAGGCTAAGAGGGATCAATTTTAAACACACCTCCTGCAAATTTATTTTGACAAGCGATCTCAACGGAACCGAGATTAACTTCATATTGAATGTTGATCCATTCTTTCGCTAGAGCTGCAGTGATGGGCGGGTGGAACAAAACACTTATCCATCACGTTGCTTAACATTCTAAAATGGAAGCTGCCCATTGAAAAAATACTATTTAATATAGGAGTTCTTCGCGGAATGAATGACGCATTTCCGTCAGTATTAGGTTATAAAAATCAAATCATTTTTCATGTTGTAAAAGATATGTTACCATCTGTTGAGTGATGCGAAAGCTGGTCCACCTTTCTTTTACTAATGTTTTCTAGTTAGTTGTAGCATACGTATACTTGGTTGAGAATGAAGTCGATCTTGGTGTTGGATAAGCACACAATGACAAATATTGAGTTTATTGGTTTTGGGACTTACATCTTGTCAGGATAATGGTGGTTACTCTGGGAAGCCCCGAGAAAGATGATTCGGTGACGGATTTCCCATGATACTCACATTTTTGTGCACTAGTTTGAGACAAGTGCAGCGTGCAGAACAGTCAAGTAATGTGGGAAATTCAATAAGCGACACTATAACAATGCTTCTAAGGTGATTATGCCTCTGTAGAGATGAACATTTTTGTCTACTAAATTCAGAGAAGTAAGGAAACTAGAAAATGCCTAAATTCTTATGTAGCTGGGTAGCAAAATTATAACTGTTTTGTTCTTTAAATTGTTATGCGAAATATCGACCCTTTTTTCTTACAGTATTTTACATATAATATCAACAATTTTGTCTTCTTATTTCGGGTATCTTTTCTCCCATCTGTGTTTATGTTAATCGAAATAAACCTCTGCAAGTAGCCTGGCACTTATGCGTTCTCAATATCTACTTAACTCACCTCAACCTCAGCATTTAACCACGCAGCCTATTAAACGTAAAGCTTAGCATAATACTAATAGCAAAAGGTACCTTGTGTCCAAGCGCATATTTACAGCGTGATCTGCAACTTGTTGCACAAAACTTTCCTCTAATTATCGCGATCCCAAGTTGTATTTAAATGGACTATTTTTGAGGTTTTGCATACAGTAGCTTTTTCAGTATGTCGGAAATCAGCATGCACCACATATAATTATAGTTATCAGTCCACAACTTATGAGGATCCATTATCTTTACCATTTCATTTAATGAAAATGAAAATAATTTTGCCCTGTTACAAAAACGTTTAACGCCTGTTATACAGCCATTGCACAGCGAATAAAGTAGCGATCGCAACATCAAAAACAAGTCATTTTGACAACACAGTACGGGCATTAGGCCAATGTATATGGTGACCAGGCTTATTTTTACCTGATATTTTAATTTAAATTTTCACTCAGCAGCAGGTGGAAAGCTGCCTGCTGTATATTATGAAGTAATACTCGCCTGTCGCGCAAAATTGCAAGTTAGTTCACAAATCAGGCTAGCCTAGGACAAAAATGAGTAAAAATAAATTTTCATACTATACGAATTTAAAGATTGCAAGAAAAAAAACACATTTTTGCTTAAATAGAGCACAAGATACATGACACCAAGCGATTTACAGATGCGCAGTTATTCAGATTCCTTCCTGGATTTTAGGATGAATATGACAACATAACTTGATTCTTCTGCAAAAATGAGGTCATTTCATGGTCACCGTTTATATCAATTATTGTGCATGCGTTAGCGTATTGCAAGTCGTTTTGGGGTAATAATTAGTTTCGCTCTGCGGGATTTTTAGGGTTGTAGCATTCATAGAGAGAACACGTTTCTTCGACATTCTAGTTGGCTGTAGTGCGTGGCCAATTGAAAATGATAGCCCCTCAGATATGTGTTCCGGCTTTTTCAAAAGATGCTGACGCGTGTGGACGGGGTTGCTTGGAGCTGATACCAGGTTTGAGAGGTTTCCTCGCAGGCGCCGATTACGTCCACTGTTCAGTTTTATTGTTCATTTCGTAATGGCAGATAAAGATATATGAAGTTTTGGTTGCCCTGATTTGTACGCCATCAACTGTGCTTTTGTCAGATTAGCCACGTTTGAATAAAATATTCCGCTTTCGATCACACGTGCATGCCAAGCATTTGTGGCAATATTAAATCGTCAAACTATCGACGACATTCAGAAGGAAGTCGACATGTTGATTCTTCTTCTTTGCTTAGGTACTTTTGTTGTGGAAAGTTTCCTTTACCCTACTTATTGTTTTGTGACTTCCCTTTATTACATTTCCGTCTATGCAGTTGCTTTGGTCCTCGTAAAAACGCTTTGCTTGAACCTTCTAGATAAAAATTTTGCTTACAAATT
This sequence comes from Dicrocoelium dendriticum, assembly GCA_944474145.2. Classification (NCBI taxonomy): domain Eukaryota; kingdom Metazoa; phylum Platyhelminthes; class Trematoda; order Plagiorchiida; family Dicrocoeliidae; genus Dicrocoelium; species Dicrocoelium dendriticum. The sequence goes on from OX104069.1 coordinate 102,336,177, forward strand.
TTAGTTAATCTTAGGTCATGTAGGAAGGAATTCGTAAAATTTCCGGATGAAATCATATCCAATTTAGTCAGGGAAAATTAAAAGTTAAACCAGAATGCTGTAACATTTGCACATGCCTGAACTAGGTGACTTATGATTTAATCTTATTGATTTTGCCACGTTATTAATTGATAGGTTGCTGGTTTGGATGAGAACGGTAGACATAAACCTGTACTAACTCGCAATATGCGCCTTTTAATTAGTATAATTAAGCTAATACAGCGAAAGCAATGCTTTAAACCGATATGGATACTTTAAGCCTGATATTGCCGTCAAACTTTCCGAAATATTTAGTATTTTGACACAATGATGGTTTACTGATATTTCTGATTGATCTACTTATTTAATACGCTGGCATAATTGGTTTTTATTATTTTGCTTACAGGAACACTGCTATCAATACTACTCTACATACAGAATAGACCGAGTGTTTCGTTGAATTTAATCAACTAAGCGTAGCTTATTTTGCAAAATGCTTTCACACCGCCTCACAACAGTTCAGTGTTAATTTCAAAGCGCCAAGATGCAGCATGGTCCAGATATATATACATATATGTGTAGCAATTCCACAGGTAATATTTCTTTGGTAGCCTCTCTGCGTGTTTGGATGCAAATCATGTTATTAGTGGACAGCTGCTTGAAACATTCCTGAAAGTTGTAGCTACCGTTTGGTTAGTAAGCAAAAATAAAAGCCATAATACTTTTCGTCTAGTTTCATAAATTAAGTTTACCGTATGCTACTCTAAATGTCTTCTAGCATTTGGGGTATTTTGCTTAAATATCGTTGAGTAAATATATAACACTCACGTTTATGCCATGTCGATTTGAACTGTGAACGAGGGTTTTATATCGGTTAAGAAACATTGCTTTATAAATCCCGTTGCGCGATTTGCTGGGTTATCGAAAAACGGTACGCAAAAACAGTTAGTATTTTTTTACTGTCAACATAATGTGTTTTCGTTTTGTTTCAGTAACCCTGCACCCAGGTCGTTTCCATAGCTTCAATATGCAGCGAAACTATTCAAATCTATTCCCCGGGAGTAGGATGGAGAGTAGCTTTATGTAACAAAAATTAAGTGACGGAGCGCGTCAATATAGCGACTTTTAAATATAGCTAGCTTCGGTGCAGAAAAAGCGATTCGGGAAGATCATTCCATGGTTGGCGCGCAACAATAAAAATTATGTTCATACGGCACATCTGGCAGGTAACTGACCTGATACTTTCTATTATTAGCCTCTAAGCTTTGTGTTACTGCTAAGTTGCAGTAAAGAGCTGCGCAGATCATTTGGATTGTAGCATCAAATTCGTCATAGAAAAGTTGCTACGTAGTTGTCTGAATACTCCCAAATTTGTCAGCCTCCATTCCGAAGGTGACGCATTCAAACGAGAAAGCATCAACCAAATTCCTCGAATTCTTCGGTGATTAAACCGTAAATAAACATTGATTTGGAGAACCTTTTAGCTATTGTAGTGCACAATTTCTATGTTACCCTTTGCGTTATGTATTTTGGTGGCTTAGATGCAGCCGCAGAAAACCTCGCCGTTTGGGTCCATATCGCTGTTGCATTTCGCGAGGCCATTTAGCAACCATCAAGGTTATAAGCCAAATAATTCTAATCACTTTTCTATTTAATGGCAAGAACCTGATTTAAATGTTTCTTGCTTTCCTTGGTTACGAGGCCTTAGGCGTCCCGATATAACGAGCTCTTTGAATTAATCAAACTAAGTGTATTAATTCATAGTCGGCTTGCACATGATAAGTGCAGGTACGAAAAATTTGTAAAAAGCTGCACTGTCTTTCTGTAGACTGGAAAACTAGACACTAATCGGTGAGATATATGTGGAATATGATTAATTTAACTCATCGTATATTAACAACAAAATTAATCACAATTCTTGTGTCAATTCTTTTAATGATGTGCATTCAATATAGCTGGGTTGAAAATGGGACCTGGTATATTACCTCCTGATTGAGTGCAGAAACTACTTCCATCGCTAACGTAACCCAGGTGTCAGCACAGTCGTCCTCCTTTACCCGTACAAACTCAGACACAAAGTCCAAACGTTGTGAGAAGCCAAGTTGAACGTGGCATAAATTTGTTTATCTTTGTAGTGTCCAAAAGACACTGATGTCCCAGTAGTGAAAGTTTGAGTTCTGAAGACCAGTGGAAACAAAAAATACGAAATTACGAAGGGATGTTGGGCGTTTAACTTCTGTAAGTCAACAGTTAGCCAAACCAACTGAGGCTGGTATTATACTACGTCCTGCAAGGTTAACTTCGTCGGACCAGTGGCGTTACAATCCCGTGCTCTCCCACTAGCCGGAGTCCAGTGATCCATCACCCCAAATGCGCTACGATCACGATGTCGAGATTATACAGAGTCTATTTGACAGACTCCTCGACGCTGGTGAGGACTCGATAAAAGTGAAGAAAATCACCAGTCTCGTAAAGCAAGGTGATCAGCGAAATCGGCCCATAAGAATCATTTTGTGGAAAAAGCCAGTCCTAAACTGATCATGTCCCGACCAAATAGGCTTGAAGGTTTGATGATCCATGTTCGTCCAAACCTGGACCCAATAGCCAGGGTGCGGCTCACGTCTGCATTCATTGAGCTGAAAAGACGCACTGGTGAGGGGGAAACAAGTCTTCGTATCTAAATGTTCGAGTGGTTTCCAGCAATCTGCGAATCGGGATAAACAGGCTGCTCGCACTTCAAGCACGCCCAGCGGCTCCTGCTGCGGCCTGCGAGTAGTCTACACAAAGTTTTACAGTGTTATGAACAAACGTGATGACCTTTATTATTGCCTTGCTTCTGAGCGGCCAGACGTAGTGGAACTCGCTGATACATGGATGTATTCAGAGTTATACACCCAAGAAATTGAACTCAATGGATACTCGTGCTTCCGATGCGATAGACTAAACAATGCCGACGGTGGTGTCTTACTTTACATCCGGTCTTCCTTGCGTGGGAGACTTGTGTGCACCTACCGAAGTTACGATGTTTTTTATGTGCTACTGTGCTCCATCCGCCCCAGGCAAGGAGAACTGCTTGTGGGCAAAGTTTATCGCAGCCCCCTGAGTGGTTGTTTGGATTGGATGCTCATCCTCCAAACCCACATGTGTCTTCCACACTTCCTACGTATGTGCGCTTTTAACTGTCCTCTAATACTATTCCCTGATGTGCATTTGATGTCTAGAGATAGTGAGGTTGAAGCAAAGTTCGTGAATTTGTTACTTGAAACGGATGTCTCTCAACAAATGTGCATGCTAACAGGCATAGAAACACGCTCAACCCGTCCTGTTTCGTCCTGATGTTAACGATCTACGAACAACGAGTGCTTGAAGTTCGGATCCTGGAGCCCCTGGCTAAAAGCGACCATTCAGTGCTCATAGCTGAAATGGAATTAATCTTGCCATCTTCACGTCCGCTGGAACCGGCTCCCAACTACTGAAAAACGGACTTTGATGGTCCAGCTCGAGCCGTGAGCCCAATGAATTGGTCTCCGTCGCGAGCTGCATCTGCCGAAAACTGTCGGATATTTAAAAAGATTGACTGACGTCATTGTGTTTCCAATTTTTGTCATTGAAATGTCGGAAGGTTGAACAGATTAAGCCTCATTGGTTTGTCAAGGTGTATGGAAACGTGGCTCGGACTCGGCGCAGACTGTGGGAGAAATTCCTCCTCTCTAGCTCTGCCAGTGAGTACGAAGTGTATAAAAGTTAGCGAAAGCTTTGCAACAGCGCAAAAAGTAATAAGCGCCGACATTTCGAAGAGCAGCTCGCAATAGCGGCGTAGACCGCCCCAAAGTGAATTTTTGCTTAAGTGAAGCGACGCGTGAAGCCGGCAGGTGATTTGTCAGTGCTAGATGGCCCTCTTTCATAGCCCCTAAGCTCCAGCACTGAACGAGTGTCCGCGTTGGCCGCCAACTTTGCTTATGTATTTGCAAATTACCATGTGTCTATTCCGAGTTCGAAGTGTACGCTTTTACCGAGCTCGATAATCTGCATTGAGGCGTTGAAGAGTTATGTCAACTAATCGCCAAACTTGACGGTACCAGAGCTGCCGGAATGGCTGAGCTCCACCCAATGGGTCTCAAGTCATTTTCGACCATTCCTTCTCCTGTTGTGACTGACCTATTCAACAGGTCGCTGATCGAAGACTCGTTACCGGTTGAATGGAAATGATCGGTAGTGAAGACTATTCCGAAAGGCGGCGAACAGTGCAAATAGTCAATTACATGCCACTTTGTCTGACATCTATTTTGACAAAGGTTGCTGAGAAAATCTTGATGAAGGTATTGCTGCAGTTGTTACAGTAAAACGAGGTCTTGCCGCTCGCAAAGTACGGTTTTATTCAAGGCCGCTTATTCATTACGAACCTGATTGTGACGAGGCATGAGTGATTGAAGGCAATAAGCAAGTAGAAGTCCGTCGAAGTGATATTCATCGATTTCAGTAAAGCGTTCGAAAAGGTCAGCCATGAGGTTGCTATTCACAAACTCAGGATGTGTGGTGCCGGTGGCTCATTGCACCGGTGGATCCGCGACTTTCTTGTTTGACGAAAGTGGAGGGTACAGGTCGGCGACCACCTAACTGACTTGTATCCCTCATAACTAACGCGCCGCAAGGCAGTTTGCTGGGGTTCACTTTGTTCCTGATTTAAACCGACGATCTACCGTAGCTTCTCCGGTCGCTGTATGCCTTGTTTGCGAAAGACATGAAGATTTAGAGAGAAGTTGACGCTCCCGATGACTGTGGCCTAATTCCGCTAGACCTCAACCGCTCATCCACATGGTCTGTAGAAGTTCTTCTTCCGGTCAACCCAGCCAAGTCTGTATGTATGAACCTGAGAAAGGGTGCTAGCGGCAAAACCTAAGCCCGTCACGGCGAACTGCTTTATCCCACACCCTCCTTGAAAGACCTAGGTGTACTCTCACGCTACAATTCGAAGTCCGTTGACAAAACGAACTCGTTTCTACCGAACCGGACTGCGCATGCTTTGGGCACTCAAACGTAGCTTCGGCACATGGTCTGCAGAGGTTGCCACTCGTCTATTCTCTTCCATCATTAGACCAATGCTAGAGCACGGTTTGCCGGCATACTTTCCGATTACCCGATGTGAGGCATAAAATATAGCATTGGTGCAACACGTTGCTGCTAGGCTCATCCCGCGTTTACTTGGCTTGGGGTTTGACGACCGGTGCGAGAATATAGGACTCTACACCTTGTCCTACCGTCCGGTGCGAGTCGACTTCATTATGACCTGCCGTATTCTACATCTCGGTGACTTCCCAATGCTAAGGCCAATGCTGCACTTACGAGGGCCATGCAGCACACGCGAACACAGCTACAAACTTGTCGTGCCGGATGTGTAATATGTTCCTCACTTTCTGTGCTTCGAACTGAATGTGGTAAATATTTAGTACACTGCCTGAACATTTGATGGAAGCAAAATCTGTGTAGCAGTTCACAACCTTGGTCGATTTATATTTTACCACTATTCGATTCAGAGAACAATTGCATGCTTAGGATGACGTATCACATTTGTGAGTCTTGCAATATCGTGATTCAGACGTTTTAAATGTTACATGAGAACGATAACGATATTCACGTTCGACACCTTTTACAAGGTTTTTTTACTATATTTCGAAGGAATTGTACTTACTTCCTTGCAACTTGCTCTATAACACGGTATCTAATATTCAGTTAGTTGCGTAGATGGATAAGGCGAGCACCAATACTGCGCGATATGCCAAAAGATTCATGTTCTCTATACATCGATTGGTCACGTAAATTCACAGCTCGTCACTAAATTTTCCGTCTGGCTAACGAGTAACATCAGCGGAGTTACCGGTTGTACGCTATAGGTCGAAGCGAATTGTGAGAAGGCATTTTGCTATTTACGAAACTCTGACATTCTCGATGAGTAAAACTGTGTTAATTTCATTGACAACATTTACGTAAAAGCACCTTTACATTGACCGAATTTTGATTAACTGAATCTCAATAACTGGAAATTTTAACATCCGTGCATTTTGGCTGACGAGAAATAGATAATCCTATTGAACTAACAAGCTGCATCACAGATCGTTTATGCTTTGGTAACAATTTATGAACAGCTACTTATAACTTGCTCGCCGATGAGCGGAAGAACAAGCCAGTATGTTTCGAACAATTTACCTGGAATATTTGGTTTTTATGTAAATAATGTAGATATTGCTCGGCATTTAACTTGAGCTTTTAGGTTGACGGAAGTTGCAGCCAGTTACCATATTTTATAATTATTCATCAACACACTAAATCAGCAAGCTGTATAGTCACTTTTGTTTATCTACTACATTCTGATGATTCGAAAGCATATTATTTAAAGTACTTCCACATTCCCTTACATTTCCTGAGAATTCATACTGGCGCGGATGAAACCGATTGCACGCTAACTGACTATACTGAGTCAACCTAAATAACAATATTTTATAAAGTGAGAAAGTAAATAAACTTACTTCATGGTGTTTTCTGTTATATGCGCATGTATGCTCAGTACGAGATTTGGATATTTGGCGCTAACTTACGCGAGGTATGTACAATACTTCTGAACGAACCAGCTTTTGGTAGCTAATAATTAAATTTTCCACTGTAACATAAAGTGAAGCGTAATATGGCACAGCGCGAAGACCCAAGCTGCACGCGTGATATTCCACGAAGCACGATGCTTAATGGTACATGGGCCGAAAAATGCTCGGGCATAACTATAAGCTCTCCCCGGGCGCCAACACCTGGATGGCCTGTGTGCTGTACTAGCATTTTTCCAAAGGTAAAAATAGCATACCAGCACAAGTTGGCTTTGCTTTTGACTTTAAACCACAAGCTGTCTTATCAAGGTCCGAAATGTTGGGTAAGGAGAAAGAGAGAATTCCTTCTTCTCAAACAGCGGACGGAGTCACACGGACCCCAAGGAAGCGGTGAATACCCTGCGGCTGCAACAAACTCTAACCTTTTAATGCAATCACTAGTCATCTAACCTTATAACTAGTGCTGTCTTACCACCAAAACTCAATCACACATTGTTAACGGTTGAAAACTTATCATAAGCTATTGAGTATGTGCAAGCACAATTGATAACATACACCCGAAGTCGCTACCTGCGATTGAACAGATCTTAACTTAGCCTCTGTCTCAATTCCCACGACGAAGTTTTGACGAAATTATGAGCCGAATATGTGGAAAGCTGAAATGATTACTCCTATGCACAAGTGAGTTGGTTCATTAGATCAAACAAACCGCCGTCTCGTAATCTTACTACCGGTTATTTCAAAAGTCATGTAAGGTATTATTGTCTATGCGCTAAATGCCCACTAGGAACATTTTATCTTCCTTGAATCAGAGCAACCAGACTACTGAAGAAATCCATCGGGCATTACAAATCCACTAATAGCACGATCCGGCTGGATCGAAGCAGTATACACTAGCACAGAAAGAGATGTAGTATTGTTGAATTCTCAAAGGCCTTCTACCAGTTAGACCATGACATTATACACTAAATCACAGGCCTTTGATATTTGTACTTGTTTCCTTTGATAGATCAGAATCATGCTCCTGCACTGGCGCTTGGAGGTACGAGTGAGTGAATCGCTTTACTTGGTTGGCGGCATCCGGTTCCGGATTTGTCTGTCACTGTGGCCAGCCACAGGACGCCTGCGCCTACAGAGGGACCATGGGTAGCTTGCGCTGCACCACCCACAGCTCCAACCACACACCCCATATCCAGTGTAAACCCGAAGGAATAAGACCGGGAGGCATGTGGATGGGAACCACGTTTCATCAACGGAGCCGGCCCACACTCCTTCACAGGCAAACACAAGCACACTGTATTTGGGGAATCAACCGCACACAAGGCGGTGGCTGGACCGTAGACCGCTCCACACTGAGTGCATGGAATCATTCTTCGAGCCTAGCACGGCCACAAGAACCGTGCACGCCGTCCCCTCCAGCAATGACCAACTGTCTCCTGGAGCCAGTATGGACGAGGTAGTGGGTAATAGACAGGTAGGTACCTTGTCAACATGCGCATCAAGCGCAGCCACATCGGGGATATCAAGCAACAGCCAATCACTTGAAACGATAAAATTAAATAAAATAAATCCAATAATGCATACAGATACGGTGGCAGAACTCTTCGTTAAATTACCATATGAAGTAATTTGGTTAGCAGCAAATTCGTGATAAGTAAGAAATGCCCACAAGTTACTCAAAAATGCTACAAACGCAGCAAAATTACCGAAGATAAGCGCAATTAGTGTAAGCAACCTGGCCAGTTAATAGAACATTATTCAGGGAGGCAGAACAAACCAAACAAAGCGGAATGAAATTTATCCAGCTTAAAACGACCTAGTTTAAGTGTAAGTTGGTTTAGCCCAACTGCTGTGAAGAAGCATCAAGAATGCAACATCAGCCTCAGCATGGGGAGCTGTTACTTACAAACCCAATTAAATGCAGAGGACCACAGGGATCGGTAGATGAACCGCGGTTTGTTATATATATCAAACGATATCTCACACAAGAGTGCTGCACAATTTAATTATGGAATCTTTTCTTTGCATATTTTTAAGTGCGCAGTAAAAGGTGTGAATTTATAGCGTCACGAAATGAGGGCAGTTTATATTACAAATCGACCGAATTGAACATACAATTACATGCATTCACCTGGCCATCTGTTCCCGGCCCGATACCACGGCAAAGTTCACCGATGTTTCTTTCTGCACACACAGAGTTGGGCCAAGTTATTTGATGGCCGCGGTCTCAGCATATCCTAAAGTTAGGGGTTCATTGATGTATGGATAACATGAAATGCTCACGCAGGATCGACAAAGGGGTTGTCAGCTAGCTGGTAGCGGATTGATGAAGCCGCATGTTCGTATAGAGCATCATTTCGCTACATTGGCTGCGCATTCAGAGTGGCAGGCTAAGTCATCTGCGACACGTGCTTACTAACCCATGCCAGTGTGTGCTCCGCCACCCTCACCCTCAGTTGCCCTTATGTTGTACCCAAGTATTCTGATTTGAAAATACATGTAAATTGTCAAATGATATTTGAACTCCTGGACAGAGACAGCTGGTATTTAACCAAAGGAGCAAGAATATCATTCATAGTACAGATCAATATTGGTTCCGCCGTAGTGTATACGCGCGTCACTGCGGATTTCAATCGGCGCTGAAATACTTGGCATGCGTTGTCTCCCTCGAAATGTAGTTGCAGGATTACTTTTAACCTCAGTACTGTGGGCAAAATTTTCCGCTTTCACATCATTAATTTGATGGATTATGAACAGTGGCTTCCATCATCTGAGATTGTGTGCGTTATCTAGTGTAACTCTCCTTCCAATGCGTCCGCAGTGCATATTTTTTCTAGCTATGTTGAACAGATTTTTCACTTGAGCTTGTTTGCACTGCTTAGGGACAAAGCTGTAGAACTTCAAGTACCTACCGTTCCACGTTTTCATGTAGTAAACTGATCTGCCAACGCCGTGTCCAACAAACAACTTGGCCCAAACCTGTGTGTGCAGAAATATACATTCGTGAATTAGCTATCCATTTTTCAAATTGATTAGACTCACAAATTTGAATTTAGGTTTACTAGCGATCTATACCTTTATTGTGTTTTATTGGTACTGCCTCTACCATAGCCCATTTGCCATTCAACTATTAGTTACTGCCATTTTATTTTGACATGTAACCACCTTCAAAACGATCGATTAAAGAATTATGATTTGGACCCAAAGTTTTAGCAGGTACTTGAAATTCATCTATAGAACGCGCCGGAAATTATAGCTGGTGATAATAATTAACAACCTAATAGAACCATTGTGTAACAATAGTATATATCATGGTCAGTCCACGTGCTCTGAAATGAATCCAACTCATATAGAAGTGAATTGTTTGCGATCAATGTTTTGCATTCTTGATATATATGTTACCTAACATTTCATTGTTGGTCATGACTGAGCTGAGCATCTGGAGAGATGCATTGACGCTTCCAGCCTAAAAGTTGTATCCACACAAGACGTATGTTAATAGCATTTTGAAATCAGTCAAATAACAGAACGGGTTGCACAGCTTTATAAGCCTTAATTTATGCGTTTAACTATCCTTAATTATGTGTAAAGAAGGTGGCAGTACCTACCTATTAAGCTGCACCGGCGCAGGATAGCTTGAGCTAGGAAATTCGGATGAAACCTTTCCACGGAACACTTTTCATGTAAGAGAATCCCCAGAAGACGATTACAAAAAGAGCCATGATAATTTACTTGAAAATGTTGGCATATTTCCAAGTATCGTTCCCGATTAATCAGTTATTCTGCTACATTCAAACTCAGTTTTCCAATAATTAGTATAATAAATACAAATCAGCAGTGGGGCCTAGAAATTTAGCCGTTATTTTGCAATAAAGACTGAGGATGTTATGTTTGATTTCTATATGAAACAGTATGTTTTACTGATAATGAATTATGATCAATCATGTCCTACTCCTACAACCTCCTAAAAAAGTTCAGCTTAACTGCTTGCAATCCATGCCTCATCGTATACAGTCACAGAGTCATAAAAACATGAATATACATTCTGAAAAATAATAAAGGTCCCTTCTTATTTGACAATCTGGTTTCAATATTTGTTGTGTCCATAAAGCGCGTCGCAATGCAACTTTCAACTAATTTTTGCTAGCTGCTTAGTAAAACAGTGGTCCCAGCGATATTATACTCTGAAATGTGCATGAAAATACAGGAATCATAATGTTGAAATAAATTTGTCTGCGCACATATGTAGAACATGGGGTTTTTCAAAGCGTTGGCTATATTCCCTTCAGGTCTGACGGCCATGGAAAGCTCCAGTTTCGTGGATTTGTCGTTTTAACTTATGCTAATCAACGATGGTGTAATTCACCAACCATGACGTTAACATAACGTATTATATAAGTTAGTAGTCAATTGAATAAGAAACGAAGTTCTTAATTGGTTTTCAAGCAGTCACCGCGGGAACCATCCACATTGCTCCTGATACATCTGCGTCAGCGTTGAAGGTTTTCCAGGACAAATTTTCTTCCATGCTACCGCAAAGATTATATTGTTAATTCTGTATTGCTGCTGGCTACTTTAATATAAAGGATAACATATTCCAGAAGATGTTGGCTTGATATATTCGATAAGATTTCCTACCAGAAAATATTCTCAGCTGAACGCCGTGCACGCAGAAATACTGCAATTATTTGCCATGCATAAATAAGGCTTCCATGAACACTGATTCCGATATTTTTTTGGATTGTGTCAACTCACATTCAGTAGACCTAATCTTTGAACGCAGACTAGTTGAAGTTACATGTTTATCTAACGGCCAAAAATGCTCCGTTAGAAATACTATAAGCCTCCATACGATCTTTTCTTTAGCTTATTATTTGAACTTCAATGAATCGTCAATTCGACAATCGTCAATTCAATCTGACTACCTTACAGACAATATACAATGTTGCCCTGCTGATACGATCTACCTAAGGACCGACAGATTGTCCTCACCACTGCTAAAGAGAATTTGAAGGAGAAAAGTTTGGGCTTGCAACTGCAAGACGTCTGATAAAATCGAGCGTCTATGCTCAGAAATAAATGTGAGATTAAATGCCAAAGCCACGTATGTCTTAGCCCTTCTTGGCGACCACACATGTCTTAAAATATTTAGGCTTTTGACGCAGCTTTAAGGAAACAGTCCTGCAAACAGAGCGGTGAACTGGATGTAGACATACTAAATTCTAAGTTTCGTTCCTCCCAACCAAACTCACCCGCTTACCCAAGTACATTAGCCCCAGTCCAGGTGCACAATTTCAGCAAAGCAACGAGTACGAGAAACTCGAACGATTAAAGTCAAACAAAACTAATTTTTCCGATACCATCGAACTATCAGCTCTGAAAAGTATTTGCTTATTCTTTCACATTATGCTTTACAATTTTTATTATTTATGTCGCACTGTGTGCGTGAGTTCAGATATACTGAGTTCAGTCAGGTTAAGTTCAATTCCCTAAAATTGATTCCAAACTGATCGTCCGATTGCATGTACACGAGTTATTCTGACGATTTCCGAGAACCTATTAATTCTGCGGAATTTTACAACCACTACTGTGGATGATATACAACAGTTTGTGCATATACTCAGCGCTGTAGATTCGATGCAGCGGCATATCTTGATTATTCCATAGGTCAAAACTTCAGGTGAAAACTTCCATTCTGTAAGCTTTCTCGTTTCTGATTATTTGAACGCGTTGGGGAGCCTGGATAGGTCAATGTTATTAAACCTGTCATCCAAAAATGGCGTTCACCCAGATGTATAATCTATGGTGTGATTATTTTACGGATCATACTCACTTCGCCAAGTTAAAAGGTAAGAAAACCTCTTTCCTCCTTGTGATTTAGGTGTTTTCATGGGAGCCGTTCTATTTGCTTCCCAATTTTCCTTTAATGTAAAACATATTATACAAACCACTTTTAAAGGATGCACATATGTTGGCGATGTTGTGCGTGGATGTATAGCTCCTGCTATTCAGCAATTCGCATTACTTCAATGCAGATTTGAAGTTCTGTTGAAGTTGTTTTCACTCATTTATCTCACATCTGTGGCCTTTAAAAACATTAAATTAATATTTTCTTTTATTCTTACCATAAATAGCTGTTCTCATATGTATCTCCTCCACGCTTATTGTGGACGAGGGGACCATACTTCGATCATCCACGGTTAAGTAACTCGGAGCCTTTTTATCCCAATTCCTTTATTGTTCAATGCTTGTCTCTGGTAATTCATGACCTCAGAAATAGGAGGATTTCACCACTCCTTACATTAATATTCAAGATTGTGACATATATATTATTCCCTTTGGCTGTACGGCCATCCTGATATTTACTGGGCCGTTTCAGAAACAGAACATGTTATTGCCACGATCGGCTGAGCTTATTTCTAGATGCAGCGGAGTGTCTGGAGATACTTCAGTAGATTTGCTGACTTTTAGACATTTGATATCTGCAATGGCATTAACTTGTCTATTTCATCCACTTAACAGTGTTCTTACAAAATTCTGTCCTTCAGTTGTACTCTCAAAATTTAACATTTATCCTTTCTACCTCATTTAATCGTAATAATGCCTTGTTTTAGCTCTCACATTAGCTTTTTGATCCAACAACGTTTGTGAACATATTCTGTAACGTTTGCTGCGGTGACAGCTGTACATATTTTCCATTCTTCTCCCCAAGTAGGGTTAATTATAATGTCCGCAGTGGTGATTTAAAAACTGAAAATAGACCCATTAGGGTACATAATATTTCGTAGTAATTAAACAAATTGAGTTCGATAACGTGTAATAATTTATGTTATGCTTTCTAGCTGCGCCTACTTAATAGAAACAGTGGGTTGAACGGTCTCGTGTTGCCTAGAGATTTAAACTTTTTTCTTTTTTTATAAACACAGTCACCAGAAAAATTGTCTGAAATCGTCTCATTTGCGGAGAGCATTCGTGGCACGTTACTCTTCTTATAAGCCATCAACCAGTGAGCATGTGCTTGGAAGATCTGATATAAGTATCCATTTGAACCGTAGCTAACATTGTCTGGTGCCTGCTCAATCCTTATTAGATTTCACGAAATGTCCTAGTACTGCACAGTGTGTACTAGAACGACCGGTGCATCTATTTTAATTTACTAGATTGCAAGGAATTTAACTTAGTTTGTCAATAAAGGAAACTAAGTATAACAACAAACGGAGGAGCCACTTGTCAAAACTATTTTTGCAATTCATCCGAATATGATGTCATAGGAATTTTGTTCTTTCCGTATTCGTCACCCTTGCAAGTTGTTCGTAAACATGTCATCGTTTACGCCTGCACTATTTATTTTAAATTGAATTTAGGATGCGTTACACATTAAACCTTAACCTTTAAGGTACGAATTGGTTGGGTGAAATCTAGCTTGGCTGGTATGCACTTTTGTAAATATGAATAATATGGTTTAAATGGGGAATAATTCCTAGCTCAGGCATGAGATAACGGTCCAGCAAACAAGCTTACCATCGGTGGTTCGTCTTCAGGAGAAATGCGGCCGTTTATATAGTAAGATAAGCAAGGGTGGCTAGTGTTGCTAGAAAATGTAGGCATAAAATTGCCTTAATGGTTGTAAGTCGTTCACACCGTTTATCCACGGAATTGCAAACTGTGACTATGAAAGAAACATTTTAAAAATACATTTTCAGTTGTGATTAAGACTCCATCTAATAATGAAAAGTCGGTGTAGCAAACAAGTGTTTTTTTGGTGATTAATCTTAAGACCAATTACAATAAAGTTAAGATAAAAAGTAAATGTGACAGATTTTCCCAAGTGGGTGGGATTTATTTGCGCAGAATCTGGCCAAGCGACAGCTGACCATAAAAAGTGGAATTCTCTTCCAACTGCTTGTGCAAACATGACGGTGGATTGTTGAGACAAAACGCGGTCGCCCCCGCCAATGCAAGGTTTCGGCATCTGATATATCGAAGAAAGGTTCAGGTAAACAAATATCTTACTCTACTATTTTTCGTATTCAAATGTTGGCATTAGTTTAACTTGATCAAAATAAAACGCTAGATTCTAAAGAGGCAAGTGTACCGACGCGCGCAAAATGGACTGTTTTCATCCCAAAATATTACGGTTGTATGCAGCACAGAAAATTATGTAGAATCACTCGATCATAAACGCTGATCGAAAAACCATAGCTGATCAAGCGCTCATGTTTGATTAACAATGACTATATGACACATACTTATTGTGTTGTGCGGAAAAAAGCGTTTGATCCTATTATGGTTAAAAAGGGCAGCAATAAATTGCCGGCAATGATGCTCATCTTGCCCCGGCAAAACTGTGCGAATTATATTCAACCATAAAGACCCATATATTCTTCTGCCGCGTCCTAAGATATTTCATTCTTTCCAAGCTCAAAAGCGAATAACCTTTCTAACGAAAACAATTAACGTAAGTGGTTATTATAAATGATGTACGAAAGAAGGACACAGTCAAGCACAATTTCATTTTGTTCAGAACCATGAAGCGGTTGGTTAAAAAATTCATAGTATTTTTCTTGTGACCTATGAGACTTGCCATTAAATCTGATCACGGTTTTTGGAAAGACCGGTCATGCATCACCTGTCGGTAACATTAGCTTGACTACACAACTAGAGCTACATAAGCCGGAAGTAATAAGTTTTGACATACAAGAGGCTTTCATCATGTTTCACACAAAGAACAGCCAAGGAAAACTATGTCCTATCCAACCTCAGATCCGCTTCCAACGTGATTGCCTTCCTGCCTAGAAGATAGAAATCAGGTACTCATATTTGGCAAATGTACACTCTAATCTACTGCAATCTAATGCGCGCTGAGTCCATTTTCATTATTATTGTACATAAACTATCCTCTTGCTGATATAATTATCGGAACTCCATTACCCTTCGCAAATAATATCAAATCGTGTAATTTTCTAGCTTCTGGGCAAGGTATTCCCAAGTTAGCTTGTATTCATTCTGACTTCTCCGAACTAGAGAACTTGGGTAACTCCTTGAAATTGCACTTTCTTTCGACATGTTCTACATTATGTATCATATCTGATTTTCTTTCATAATGCAAAAATTAACAACCCTGTTCCCCTGTAAAACGCATTGCGGAAACTTAATAAAAAATATGCTGCCTCACTTTTTTCTAGAGTAATTCACATGCTTGCAGGCTTCTATCATGAAAATAATTACTATCATAAACAGCAATTTAATTTTGGGTAAGTCCAGGCAATAAAATATGTCTAGGTTTACATGAAGAATATTGATAATGTACAGAAATGATAGAGATGGTAATTGTAATTCTGGAATACATACAACGGTCGTCAAAAACCGACTCGCAGCTCGCTTAATCTTTTGATTTACGGTGAATGCAGCGAGGCTCATATTAAACTGATTAAGCTTTCCGGCTGAGCCAAAACTCATGTTTCATTATCCCGTGCGCTATGATTTAAGAAACAGTATGCACGTGACATATTCCAAAGTATCATACACAGGAAAGTATGCGTTATTATAAAATGAACAGTCACCGATTATTATAAACTGCAGCACCTATCCGTAATTCAAAGAATTAAAGATATTCACCACTGTTTCTAATAATTTGTCAGCCCTGCTAAAATATATCCCTAGTTGATAAGTGTGGAATAGGCCTTAGATATATATGGAAGTTACCATGCCCCCTACTGTACGTTTACCTACGATTGGATGCATATCTTGGTAGGTATTTCTAAATGGTTTTACTCTTAACAACTGGTTTTTCCATCCCACCATAATGAAGCACATCCGCTCTCGGGTAACCAATAATGTTTCTTATAATTTTGATACCCTGTCTCCGTGAATCAATACGCCGTTTATGCACCAATTCATTCTGGCACTACTCCGTGTCTATTATCCTTATCCCGTTGAACCGACTTTATAAAAGAAACTCCATCGAGCAAATCCGAAATTTGCAATCTATTGTGAATTTTGGTGTTTTAACCATTCTGCTTTCTACAACTTTCCGACCGCTGTGCATAATTGTTTGGGAAGTGTCTTATAAATCCGGATTTTGAAGATCGTCGAGTTTTTATAAAAGTGTGTGTATATTTATTTCATCAGCGTATACGATTGCCTACTGCACACATAGTTATTTGGTTTTTCTTCTTTGGTGTTTCCAAATTTTCGGTTGTTTTTCTTTATTGGTCACGTTTGGGACAATTAATTGATGTCTTGAATTGAAGCGTCCAAACATTATGTTTTCCAATTCTAGGCCGTGGTGAATGTTAAAAAAGACTGATAGACCGTTGAATAAAACGTTTGTGTATTTACTGCCAAGTCATCTAAATTCGGTTAACATGACCACCAGAACAACGGCCTTCAAAGGGGCTGTCTGACTTGAGTTGTTATTTGAAGAGAAAAGAAAAATCTTTGAATGAATAGCAAACTTGGCGATGGCTAGCATGCTTTTAAAACACACCTACACGGGAAAAATCGAGTGTGGAACTATAGGTGATATAATCACAAGTGACTACCATGAATATAAGTGGTTAACAAACTGTCGGATATAGTTCCCACTTTGACTCAAAAATAATGTGACTCTTGTTTCTTTTAACTCATTTCTATCGCCTTATAGCTTTACCGATATTACCGTTAAGTTTTGCCTTTGAACTTTTTGAGTTTATTCGAATTTTACTCCCATGCTATATCTATACAAAAATTGTATTGTTATCCGCACATTATGTAATTACACTGGGTTAAATCTTTTTTAGGGGCTCGTAAGTCGTTTGTCATATCCTAATGAGCATGCCTTGCACTTCGGATCATCAATTCACTTGTTTATTTATTTACTGAAAGTAATCGGTGGATCCCATAGAAAAAGTGGACCCAAACTCTTTCACAAATTTTTTAAACTGTACGGATCATTACATTATACTTCATATTATAAAAATTTATGCAAGCTCAGATTACATTCTGGATAAATCAGACAATTTTTTGTTTCACACAACGGAATTTGAAGATTTGTAGCACCCTAACCGATCCATCGAATTTTAGTGTAGCGCTTTTCGAAACTCCTTATTTCACGCCGGTTCCTGTTTCCCATTATTGATCTCAAGATAGTAATTAGCTTAAACTTTCTGTAACCTAACAAATGCGTCCACCTAAATACTTAATTTTCTATGCACTACTAGAAAAACATAAGTTTAGTACAAATGCAAAAAATCTTTTTTTAATTTCTTATTCTTCCTCTTTTATATCAACGTATGTATTTTATTTCGTAGTCTATCGAATTCCCCGAAACCCTCCTCCACTAATCAATCATTCATCAAATGCAAGAGGAGTCAATGAATTGACGAATTACTGAATATCTTCATCACTCATGCCAACATAATGTAAACATTAGTGTAACTCAACTACATCAAAACACACAGACTTTAGATACAGCGAAATAGGTTCTAATGTAATTCTCTCCCTTTGTTCCAAACTGATAGTCTCTCTTCGTCCTGTCATTATTAATATTCGTTTTCTTTTACTGAAAAGAGACTTGCTTGCAAGGCTTCTTATTATACGACTATATGATAACAATTTGGTGCTGAATAGTGACAAATGTTACAAAATATTTTCATAGTTTAACGCTTAAGGCTACCTTCTTCATTACAACGATGATTCACGTAAACGCATCGATGGTTGGGCGATATAGTTTAGTAATTGTCATACTGCGTTTCTTACTGAACAAGCAGCTTTGGGTAAGTTGGAAGCAACTTCAAAGTTTAAAAGCCATCTACTCATATTCCAGTGAATCTTTATTATCGGCTACGCGAGCCATTCATATGCGAGGCAATAACTTAATGATGCCATCAATGACTTGATGTCCTGGTAGCCTGGGTTGATCGTGTGGTGATGTAAGGTCTGCACACCAATTACGAAGCCCGACGAAAAATAGAACCCAAGGTGCGATCAATATTGAATTCAACAGTAACTGCAAGTTTGAATTGTTACACTGATTTCAAACCTATCGTATGCTAAACATGTCTTGCAATTATGGAGAATCTTCAGCTTAAGTGCCTAATTATGTGCAAATAATTTAATGGCTAGACACAGCAGTTTAGACAGCGCAACATATAAAATCCCTAATCTATGTACTATATTCACAGTGGGCATCCGTTCTGTCTAGACATGCATGTGATCATAATCCGGTAAATTGCAGCAATGTTACTGAGTCACCTAAGCAATAAAGAACAAAGCTGATACAGGTTCGTAACATCCGTTTGATTAAAATGAAAATGGTAAATTTATCCATACTATGGAAGTGGACACGCCGTTCTGAACGCAGGCATTAACTGAAGTTGCCAATTAATTGTATTTATGTATATTGTTGCGGGCATGTCAAATATACCCGCCAAAACACGCCAGAAACCCCGGCAGAATGGCTGTGGAAAGTGGGGTCCTTTTCCTCCCCACAACGCAGCAGAGCTCAACCACTCCGAGACGCGCCCCAACTGCACACCTTTCAACATTGCTCATTTGCAAACTACCACCTCTTCGTGGTGACTGTTTTCCCTAACTTATTAACCAATAGCAATGGCTATTACTGTCCTTTGTTGGTCGCAAAATAGCCTACAGAGGACCACTTGCCTTTTCTTTCTCTTCGCCTCAGTTGAGAGTCGGTCGGGTCACGTTATTGCGTGTGAGTCGTTAGTTGGCCAGCCTTCGCGTCTAAGTCATTAGCTCGCGTCTATCGTAACCCCTTCTCGTGTGCGTCCGTTCCGAGGCTCAGCGTCTATCCGAACACGTGCGGCTAGAATCGTTCACACGCTCGCTCAATTTGCCGTCTCACCGGCTAAGCTAGCGTCATAAGTTCAGCGCAACTCCGTTTCGATCGGCCAGCGTTACAAGTCATCGTAGGCGTGCTCCAACCGTGCCAGCGACAATCTTATCAGGCAATTACGCAATCATCTCAAGAGGCGACGTCCCCTCAATTATAACATATATGCTGACAACGTTTTAATGGAGCAGCACATGAATGCACTGCAATCAACCCACGCTTCTTAACCAATCCAAAGCTAAACTGAATAAAAGCAAAACAATATATACATACTATATGCTACCGCACCATTCCAGGTAGAGGATGGACCAATACAATTAGTAATTACATCCCTAAAATCTAACAAACGCAAGCGATTCCGGAACCTAAAATATCTGAAAAATTGCGGACAGGGTTACAGCTATCATGAAATCGAAGTCCCAAACCTCATCAAAAATTGGAATCATGGACGTTGCTCGATTATTCACTAACATTCGAAGTCTGTATTTACTAGTCAGTCAACTACGTTTTCAATTTGTTCTCCGCTTTACACTATAATGATTCAGCCTTACTTCCAAGAAGAGCTAAGCAGCCATTTTGCAATATACTTTCGATCTAGAAGGATATACAGATAGCCATCGCTTAAGAAGGCCAACGTCTTTAAGCAAAGATGCCTTTCCTAACAATCCCAACAAGTTGGAAGATTAAACATGATGTGGATCATAATGTTTGCACTATCGTAAACGACCAGCTGCATAGAGCCTTAGTGAGGGCACCCTCTATTATAACTAAAAATGCTAGGCTGAGCAAAATACTTTCAAGCAGCCATCCGACAACTTACCCTTTAATGCTTGCGAACCCTAGAAAAATAGTCAACAACATTGTTGTTCCATTTTCTACAGCTATGTAACTAACCAAGCGCTCATGAAAGTGGCTCGTTTACCAATGTGATCCTTTTTTATCTACCAGCTACAAACCTTCTATAATGTTACGGCCAAGCTTGACCAAAGAGAGCCAGTTATCCTAATACATCTAAATATAAAAATGGCTTTCAACCGCGCCACAAAATACAGCTTTGTTTTATCAGAATCCTTCTTTATTTGGAAACCCTACTAAGCTGGCTTGACTCAAAACAAAAGCGTCAGTAAAGAACTGATTATTTGCGCTTAAATGATAACAATTGGTATTTTTAAGGGTAGTGAGCTTGGACCGCTACTTTTCATGGTCTACCCAAATAACATGTTGCATTACCTAACACTTTCATTTACTTCAGTTTGTAGATGACGTCAAACAGTCTACTTTAATCTACTATCTTAATTACAGCAATGTCTGGAAAGCACTGCCTATGGAATCTATGAAATGTTATTTAGCAAAATGTTTTGCCGGGAAAACCTGTTAATTGAATACAGACGTTACAACCATTAAGGCTTTACTATTTTGACGGTAATTTAACCCCAAAGATCTTTCAGTTTGGGACTTAAGACTTAAATACGAATACTACTGCATATTTTTTGTACATGTACCTAACAACCGCTGCTGTAGATGCCGCTAACGCTGTACTCCTGCATTATGGCTCGGCAGATACAATTAATATGCAACCTTCGCCCTGGCAGCTAACAACAAATATCCTTGGCTTATCCAGCGACAGTCCTTACCCAGTTGTTTTGCCAGCAAACTACATTTTCTCCGGGAGTACATTGCCGTTGAAATCACTATGATATTCCCAAAATTATTAAAACCCTTGGTGCCATCATAACAATACCACTTACATCCTTTTGCCCAGGGTCTGCTTAACTCCCATCCACTCCTATCCGACTGGAAATAATAGAATTATCACTTAATATATAAAATAGGTAATCGATCGGATCCTGCCAACTACCTACCTATTACTCTGCTTTCTGCTTTACCAAACTGATGGAATCCGTGTTAGTAGATGAACTGACGCAATACGTTTTATGTCTACAAATAATTTATAATGCTCAACATGATTTCAGACCCAAACGATCTTATCTCGTCTTTTTGCTGCTTTCTTAATACTAATGGACCATGTCGGCTAATGAAGAAATTCACATAGATGTAATTCACCTATGGTTTTGAAACATATGACACAGTCCATTGCTCCTTTCTCCTCCAAAATCTTGCTGCCTAAGTTACCAAGCGTTCCCTGCTCACTTGGTTGGAAGGCTACTTGCACGACAGAGCAATTAAGGTATGAGTAGTCGACATTCACTCTGAAGGCCTGTGGATCTCCATTGATGTACCGCAAGAATTCGTCCTCGGCACGCTACTGTTTTAGTTTACATTAAAGCACTTCCAAAAATCATTTTATCCCCGAAGAATTATTTACAGACGATGCTAAAATGTGGAGAGCAATTAGCTCAGTATTCAGGGCCATAGAGATCTAGCCCGGATGAAAGAATGAGCAGAAAGGAACCAGATCCTACTGAACTCTGCAAATTGCCACGTGCAGCAGCTTCGTAAGCACATATATTTTGTGGTAACACGTCCTGCAATAGGTGACAAATGAAAGCGACTTAGGTATAATTGTGCACAAAAGTTTTGGCAATTCACTCCTGTTTGAAAGCAGCAGGTGTGAATAATTTGAAGTTAAGGCATTTAAGCAGGCTTTCGCATCTCTAAACGACGCCTAGTACCAATATTTATTAGGTCGTATATTCGTCCTCAACTTAACTCTGAAATTCAGGTTTGATGTCTATGGTGAAAAGAAGACATTCGCCTCTTAATGTAAGCCCAAAGAAGAGCCACCGAGTCAACGCGTGAATAATCCGGTCTCAGTCACTAACTGCGTCTTTGTGCACTCGGTGTGTTCTCCTCAGAATACCGACGGCTTCACAAAGATCTCATTCTCACATACCGGATACTAACTGAAGGCGAGCATCTTTGTACATCACTGCTGACCATAGCCCCTTTCAAACAGTGTGGAGGATATCACCTGCAACTAATGACTCAATACTTCAGCTTGAATTGCAGAAAGTAGTTTAACTCAATTAGAATCTGTTCACCCTGAAATTTATTAGTAACAAATGTGATGAACGCACCAGACATCACGACATTCGAAAGACTATTAGACTTTCATCTTAGTGATAAACATTGCAACACGGTTTCCTAAATAGCAATATCTTAATCACTTTTATTCCATGTACAACCTCGGCGCATTTTATTTTTATTTATTTGCATATTCATCTTGTGTGTCTGGTAAAGTTATGCTTTTTATCTCATCATACAATAATGAACTAGTATTGTTACGAAAGTTGTGGAGCTTTCCGTTTAAATCATTGGACATTTCTGTCTGCTTATAACACGACTTGAGTTACCAATTGATTTATTACCTACACTGGAGTATTGCATTACCACTCAGAGCCATTTCGGACAAAATGTTTAGATCTGGGAAATTGAAAGCGGCTATTTACCAAACGTGTTCATGAGACGCTCCTCAACCACAATATATCTGTACCACTCTCGTAATTTCCAAATATATAACGTTTGGCTGCGATAATTGAAAGAAGACCATTGTCTTCTCTCCAGCGTTGTTCAAAAGCTGGTATTCGCAAATGGTACCGCAAGGAATTTTAGAAGTACACTATATATCACACCCCTAACGGCACCTAACTCTTACGGCCACAGGTTGCAATACAAAGTAACCGCTACTTCTGTTCCTTCGTTTAGTAAGTCAATTTGTGAAAACAAATACGAATTGTAGATGAGCGCAGGAGCGAACCTCTTTGCATCCTGAAGAAACTGGAGAAGTTTCGAATAATACAATGGGTGTTCATGTCACTTGGATTGCAGCTATTCCATAACCATTGACGGAATGTGTCCTGAAAAATGTATTGACATCTAATGATTAAAATTCATCGAATCGTCCTTAATCCTATTCCATACGATATAACTCATGCTCGGGCCACCGATTCCTTCCCTATTTAATGTGGACGTCTTCCAAATTTATCTACAAATCTAATTTACAAACAATGGTGCACACATATGCACTGATGGATTACATACTGATTCAACAGGTCGCTGAACATTGATAATAAAACTAGGTTCAAAACATTTTATTTATTGTGTTGTAGGCACTCAGATTCTATCATCAAATATGATCATAAATGATCTCTCTCATCTGGGAGCCGTTTACAGCATGCCCGCAAATTTGCACCGTTAATGTTTTAGTCATGGCATGTTATAATATGATCGGTTGATCACGCATCACCGCAGAGTCATTAGGATTGGCTTGCATTTAAACTGCCGAGAACATAATCGAATCCAACACAGCAATAGGTAGCATCATCAAAACGCACGGTTACCAACTAGACCCCAAATTCCAAGGCGCGCTTCATCTGAAGGCAATTTTATAACTACTTTGCACGGTGGAATGGACTGTTCGAATCCAGGTAAACGATCCGGATTCTATGTACACTAAATTCTACGCTATTAATAATCACCATAAATATCCTATGGGAATTATCAAAAAGTCGCACTTTTACTCGTTAGAAGTTCCTGGCGTATTGCTCCTGCTGCTACACAGTCATATGATGCTCTAGATACAGTAATTAATTATGGTTTATAAGTAGCTGTTATAACTTGTTAGGCAGCCTTGATAGTAACAATCACAAAGTTAAAGTTTGTTTAAGGAACCCTACGTATACATACAGAGCGCAAATATACTAGGTACATATTACTACCTCGGTAAGGTAATCAGACTTAAATTAGTTATTCCTACTTTCCAACCTCGAGGTGCGTTTATATGCGTCATATGACAATGAGAATCAATGCGTTGAAAAGCTAGAAGCTTATATAAACATCTCGCGATGTGTTGTGTCGCCGCTGACTCCTTCGCCCCACGACTGCAAGAAGAAGTCCAAGACAAGCCATAAGGAGACTTATATACATGAAATCACAGTTGCTTATATAGTTTGAAGTCAAAATGAAGGGAAGCTAATAAAGTACACTTGAGTCAACAAACTGAAGGAAAAACGTAAAATGCAACGGCGAATAAGCAACCGTGTACGTAAGAGCGAATCGCGTAGGTCCTTAAAAATAGCATCATTGGACTCCAAACGTAAAGCGAACGATCATTTACAGTAATGAGCACTGGCCAATCAGGATGACGAAAAGAAACGTTTAAACCAAAGTCACGAAACTAACGCGAATAAGGAATGCAGACTCAAAAGTTGAAAACTAGTACAATAATTGTGTGACACTAAATATTCCTTTAACATAACCAAGTAGAACAGTGATGAGAGGAAAAACACCAATAGAATATGTTCTTGCAAACGGCGCTGCTGAGAAGGGCATGACGATGAGCGTCCATTAACAATGACGCGGGCGGACCAAGAGAGCGTTTAAACAACAGTCAAGAAATAGAAATATTAAGTGTAAAGAATAGCTATCAAGCTAGGTCATAATAAATGAATGTATAATAGCTGTCCTTGTAATACCTCCCTCCCTTTAAAAACGGGTTACCTGGGGTTCACATAGCACTTTCGACGCGGTTCCACTTGGAGAGGCCGCACGAATCTTTTTGTTCTCTTTGGCCTGTGGCTAGCTCCATTTTCCAAGCGTTCCACTGGACTAACTTCACCACCTGCAGGAGTACTAGGCTTGCCGGTGTCCAGCAATTCATTGACTTCAAGTCCGTTAGCTTTCAGAACGGCGGCACCATGTGTATAACGTGACCTCAACTGATTTACGTGACGTCTCCACACTTGTGTACCCACTTGAACATTATACGTCACGTTGCCACGGCGCTGCAGGACTCGTTCTGATATCCATGCCATCTGCCGTCCTTGATTCGCAGCTGCAAATACAAGATCGCCTACTTTGAAAATCCTCTTTCTTGCACCATACCGCCTGTTGTACTGACGCTTCATCACTGAATTCCGTAGATGTAGAGACGGGTGCTTGAGGGTCAGCAAATCTAGTGTGGTTCTCAGCCTTCGACCCATAAGTGCTTCAGCTGGTGATTTGCCATCTGGTGCATTAGGATTCGAGATAACTCTATAGTTCAGCAGGAAACGTTCCAAGCTTTCGTTCAACGATCCCTCCTCTTTTGACTTCCACAATGCTCGTTTCAGGGTATCCACAAATCTTTCCGCTTAGCCATTAGACTGCGGATGATATGGGGCCGCCCTCTCATGCTCGATCCCATTCTGTGCACAAAATGCAGCAAATTGACAGGACGTAAACTGTGCCCCGTTATCTGACACGACTGTTAACGGCAATCCGTGCTGGCTGAAGACATGTCTCATCGAAATAATTGTGCTGTTGGCCGACGTGTTTTGCATAGTGATTACCTCCGGCCATTTACTGTAGGCGTCAATAATAAGGAGCAAATGCACTCCTTCGACTGGTCCTGCGAAATCTACGTGTATGCGCGACCAGGGCGATTCAGGGTTTGGCCAAGCTTGTAACATAGAAAGTACCGGTAACTTGGAGGCACTGATGCATCTGGAGCAAGATCGGCCAATATCTTCAATTTGGCTATCCATCATGGGCCAAAAAACGTAGCTGCGCGCAAGCGCCTTCATGCGAGCGATCCTGGATGGCTCTTGTGCAGTTGCCGTAACACGCGTGACCTGAGTATTCCCGGAATGACAATGCGATGTGCAAAAACAGGCAGGAATCAACTTCAGACAAGGAGTTGCGTCGTGTGAAAAACTGTGTCAGTGCTTCTTTCGGGCACTTCTTTGGCCAGCCCCGTCTTGTGTAGGTTAATACCACTTGCAGCAATGCATCCTGTTCAGTGGCTTGCTTCACCATTGTGCCAGTGACCGGTAAATTACTCACGGCGTCATGTACCATGTAGGTGACATCCGTTTCGGCTGCGACGGAGGCAATGAGTGCGTCTTCTGACTCACGCTTACCGGTATCGATTAATTTGGATAAAGCACCGGCTTGCCCTGTAGAATCAGTAGACAAGTATCATATGCTGAAATTATAACCCAAGAGCAAAGTTGCCCATCGCTGAAGTCGACTAGCAGTATATGCTGGAATCCCCGTTTTGGATCCAAAAATTGCCAGAAGCGGTTTGTGATCAGTCACCAACGTGAACCGTCGACCATATACCATCTTATGGAACTTGTGCACTGCAAAGATGATAGCCAACGCCTCTTTCTCAACCTGACTATAATTCTTGTCGGATGCCGTCAGCGCTCGTGCAACAGGTGCTATAGCCTTTTCGGATCCATCTGAAAAACTATGTGAAATGACAGCACCAATTCCATAGCTTGAATCATCCGTGGCCACGATAACCTCCAGCTTCGGGTTATAATACGTAAGTAATAAGTCTGACTTCAGCAGAGTTTTCAGTTTCTCGAACGACTGTTGACATTGTGCAGACCATTTCCATTCGACGTCTTTCATCAACGGGTGGTTTAGAGGATGACGCAGGCGATGCATGCATGGTAAAAATTCCCTATAGTGACTAACCATCCGAAGTAATGACCGTAACGTTTTGACATCCGATGGCGCCGGTAAGCGGTCTATCACCTCAATATTTTCGGGATCGGGTCGTCGTCTGCCGTTCTCGTTATTTACAAAACCCGGGAACTTAATTGACTTCAGGAAAAATTTGCAATTGTCCGCTCGTAATCGGAAACCGTAACCAATGATTCTTTGTAGCACGTCATTCAATCGTTGAAATAACTCATCTTGCGTCGAGCCCATTATGATGATGTCATCCAAGTAGGCTGCCGCTCCGGTTACACCCGTTAGCATGGCATCCATGACTTGCTGAAAGATTGCCGGTGACGTTTTGACTTCAAATGGCAAACGGTTGTACTGGTAGAGACCGCGATGCGTGTTGATTGTTAGAAGCTTCCTGCTTTCCGGTTCAACTTCTAACTGCAAATAGGCGTCTGCCAGATCAAGAGTAGCAGAATACTTGCCTCAGTTCAGATTTTCAAACACGTCCTCAGGGAGTGGAAGCGGATAATGATGGGGTTCCAGTACAGCATTCAGGCCCGTTGAAAAATCTGCACCCAAACTAATAGAACCGTTCGTTTTTCTGATCACAGCAATAGGCGCAGTCCACGGTGAGAAATTGACTCGTTCGATCACTCCGGCCTGCTGCAATCGATCAAGTTCCTGTTTAACAAGTGCTTGAGAAGCATAAGGGACGGGACGTCTGGGTCGAAACACTGGTCTGGCATCCGGAAGCAGAGTAGGTTTTGCCTGCATTTTCTGACAGTGTCCAAGTTCCGACTGGAATACACACGCACACTTCGTTTGAAGCTGTTCAGAGATGCTTTGACCCGGAGGAGTCGGTATGGCTGCATAGTGTACCGTGACATTCCTTTCAGCACAGACACGATTCATTGGTACATTAAACAAGTTCAGCTTTCCAATCCAGCCGATTCCGAGATGATTGATGTTGGTGCATGAGACTAGGTAGATTGTGCCGCGGACTTATAGTTCCTTGAAGTTGACCGCATATTCAATCTCTCCATCCAATCTCAGCGGTTCCCCGGATGCATTCTGAGCCGTCAGAGTTGTGCGCTTGAATGCAGGTCTTCCAAGCTTCCTCCAAGTGGATCGCGAAATGATTGTGATGTCGGACGCCGTATCTAGTTTTAAGATGACTGGAATACCATTGACTATCACTGTTAAATACTTTCTCTTGCCTGCAAATTCCGTACGAAATGCACCGAGAACTACCTTTGTGGCCGGTCCATGAAATTTCGTCCTTCTGAAGTTGATGTTTGTGCGCAATATCGAGGGAAATGAATGTCTGAAGTTGTGCGCCACTAAACAGTGGGATTCCTTATTACAAAACCGCTTGCACTTGTGACATTTAGGCCCCTTGTAGATACAGTCTCTTACAAAATGCCAAGCTCCCCGATTCCAGCATGCAGTCGCGAGGGCTTCTGATTTGACCGATTCCGGTTCATCACTTTACCACGGATAGCTGTGCGACAAATCTGGGGTTCTGTCCTGTGGTCAGCAGTTTCAATTATTTTTGTGTCGTGCTTCAAGTTAATCAGTCGCTGGCATTCGGCTGTAATCTCTTGCAGCGTCAACTGTGGTTCTTGTTCGAGCTTGTGGAGAATACGTGTTCGAATATCGGCATCAGCGTGGGACTGGAGATGCACACGAAAATAAGACTCTTGAATTGATCAGGTGTCAGCAGACCCAGTTTGAATCGTTCACATTCGCGATTTATGATCCCGGCATGTGTAACAAAATCAACGGCATCGCGTTTGACTAACTTCAAACAATTATAGCGACCACTGAGCA
Source organism: Dicrocoelium dendriticum (assembly GCA_944474145.2). NCBI lineage: Eukaryota > Metazoa > Platyhelminthes > Trematoda > Plagiorchiida > Dicrocoeliidae > Dicrocoelium > Dicrocoelium dendriticum. Next base: position 102,364,854 of record OX104069.1, read on the forward strand.
GAGAGTCCTGCTCGCCGAAAATTTGCGTCACCGTTTTCACCGTCTCATCGAAGCTGAAGTCTCTTGCATTGTTCGGCAACACGAAATTTGTGTAACGTTCATGTTCGGCTGCGCCAAGTTTCCTCAACAACAAACGAACTTTCCAGGCATTGTCTTGGTCTGCAAGTTCCACTCGAAAAAATATATTCATACTTTAAGAACCAGGATTCAAATGTCAATCTGTTCAATCAATGAAAAACAAATTCTGTGATTGAAGCCACAATGGCGTCCACAGATGGCCGTGCGGTTGTCGTCGGGGATTCGCTTTCGATGTTCAGCTTCTGAGATAGCAACTCAATCAACTGTCGTTGGAATTTTTTAAACTGAAGTTGTTGCTGTTGAAGGAGCGTCTGCATATGCTCGAACGAAATCGGCATGATTACCAGAACCTCCGTCGCCAAATAATCTGTTGTGTCGCCACAGCAGTTCTAGATGAAAAATAACATGAATGCTTTTCAAAGGGAATTCTATCTTATTTTTAATCAAACAGCATATTGTATGGCAATGCTCAGATTAGATAAACATTTCATAAGAACTGAAAACCTGAGAGTTCTACGTTGGAAGAAAGAATAATCAGTTTTCTTAAATTCTGAGAACCAACCACTTTAGTTAACAGGATTGCTAAAGAGGCGGACTTATCCAAATAACCTTACGTCATATTATATCACAACCGGACGTATATTTGCCGCTGTTCCTGCTGGTGTTTAAAAACATTCACGCCCCAGTCTTACCTCTGCTTTTGAACATTAACCAACACACATTGTCGAACGGTCCACGTATTATCTTGGTCTGAGTATCTTCAAAGTAGAATTTGACCTTAGTTCCATAAAATGCTTTATTGATTCCTAATTTTTTTACCATCTCCCGGATCCAAATCGAATCTCCTTAGTTGTTTTAAAAGGTTTGGCAGACCACCGATTAGTTTTCTTTTATGCTGCACAACGTTTCGCTTTTGCTCAACAGCTTCATCAGGCAAAGTGAATTGGCTAAATAGAGTGTCATGTTAAAAACAATCACATGTAATCTACATAAAGTCATCGATAATCTTTGAGACAATGGATGAAAAAGTGACAGCCATCAAAGGTAACTCGGTTTGGGTGAAATCCGTAGATCTCAATTGAGGTCAAATTGAAATAATATGTGCTGATCAGAGTGTAGTTATACACATGGTAAGCAATCGGAAGTGGTCCGTTGGAATACCTTTGGTCAAGTATAAAACTTGCCTTCAATATTTAGGGATATGATGGATGGGTATTGATTGCTCATTCTGAATTCAGATCCATCAGACGATGTTCATCAACGTGGCCAGAGTAAGATTGGACGCAAGACATTGGGAGCTCTGCTCGGTCTATTCTATTCACGCGGTTATTGGTCTTGGTTATTTCTATAGCCTCAGCAAATAGCCTTTTATCAGAAGATCACAACACCCTGATAACCTGGACATTGCTACTGCCGTTACTAAGCAGAGCACTATACTCAAGCTCTTTCCTCGGAGGTCGTGACATGTGTCACCTAGCATCTGCGATCCTCGTGCTAAGTTTTCTCACTGCGCAAAATCTACATATGATTCTGTAAATGCAGTTAATAATTCTATGTAATGGTTATCGCTGCCTTAGCAGTTTAGCTCACATCTGGTGGGAACACCGCGTGAGCAACGAGCGTGTTCGACGCCTTGTTTACGGCAAAGAAAAAGGTTCTTAACGTCTCAGCACCGTCATTTCAAGCACCAGGCTCCGATGGCTGGGCCACGTGCTGCGCATGGCAGTTCACAGACTTCAACGATGTGCGTTGTTTGCTCACCTGGGATGTGGATGAAAGAAGAGGAGGGGTGGCCAAGCGATGAATTGGTCAAGAGGAATGAAGGCCATCACTGCTGTGCTGGCCTCGGTTGGAGCGTCACGGCTCCCTGGTTGGGGTGCAAAAGACGGTGAACTCTTTTGGTCGGATAAACTTGCTGACATGGCAAGGAGCTGACCACAGTGGCGTTCGTGCTGTGAGTTTCTTTGTTACTCACCTAGCCCTTTTAGCCTCCTCTACACCTAACATAGCATTTATTAGCGTAAAACATAATGATTTTACTTTTGGTCCAGTTGCCGGCTGGCAGCTTACCGGAACGATGGCTAACAGTTTCTGGTAGCTCAGATGGTATGCAGCTGTAGTATTTATTTTCCTTTTCCTTTATATATTGCAGCACAGCGGCTGAGGTGTTTCCCACCTCTGGCTGACGTGAATAATGATGATGATGATGATGAATTATATGTAATGGAAATGATTCATTTAAATGCTCAAGCATTGACCGTAACGTTTTATCTTTTTATTAAACTACCCTGATGTTTTCTTTATTCCGTAATATCGGACCGCTTTCGAACTTGCTTCCTTATCCTCAATACCCACTGTCGCTATCAAAACTGTGATTGGCATTGTGAGTGAGTTGAGGAAATTTATTAGCTGTCTTTTTACCAATCACTTCGGATATCCTATAGCCAGTATCTTTTTATCGCCTCCTTCTGCGCAGCATTTTATCTTCTTCCTCTGTGTGCAGAGCACTAGCTCTCTGAAATAGTGCTGAGGTGCATAAACATTCTTCGTGTGGACCGAACGATAACTAATTAACTCGTCTGCGTCCAATGATTTGCGATACATTGCCATCCATCGCGAAGAGGCTGATCCTTACCATGGTGCGATGGTTTGTGTGTACTTTTGCACCTTCAGAACCACTCATACCAGATTGGTCAATGGTTAGAGGCCAGACAAACTCAGCCTCCTGGTCCTCCAGGTTGGGGGTTGGAGTGAAGTGGCTCCTTATTCCTCACAAAGGAATCCTTGTAGCACAGCGCCAAACCCGCTGCATTGCTATCAGATTTTTGAACCAAAGGTTTTGGTTGAGAACCCTAATCGTTCTCTTGTCTAGGCATGGGCAACCTGCCCACGCCATATAACTATTTATCTTCAGAAAATTTCTTGATGCTCTAGCCACCGCAGAGGATAATAAACGGTGCCCTATCTGCTGCATCTTTCATGGTGGATAGGGGTTTGGATGCTGCTGCTCAAGCCTTCCCACCTTCTTATTCCCCTCTTGCGCTTTTTCATCCTTGTCGTCCCGTTCCAGCTTCATTTGTATCCACCTGTTTTCAACAATTCAATTCTTGGCCTTCCCCCGCCTTGCTTTGCTAGGCTTTTACCTACCTTTTTCAACTCATATCTGAACGCGGGTCGCAATTCCTCTCCTGTCGACAAGTTCACATCCAAGAAAGCAGCAGAGCTTAGTTCATTGCCTTTCATTTGGAGTCCTTGATCATCCTTCAGTTTGGCATACCTCAATGTACGCACCTTGCTACCCATCGGTCAACATGCAGCACTTGCCCGAACATTAGAGACCCACTACATCGATATCTGCTGTTTATCGGAGTTCTGCCTGCAAGACTCGAGATCTTTGCTCACTTTGAGATCCCCTTCAGGTGATAACAGCAGCACTTTCTCATTATGCCTATCCGGTGACCATGCAGCCTCGAGCACCGGCGAAGTCGGTGTTGGCATCGGCCAGAGTCCCCAGACTGAAGCTGCTCTGGTTGATTGGATTCCAATCAGTAGCCGGATTGTGCACTGCAGTTTCTGGCTCATTCAAAGCTTCGAAGTCGTGCGGGACTACTGGGTGTCTATTCAATATCGCTGTCCACGCGCCCACAAACTTTAGCGACGATGGGGTAAACGACGATTTCTACAGCCAAATGGACAAACTCCTTCGCCACAGAAGAAGCACGGACATTGTTGTGCTGGCGAGGGACCTGAACGATTAAGTTGGAAAGTTGTCCACTGATGAAATGCATCTGGGCGGTGAACATGGTGTAGGCTCCTTTACTGATAACGGTGAGCGGATAATTAATTTGTGGGTTAATGCTTGCTTATTGCTTGCGATCACTAATTTACAACGCAACACCCGCTGGATGGTGACTTGGCGCCCACCAGCCTCGAACCAACCATAGACGCAGATCGATCACATTGCTATAAGTTACCAATGGACGGGCTGCGTTCGGAAATGTCACTCGATTTGGAGCAAATGTGTACACCGACCATGAAATTGTATGTGCTGACTTTCGGATGCGCTTTGGCGGACGCTCAAGACGAGGTTGTTAACATATTGACACAAGCCAACTGGCGAAACCAACTGTTCTGAATGCCCGTCAATTACCCTGCCATGCTATTTCAGTAAGCACTCACGGGATGTAGTTGATGGTCACTGGTCTCATATTCACTAGTCATTACCAGCAGCAGGAAAATCATAATGCGGTAAGTCAAGTCCCCAACATGTACATTGGGTCTATTCGCACTCTCTGGAACTTATCGATGATCGCCGGCATATTCCGGTTGGAAGCGAATACACTGAAACTCGCAAAGAGCTCCAGTCCAAACTCCGTGTTTGCCTGAAGGGAGACCGCGAATCTTGGTGGTTCTATCGTGCACCAGAAATGGAAATGGCTGCTGCTGTTAGTAACCATCGTAAGTTATTCCAGCTGATACGGAAAATGGGCAGCACAAGACCTGGCGTCAATGAAACTATACTTGACGAGATTGGACAGCCAAACCACAGCTTGTCTAAACGCTTGGATCGTCGAGCTGAGCACTCTTAAGGGCAATTTAATTGGTCGAAAGAGTTAGATTAATCACCAGCCACTGATCACCCCGCTCCGTGGGCTGCCCCATTGGATCCACCCTCTCGCCCACAAGTTGTACTTCAGAGCGAGCTGTTTAAGTTAGATAAAGCTGCGGGAACAGATGATCTCCCCACATCCCAACTCAAATTCGGGGGACCTGCTCGTGTGAATGATTTACACGGGTCACGCGGGAAACAGTGGGAGCACGAAGCTGTCCCAACCGACTTGAGCCCCTCCGTCATTGTCCAAATTCTCAATGGAGGCGCACGATCGGATCGAGGCAACTATAGAGGAATCAGTCTGATCTCCATCGCCACAAAATTGCTTGTTTCTGTTATCATTCACAGAATGACTGCCACTTGTGAAAGCCATATTCGTGAAGAGTAAGCCGGGTTTCGTCAAAGTCGTGGTTGCATTGACCACATCTTCACTTTGTGTCAGTAGTTGCAGCACCGTCACATATAATGTCACATATAATGTTGTACCTAAGAAATATGTAAATGTATATGCGCGTAGCTCAGACGGAATGAGGACTTACGGCAAGCTGACGTCACCCTTTAAGACCTCCAGCGGTGTGAGACAGGGATGCCCGCTGTCACCTTTCCTCTGCAACTTCGCTAGTGACGAAGTCTTGAAAATCGCCTCCACGGGACACGAATTACTAGGTGTGGATCCGCTCCCAAGACAACGACGTATTGATTTAGAGTATGCTGACGCTATCGCCTTAATAATTGACATCTCCCAGACGAGCCAAGGGGTGCTGGACAGATTAGCACTGGCTGTCAGCCGCTTCGAGCTTTGCTTTGCACAATCGAAGTGCAAAGCGTTTCTCCAGGATAAGCGTGGACCGCCTCCTGTGCTGCAACATTGTTAGGATCACCTAGACGTCGTACAAAATTCAACTATCTGGGTAGTTGTATCAGCGCCCGTGTGATCGAATAGGAGATCACGAACCTTATAGCAAAAGCTCAAGCCGATTTTCCAACGCTTCGCTACTTATGGCGCCGGCGCGACATCGTACTTGTCCTGAAGGCTAGAGTGTGCAATGCAGCGGTAAGTTGGACCCTACTGTACGATTATAAATCCCGGCCCCTTAGATCAGTGGATATACAGGGGCTAGTTATGTTCGACCACCGGTGCTTTATCTCGAATCTAATGGGAACACCGCGTAAGCAACGAGCGTGCTTGACGCCTTGTTTACGGCACGCGAAAAGGAAATGAACCGCTCAGCACCATCATTTCACGCACCAGGATCCGATGGCTTGGCCACGTGTTACGCATATCAGTCAACCTACTCCCTTGACGTGTGATGTTTGCGCGCCAGGGGTTTGGATGGAAGAAGAGGACAGGTGGCCAAGCCATGACTTGGTTGAGAGGAATGAAGGTCTTCATTTTGAAGCTGCCCGCAGTTGGAGCTTCTCCGCTTCCTGGTTAGGGTTAGACAGGCGATGAACACATTTGTCTGGATACACTTTTTGATATGGCTAGGAGTCGACCTCATTGACGTTAGTGCTGTGAGTTTCTTTAAATTGAAAATTGGTCCGTCGCGAGCGGACTTGTCTATTTAACTTCAAGTCTCTTCCATAAAGAGTGTTACCCGGATTAACTGAACTAATCGCTCTACACTTTTCTTTGACCGTGATATTTCGCTTGGCGCAAGTTCTCTTCCCAGTTGTTGTCTTTATATATTGATAGACCGTTAATACCATTAAAGTATTGAATGTAACATGTCGATGAGGTACTTGTAAGATATATTGATATAAAGTTATGAGGGCCCATTTTCATCATGAGTAGACGCTAGCTATATCTGAGCTAATGTACAGCAAGCTGAGACACATACTCTTCATTGTGGTCTGAAGGAGTTTTGCCGTTTTCATTCCCTCGATCACTAAAACTGAACATTTTTAACTGTTGTGAATTAACCCTTTGTTCTTCGGGCTGATGATATACTAGCTTTTTCTAATTCCGCTTCTTAACTCTCAGTGAGCAATCAACTTATACCCGACATCAACTCTCAACTACATTGGCGCCTTTGAATCTCCTAACTTAACCTGTCATACCTACGTCTCCTAGAGGATTCCCAAGGTAAGGAATTTGTCCTTATAACTCTCAGAATCAAAATGAGCGACATATTTTTTGATTATTTTTGATTTTGTTACCACATGCGCTTATCGACGATAGATTTACTATTCACCAGTAAAATTTAAGTGACTGTTTCCACGGTCGTCATAACCCAACTCAAGGCGAAGTACACTAAATTTATAGGTGTTTGTAAATACACAAGTTGTTTTCAGTAATGTTGTCATTCAGAGAACTCACTAACATTTGGCACCGAATACATGATCTAAATTTAATCATATTTCTTGTTCTGCATCCCACCACTATTCTGCACGACTTGATTCTGCACGATCATTTGTTAACCCAAACAAAATCGATAGTGTAGTGCGTTGTAGGCTTGAGTATAAAGTTTATTCATTTTGTATGACATGATATACGTATATTTTCCTCCATAGTTTACATGCACTTCAGCAGTCACAGTGACGGTGTGAGATTCTGAAAACTATTGCCAATATGCATCATGAATATTTTGACTTACGTTGAATTACGAATGATTAGACGCATTTCAGTATAATTCAAGTTAGTTCATCGCAATTAGATTCCAAGCCGCATAGGTAAGTTAACAACTTGGAAAAGCACTAGGCGCGCGTTTCGCCAAATTGGCGCTCATCAGTGACGAGCAGCCATCTGTCTCCTACTGGGGATCGAACCAATAACTACTAGATGCTAACGCTAACTAGCTAGCCAATTGTACCAGTTAGACATGGGGGAGGACAGCCTTGACTTAGTCGTCAAAATCGCATAGACTTGGCTTCAGCGATTAAAAGAGACATGTACCAGCCAAAAGTGTCCGGTATTCCAGAACTATCGCCTTGGAAATTAAGAAGCAAATACTACGTGAGGAAACAATCCAGGTATGACCTATATCTAAGGGACAACATTTGTAAATTTAAATTGTCCATACAATGGAAACAACTGATTCAGTTATTCAGATGATATTTGAATCCTGTATTAAGGAAGCATAAAATATCACTGATTAAATATGTGCTGCAGGAAAATTTGCTTGATATTCTAGGCACTCAGGTGAGTTACAACACGCAATGTGCGCTAAACTATAAAGTGTTGATTAATAAAACCTACGCAGGTTTATACTAGTTAAAGCATGACGTATACCTACCTGTATCTTTATATACAACAATCTTTTCGCTTTTGTGTTTCATTAAGGCTAGTTAAAATAGTCATATCATCAACTGCTTCTAATAACGCTTTTCCCGTACTGCACTCGGACTTTCTGATGGCTCATAATATACGTGAGAAATTCAGTAGGTCGACAATATATGAATATCCATTGATTCTTTCCATCCAAAAAATATTTGGAATTCGTTTACACACAGATTAAATTTGCAGGTCTGCAGATGTCATGAGCACATCGGTGGATAGGACAAATGCGCCAAATATGTTACTTCATAATTTCATATAGCGCACCCTGCTGGATAAAAGGCACAAGTGTGGATAACTGGCATGAACATATTGTAATGCTTAGACCTTGGCACACAAACAGTAATTTCTCCAATGTGCGCGCATAATTCAATTTAGAATATGTTATTATATCTCTTCATATGCTAAAAGCAAAACGGTGCTTTCAACTGCCCTAAACATTTCATACTGGAGAGTGTCTGGAGATTCACCCTTAGAAGCATGTCTTTCTTATCTGATTACACCTCGCTAATCTGCTACACATCTTGTTAGCTGGAAGTGTGAATAATATAATTCACACTTATATATGTGCATCTTGCTTTCAATTCAGTGGGAATGTCCGTTGTACTCTATCATTGGGGCAGTTTCACTCTGGCTTACCTCTTGTAAAATACACGTAGCTTTCTTACTATTAGCTATGTAGCATTTTCGCACGTTTTCAATCGTTTGATTGTCTGGGGCTGTCATGGACAGCTGCGTGTAGGCCACCGATAGAAACGTAATGGTAGTATGGTTGAATGAACAATTTGTCTGAATAAACCATTAAGCATGATAATACATAATGTACACATTCACCCACCACCTACAGATAAGAAGCTGCCTTCGTACTCAAATTCTTGCAATGTAGCTACATTGACTTATATGTTACGTCTGCTACTACGCCTTTGTTCGACTATCAGATTTATCCGATCAGTCGGATAATCTTTTAGTTTCAAAACTGGAGTGCACATTTGCTAAGATATATGATGGAACTTCAATAGATTCTGCATTTGCATGCACATAAATTGTTCCCAGTGGAATTTGGAATAAAAAAGAAAGTGATGTGGAAACGCATGAAAGAGGATTGCAATCAAGCAAACAGTAGGACCGGGAGATTTAGGCGTTTTTCATCAGCCCTGTGTATATCGCCTATATTCGCACGGAGCGCATTAATTAAGACATGTAGCGTATGTCAGAAGCCGCTGGGTTAGGAATCATCTGAGATTTATTATACCGTTTCCTAGAATTGATGGTTGACATAAGACGAAATAGGTTAGAACAGCCTGGTTAAATGGTAAACACTCCTTGAACCTATTCAACTGACGTCAAAATTGTATGGTCTTTTTCGATAACTGGTTGATTAAATCGTGTGACAAATAGAATTTTTAGTTACCGCACCAGCAGGTTAAAAAGACTGCTATTGTTTTATCTTTGTGCACATTCTCAAACAAGGTATGACTATATAACTTGTCAAATATTTAAAAGATCATTCAATATGGCAGTTTCATGTACCCGGTTTTTGCATCATCATCTATTCGCATTGTCACCATCGGATGCATTAAACTGCCAGCAACAATGCAAACGATTTAAGTTTATGTACGAATATGAAAATGTTGCACAGTTATCAAATGAATAAACGATTCCACAATAAAAAGCAAGGATTCGGAAATACTGCAGCGAATATTTGGATTTGTATACAGTGAAGAGAGCAGAATATTAGTTTAAACATTTCTTTATAACCGGTTCTAACTAGCCTACAATATTGTGGCCAAAAGCCCGAAGTCGCAAATCGCACGCAGTATCTAGGCTTTCGTATTTCAAATCTTGACATAGTAATCTGGTCTCATTAACCTAGGAAGTAATCTGAAGAAGAAACTGTCAAACTAACTTTTCAAAACATATTTATAAATAGTGTGAGCTGTGTAAAAATAACATTAAACGAAGGTTGATTCTAACTTTATTAACCCCAAATTACGTTGGATCTTTTACAGACTCATGTTCATTTTTACAAACGTACATCTGCATCTGCGGAAGGTTGTTATATAATTAACAAAGAGAGCTTGACATCATTGTGTTCCCAATTTGTGCCATTGAAATGCAGAAGGTTGGACCGATTAATCCTCATTGGTTTGACAAGAAGTACATAAACCTGGCTCGGAAGCGGCGCAGACTATGGGACAAATTCCTCCTGTCTGGATCTGTCAATGATTACGAAGGGTTTAATGTCAGCAGAACCTCCACAACAGCGCAAAGATAAATAAACGCCGACACTTTGAAGAGCAGCTCGCATTAGCCGCGAAGACCGCCCCAAAGAGAATATTTGCATACGCGAAGCGACGCCTGAATCCGCCATGTGATGTGCCAGTGATGGATGGCACGGATGGACAGCCCCTAACCTCCAGCACTGAGCATGCGTCCGCGTTGGCGGCGCACTTCGCTTCTGTATTTGCGAATAACCAGGTGTCTGTTCTGAGTTAGACGTGTGCCGCTTTTACCGAACTCGATAGTCTGCATTGCTGCGTTGAAGAGGTAGCTCAACTACTCTCGAACCTTGGCAGAACCAAACCTGCCGGAATTGATGGGCTTCACCCACTGGTTCTCAAGTCACTTGCAACCATCCTCTTCCCTGTCGTGACTAACCTTTTCAATAGGTCGCTGTCCGAAGGTTTGTTGCCGGTTGACTGGAAATGTTCGGCTTTGAAGTCTATTCCGAAAGGCGGTGACCCTAGCAAAATAGACAATTACAGGCCAATTTGTCTGACACCTATTTTGGCAAAGATTGCTGATAAAATCGTGAAGAAGGGATTGCTGCAGTTGCTACAGTCAAAGGAGGTCCTGACGCCCGCACAGCACGGCTTCATGCAAAGTCGCTCATGCATTACGAACCCGCTTGTGACGAGGCACGAGTGGTTTGCGGATGACATGAATATTTGGAGAGAAATTGAAGCTCCTAATTACTGTGGCCTACTTCCGCAAGACGTCAACCGCCCATCCACATGGTCTGCCTAGTATATTTAGAGCCTGGGTAAGGGTGCTGATGGCCGAACATTCATTTTTGACGGACAACCGCTATATCCCACACCCTCCGTGCAGGACCTAAGTGTACTCTCAAGCTACGATTTGAAGTCCGTGGACAACACGAACTGGCTATATCGTAAGGGAGTGCGCTGGTTTTGCGCGCTCAAACGTATTTTCGCACAATGTCTGAATAGGTTGCCACTCGTCTCTTCTCTTCCATCATTAGACCAATGCTACAGTACGGTTCGCACGCCTACGTTCAGATTAACCGAGACAAGGCACGAAAGATCGAACGAGTGCAGCACGTTGTTACCAGGCTCATCCTGAGTTTACATGGCTTTGGGTATGACAACCGGTGCGAGAAAATAGGACTCTACATCTTGTCCTACCGTCCGGTGCGAGTCGACTTCATTGTGACCTGCCGTATTTTACATCTCGGTGACTTCCCAATGCTAAGGACAATACTGCACTTACGAGGGCTATGCAGCACACGCGGACACAGCTACAAACCTGTCGTGCCCGATGTAAAATGTGTTCCTAACCCACTGCGCTTCGAACGGAGAGTGGTAAACATTTGGAACAGTTTACTTGAACATGTGATGGAGACACCATCGGTGCAGCAAATTAAAACGTTTTTAGATTTATATTGTACAACTATTGGATTCAGAGAACGTATGCACACTTAGGATGATGTATCACATTTGTAAATCCTGAAATATCGTGAGTCAGATAGTTTACATGTTACCTGAGAACGATAACGATATTTACGGTTGACATCTTTTATATCTTTTTTCACCATATTTCGAAAGAGTTGTGCATACTTCATTAAAGTTGCTCTATAATACACTATTCCGTATTCCAGCCGGCCATGCTGTATTGTTGTTTTCAGACAATGATCTCTTACTTTAGCGTTGTGTTTTCATTCCAGCAGCGGACGACAAATGTAGTTTGAATTCTTCAGTATCTGGTAAGCCATTATGAGTTCCCCCCTCAAAAGCCGATATCGAATGCTATACATTCCGAGCGATTTCTAGCTAAGCTGATAGGGCACATGAAAGATTCCCCTGACGTCCTTGGTTACCCTACGCTGAGGAGTATCGAAAGAAACAAGATCCTGTTTTTGCCATGAATTCTACGCTTGAATTGCACTTTCCCCGTGCTGTCGCAAGGAGACGATAACCATTTGTTGTAAGATTGAGGGTTCAAACTATCCGAAACTCTTCGAAGAGGACCCAGTGTTGATTGCCGGTTCTCGTTGCCTTCTCTGCTTTTTTTGAACACTCGAGATCTGCCTATACATGTACACTTAGGTTTGCTCCTTTAAGGCTTTCTCCAATGTGTGGTGGCCAAGCATGTAAACACTCACCGGCTTGCGACGCAGATGTATCACCTTGCACTTGATTAGGTGTAATTGAAGCAAGTTCCTCATTGACCATTTATTAATGCAATCTAACTCATGTTGGGGTGAATCGTGAACTTCATTGTTACTAACCACTTGCCATATCTTGACGTCATCAGCGAAAATCAAGAAATTTGAGCAGATAATTCTTGTCATGTTGTTGCTAAACACCTGGAATAAGCCCGGTCCAAGCACTAAGCATTGTGGAACACCGCATTCTACCTCAATCGGGTTAGCGAGTGATCCCCTAATGCGTACTTGAATCTTCCGTTAGTGAAGGAAGTTTCCAAAGCAACTAAGTACAGGATCTTCGATTCCGTAGCTCTGTAGAAGGTGAAGTTGTATGCGGTGATCCAGCCGGTCGATAGCTTTGGAGAAGTCCAGGTACATAACGTCAACTCCGACCCATCATCAGTCGTTTCGGTCCAATTATTTTCTGCAATCAATAGGTTGATGATACAAAACCAGTGTTGACGGAATCCATAATCCGATGCCAATATGTCGCCTTTTTCCAGCTACTCCATTAGAGTTTCAGCGCTTACAATTACCACCACCACGAGCATAGGTAGGAGGGGCACTGGACAATAGTTTGCAGGATATAAACGGCAACCGCCTTTAAAAATTGAAGTGATAAAGTCACGCGTCCACATAATGGGGACTTGATGTCCATCAAAACACCTTTAAAAAATGTGACAGTGGTTCAGCAAAATGTTGGTCACAGCTTCCAGTGCCTTCGCCTGGATGTTGTCTTCTCCTGGGGAACTATGATCCCGCAGTGAGAGTAACTTCCTTAACCCAATTTATGGGTGGAAAATTACGTGTAAACAGTGGAGTCGGTAATGTGCATGAAATTGTGGGACAGCTAGAGGTTGTGAGTTTGATAGTTGTGGCGTACTGTAGCGGCAGGGCATCAGCTGCTTCTTCGGCGCTTTGAACTCTACCGCCTATCATGAAAAGTGAGGGGATTCCATGCTTCACCTTAAGAAGATTCTTGACATGCCTATACAGTAGTTTGTTTTTGTCATGAATATTTGGCTAAGCACTATTGATTACTTGCTTCGTCTTTACGCGCAAGTGCAGTGCAATGGTTCGATGGGTCAGGAAATTGCCCATAATCTCTGGATTAATCGTGTACGCACACCGTGATGCATCCCTTATTGCCAGGCACTTTCGCGTCCTGCTTCTTAGATTTGAAGGCATTTGCAGAATGAAGAGGTTTGTATCTGATGCCCGTTAAACATGTCGCTGAATCTATCAACGCAATCTGTCCAAACTTTGTCAAGGGGACTGTTGTTAGAGGATTCCTAAGCAGCTGCTTCGAACAGTTCTATCGATACGCGGTAACTTGTGCTTGTATGGGTTATTTCTTACTGTACAAATGGATACCCTACATAATATATCTAGTTGAATCTTATTACCACGTGTTCACGGAAACCTAATGGAATATCCATTAATAACTTGTAAACCATATGCTCTTCATTCGTGAGCAAAAGGTCCATTATATACGGTTTGTTTGATGACCTGAATCTAGTGGGCATGGTGACATGATTGTACAAGGAAATATTAGCGAGCGGTTCATGCAAGTCTGCTTTGAACTGTTCACCGGGTGATGTCGATAACTCTAGATCGTGTAGATTAAAGTCCGCGGATATGAGAATGTGGCTGTCCCTAGTACGCGTTACTCTGTTCAGGCTACGTAGCAAAGGGGAATCCATTTCCGATGTGGACTTTGGGGGATGGTAAAGGGTAGCTAAGGACATGAGTCGTTGTGTCTTAGTTGGAGGCGACACCAGTGTGAGTCGGTAACGTATTTTTTCAAATCATAAAATATTGCAAATTTCAGACCGTTGCAGTAGTCAAGTAGGGCCGAACCTCCTCTGCTGCTGTGGTCGTTCGGGATGTGTGACATTCCGGCTATCTCAACCTCAGCATCACTCACCTCTTGGTGTAACCAAGACCTGTGCTTGACAGCCCTGCAATGATCCTAAATAACTCTACATTGGACAATGTTTAAGCTTAAGGCGGGCCATGCTATTGGTTTATTTTTATCAAAGGAATGCGCTATATTTGCTCTAGTTCACATTTCCTATGCGATTGCGCTATTGAATTATTTGTTCAATAATTAGTGAAGGGTTTCCAAAGGTATGTGTTGAGTAGTTACCGCAGGGAAGGTTAGCAAACATGGATTGCGACGACAACAGCGCTTTGATTAGTGAGAAAACAAAAGCCATACAAAAAACGTTGTCATTAAAACAAGAAACTCTATTACAAGAATGGCAGGGGGCCCTCGTCCGAGATTTCATTAACAAGTGACTTTAGAGAGCGAACCGTTTAGTTCTCTTATTTTGGGAGGTGCACCTAGGCCGAGGACGTTGTTCGAGAGTAGACCTCAAAACGGATCGAGTAGGTCCGTCATGCTTTCACCAATCTGAAGCACATATGTTGTCGTCACTGGAGAGTATGGCGTGGGTTGCCTCTGTCCTTATAATAATGGTGAGCGGATGTAGGGCGTGGCATGTTCTCCTGGAGCTGTACTGTAGCACGTTTAAACAAAACTCAAGTTAATCCACTCACTTGAATGTCACATACAACAATATACAGTTTGAAAGTTACATACTTGAGGAAACATCAACACAGTGTTCACCACGGTAGTGAAAAGTACCATGGCTATCGAACCACACTCGTGATTAAAATCTAGTGGTAGCCAAAATCGCTCCCAGAAATGCATGAAACCGAAACGCGTACGTATGCAAATCATGACAATTTATTGGGGAAACTAAGATATAGCTCAAAATGTAAAAATTGCTTGCAGTGAATGACAAGGACGTATTTAACTAAGCATATAAGACGCAGCTCTAAAAAGCACAAACCAATTAAGATAAATTTCCGCGTCATATTTCTCTAATATTGTACTCACTAAACAGCATAAAATAAAGAATAACTTTGAAGAAAAAGCTGTTTAATGTTCGCATTAGCCTCGCTTGAATGTTGACTTCACTGCAATTTAATCACAAAATGCTGCGTTCAGAGAATATGGAGGCACTAAAGAGCTGGAATGTGACTGGAGGCATCATGAAACTATGCATTTTAAGCAGGACAAAAAACCAAGTAAAATGAACCCGACCAAAAAAATGAAACCATCAATGTTGATAGCATAATCATATGTCCGAACTTCAACGACTGTTTCATGTACACTTATAGTGATAATAAGCAACGGAAGCTTGCGGCTAAGCGGAGCAAAATAGCAACGGCATACTCCAAAATTTTGTTTTCAAATTTAGTGACATACGCCGCAAAAGTGGTTTGATTTGCATATCACAAAATTAGGACCAGACAATATTCTGGAAATCTATATATATTTTTACTTGCACATACATTCATAGTGCTAATAAGATAGCGCATTACAAAAGCAGAACAATGTGTTGTGCATCCAAGTTCATGCAAGCATCAATTCTTTCTCTCCCTGAGCAGTTATATGCAACAATATCAGTAGCACTATAATTGGTCAATGAACATTAACCAGTGGAACTCCCTGAATGCATACACAGGGCTAGATGCATGCATCTATGTGGGATAGGTTAGCTTCAGAGTAGGTTGACAATTGCTGTTAAATGAAGGCTGAGAGATGAGAATGTTAGGGCTAGGGGTCAACTATCAAACCTTGATTACAGCTGGTCAACCTCGGATGAGATGTTTGCACGTTCCACGTCGGTAACACTTAAACGGATCGTTTGTCGGAAATAGTTCCCACTGGCTCGTATTCTGACTCGAGCGGTATCCGATGTCCCTCTGCCATAATTCCAACGGCCTCTTAGCAGCCAAAACTTATGAGCGAGCAATTTGTGCTCGGCCCAATGTGCACAGTACCACTGACATATTTAGGCTCCAGGTTAGTATTGCTGCTGGTAGAAGCAATATAACGCATGAGGACAATAATCAGAAGAAGAAGAAGGGTAATGGACTTTTTTCTCCTCAATTGAAAAGCTGCGGTAATGTATTTGTTACCTAGGTCTCGTGTGTAAATCTGCTGCAAAGTTTATGCTGAATTCATTGCAATGGATATGACAATGTGTCAGACTGCGCAGCGATCTCTCTAGCTTTTAACATTCGCAATCAAAGCGAATGGAGATGGAGTAGCTGACATTGCTGTCGAGAGTTAAATAGAGAATGGTTTTCCCAATACTTGCTTAGTAAACCACCGTCGAAGGCTTTATATCGATGTTCTGTCTAGTTTCCTTATGTTGACTCAAGTTATGCTGCGATATTTCAGCTTGGGAAGATTAAGAAGTTTACATGATTTGATACACTGGTAGTCAGGGTCGATCGTTCCTGAGTTCACTTGTTCTCCGAGCTTCGCAGTTGGGATGAAAACGTTTCATCACCAAGCGAGGTGACTTCGTCAATGCGCTGCTAGGTCCAATCTAATCCGCTAACTTGTTCGTCGGTTTGCGATCGATCAGCAAGTGACTTTTGAACTGGCCTCAACCTGTGCCCCGTGACCTTCACCGGTCCGCCCAGCTATGACAGATATGGGCGATCCGTGGGATGGTTTTGCCCCGGCTGTTGTTGATGCGTTGCTGATGGCTCGTTTAGCTGACCACAACGGTTTTTCTTTTTTAAGGTGTTTTAGTTCCCTCCGTCTTAGAGAGTGTGTGTGGGCTGATGAATTAAGTGTTCCATTGATTTGCAACATACTTGGAGCCCTGGAAACGGCAAATATGTACAAAAGAGCAGTGGCATAGCAGGCCCCTTTAAGTTTCATGCCGGTTGTCATCATTTTCCAGAATTCAGCAAGATTTAATATAATTTGTTGCCTGGCGAATATTGGGGACAGCAACAGCACTACAGCTAAACCCATATTATGAATATAGCGGTAGCATCAAACTTCATGTAGATGGAGAAAATACACTTAAATGCGACCTTATTTTGTTTACTAATTTAGCGATCAAGTTAAAGCGTTTGTTGCTTCTTCAAAGGCGAAGTCAGACTAGTTCTTTTGCTTTACATGTCAGTCATAAGATTTCTTGCACTTCATGTGTTCTCTCCATCAATTGTAAGTGATCGCTTTCAGAGATTATTCGGTGCATCTGTGGAATCATTTTATACTAGCCTATCGTTTTAGCGGACGATCGGTTTCTGACTCATTGGACCTTCGGCTGCTTATATTTAAACGCCACTGATTTGTATTTCTTGTGCAGCAACGAGAGCTATGGATTGCTGAAACTAATGATACAATTACACCACGGCAGTGCAAGCATTGCTGGAGAGAAATAGAGCCTCTTAATGGCAGGACCGGTATATTTGTCGGAAAGGTTTCCAGTTAATACTAAGACTGGTGTATTAGGAAGGATGTATTTTGTTGGTCGCCATTTTAATGTTGAATGGTAAGAGTAGCATGTTACCCACGCTGCCTGGTATGTTCTCTGAAATGTCTCTCTGTACGTTGGTCATCTCCCACGCAAGGAGCAGGTTTAATGCATTTGTCCACTTAGTTGGTATGGTAAACCACTGGGTCCAACGTTTTCTGACTGAATAAATGAAGGCTCTGTATATAGACAATAATTACGGGGAGGACAAGTGTACTATCGATTTGTTTAATACACCTAAATTTTTCTTCGATTTTGCGTCTATTTTGTGCATTATCTATAGCTGAGTCGATGAGGACAACATTCATGATTGATGAAATTGTCGAGTTTTGGATAGATGCAAAAGAAACGAGACTCCTGAGACGGATAACCAGAGAGAATCAGAGACATTTTCCAGCGTTGGATTTTCAAAACTCCCAGTTGTAAATATGTGAATCGTTGCATGGTGTTTCCCCAACGTTTCTTTTGGAGCGATGCTTACAAAGCGCATCGTTGTGTAACTAATACTACTGTATTGCTAAATGTCCCGTCATCGCCAAAAATAGCATCGCAAGGCCAATAAATATTTTGTCTCAAAAGTTTACTGGGGTAATTCAGGTAAATTCGAAAACCAGCGAAACGATGTTCTCTCACTTACCGACGTTCTTCCAGCCTGTTGTGAATAATTTAGATGGGGATCGGCGCAGGCTACCCCGACAAAGACAACTTTTGCAGACAGCCAAACAAGCAGCCATTTTTGCACGTAGTGCGATACATTGTTATCAAAGTGCAAGGGTCGCCGCTGCATGTGGTCATCAGAAAGTAGCGAGATACTGAAGCCCTGTTCAAAGATTACACTGGCTCCAAAATGCATGCTTACAATACATTAATAGTGCTTGCAAAAGCACAGTACTCAGGTAGCGCATTTGGTGAAGCGCAATTTTCTGTTATGTCCATGGTGATTTTAAAACGCAAATAATTAACTTGGTGTCAAACCACATGCTCAGCTGCGTACTACCTATTTTATCGATTGACGGAAGCGATATCTGAATCTTGCCATTTTATTCTCCTTTGAAGGGCATCGTTATGAAAACTTTTGTTCTTAGGGTTGTCGGGCACTTGTTCGTTCCTACTTTCCAAGTTCCTGTTTGAGTGCTTTGCTAGGACATCTATATTCGCTTGCTGTAGAGCGGACACGTTACAATTCACATGCAATCGTTTCCTCTGAGCAAAGCTGGCTAGCCATCGCAAAGATGGTACGAAACGGAGCCACCTTTATATTCACAGGGCACGTAATGTCATATATTTGGTAGTGTACCATTTAGGTATCTCTTAAGCAAACATCTAAAATTGGAATGTGATTTGAGATACGTTCACAACTATAAATTGGATTGCGGGGTAAGAGTTGTTTCAAGCTAACCGTAGTAGTTCTGATTGCTCGGCTGTGGGTACAAGGACTAAGTGTCATTTATTTAGCGGCTATATGAACGCACGTTGTGTATATTACATCCAGATGATCTCTGTATGCAACATATCTCATTCGTTAATTATACGTAAACGGCTGACAAAAATACGCGGAATAGGTGATTTCAGAATAATCTGTGGAAAAGTTGCTATTTTGACTATGGTAGTTGTTCGTTGTGTAGTTCAGCCTACGATGCCCGATATACCAAATCTTGTTCAAGACTGGCAATCACTCTCCTCTCTTTCAACAAACCGAGGAGGTAAGCGACAAGAGAGGTAGTCACTATATGCCAAACATAATGTTTTTTGTAGTTTCGAATTTGTGCAAATTGAAACAAGCGTGATCACAAAAGGATTTGACAGGGAAAATATGCAGGGCAAGCAACGCTACAGGACAAAAATACCAGAACTTTAGTTAACCAAAATTTAGTTGAAGTATTATTAATAAGGTGATAATCGACATTCCATGAAATTTAAACAAATTAAGTATACCTGGATAAATCTAACTAAAAAGGTTATACAATGCATCCGTTTTCGTAAAGGAACACTTAATTGTCTCAAATTATAAATTATTTGTACATGTTTTTGGTTGAATTTAGGCTTGTGCAATCACGGCTGATGTTGTATGCACAGTCTCCAAAATTGTCGCAGAAGCACCGTCCTGGATCTTTGTCTGACAGTTTCGTGGAAGGGTGAAATCACTGTGTGCGGTTCCGAACTAATTCAGTCAGCCTCCACTTAGTACACTCATGTTCCAAACTTAGCCCGGATGGCATAGTAGGATATCTGTGGGTGAGACCAGTTGTGGACATAATATTTTCCACTGCAATCCGTGGAAAACAAAAGAAGGCATCCACAGACGATTATGACCAACCGAATGGTCCAAAGCTTGATGTCTACAACCGTATAAACCAGGATTGACTGCTTTCCCCAAGTAGGCCAACATGGTACCCAAGGTCTCAAACAACGCACGTTATGTCGCAAACCATTGCTGTTGCTGTGTCAGGAGCTTGAGACACAGACACTCATAACATCGCATAGCCGCAGCGAGTAAAAGAAAGGGTTGTTTGGAATAAAGGACAGGTGCCTACCGGGTCTGAGATGCGGCACATCACTGGACCGTTAGCGGGGTACAAGTGCAACATGTGACTGTCTGAGTGTTGGGAATGTCTAAGTGACTCTGAATGCTGGGTACGTAAGAAAGCTACTGCGTGCGAGTTCGTCCTCAATATATGCAAATTATCCAGGATGCTGGCTTGCAAATACCGGGCGTGTGAGTTTAATACCTATCGGATTTCTACTTCCTGTACCCTGATTGCATCTAAATTCTTTAATAACTGATCTTGCCTACAGTTATTTGTCTTAAACCACTTACGGATGCACGTTACCTATGCGTTGTTAGTGCGATAAACTAGTGATACTACACAAACTTACTATTACGGATGAGTAGCTGGTAAGTGACCAAACCCTTATGCCCTTAAACATCATGGCAGCTAACACAGAATGTGACCCATTGTTTTCCAACGTTAAACTGACCATAGCGCAGGAATGAGTGAGAAATATTCGCATCACCACTGAGATGACATTCGTTGGATACAATGTGACCCGCGTGTGACACGGGAATGTCAGCGGATTCTTTCCATGTAGATGTAAATGCATGTCTAGGTATCATGTGCTGTGTAGCTCGACAAACAAGATACATGCATGAAGAAGAACAATGATAATCAGGATAACACATAATAGCTTATCAATAGGTTTTTTCATTGTCCCCATAGCACTCTTGATTTTACCGCGCTAAATAAGCTTCGCAAGTAAGATATAGGATTTCCTGCACGCAGATGGAAGAATCGCATTTCTGATGAACACCAAACACTCTCAGATGCGCACAAACCGTCGTAGCTTCTGAATAATTTAATGGACAAACAATTATTGCTGAGCTGTGGAATGTCGACATTGCTTGTGTTCCTGTCAAAACCACGGCGATTCGAATCAAAAATGTTCCCATTTGCTCATTACATGCTGGATGCCCTATGGGCCTTACATTATTATCTGTATTTGTTTCCTGATTTCACTTTGGTACCCGCTTACCATTTTTGAATTCTGAACTACTGAAAAGCCTCAAGGCTCCAACTAGCCCCTGGTTCAATTCGGATTCACAATTTAAAGCTTTTCTTTGGGTTGTGATGCTGTCTAGCTCTCCATCATCTCCATCATCGTGCTCATAACCTTACCGCATGCTAGATGTTCTGCTGGCCCAATATTCCTAAAATAGTCAGATCCCGGATTCAGAGCACCGTTGTCTGCTTGGTTCTTTCTCTCCTACACTTGCATTTATTTCGACTGACCAGCCGTGAGACGGCAACTAGCCTATGACACACCTACAGCTAACTATCACAGTTGTCCATTTGACTTGACGTAGTGCTCACAAAGATCTGACCCGAACCGTTATCCACTCTCACCACACATTAAATAACCTTTCACCTTTTTTCTTATAATTAGCTATTTTCGGATAAAGAACGTCGCCGTCTGCTTTGGTTTTTCTTCCTTCTGGTTGACTTTTATACGACTACTTAGCCTCGTGGCTCAACCTAGCCTTCGGCTCACCATCAGCTTCTTGTTATGGGCTTCCCTTTAATAAGTGGTACAGTTCACATCTCTTCAACACATGCTTGATGGTCTTTAGGTCCTGCTTTTTATTAGTGTATTTGCCCTGCCTCTTAATTGGTGTATCTGCTTTGCTTATTCCTCTTTACCTTGACCTTAGTACGCGCTCTTTGCTTCGTGGTGCATCCAAGCCGATGTCATATATGTAACTCATCGTTAAAGACTTCCATCTAGTTTTGAATGTAGTATAACTCACGGCCATCCGACTTACCAAGTGTTCATATTCTCACTTAAATTTGGATAACATTGCGGCACAAAAAGCATAGCATTATTTGTCTCTGGATTCGAATAGTTTCTTTATGGTTTATTCTTTCCTTGATTTTTCAATTTAGTACAGCTAATTCGCCAGATTCTCTTTGTCTCATTTTGTCAGTTTTCCAACTTGTTCTAATTCTCCAGGTTGTATTCACTTGAGTTGATTTTTTCTGAGAGAAACTGCATCTGTACGTATGCCTCCGCATTGAACACATTTTAAAAACTTGCTCACCCTGTTGTTTTGATAACAAATAAAAATGATGCCCACGTTTTTCATTAATACCCTTGAACTCTTGTCCTACTCTGAATATTTACATTTGCATTTCAACAGCGATTCTGTATTCCTCTCATTTACCTGTATTTCCTAGTTTTCGGACACGCTGGTACGCACTTGGTGATCTATGCATTGGCCCCGTCTTCTCCTTAGTTAACTTTTCTTATCCTTACTATCAGGGAGCGCAAGATTTACTATCCTGGATATGGATGGAAGATAATGCCCTGGATATCATAGCTTGCTCATCGGAACTTTTGGTCCCTCAGGGAGCCGATCTATTCACAATCATTATTACACCTACAACATACCTGGATGAATGAATGGATATTTTTTACCTGGAGAAAGATAAATCAAAGGCATCAGTCATACATGTTCCCCATACACGACTATATCCCCGTCGGCCTTGCAAATAAGTGCTCAGAAGAAATTTTCCTTACCACTTTAATTAACATGCTTTGGTTTTTCATCCATAAATAATCATAGCAAGCTGTTCAACTCATAATGTGCACAAATGTCAACTTAGCGGAAATTTGGCATATAATATTTACCAACGTATTTGTATTGATCTTTCTGGCCACCAGTATTTCATATTACCTTGACGCCATGCTTATCCACCTGTTGTTAATATTTAAAGCCTGAAAATGGTCATTTATACATTTTTCAAAAATTCACCTGTACAATTTCTTCATGTTTATTTTTATTGTGATCATTTGATCATAATTTCAAAAGTGTACCACTCCCTGTTGATAATAAATATTTATTTATCTGATCCATCTGGTGTACATTGTTTCTAAACACGTCAGTAAACATCTACTAATACTTGAAACCACAAGAAAATGAAAGTCACATAAACATTTATCACACAGGTTTGAGTACGACATTTTCTGTAAAATATGATCTCCGCTAAACATCGACGCCTTTTATCACTGGATATCAAGTATAACTATTATTTTTATTTAATAAAACTAAAGCATTTTATTCTGAATGGAAACAGTCTTTTAAATTTACATACAATGTGTCATTTTGCAGCCTACCAATACCCTACATATTTTACCGGCAATCTTTGTACCGTTTTCTTGATGTTACTCAAAGTGTCCTTGCATTCTATCCCTACGGTATAAAATGATTTGTTGTTTGTAATTTCTCCCAATCTTTATGTGTCCAAAGTTGTACAGATATATCATACCTTAATCTGAATACTGAATACTGTATTATAGAGCAAGTAGAAACGAATTATGTACCACTCTTTTGAAATATGGTGAAAAAAGTTATAAAAGTTGTGAGCCGTGAATATCGTTGTCGTTCTAATGTAACATTTAAGTATCTGAATCACGATATTTCAGGACACACAGATGTGATATGTCATCGTAAGTGTGCAATCGTTCTTTGAATCTAATAGTGGTAAAATTAAATCTAACAGCGTTTTGAACTTCTGCACAGATGTTGCCTTGATCACATGTTCAAGTAAGCTATTCCATATGTTTACCACTCTCCGTTCGAAACACGGTGGGTGGGGAACACATTTCACATCCGGCACGACAAGTTTGTATCTGTGTCCGCGTGAGCTGCATAGCCCTCGTAAGTGCAGCATTGTCCTTAGCATTGGGAAGTCACCGAGTTGTAGAAAACGCTAGGGCATAATGAGGTCGACTTGCACCCGACGGTAGGACGAGTTGTAGGGCCCTAGTTTCTCGCACCGGTCTTCAAACCCAAAACCACGTAAAGTCGGAATGAGTCTGGTGGCAACGTATTGGACCCGTTCGATCTTTTGTGCCTAGCCTCGGGTAATCGGAAAGTAGGCGGGCGAACCGTACTCTAGCACTGGTCTAATGATGGAAGAGAAGAGGCGAGTGTCAACCTCTTCAGACCATGTGCTGAAGCTAAGTTTGAGCGCACAAACATGCGCAGTCCGTTACGATATAGTCTCTTCTTATTGTCCACGGACTTCAAATCGTAGCGTGAGAGTACACCTAGGTCCTTCACGGAGGGTGTGGGATATAGCGTTTGGCCGTCAAGGGTGTAGGTTCTGCCCTTATCACCCTTCCCCAGGCATATAAATAGAGAGCTGACTGGGATGACCGGGAGAAAAACTTCTGCAGACCATGTGGATAGGCAGTTTAGGTCTAGCTGAAGTAGGCCACAGTAATCGGGAGCGTCGATTCCTCTCCAAACCTTCATATCGTCCGCAAACAAGGCACACGGCGACCGGAGAAACTGCGGTAGATGGTTGATGTGGATCAGGAACAGAGTGGGCCCCAGAAAACTGTTTCAGGCACGCCAGTTGTAGAGAGGTACCAGAGAGTAAGATGGTTGTCGATCTGTACCCTCCACTTTTGTCCAATTAGAAAGTCTCGGATCCACCGGTGCAGTGAGCCACCGACACCATACATGATGAGTTTGTGAAGGAGAACCTCATGACTGACCTTGTCGAACGCTTTACTGAAATCGATGAATATCACGTCGACGGACTTCCTCTTGCTTATTGCCTTCAACCACTCATGCCTCGTCACAAGCAGGTTCGTAATGTATGACCGACCTTGCATAAAACCGTGCTGCGCGGACGTCAGAACCTCGTTTGACTGTAGCAACTTCAGCAAGCCGTTCTTCACAATTTGCTCCGAAACATTTGTCAAAATAGGTGTCAGATAAATTGGCCTGTAATTATCTACTTTGCTAGGGTCGCCGCATTACGGAAAAGGCTTGAACGCCGAACATTTCCAGTCAACCGGCAACAAACCTTCAGACAGCGTCCTGTTGAAAAGTTCAGTCACGACAGGAGAGAGGATGGTTGCAAGTGACTTGAGAACCAGTGGGTGAAGCCCATTAGGTCCGGCCAGATTGTTGCCGTCACGGTCGGCCAGTAGTTGACCTACCTCTTCTACGCCGCAATGCAGACGGTCGAGTTCGGTAACAGCGGTACACGTCGAACTCGCAACAGACAACTGGTTATTCGCAAATACAGAAGCGAAATGCGCCGCCAACGAGGATGCACACTCAGTGCTGGATGTCAGGTTCTGTCCATTCGTGCCATCTAGCACTGGCACATAACCTGCCGGTTCCAATTAAGAGTATCCATATAAACAGTGTTTACTTCAAGAATTAACCATTCCGGTTTATGTCATTCAAGTAGATTCGCAGTTCCACCGTCAAGCACATAAAACCACTAGATAGTTTCTGGCTCTTCATTTGTATTACAAGAAACAGTTTCCGTATGGTCCTCAGGCAAAATTTCGTCTGCTTTATGATCAAGTGCATTTTGTTACTTGTGGGCCATGACAAAACCTAGATTCAATCTAGCGAAACTGAAGTCAGATTCCGAGTAATTACTACGAATTAGCTATAAAGTTAATACAGTGAGGCAGAAAAAATACCACTTTTAATCAATGCCATCACTCGAACTACAGCCTAGCTACTTGGAAATAAAGAGGATACCGTAGTGTCACCGTGTTTAGTGTAGGCATTGTCAGCAATTCAAACAGTGTGCTACTAACGAATTACCAGTTAAATTTGCTGTAAATATAGCGGTCGTTGAGAATCTCTTATTTACTGACTAGCGCTTTAAATTTTGGAGACAAGTTTCGATCAGCTGAATTCCGTCTATCCCAATCTAAGTCTGCTTATTTGTTCCATTTATAGAGTTGCTGTGAAATAATAGTTACTGTATACCAGAGGCAGGTGAAGTGGTTTCTTCTTGTTTCGAAAGTCCAAAGTTAACTAAAAAATCCGAAATCATATGAGTACTGATTGATTTGATTAGCGATGTTCTATCTGGACATTTGCCAATTGGCGAATGTGTCTGATGCATCCGTACCATACAGATCGCGCTGATGAAGAAGAATTCATTGGTTTTTTGTTTAAAAAACATGTACCGCTTCGACCGTAGTCAGACTCATCAATTAGGTGTAAAATAGCTAGAGGTCAAAAAACCATCAGATAAATGTTATATCTGCATTGATGTGCTCCGGAAATTACAAAACCGTTTAGTATGACAATAAAAACCCGAAATTCTCTAACTCGTCACTTTGTTTTTTAGATTTATGTCATGTAGGTGTGTATTGGAAAATTTCCCACTGGTCAACACACTTCAATACAATCATTTATCAGATGATACTTCACGCAGGTAATCAAAACTGCAATCAAATGGGTCATATAGTTTTACAAGTAACCCAATGCAAGCCTGCACTTAGGAATAAGTTGAAGTGATGTTGCGAGAGGAATACATTATCTTCAAGCGTTTATGGTCCGTTTTAGGATTTTCACAGTTTTATTAACCTGCTTTCGTAATGCAGTTGCATGAATCTTAGTTGCATTTTCCGTATTCACTATAAGAAGAGGAGTTTCTGCGAAGAGCTCTCTTTTGGATACTTTCACTCAGGCATTTACAATTAGGAGAAAACGACAATACGATAAGATATCTTTCAGCATTCCCAACTATGTTATTTACTAAGCATCTACAGCGTTAAACGCACTCCTTATTTTACCAAATCATCGTTAATTCCATTTCAAATTGCCGTGAGACAATAACTACGCTACACTTCGTAGCCATATTTTCAACTTTAGTACATATATCTATATTAAACATTGCTTTACTTCATGCTTTTTCATGTGCCCTTGTTGGGAAGCCTCTTTCGTTTCATCTCATATCGATGTTACCAGAGAAGCAAACCACAACAAGCAATTTAGATTAATATGTTCGCGTGCTGATTTCCTGAGAGGTGGAACATGTGACAAGGAGAAATGTTACCTGCATCTTATAAGTTTGTCCAAAAGAATAAATGAAAAATATACTTGTGTTTTCATAAAATGACAATCCGACTGATATAACTGCAGTCTACGCAGTAATTACAATCATTCTACATTCGAAAAGGAAGGTTCAAATTTGTCTATCATTAAAATTGATGGACACTTAGTTTCTTATATAACTGAGATTGCAATTTTGGTATCAAAGAAAATTTTCTGATATTAAAGTGATTCTAAGTATGTTGTTGGCAGGAAAGATTGTTGGTAGAAAATGTATCAATTTATATGCGCAAACGAAATAGGCCGCAGTAAAATCAAATAGATCCAGCAGCAGATGACGTTCTTAATCTTGGATACCACGCTGCCAAAGCATCGCATAGAAAACATTCATAGGAGCAAAATTTATAGCCTTGCAGTAGGAAATAACAGTATTACAGCAAAGGGCAGGATGAATATATAAACATTTTATGGATGAACGAACTGTGATAAAGAGCAAAGTTTGTAACATAATAACAGCATTTGCTTTGGGTTTAACTTCGAGTTTTTAGGGCAGCAGCACGAGCAGAATTCAATGTTTACAGCGACTAATATTAAGACATATTTTATTATAATCATGTAATAAACAAGTCATTTTAATTTAATTCCAACCACTTCTGCGGATAACTGCATGCGAAAGAAATCCCCCTCACTTATGTACAGTGAGATATTATATTTTACATTATATGCTGATTAATAATCAAATGTGAAGCAACGGGTTGTTTTGAAATATTTTCCTAATATATAGGAGGCACTTGACGGAGCGGTATGCTGTCATAAGCGTAACTAGGTTGTAGATTCCGGACTGCCTTCTTTGTGGATGTAAATTCGAATAAATCTCGCTTGACTTTCAGACGAGCTGAATAAGCAGTCGCGGATAATCAGCGGTAGCGTCTCAGAGCATGGGGAGTTCTGCGCTTGACACCTAGACTTCCATCAACCAACACAAGAAATCGTACGGTGCTGCGTCAAAGCTTGTGTGACCGGCTGTACGTAGAGTGAACACTCACTTCTGTAACCAGATGTGAGTAAATCACGGAGAGCGGTTGAACAACCTAGCTGATTACCGGCTTCTCTGTGGACTGCTAGTAAACACAAAAAAGACGAATGAGCCACCCGGAGGATTTCAACGCTCTTCGTTAATCGCTCCGCTGCCTTGCGGGTAAGGACAAAACCAAAGGGCTCAAGGTGAACTCTCCTAAATCAATCCTCATCCTCGGCCTGAGCAACCGGGAGAACTCTGCCCACACAAAATATTGACCCATTAAACGATCCAAATCCTTTCATTGACTACCCATTTTCCCGCTCCCGTTGTGGTTAAATAGGTGTTGTGGCACTGTCAATTGTACATTGGTCATCAGTTGGGCAATATAACATTAATATATATTAAGGATTTTGGGACTGGCGAATGTAGAGTTAAAGTTCACTGTCCAAGTGTATCGACCTCCCACCAACCGTCAATCAATCTTCAAACACAGAATAAGAGGACGTGCTAGGGAACTGTGTAAATGTTTGATACATTGCTAAAATCGAATGTTGGATAACTAATTTGAATATCAAGTCACGTTTTTTCATACATGTTATCGTAATTTAGGTAACTTCCGCTGAATACACACAACTTTTGCGTTGAATTTCACGCGTAAATACGAAGTGTAAGGCCCTTGATATCTCACTAAAATGCGCAACCAAATTTTGTTACCAGTGTGTGTGCAGTGGGCAGGTGTTCACAAATGGGAACTTTGTAATCTCCTCACATTTGTCATTCTACAGCAATAAACTTAATTAGCTGGTCGATACGCTTGCCAAATATTGTCACATACGCTGTAAAATTATATTCATCAAAATGACTCACCTGTTACCTCGCACGGATTATTCTCTTAAGCATGTAAAAGCAGACAAAGTCGGGATGCGGAGGTAATGGATACAGGGAAATATAGAAAATATTGCTAAACAGCCACACCATAGATTTTGTTCAGAACGGTCGGGAAAATTAGGGAACCCCGTTTGACAACACCAGTGACTATGTTGCCGTTTCAAGTAGAACTACAATATAGTACACGAATGGAAAAGTATTTTAACGTTTGAAACTGCCTAATGAAATAACGTTAACTCAGGTACATACGTTCAAAAGCAAAAAATGAGCTCTGTACATTGTCTGAAGTATCAAGCTGTCCGAGGGCAAAGAATAACCGAGCTGCCTCAACGCGGAAAATTATCAAATTCTACTTGTATACCCAAAGCTCGACAACAAATATAAACGTAGAAAAAGTATCTTAAAGACTGCCTCATAAAAGCATGCTGATGCAATATGACCAGTGACATTCAGAGACATATGTGAGGGTGCACATATCCAGCAAAAATATGTAGAGTTCTAACTGAGGAATGTCAGGCAGTTCGAATCTTTGGTGTTCATGGTAATGAAAAATGCATACGTGAGACTGCCTGTGGTGTATGCAATTCAGGACTAAAATATTTCGCTGAAACACGATCTTTCTTCTCCAAGTCAATTAAAATATTTCGGGCCTGATCTGTCTGACACAAAACCTACAACCAAAATCTGCATTTATCCACACCCAACGACTAACATATTATTAACATAACATATCTTTAAAACTTTCAGTCACTTTTGGTACCATCCGGGAAGTGGCCACAATACAAAACTGAGCGGCAAGCAACGGAAACAGAATATACTCTACAACCAGTTGGAATGCCACTGAAACTTATTTCCCTCTTCAGTTGTCAACGGTGGATCGTCCTTTCGACTCACATCTTTTCTGCACTCAGTCTTCTACTTTCAAACAACACCTGGACGGTACACTACAAAAGTTGCAGTAGATATCCGTATTCGCGTTCATTGAATAAGGACAAAAGCAAATAAATACTGTGCTCACCAGCCCCTTCGGAATCTTAGTCAATCGTCACGGTCTGTTGCGACTAATGAACCGAGGCTAAGCATAGCGCGCAGGATGGTGGATGAAGGTTTTCAGAAGAAAATAAAATGAAGTATAAAAAGTAAATTCGAGATACAATGAGTTAACCGAGTATACTTTCTTCCGTCCCTGCCCGCGGCTTATCCAAAAGATAGTATGGATTGATGCGCTTTTGCCTTCTACAAGTACGTGCGGATAATATGTGCCCTATGATGCAATGTGCAAAGATGATATATTGGTTGAAATTACAGCTTATTTGAAGAATTCATAGTTGTTATCTAGTTGTTACTTTTTGGAGATATCTAGAATTGGCTCAGGATTCAGGGGGATGCCGAGTAGCATTTACTTCCATGTGATATATATATGGTATCTGAGTGGTCAAACCGTATTCTCTTTTAACTTAACATAGACAAATGCAATGTTTTCTTTGTGCAATATCAACATACGTTTATCTACATCTCGGAACGTAAGTGTTGCAGTGATCATCTATCGAAAGCGACCTTGGTATTTTGTTCAGGATAACTTGAGTTGTTCAAAGTAATCTACAAATTCATGGAGTGTTGTTAACTAGTAAGTTGGTTTGTTACGACGGGATCACGGACAAACAGACACTGCTGGTTTCAGACAGATGCTAAATGCCTCATAGTACGACCCGCATATCCTGCACGATCTTATGTCATACAACAAGACGCCTATCTCATAGGATTGCGAACGTATCCCGAAGTAGATTTACAAAGGCAAAGTGAAATCCATAACAGTTCTATCTTGTCTCATCTAATAGAATGCGGTCACACAGGGATGAAATACGATTTCAGAGTTCAATATACTGTCCCTGAGCGTTTATTGCACGGATTCCGGAAACATCTAGTGTCTATTGTGGAAGCTTTCTACATCCGCCACCTCAAGCCAGAGTCGTGTGTACAAAACCAGTTTAAACTTCCTTTACTTCTACCGTAGCCTACAACTTCTGTTGTGATTTTCCACTGTAGATAATTACAACCTTCGAGTACTCCGTGATTTATTGACATTTCTCCTGTTGGAATTAATCATTCTGATAAATACGCAGCCGAATCCGGCATATTTTTGCTTTGTTATAATCATGTAATCTTTGAGTCTGATGATAATTACCAAAACAAATTAGTTACTCAGATTCGGCCTTCCTTGATTCATTCTGATAACTTGTATGTTTAATTTGTTTTGTCTTATTATTGCGTAACCTCACTCCTGCTTGCAGAGAATTTCCCATGGAGAGAAGTTACGTTGTTCTGGTTAAGTCGTTAAAAATGTGCTAGGCACTATCCACTGGCGCTGAATAGCCTATATCTCAGTGAATATCAATTTTCCAATTGTGACTTTGACATCTTATAAAGCACCAATGGATTCACTCTCATTGAGTAAATGGTGGGCAGTACAATATTTTGCAATTCGGAACTAAGTGCAATTCAGAGGTGACCTGCCTGCCTAATATAGTCGTTGGGGAAGAAGCTGAAAGCTGCAATCCTGGATTGTTTTCTAGAAAATCGCAGAGGCGTTCACTGGAGAATTGTAACCGTAGAAAATGATTCCTCTCGTTTGCATTTATGATATCTTTCATAGAATTGCTCCCATGGGATTTTTCTCAATAACACTTTCCGCTGATGGCGTGGTTTATTTCATGGAAATTAATATTCGCTATTCCTCAGGACTTCCAAAGAGTCGATGCCATCACCATGCCAGCTGACGGCGTAACTTTGGTCATCTTTGGGTTAAGAGATGTTGCACGCCTTGATTGCTTTGATTGTACTTTTCTTTCTGGCTAAAGCTGCCGGATGTGAAGATAATCCATAAAGAAGAAACGTGCAGGAAAATTATCAGCAACGCCTAAAACCGTTCCAAACATTGCTTTCACATCTCATACTGCATAAGCTTCTGCTCATGAATAAAAATACGTATCAGCAGTCGAGCCAAAGGTTATGATTTGCGTAAATATTTCGTCACAGTAATTTCTGTTCGCTCACGGGATGTACCCATCACATCATATAATATCACAGTGTGCCTCGTTCGATGGAGAACACAACGAATTTAATTATCTGGTATCAGATGAGTTGTTATTCGATAAGGTTACATGAAAATATCCACTGTTAACTCAAGATTTCCTTTAGTGGTACAGCTTGGTGTGCTTGCTCGCCTGGGTTCATGTTCAGTATTCTCTCTGCTGCGCTTAATTTCATGCACTTAAAATTTAAGATTTACTTATTAATGGACATAGTTGTGTACATAATTGAGCCTATCTTGGCGAATTTCAGATGTTGACAAATATTTAAAGCGAAACGGCTTGATCACTGCAAGATGCCCAAATTTCTACACATCCACATCCTTGTATATCTCTGTTTAAGTTAACAATATGATGAAATGCAAAAGAGATGTGTCAGTTAGGTATTTGTATGCTATGAATAAGAAAAAATTAGGCTTTTAACGTTAAATTTAACATTCCCAACTATCTGATTTCTGTTTCAAGCTCAGAAAGTTTCGTTCACTGTAGGCAGTCTAATTCGGACATGATGTTCACTAATACCGAGTGGGTGCAGTCTGAATCGTGTTGGCCATTGGCATACTATGGAGGAAAAAATATATATCAACAATGGACTGTCAACAACATATAACAAAATAACGAAATATTCCCTGTAGCTCGTAAGTGGTCGCTTTCTGATTTATATGCTGTATGATGGAAGAAGTTTCCTCGCAGTAAAATACATAATAAAAGTTAAGCATTTAGCCAATTCTTCTGGGATCGACATATTTTCCTAGTTATACAAGCGCAAACCAGTAACCGATGAAGCAAATGCATCCTAAAGGAAATCGATTCTTGGTAGCGAGTCAGCCAACCAAGTTGTCATTCGATTACTTGCATTCGATTACTCACAAAGCTATGGGTGCTTAGCGTTAATCTGAACAAAGAAATAGTATCAATGGTTTTGGGTGTCGGACTTTCATTAATCGATATCAATTTGTTCCATGCTTGCACTTCCCATCAAGCGCTTTATACTTCCATATAGCTCTAATACTCAAATGCTCAGCGTCAACTAAACATTTTCGAACTTTGACTTAGTTAAAAACCACAGGCCTGGGAGAAATTTCTTCTACGAATAATTGCTTATGTCCCGAAATTTGCGACCTCAAATTATCGCTGCAGGCATAGTTATTTTTCGACACACAAATCCCAGTGACATATTGCATGGTCCTCAAATGTGAGTCCTTGTAGGATTCGGTCAAAATGATGCAGGAGTCTCTTTGTGCTGTCTACGCTTTGGAGGGGACGACGTTCGCCCGGTGCCTGTCACTCGTCTCCCTTCAACTCCCAGACCCAAGACGAACTTCCATATAGCATCCGCTCTGCTTTGTGCGATAAACAACAGCCACCTTCATTTCAATGAAACTTTTTAAATCCCCGATCTTGGGTTTCAAGCCGCTGTTGGAGAACAGGTGAAATCAGATGTGTAAGAACTACTGGTGGTTAAATATTTTGTGTTCTCATAAACAATCCAACCGGTACATGGAACCAGACATGCCATGAAAAATGGATCGCATATTCATGAAAAAAGAGCTCATGAATGAAAGGTTAATAAGGCATTCCTATTTAGGTCGTGGTGATAAGGCAACATTGCTCGTTTTGTACACCTGCCATGCAGATACAGTAAAAAGGATACCCAAGTGAAGCAGGCCATAACAGATTACAGCGATTCCGATAAGTAATTTTAAGATGCTAGCCGGAATTTCTTAGCGAATAACACAGGGTATAATGCTTGGGAAAAATGCAGCAGTAATTTTCACAGCATAACTGCTGATACGACACTAACCCAAGCTATCCGTTCGAGCAACATTCTCGTCTCTATGGAGCGAAGGGACGAAAATATGTGACGTCCCAGATTGCTCCCACGTTTGCCTTGTAAGTGTACACCAGGAGACACGATTTTTCTAGCATCCATTTGGCCGCTACTTTTTGATGGATTTACCCTGAAGTTACAGTCTATGTTTAACAGGTTAAATCCAAGTTTGCTAACAATTATTTTACATTTTGTAGTTTCACCATAGCCATCTTTTAGGACTTGTTACGCAGTAGCTTTTTAATACGTAGAATACCATTGTTCCATTGTTGCATTTTTCGTCCAGTGCTTTCGAAACACGTAGATCGCATTACTGGCGCTAAATTTGTACGTTGAGACTTCGCTACGTCGTTCGAGTGCAACATACCTTCCTGTATAACAAATCAAACGCAATCAGTCTACTGTTATCATGAGACGGACTGCAATTTTGGATAATAATGTGGGTCTGAGTCCTTTCTTCTACGACTTTACATATTCTTCGACTAATTAAGCCATTGCAATCATCTAGCCAAGCTTCAGGCATACGGAGTTTGAGTATTCCCTCATACAGATTTTCAGCAACGTCCTCTTTCACGGGCAACTGTACAAAATGTTGCGAATCAGTATCCGATCCTTTACTAGTGAAATACATTAAGCCAAACGGTGCGGTAGTTTCCCTATATTTTTAACGTTCTTTAAAGCTCCGTTGAAGATAATAACTTAAGGCTGTTTGCTTAATGCAACAACGTCAAAGATTAGTGGTCAATCAAATCTTCCGACGAATTCTCAGAACTGCAAAATAATATAAACGCCATTTATTGTTAATCCATCACAAGCATCCACAGTGTAACGTGACTAAAGTTTGAGTATTCCATATAATACACCTAACTGAGCACACTTGTAACCTAGGCGACCAGGTTCTCCAGTTTTGTGTTTGTGAGAAAAATCTCGGTGTACTCGTTGCCCGTAGCAATTCTCACTAGCTTCCAAAACTTGATATTCCAAAGGCGATTTGTCACTGAGATTCATCTCTTTTCCAAGCTGATTTTTGCATTGGTAATTTCTCAATTGGAATATGCGAATCAAGCATAAAACCATGACAAATCGGGATAATAATGCCACAAATTCGGCTATACAAACGCCGAAGCACTAGATCACTTACACTATGAAGTGTTGTTTGCATACTGTACCTATCCTGGTCTCTGGATTTTAAACAGCTATCATCACACGTGTTAACAACGCTTAACCTAAGATATGCCAGAAACGTGAGGGGCCACCATCTCAAACATGTTAAACAATGCAGGTAACGGGAATGCAACCGAATTCCTACTGCGCGCCCGTCACCATAACTCCTACATGGAGGGTGTAATTTCAACGAATACAATACTTTGTACACAGCATCGTAGAGCATACATGATCCATACGTACTTTTAGAATGCAAAAGCGCATCAATCCATACTATCTTTTGGATAAGCCGCGGGCAGGGACGGAAGAAAGTATACTCGGTTAACTCATTGTATCTCGAATTTACTTTTTATACTTCATTTTATTTTCTTCTGAAAACCTTCATCCACCATCCTGCGCGCTATGCTTAGCCTCGGTTCATTAGTCGCAACAGACCGTGACGATTGACTAAGATTCCGAAGGGGCTGGTGAGCACAGTATTTATTTGCTTTTGTCCTTATTCAATGAACGCGAATACGGATATCTACTGCAACTTTTGTAGTGTACCGTCCAGGTGTTGTTTGAAAGTAGAAGACTGAGTGCAGAAAAGATGTGAGTCGAAAGGACGATCCACCGTTGACAACTGAAGAGGGAAATAAGTTTCAGTGGCATTCCAACTGGTTGTAGAGTATATTCTGTTTCCGTTGCTTGCCGCTCAGTTTTGTATTGTGGCCACTTCCCGGATGGTACCAAAAGTGACTGAAAGTTTTAAAGATATGTTATGTTAATAATATGTTAGTCGTTGGGTGTGGATAAATGCAGATTTTGGTTGTAGGTTTTGTGTCAGACAGATCAGGCCCGAAATATTTTAATTGACTTGGAGAAGAAAGATCGTGTTTCAGCGAAATATTTTAGTCCTGAATTGCATACACCACAGGCAGTCTCACGTATGCATTTTTCATTACCATGAACACCAAAGATTCGAACTGCCTGACATTCCTCAGTTAGAACTCTACATATTTTTGCTGGATATGTGCACCCTCACATATGTCTCTGAATGTCACTGGTCATATTGCATCAGCATGCTTTTATGAGGCAGTCTTTAAGATACTTTTTCTACGTTTATATTTGTTGTCGAGCTTTGGGTATACAAGTAGAATTTGATAATTTTCCGCGTTGAGGCAGCTCGGTTATTCTTTGCCCTCGGACAGCTTGATACTTCAGACAATGTACAGAGCTCAATTTTTGCTTTTGAACGTATGTACCTGAGTTAACGTTATTTCATTAGGCAGTTTCAAACGTTAAAATACTTTTCCTTTCGTGTACTATATTGTAGTTCTACTTGAAACGGCAACATAGTCACTGGTGTTGTCAAACGGGGTTCCCTAATTTTCCCGACCGTTCTGAACAAAATCTATGGTGTGGCTGTTTAGCAATATTTTCTATATTTCCCTGTATCCATTACCTCCGCATCCCGACTTTGTCTGCTTTTACATGCTTAAAGAGAATAATCCGTGCGAGGTAACAGGTGAGTCATTTTGATGAATATAATTTTACAGCGTATGTGACAATATTTGGCAAGCGTATCGACCAGCTAATTAAGTTTATTGCTGTAGAATGACAAATGTGAGGAGATTACAAAGTTCCCATTTGTGAACACCTGCCCACTGCACACACACTGGTAACAAAATTTGGTTGCGCATTTTAGTGAGATATCAAGGGCCTTACACTTCGTATTTACGCGTGAAATTCAACGCAAAAGTTGTGTGTATTCAGCGGAAGTTACCTAAATTACGATAACATGTATGAAAAAACGTGACTTGATATTCAAATTAGTTATCCAACATTCGATTTTAGCAATGTATCAAACATTTACACAGTTCCCTAGCACGTCCTCTTATTCTGTGTTTGAAGATTGATTGACCGTTGGTGGGAAGTCGATACACTTGGACAGTGAACTTTAACTCTACATTCGCCAGTCCCAAAATCCTTAATATATATTAATGTTATATTGCCCAACTGATGACCAATGTACAATTGACAGTGCCACAACACCTATTTAACCACAACGGGAGCGGGAAAATGGGTAGTCAATGAAAGGATTTGGATCGTTTAATGGGTCAATATTTTGTGTGGGCAGAGTTCTCCCGGTTGCCCAGGCCGAGGATGAGGATTGATTTAAGAGAGCTCACCTTGAGCCCTTTGGTTTTGTCCTTACCCGCAAGGCAGCGGAGCGATTAACGAAGAGCGTTGAAATCCCCCGGGTGGCTCATTCGTCTTTTTTGTGTTTACTAGCAGTCCACAGAGAAGCCGGTAATCAGCTAGGTTGTTCAACCGCTCCCCTTGATGTACTCACATCTGGTTACAGAAGTGAGTGTTCACTCTACGTACAGCCGGTCACACAAGCTTTGACGCAGCGCCGTACGAGCTGCTGTTGTATTTTTTGAATTACCAGTTTGTCAGCCCAGAACTTCGCACACTCTGAGACGCTGCCGCTGATTATCCGCGACTGCTTATTCATCTCGCCTGCCATGGAGGCGAGATTTATTCGGAGTTACCTCCACAAGGAAGGCATTCCCGGATCCGCAATCTAGCTACGTGGAGGATAGCTCCGACATGGCCCCATATTTATTAGCACCATTTTTCGAAACAACCCCGTTGCTTCCCATTTGATTTATGTCCGGCACCCAATATCTCACTTTGGAGAATAACGCCTATATATTTTCCATTCATTTATCCGCAAGACTGCATGGAAACAATTTAAAAATGCTTTTTTAATCCTTGATATTAATATCATATGTCTTAATATGAGTTGCTGTCCACATTGATCTCTGTACATTCTGCTGCCCACAGAACTCATTTCAAGCAAGAGCAAATATTGTTATTATGTTACAAACTTTGCTCCTCATCAACCGTTCGTTCATCCCTAAAATATCTGTATATTCATCTCGCTGTTTGCTGTAACACTGTTATTTCGTATTGTAAGGGTGCAATTGTTGCTTCCAAAAATATTCTTCATGTGATGCCTCAGCAGCGTGGCATCCACGATTAATAATGTCATACGATGCTGGAGCTACTTGATTTTACAGCGGTCTATTTCGTTCGTGCAAATAAAATGATACATTCTCGATCAACAAAGTTTCGTACCAACAACGAACTCAGAAGCGCTTTGATATCATATATTTTCCTTTGATACAACGATCTCAATATTAATTATATAGGAAAATGAGTGTCCATCATTTATCAAGGTAGATAAATTTGAAAAATTGTTTTGGTATAGAGAAATGTTTTATTACTATGTAGGGCGCGGATGTCTCTTTCGAGTTGTCAATTTTTAACATGCAATGTATGCTATTCATAAGTTTTTTGGAAAAAAACTTTTATGATTTGTCTCGACCTCTTTATATTATAATTTCCACTTCTCAGGGAATCAACACACAAAATTAAAATTCGAAATTATATGTTGTTGTGGGCTTTCTGATACCTAAAATATGCAATGAAACGGAAGATATTTGCCAAAAAAGGAGCAAGGACTTGAATGAATTAAACCATCATCTTAGTTAGAGATATATACTAAAGGTGATATTATGGCTACGAAGAATGTGGCGTAGATTTTATCTCACCGCAAATTCGAAGTGAATTTAATGAAGTTTTGTTAAAATAAGAGGGGCTATATTTGGCGGCATCCTGTTTCAGATTTGCCTTTCGCTGTGGCCAGCCACAGGTCGCCTGCGCCTACAGATGGTCCATAGGTAACCTGCCCTGCACCACCCACAGCTCCATCCACACACCCATATCCAGTATAAACCCGAAGAAATAAGACGGGGAGGTATGTCGATAGGAGCAACGTTTCTTCAATGGATCCGGCCTACACTCCTTCACAGGCAAACACAAGCACGCTGTATTTCGGGAATCAAGCGCACACAAGGCGGTTACTGGACCGTAGTCCGTTCACAATATGTGATCCTAACACAGTCACAAGAACCGTGCATCCCGTCCCCTCCAGCAACGACCAACTGTCTCCCCGAGCCAGTATGGACGATATAGTGGGTAATAGACAGGTAGGCACCTTGACAATATATACATCGAGCGCAGCCACACCAGGGATATCAAGCAACAGCCAAGCATTTAACAGAAAGACAACAAAGAAAATAAATCGAGTAATGCATAAGGAAACGGTGACATAAATCATAAGTAATGAGCATATGAAATAAGTTGTTTACAAAAGTATCCGTGATAAGTTTACGAGGTCAGCAGTATATTATACGGAAATGCCACAAACAACAACATGTTATCAAAATTAACTACCACTGACTTAGGCGACTTGTGCAAGTTTATTGAAGAGAGTACAGGTGGACTTTTATATGAGAAAGAAATCATTAGGACAAAATTGAAAACCCAACACCTGTAATAAAGTGACTTATCATGCATGCACGTGGTTACTAATTTGAATGCAGCGTATCTACAAACGCTGCGCTGGTTCTGCCTACGTTCTATGCAGAACCGGTCGTCGCTTCGGTAGTGGTCCGGGTTGGCTTCGCTCATGGCTCACTAAGTCTGCCTGACTCAGGTACTCGCGACCGTATGTGCTACAGCATCATGCACTTGTTGTCGATGGAGTACAACCCAACGGTGCTTGCCGCCTCCGATTTGCCGCTTACTCACTGCATGTATGAGGTCTTTCTCCCGCACTTCTTCAATTGCCTTCGTGATTAGATCGCGCCATGAAAGCCGATCAACCGCCGTCTATTCCCTTGACTTGTATTCAAGATTTGAACCTCAGAGGCTCACTTTGTTCATGTCATGGTAACGTAACTTTAGTTTCCCCACGTGCCGCTTCCCTATACTTAGCTGACCATATAAGAGTTGCTTCGGTATCCGCATTGAATCCATACGGCTCACATGACAAAGCCACCTCAGGTGTCTCAGCAAAAGTTTGCAGTCCACTGCATACCTTCCACTACGGCGCAAAA
The DNA here is from genome assembly GCA_944474145.2 of Dicrocoelium dendriticum. NCBI lineage: Eukaryota > Metazoa > Platyhelminthes > Trematoda > Plagiorchiida > Dicrocoeliidae > Dicrocoelium > Dicrocoelium dendriticum. The sequence goes on from OX104069.1 coordinate 102,404,943, forward strand.
GTTCCGTGTCTGCAACTCTGTCGCCCCAAACGATGCGAAAAATCCTTCACAAGCACTGCTGATGGAACCGCTTGAGATATCGCACATCCCGCCGGTACATCGTCCACGTTTCACTGCCGTATAGAAGAAAGGATATCATCATGGATTTGTACACCATCAGCTTGGTGTCAATGGTATGTTGATGGTTGTTCCACACTCGGTACTCAAGCTTCCCGAATGCCGCCGCTGTCTTCGACACGCTGATACGCAGCTCACGGTGTATCTGCTGATCCGTCGACATCACACTCCCAAGGTAGCAGAAGCGGGAGGTGGTTTCCAATAATTCAGCACCAATGCTGCTTCGCGACAATAGTGAAGATTGCACCTCCGGTGAAGGCTGAAAGAGATAGACAGTTTTGCTTGTGTTATTGGCGAGCACGAATTTGGCCGCTGTCGAAGCCAGAGCACTAGCCATGTGCTGCAACTCATCCGCGCTGTGTGCAGACAACAAACAGTCGTCAACAAGCAGCAACATGCATATAGTTGTCTCACAGACTAGAGTTCTCGCACTGAAGAGACGGATGTTCAGCAACCCAGCATTAATGAGATGTTTCACACGAACACCGTAAGCACAAGCCGCATCAAAAGCACTAGACATCATTGCATGAAGGTATATATTAAACAGGGCAGAAGCTAAGACACAGCTGTGCGTCAAAACAGAGATAATTGTAAAGTCATCCGAGGTCTCTCCACACAGCTGCACACTAGCTCGCACGTTACTGTGGTTGCCGGCGTAAGTTTGTAAGTTGAATGCCATAGATGCTAACTAAATGTCACAGTGATGAATACTGATAGATAGCGTATCGTGTTGTTGATTTCTCATAACCGAAAATGCCTGAGTGAAATTATCCAAAAGAAATCTCTTCGCAGCAACTCCTCTTCTTCGAATGAATACTAAATACACTTACTATAAAAGTTACCGCATTACCGTAGCAGATTATTAAAAATTTGATAATCTTAAAACAGATCACAAACGTTTGAAGAGAATCTATTCCTCCCGCAACATCACTTCAATTTATTCCTAAGTGCAGGCGTGCATTAAGTCTGCTTGTTAAACTACATGCCCAATCTTGATTGAAGTTGCGATTACTTGCTTGCAGCGTTTTCTGATAGATGAATACATTGCAGTATTGTGAAAAGCGGCACGTTTTTCTAATGCATGTTTGCGTGACATAAAGATAAAACAGAATAAGAATTTAGAGAACGATGGGATTTCTATTGTCACACTTAAGCGATGCTGCAATTACCGAAACACGTCAATGTAGATATAACATTTATCTGATCGTTTTTTGAACTCTAGCTATTTTACACCTAATTGATGGATCTGACTACGGTCGAAGCGGTACATGTTTTTTAAACGAAAAACCAATGAATTCCTCTTCATCAGCGCTATCTGTATGGTACGGATGCATCAGACACATTCACCAATTGGCAAATGTCCAGATAGAACATCGCTAATCAAATCAATCAGTACTCATATGAGTTCGGAGTTTTTAATTAACTTTGGGACTTTCGAAACCAGAAGAAACCACTTCACGTGCCTCTAGTATACAGTAACTATTATTTCACAGCAACTCTATAAATGGAACAAATAAGCAGACTTAGATTGGGATAGACGAAATTCAGCTGATCGAAACTTGTCTCCAAAATTTGAAGCGCCAGTCAGTAAATAAGAGATTTTCAACGACCGCTATATTTACAGCAAATTTAACTGGTAATTCGTGAGTAGCACACTGTTTGAATTGCTGATCATGCTTACACTAAACACGGTGACACTGCTGTGTTCTCTTTATTTCCAAGTAGCTAGGCTGTAGTTCGAGTGATGGCATTGATTAGAAGTGGTATTTTTGTCTGCCTTACTGTATTAATTTTATAGCTAATTCGTAGTAATTACTCGGAATCTGACTTCAGTTTCGCTAGATTGAATCTAGGTTTTGTCATGGCCCACAAGTAACAAAATGCACTTGATCATAAAGCAGACGAAATTTTGCCTGAGGACCATACGGAAACTGTTTCTCGTAATACAAATGAAGAGCCAGAAACTATCTAGTGGTTTTATGTGCTTGACGGTGGAACTACGAATCTACTTGAATGACATAAACCGGAATGGTTAATTCTTGAAGTAAACACTGTTTACATGGATACTCTTAAATGGATTCTTCATCGATAGTCCGCTTTCATGTCTGTCCCATTAGCTTTGCTACCTTATTTCATCTATTTTATGTCCTGATGAAACGCTCAGCTTATTCTTTGCTAAGGTTAAGATTTTCCGTCTAAGAGTCTATGGAGATAATGTAACGTTTAGCTCATGTTACAAGAAAATGCGTCGAAGTCTTTAAGCTATTAACTAATTATTCTTCATTATTGCATACTTATAACCTTTGAAGCGCCAGCAATAGAAACAAATCCGTCGCAAACACGCTTCAAAACCGTTCTCTCATATTGTAAAAACTTGCTCCAACCTAAGTTGTCGAAATTGGTGACCATGTAATTTGCCAACCTTCAAATTCCCATACGCCTTTTTTGCAAAAATCTACGACTGTATTTTGAAGCAGCACCATATTCATCTATTATCTAAATAAACTGATTTAACAAAGAAATTTATGTTCAACTGTGAGCAGATTTTTCATTGTCTACCAATTGCTTCTGGGTGATTTTCGCAGCGCCTCCAATCATTTGGCTCTTGGTAACCTGACTAATGTTCTTTTGGTGGTGTTGTATAGCCATGTTATAAACACATTAAGCAAACGTGGCACACATTTTTTAAAAAGCCTCCAGCGTTCAATTGTTATCTCATTTGTCTCAATTACCAGAAAATCTTCAACATCCTGGTTCGACTAGACAGTGCATTTACCTTCGATGAAGATTCGTGGAAGTGCCTCTTCACTCGTGAGATGGGATGTTATTTTAGTATTCCGAATAGTTATTTTATTTTATAATATATGAGAACTGTTCAGATGCGCGTGTCATGAAACCGAGGTCCCGTATGCAATCTTACTTCTTTCTAATGAAATTTGGTGAGGAGTTCAGGCTCTTTCACCATTTTTACTGATGCTTCCAGCACCTATATTCAAGCGAGGATAATTGAAACCAACTTCGAAGATATTGGGAGAAGATCTCTTACCTCTGACTAGATCAGGGTACGTTACGTTCGCACATGTATTGAAGCCTTTAGCATGTGCTGCGCAGAAATAGCATTCATATTGAATGCTTTTCTGACATCTACACATCATCGACATAGTTAAACTATACCCCTAGGTGCAGCACTTTCGGAGAAACTCAACACAGATTTTGCAAACTAATGAGGAGCCTAGATTATTTCTAAATTTCTAAGTTTTACCAAAATTATGTAAAATATGCTTGACTCAAAAGTGAAGTGAAATTTAATTTTTTGCCAGATTTACTCTTAAAATGTTGTAGAATACACGAAAAGTTTCAAACAGTTGGGTCGAATTAGAATCATATATATTATATATATATGTATATTGAAATTTGTTTATTAATATTCCAGATATTAAAAGTTAAAAACTAATTAGCTGTTCACAATAAAACATTATTTGAAAAATTGGCTTTCATGTCAAAAATAAGTCCTAAATGTTATTAGATTTTGTTGAAAATCCTCTGTTTTTGTCTATAAAGCTTTAGTTTATATAAAAATCTATAAACAGTCTATAATACTGTAGCAAGTCTTTTAATTTTTTATCAACCTTTTTCTTTGTGTTATCATTTTTATTGCAATCTACGTTAGTTAAATCGACGTGTAATAATATTGTGGAGATTTATTTGGTTTTACTGATTCCAACATTAACAAGTCTTAGTTATTAAACCGATGAATTTTATAATGTGTCTGAATGTTGCTCAACCGTCCCAATGTTACTTTCAGTAAAATGAAACCCGTTGTTTCAATGATATTGCAGCTGACATGTCAGCCGAACAAATACACATACTTCTCTACATCAATATGAGATTTCTTCTCGTAGATACCTGAGTGAGTTCTGTGAAGGTCTTCAAATTGCTATCTTTCAATTTGGAGTAGCATGCGTTGTTAATGCTGCCTTTTTAATTCCTTGGCTTTCGTAAGTGAAAGTTCTGAAGCTACTCTCATACAATTACGTATATGAGACTTTGTCTTGTTGTAGGCTTGAGTATGATATTATGTCCCAATATCGCTCCGCTTATTTGCACATCTCAAGGCAACAAAATAAGGCTCAGTAAGTTATTTGCGGATCGACTGATTATAACAGCTACATGAATATTTATTGTTAGGTTAAATCTCATATCACATATGAAAGAGGAAATTGTGCACCCATTTTTTATTGGTCGATGAATGTATATGAGATTCAAGAGGTTACCAATTGTGACCCATAATGATATGATTTTTTTCATATAATAGTAAGAACAACGCGGCAATGGAGCACAATCTTTATTGGCGCGATCACAAGCTATACCACACACGCAGGCATAATTAATGAGTTACATTTCCTTACCACGAAGCAGCAGCTTTATTGCGTTTCTCTGGAGAGAGGCCCATGCGCTTTCATGACCACGTAATGCAGTAAATCCTAATAACTTCAACGCTGTATCTCCGATTTTACGCCTCCAATTCTGTTCGGCCCGGGTAGTTAAATATCTAATGATTCGATTGATCGTGGATGCGTCAAACAGCCTGGGGTCGGTCCGAGAAGCTGCAATGACGTCTCACTTTCTGCATTCTCGTCGAATACCTTGTCTGTTCTGTCTGGAACAGACACACTACCAAACGCCGTTCTTGCACGGTTCCGTCAGGCCAGCGTGGCTCCTTCTGCCCTCCTTCATTGCGCCTGCTCTGGTTTTAATTCTCTCTCATTTTCGTGGCATTTCCATCCTCTGCGAGATCACTGCCTTCCGCTTCCTAACACCTTCCCCTTCTCGAAATTGATATTTTGCGCGTGCTACGGCTGCAGCAGTGTGGCTTTCATCCAGCGTTGCGACGCTCCCTTGTTAACTGGGCAGTTCCCGCCTTTTAGATTGAGTACTTCGTGGGGACATTTCCAATATTTCTTTAAATTCCGTGCTCCTGGCCCTCCATGTTCCGGACGAACTTGATGTAGAATCCTGATGGCTCAACGATGAATGACCTCCAATTTTTGGGCCGTATACGTGATATTGCAATTGTAAATTTTCCGTGCATATTGAAACCTGGTTTCTCTTCTGGCGGTTGCTTCCAACCTTACGTGATGTGTTAAATTAATTAATAAATAACTTGTATATTCCTGGACGATGCAGAACCTGTTCTCCAGAAAGAGCAGATCAAATAAGGTTACAAACACTCCATGATATTGCATCACTAATTTTCAGAAAATATACATGGTTCTAACTTCACATAATGTAACACAAAGTAATAAGAAGCATTGCACCATTTTTTCTGCCATTGAATCAGTGTTTTTCATAGTTGCGTGACTGATGTTTGTGTCGAGAAAAAGGAAATGAAATGAAAGGGCCGTTGTCAGAAATGTTATGTGTATGTGATTCAAAGTTTATTCAGACACCAACGATAGTGTGTACAAAATCGTTATCTTGAGCCTGTGATATTCCGAACATATTAATCGCAGTTCGGAGTTTTAGCTGCTTATTAATCGCAAGCTTAAAACCGCAAAATTTATAGAATTTTTTGAAATCATTTAAAAGTTTGTTCCAAATATTTGAGTAGTGGTTAGAATAAAACTTTCTCTGATCATAGTAATATATTTTGGAATCATGAATTTTACCTCCTTGTAATGGATTGGATGCCTGCTGTTTAAATTTAAGGGAACACGGTTATTTAGACTGCGAAGTTGATGGTTTTTGATTCTGTACATAAAACAGTGCAAAATGGGCACATGGGTACAGCTAAACGGTGACAAATCCAGGTTTATCACTTCGCTCTCTGTATGTCAACTTTGTGGAATATCCACATAGGTTTTTCATGAAACATCTCTGGACAGTCTCAGGAAGATGCTGCTCAGATTTCCGCAGATTAAACTGTACCAAAGAACAGTATTTCATACACGGTAATACATATGTTTTGCAAAGAGATATGCGAGATTCCGTGAGGAAAAATGATTGCAGATACAACCAATGGTAATCATTACTTTGGAAATTTGGAATTCTCAATGTTCAGAAAAGTTAAAAGTGACTGAATATCGCACGCCCAGGTCGCAACTTCCCTTCATTGCGAGATATACTTGCCTTGTAGTAATAAACTGTCTGGTGGCAGCTGGCATTTGTACGACGAAATTTTACTTTTGTCCAAAGCAAATGACAAATGCCACAGTTGGCACCAGCAGTCAAAGTTACATAGGTCATCCTGAATGACACGTCGGCTTCCTGGGTATTTGCATTCGGTTGCGAGTTAACAACTATATTGTCATCAGCAAAGATAAATGTAAAACAATGTCTTATTCTCTGTAATATATATTTAATATATATTGACAAAAGCGGACCAAGAACACTTCCTTGAATCAGTCCACTGGTGATTGATTTCAGTTTAGAGAAATCGTCGCCGATGCGCACCACCTGCTGTTTACCAATTAGATATGAAGACAGCTAAGAAAACATCGGTTCTCCAATGTCAAATGCCTTCAGTTTGTTTGGTAACCTTACATGAGGCACTCTAACAAAGGCATATTGCATATCCATGAACAGGATTTCAAAACTGTTTACGTTGTCTATGTCAGCCATTATGTGGTTTAAAGTCTGTATGGCGTTGCGCAAGATCGATCTTACAGGAAGCCGTGTCACGAAATGCTGATGAATTTAGCTATCTTCAAGTACACAAATATTGCAGTTTTCATTATCCTTTTCATTATGCTTTTTATGTTGGGTGTGTGCTTGATGGGACGAATAATTTTAAGCTCGCGGGCGGCGTCAACTTTTGTCGTGGGATAACGACAGATGTTACCCATTGTGTGGGGTAAACGCCGTTGTCAAAACTGTGTGAAAAGATGTCTGGCAAAAGCAGAAGGAAATCACTACCATTAATATGTATTAAACAAGGGGCACTTAATCAGAGCCTGCGCCCGCTGAGGAGTATAAACGAGAGACTTGACCAGTTATTTTTGCTACAGTGAGTTCTACTCTGCATAGACTTTCATTTTTTGCGGCATGAAATTTGCTGCTGTGTCTGATGATTCATTGGTCGTTGATTACGCAAAATAAACACTGAAATCTTCGCAGATAGAACTGTTGCTTTTCAGTGTGTCCCATTAGGCATGGTGACAAAATTAAACTTGTTGTTGCAACGGAAATCCGGGGAATGGAATAGTTGATTTAGCTGATTGCTAGGGCCGTTCAGATCTGCATAGAGTTCTAGAGTGAGAGTTATTTCATTTCGATGTCTCCGCTTTTCGACGAGGTTAGACCGCTGAAATAACAGTGCAAATTCAACAGTTAACCTGGATTTCTGCGGAATATTATAAAGTTTTCGTGCTGCTTTCAACGCCCTGAGATAGGATATATGTTTAGTTTAATAAACACATTTCAGTGGAAACGCTGAATCGAAGCGGAAGCCAATTATACTACATAAATGCTCCGCGGCATCTTGAGGACATGAAGAGAGTAAGAAGTTCTCCCAATTCATTGAACGAACCAGGTACTTGAAAGAGTTCCATTTAGACTGAACGGATCAGACGATAATGCATTGTGTGTTGTACGTCAACCATGCGTATTCTTAGGTGACATTTGATCAAACAACGATGGCTGCACGAAAATTCATTATAAAACGTAACATTGATAGCAAGTATGCCCAATGAAAAAAATGAGATCCAGGGTATTTTCACTTCTGGTAGCTTGGGAGACGTGTTGCTACCAGCCATTCATTTGGATGCAGGAGATAAGATTTCGGCATTTCAAATGAGCAGTTCCCATGGACCATGAAATGGAAGGCAGATGGAAATCACCTCCAATAATCTTATGTATAAATGGTAGTCTAGCGGCTTATTGAAACGTAAGCGTCCAAATTGCTAGGTATCCTTGGCTGCAGTTTGACGCGCTGTATTTACATCCCATAAGTGGCTGCTGCTGGTTAACTGATATCGTAAGTCACAGTGATTGCTTGAAATCGCTCAGCACTGGATTATCAAAGGTTGCCGCTACGAGCGATTTTTTCATACAAACCACAAATCGACTACCTCGACAACTACGCGGATTTCTTATAAGCTTTTTATATCCGAAAATAGTTCACTTATTGTCAGACGTGTAACCACGGCATCATCATTCACTTATGACTGTTATTTCAGGATTATTGTATCTTGGATTATAGAGAACGAATGCTTTTCAAAATTACTGTTACATGTCAGGTATGAGGAAGATTGTTGAGGCTGTGTTATAAACACTGGGGTTCCAAACCTTGTGCTTGGAAACAAGCTAGATATTATTGAAAAATTGCATGCATTGCCACCGTTGGATAGTTATTTGGAGGTGGCCATAGCAGCGGTGTTTCGACTGAGTATGGCCCTCTAGAAAATGGTTCGAGGGAAAGAGTCCATGATTGTTGAACTAGCCTGGGGATCTGGAGAGTTAGGCTGTGTCATCTGCATCATGTCAAGAATAAGCTGTTGATTATATACCGCTTTGTTAGGAGTCAGTTGGTATCTGTCATTTCCATCCATGTATACAATCGGCTTAATTGCGCTCGATATACTAGGCTTCACTATATGCGATGGGGGAACTCTGTTATCAATCCATATTCCACCATCAAGGTAATCATTGTGGTTCATTGACGGTATCGTAAATTTATGATAACCAATTACACTGTGTATGGTGTAAAGATGTTGGCATGTCTCCCATAACTTTTGCGCAATTGATGTACGTCTACTCAAAGAAACTGACGATAAAGAAACGCCCTACGATGCTTGCGATAAAACTTGGTCAACCAACATTTACTATCGATGAATTTTACCGGATCCATCTATATTCTTAATGAGCTGGCCCACTGGCGAGAGCAGATTTTAGGCGAGACATGACAGTTGGAGACAAGAAGTAGTGATTTCGCCTGGATATGAGAGTAAGCAGGTAATGCAGTTGTTATTAGCTGATCCACACCGTTTTCATTTTGCATGCAGGAAACAGCATCAGAAAACCTTGTGTGACTGTCAGGATTGATTATTCACTAGGAATCGCCATCCTTCACTAAATTTATAGATTGTATTCGTTTTGGGTTTGGTCAGTATAGCATGCCTAGCCGTGAAACTGCTGGAATATTCCGCTCATGCCCGTGATCCCTGCATGGATGAAGCAAATATTATATTGCTTTTAGAAAGAAATTCATCACATCTAAGCTCACTCAGACAGCCGTCACACGCCCGGAAAAGCACTGTACGCGCGTTTCATCTTTCAGGAATCGTCAGCAGTGCGCATTCCATCGGGCCCTGGTTGGGCTCGAACCCGCAACTCGACTGTTGCCAGTCCGTGGTTGAGACCACTGAGCTACGGGGGACGGCAACGACCATCGTGAATAAGTTACTAGATGTGATATAGCGCCGCTCACTATCCACTGACTTTCACGTTACTGCAGTGCAGAGGACAGGGTAGCTCCCTCACCAAGCGACGAGCTTACCAAACTTAAAACGCCAGTTAACTCATGGAATTATAAGCAGTTTGGTCTGTGTACTGATTGCAGAAGAGTAGTAGAGAGAGCTGAATTTGATAGGAAGAAATTCATCACATCTAGGCTCACTCAGACAGCGTGTGACGGCTGTCTGTGAGCACGGGTTTTACCCATCAAGTGAAATAGTCAGTCATCAGTATGATGTACTTTATCCTGACCGACAGACCGACATGAGCCCAATGACTTCCAATCCCCAAAACTGGAATGATTGCTGGACTTCGAGAGATAGCGTCGGTGGACGTTATGCATCTATATTGCGATGTTTGAAAAGTCCAGCATCCACCAATATATGTCGTGTCATCCCTACTCTTAGTTTTCCAAAATTCACTTACGCAGCATGTCGAAATCTCTCGAATTCCATATGGGCGCCATCATGGGTCATTTACAGCATCAGCTCCTGTAGATTGTTTGCACTATATAGCTTTTTCGTTCCGTCTGTTGTCACCAGCAGGGCAAAGATTTAGGTATTAAGATTATCCAGATGTTGAGAAGCTCTTGCACCTCTCCTGATCCTTCTTCTACATTTGTCGCTGCATGTAAATGAGCACGTCGTAATCTTACCAAATACGCTACACCTTGAATTTCTAGTAGGTCTCTATCCTCGGCAGTGGCACCACACACCAACATGGCATTATCTGTCAGGAGCTCGTTCAGAGATGAACACGATAACGTGTCTGGTATTAAATTCTTCGTTACATCTGTGCCCTGTTTTAAAGGTGACTACTAAGAAACGGTAGGCCTACAGTGCCAGTAGTCACCGCGGACCCCTCCTCGTCATTAGACATGATAGCGAATTTTAGTTAGTAACGATGTGAAATTCAGTCGCTATACTATATTTTCTCTCATTCTGCAAGATCCATCCGATAGCCAGTTACTAGTTCACAAGCATGGAGTAGTTTGCCTCTTAGGTGGTCGGCACTCTGCTGGCCTATTCGCTGACACCGGCTGGCGTTGTTCGCATTGACCGCCAGCGTAAAATGTTCTCCATGTTTGGATAGCCGTAATAATGCTGGCGTCTCTGCAACCCATTTCTTTTGTTAGTAAATGTTCTGATCCGCTTCACTGCCTCCCGTATCTCTACAATGCGTATGGCTGTGACGTCTAATTTGGAAGGACGTCACAAAATTGCAATGTGGTTAGCCCGGCCAAATTCAATGTTGGGTTCACACTGCTTAATTATTTTATAGTTCGACAGTATACTTACATTTGATGAGATCACATTTCCGTTGGTTTCAATGTTGCCGAAAGTGTAAACTAAAAATGGATTGTTAGGTGTTTCAAGTGAAGTACTATCCGTGTGATAATGTCAACAGACGAGGCGGACATGTGGTAGTACTTTTATAATATGAGAGTAGCCACATTCGTATGCTACGTGCCTAAGTGCCAAAACTCGGGTTTTACTTGTCACACAATCGCGTCCTATATGCTGTTGGATTTTTCTCAGTTAACCGGTTATTGTTGTAGATTATTTTGGTTACAATGCACTCAGGGGAAATCGACTATTATAACTTTGGAGTTGCATCGGAATACAAAGTGCAAATGGCATATTCGCACACAAGCAAACATCATGAATGATCAATAATAAGTATATCACACTTAGCCCTAACGCAAACTAGAGCGATACAAAATAGTTCTAATTGATTGGTTCATGGGGAGTTACTGTGCGTTTTATTTTGCATTTTTTGGGCGGGTTGACATCTCATGCTTGTCATGTTAAGTTAGGAATCACATGTGGCAAAATAAAGTGAACTATGGCTTATTACAGATTAATAATCATTACGAGGTCCGTTGGGTGGTTAAGTTGTTACCGAAGAACGCTTATAAAAGATGGAGCAATTTTACAATCAAAGTTAGTATATGCCGCTTTTATTTATTAATTAATGCTTCCATGTGTTTCACAGTACCAATCGGTAATATTCTAACGGAACCAGCGTGTGAAATGATTACGCATAAAACTAATTCAGCCGTGCAACTTTGTGCTGCAATTTTCTTTCATCCAGCTGCCTTGCAGCACCTATCACGGAAATCTCAGCTTTCCATTACGCCTTCACCTAATTCATATGAATATTTAAATTGAGCTGTTAATACGGAAATGCATGGAAAGCAAGAATTTGAAAAGATCGTACATTTTTCATTGTAAATTGCAAGGAATAAATAATATTAACTAGTTCGAACCCTGTGTTGTTGGTTTGACTTTAGTGAGAACGCCTTAATCAAGTTTTCTACGTACGGTACCGATAAATTGAACGTATATATAAATGCCTATATTTATTAACTTCCATAGGCACTTTACCGATGCTGCTTTTGGCTGGAGTTTTACTGATAGCGTCTAGTCCTCTGTTTTTCCGGCAATTCAATACAAATTTATTAGCAAGTCAATATCCTTTTCGTGCCCAGCTCCGCATTCCTTCAGCACCCATTTCGGCAAATAAGAGTAGAAATGCCGTTTTTCTCAAATACATTTCGCTTGTAATTACTGAGTCTAATTATTCTGAGGATCACGCTAAACAAACCGTTAGTTATTCGGTCAGCCTCTGTCAATTTTGCTAATTATCCGGGCTGCTAGGATTTGGTGATCCATATTGCTTATCCTTAAACATAACCAAATAAGTCCTTCAAGAAATTAAAGCACATCAATTCATCCCTCTCCCAGGGTCGATTCACTCGGTTAACTCATTAGTAATATAACTTCTTTTTGCATGCGTATTGGGGACAGAAGCCGTGCTGGTCGGAAGATTTGTTGTTGGATTCCACAAATACAAGTTGGCAGATTCCATGAAATTGACATTAAAGCAGGTTAAATATGCTAGGCTGCAATTTCGATATGCAATCCAGCTTCCGCCATGCGAATCTGCTTCTGATTCCAGAAGCGCTGCAATATGGGGCAAAGTGATGATGGTTGTCTTGCCGCTGATCCCAGTGCGTCAGTGCGAATATTATCGACAACAGCGGAGCTATGGATGCTCGGAGACATTAGCTCCTCTAATGGGATGTAAAAGGTAAAATAGATGTAGGTGAATCCTAGCGGTGGGATAAAAAAGCCGAAAGATATGATGATGGACAAATCGCCGAAATGCGAGGGCATACTGAGTTCGCTGCTTCCATAGCCATTCTTGTTGGACCATCCGCCGTCCGAGGCGGAGGAAAATTAGACCTCACAATTAGAAGACCAACGATATGATTTTTCAGTAGCTTTTGAATAGCAGTGAAGCTTTATGTCTGGTTATACTGCCTTTAGACCTCGTATTTGCTGAGAATTGGGCTGCAGTGGTTACGTCGGCAACGTGCCTGCCTCAATTATCTGGCATACGAGATGATATATATGATTTTTTGCAATGTCTACCGCCATAAATATAGTTTAATTCTGCTCTAAATGAGAAAAACCTTTTTAGCCCATTACAAGCGTTTGGCTCTGACGCATCTGCAATCAGTTATATGAATTTGTAAACTAATTCCATTTAGGCAACATCATGGCAAGGAACGGTCAGGTTTTGGCAAAGACAAGCTTGGTTGTGCGGTCGTAGCATGTGATGGGGCGCACCATACCAATTTTCTCATTTCGGTTTTACGGATATCAAATGAATTGAAAATAATGAGTTCGTGATAAAAGCAGCACAAATGTTGGGTTACAGTCAACACATCAATCAAAAGTTGCTCTTTGGAATAAACAAGATTGCCTGTATCATATTCTTAACCGAGTGAGAAAATTACCGTCACCGTAAATGGAAGCCTCGTACCGAGTTCTAGTAGATCGGCTTTCATTTGTTCTCGGATCATATCAAAAATGTCCAAGCAAGGTGGATTTAAATCACGCATTATATAGAAGGAGTGTAAATTTTTAGATTTCTTATTAGAGCAAATCGCGCTGTGACCGTCTATCTCGAGTGTAGGGAATCTTGTCGGAATACCAATGTTACACGACAGAAGTATCTGATGTTTAAGTGCCGGCTGTACAAACGCGATTCTAAAACTGCGAGTCTAGATCGTCTGCGGTCTCATACTAGTTCGATTATCGAGTGCTCGCTGGTACATCAAGACAGATGGGAATTCAATAGTGTCGGCGTGTAGATTAAATACAGCGGGAGAAACCTCATCTAAATCAGTAGTGCAATTTACTATCAATATAAGAATTCGGGGTTCCTCACAGTGAGCATAATTCTGGTAACGAGTAACTTAGTAAGTTTTTGGGTTTCGCTTTGAAGTTCATCAGAATACACAACAATTGACTATGGTCTAGGTAGTAGACAAATTACCCTGCAATGGATCTGATAATTTCAGAGACATTTTTGCATACATCGGTCATGGCGTTGTTGCCGGATCACTAGATATTTGAGCTGCAATGTAGCGTGAAGGTTGAGCCTGGCAGAGGTAATTGATTTTTCTATAGTGCTTGTATCCGCATTAGTGATTTTTGTAACATAAGTGATTTCAATGGTGTCAAGCAGGTAGACCTTTACAGCGATTTCCACACATGAGACGGATGTCCTGAGGAAATTGACTTCCATAAATTACCATTGAGCTGCATATCCAGAATGATGATTCTGGGTTGCCCCACTCTTTCAAGCGATTTAATTAGTCAACTCCGTCGGACATTGATATATTGCACTTGTTGGTGGTTTCTGATGTTTTTTACGAGTACTATTTAGCTATCAGAGATCAAGACTTCATTCGCTGGATATTTACCTACAGCTCGCGAAGCGGATGCTGGGGAATTTGCTGATTTGGGTTCAGTTGGGACACATTGTGAACCATTGCTCTTCATAGGGTCCACTGATTTGATGGCGCATTCTAACAAGTACTAAAGTAATCCTCTCGTTCTTTAGCTGGTCAGCTTCCGCTATAAACCAGTTGCCATTTATACTATGACGAGTATGCACGTGACGTATGAGTTGGGTGAACACACAGAATGAAACCAAAGGACGTCTGATGAGTCATTCCGTTTGAGTAACCATTTTTGAAATGATTTGCGCAATATGACAGAAACTATACGTTAAAGTGCTAACAGGCTAAGTTGTTTGCTTCATCGATTTCTTTAACCACGACAAAGGGAAACCTTCTCCTGGAGGTCAACTTTTAGCCTCCCTCACTGATCCGTTAATTAACCATGTAATTTGAACCAATGAGGCGATTTTAGTTAATTATTTTACCCTTACATATGATTGTAATGGTCTGAAAAGAATCATCGAAAACAATTGCTCACCTATGGTCTCGTAATCTTTTGACTCTAAATGGGAATTTTGGAGTTGCTTAACTTATTCAATAAACCCTGAGTGGTGAGGGATCTCAATCAGTTCCTGAGGTTTTCCACAAAGCTTGCTGAAGCCAAAACCAGTGTTCAATTTGTGGATGAGTGTGTTGAGCGTAATGAGTATCCCGCTAGATTTGGAAGCAGCTACGTCGTAATCGGATTTATCCCAATAGCAAGACCCTTAGATGACATGCGCTTAACCAACATGATACGGTGCAGTCCAAGATAACGGAATTCGAAGCGAATTTAACATAACGTCACGTAGCAACTGAAGATTTAGCCGCAAAGGAAAATGAGATGTTCTTGTATTATGTCCAGTCTATTACCATTAATCTTGGACATCGGAGGCGTTTGGCTTTAGAAAAAATGCTGAGTCAGTTAAAACCACAAGCTATGTTTCCAAACAAGCCAGAAAGGTACATATACAAATTTGCTAGCGTGAAACTGGATACCACTTTAATTGAAGTTCTATGACTCGGTGTAAAATTTTGTGCACTAGAAGTAGAGAAAACCAACTTCATTACGAGTAGCAATTTGAAACCTATATGACCAAACGAATGAATTAACACCTACGTCTAATATGGATCTCCAACGCTTTAAGTGCTTCTTGGTATATTGTTGCTATCAATATCGTAAACATCGTGTGCATAATTGTGATCCATTAACAAGAAAGCACCTAGACGCGCCGAAGTGTCTTAAACGCAATGTGGAGGTCATTCTGTGCAAACTGGACAAGTATGCCGGTATTGTGTTATTAGACAGAAAAAACTATATTGATAAACTCACAACCATTCTGAGCGATAAGACGAAGTTTTCCTGCGACATGAGGGAAGCTGACCAAGGGGAACAGATTGAGAGGCAGATCACTAAAAGCCTCCAACAGCTTCGGGCGAAGGGGTACACAACAGATGCATTGTATTACGGTCTTCGACCTTGTGGCACAAATGTTCCGAGACTTTACGTCTTGCCAAAAATCCATAAGGCCGATATCCCGCTTTGTCTTATTCTCTCAATGGTTAACTTCTACTACCACGCAGTTGTCCAGTGTCTGTTAGGAAATCTTGAGCCTGTGAGACAACCGCTGGTGACTTACAGCCTGCGCGAGAGTTTTCAGTTTGTCGAGAGCATCAATGAGGCAAAAATTAATGAGCAATTGATGCTCTCTTTTGATGCTGTCTCGCTTTTGAATAACGTCCCGGTGACCGAAACCTTCGATTACATTTGCGAGCAGATAATGAAATAGGAAATTAAGATTTGTATACCTGTGCTTGAATTGAAAAACTTATTGCTGCAGTGCACATGGAATGTGCACTTTCTATTTACTGGTAAATTTTACCGGCAAATGGATGGCGTAGCCATGGGATCCCCCTCGGTACATTGTTCGCAGATATATTCATGGCCAAATCGCAGCGAAATTGCAAACGTAGATAAAATATTTTGATTACTACCATTGTTATATGGATGATATATTTATAGTGGCGGATAAATGCATAAATCTTGATGAGGTTCTCGATCGGTTTAACCGGGCTCACGCAGTACTGCTATACATCTACGAGGAAGAAACTTGCAATCGTCTTCCAAAGCTAGATGTCTTGTTATCCAGGAGGCCAGACGGCTCCATCCATCCGAAAGGCTACAAAAAGATACGTGGATTGATCAGTACACTAAATTTCACAGTTTCGTCCCGCTGAAATTTATGCGACACTGCCTTACCACTGCCTTACCACAAGAGCACGTAAAATTTGCTCACAGGACAAACTGGATGAGGAACTAGTCTCTAAAAGAATACGCTGCGCGAGAATGGCTACCCTTATAGATTTGTTTCAAAAAAGTTTGAAGAGAAGCCCAAGCCGGTACCAGTTTTAACCGCAGCGAAGAAGGGGTTATTTTTAGGAATACCTTTTAAAGGGGATGCCGCTGCCGAGCTCCTAACCAAAAGTCTTTCAGCGGTAGTCAAGTCGACATTCCCAGCAGCCAGGTTAAAGTGCACATTTTCTACTGAACCACTTGTTTGTTCACGCAATAAGGATACGCTACCATTGCCGACCTCGCTATGGTTATTTATCAGTTCGAGTGCGTTTGTGACGCTACTTATATTGGTCGAACGGCACTACACTTGTCCAAACGCGTGAAGGAGCACTACTCTCACTGATTGCGTCATGAAGGAACTGGGACCATTAGCAGCGCCGTTTTGGCCCATATTGTCGACACTGGGCACCAAATCGATCTAAAGCGTGCCTTCCGGATAATTTACCGTGCCCTCAGCATCATTTAAGAGGTTTACGCCTCCGGGCGCTCGCGATAGCTGAATCGATTTGCATTCGGTTGTTTCAACCTTCATTATGCTCGCAAAAGAACTTGCTCCATGCCTCACAGCTTCCCTGGCCAGCTAGAACGAACGATGCTTAGGCCGATTGTCACAGATCAAGCTCGATAACATGCAATCGACCCTTCAGTTCAAACGTCAACTTTTAGCCTTCCTCGCTGATCCGTTAATTAACTATGTAATTTGAGCCAATGAGGCGATTTCAGTTCATTATTTTACCCTTAAATATGATTGTAATGGTCTGAAGAGAATCATTGAAAACAATTGTTCACCTATGGTCTCGTGATCCTTTGACTCTAAATGGGAATTTTCAAGTTGTATTTTATTTTCTCGATCTCCTAAATTATCATTGCTGTAGCATCGTCGATTGTCTTAGTGCGGTTGCCGACGTTCTGTCCTTTTTCTGCTGTTTGTTTGCGCAACATTGTCACATAATCGTTGTAGTACTACAGGTCACGTAAACGCAGACTAGAGGTCCGTGTGTCTGCGTGGTATGTGCGCTAGGTTACGATGACGTAACCAACGAATTTACACATGATTGAAGAAGACATTTGGTAATCTAGCAATCCAGACTGAATTCCGGATAAACGGCAGCCTATTGAAACTCTGGACAGCCGCAGCAAACGGCATTGGAGAAGTTTGATTCGCAGTTAACCCGATTGTTTCAAGGATGCTTTTTCAGCGCGTGCAAATTTCTATTGGTACTTGAAAACTGAGTACATACGCGAGTGAGTTTCAACAATATTTCCGTCACGGTAGCAGACGCGAATCAAGCTTGTGATGGAAGAATTAAATGAATTAGGTATCCAGCATGTGGAGTCGAAGTAATGTAGGCACAGTAGCGCCATCTTGGGCAAACCACTCGTTCGGAAACTCAGAACAATTTTAACGAACGCAGACCAACAAAAGTAAATGAAACCATCCCTCTTTTGTGGAAGCACTTGTTGCTTCAGCAATCAGTGACCACGGCGTTTTTCGGCCTCATCTATATACGGAGGTTGATGAACAATATGCAGTTTCACATTGTGCATATTGTTAATGGAGTGATTGTCCAACAACTAAATAGTTAAATATTGGAATACGGCTCGGGGATAAAAACTGTATTATTGGCCCATTACTAGAATTAAGCTGAGCATACGTTTAAAGACACTTCTTCTATCTTCCAATTCCGCTCTGTCCATGATTTAATTTCAGCCCCATCGCTTGCACCTGATTGATTCTCGTTGTTTATCCACTATATCCATCAGTTCACCCGGCTTATCCCAAACTCACTACTGCTTGATTCCCGTTGTATGACCAACTCCTTCGATCCGTCCGCGCAAAATCTGACCCTTCAGTCAAAACCATCTGCTGCCCGTTCATTCATGCATTAGCACATACTTATCGATGACAAATTCCTCCTTGACGTCGCCCTTAGACTAAATGCAGCATATCACTTAATGCGTCATATACGAACACGTCTTGGGGAGGTGTATATAAAAAGATTCCGGCTGCGGTCTTGGAGTCTTAATTTATCTATACGTTCGAAAGTAGCTCGTTTGGAACCTTTTTCATTCCCAGTACAGATTCGGCTGTTTACTTATTGAGTCGTTGTCTTTAAGTATCTACGTGGTGAATTTTATGTACATTTAAAATGTACTATAGCAATCTTATTGTTTGGCAGCGTCCTAACTCGATAGATGTAACAGTTGCTTAAATTCTGTGAATTTGCCGCTTACACAGTCTATGTAGGCTAAAGCATGAAATTGAGGCGTAAGTTGTTGAATTCACACAATACTAGTGTAGATGGAACGTTTCGGAATAGTAAGTGTTTGTAAAGTAATTCTCAAATAACACTTTGTAATTTCGAAAGCATATCGGAAAAATCATTTTATTTTTGGGATAATTGGAAATGGAATCGTTGTAAAAGCCTGAGGTAATTGGAAAGTAGAATTATTGAAAATACGAAGGCTGATTGAAAACGAATGCAAACAGCTCTGCCTTATATGGTTTCGTCTTTCGTCATATAGTGGGGTTGTGTAGGTTCTCACTGATATTATAACAAATGCAAACGAGTTACCTTTCTCCGACTCACATGGGATATGCACACACGGAAATCGCTGTCAACTTTCCCCAATGTGCTTGAGGTATGTTTCCTATTTAAGCGACACACGAGAAGGAGTTATTAGAGAAGCGCTCCATTGCAGTAACCCACTTGCCTGGTGCTCAAACTTAGTGATGACTTGTGACAGCGTACTGCATTAGTGGATTTCTGATTAGCACATGACACTGTCTGTTTTATCACAGCGACATCAGTAGTTAGAGCTTTCTGCTTGACAGATATTTCCTCTTGGCCCTGGAATCTGTTTGATTATATTCAGCAACGTGTTTCAGTTGAATATTTGTGGCTTCGGTGTGCACACATACCTGTCTTTTCAACAAATATCACTAGGTATCATTATTTTTCAGAGGTAACATTATTGATTTTTTCTGCTTCTTCTTTACCGCGTTCACTGTCACATTCATCCTAGATAAAAGTGTCTACATTACCGACTATATGTTAAATATCGACGTTCCTCTGAGCATTTACAGAATGTATAATATTGTCTTCTAATGCCTCAGTCTTATCCAGCAAAATTTTATTTGGGCCATCAGAGATCCATGAGACGTAGAAAATTTTGCCTTCATCATGCTCGGTGAACTGTATCAACACTACGAAGCATACTATCAGTACGTCGTATGAAATCTAATATAGATACTACGAACCAATGAACATAGACTTAAAGCGCCGTCCAGACAGAAAAATAAAATCAATTATTCGGTACCCGTGGTATTATAAAGCAAATTAAATACGGTATTTGAGTTAGGCATAGGTTTTGCAATTGGAGTGCAAAATGGCGGCAAGTGTAAAGTGTGCGGCAGCGTACGGGAATGTGGGAAGTGTCACAGCAACAGAGTAAATTGGATGAAATTGTAACGTCAAAGATATGCTTGTGATAGCGAGTGAAAAAAATAAAGTTTCAATTTAGTAACCGATTGTAGCATACAGAATGAAAGCATTGTACAATGGGCATAATAATTAGGTAATAGGTATAGCGTGTCCTTAAATAAACATTCCAGGTTCGGGAATACCTCAAAGTTCCTTCTGGAGATTAAGGGTAGGGTTGGGTTAATTTAGGCTCAAGCAAACTTAATCGTTCATAATAAATAACAGGATATTTAAATTTTAGGACATTTATTACACACTTCGGATTATCTTAGTTGAAAGTGCTTAGCAGGAGAGACCATTAAATGTGTTATTTCTAAGAGACATATTTCGCCAATGGTCAGTAAAATATGGCTGAGATAAAAGTTCCAATTTTGTATGCAAATTATGAACGATCAACCAAGTGATTAATTCTACAGATAAATAAGGTTTCGTAAAACTGTTTAACAGGTAGTTAGAGTACGACTTATCTGCGAAGTGCATAGACAAATAGCAAAGATGGAAAAAGTTTTGCCTCTGCAGTCGCAGTTATGTATTGTACTAATTGTTAATACAACGTTGTTCCCTAATTCGGGGACATTGACCACGGGTTTACTATCAGCTACCCCCAATTAATTAATATTTTCAAATCGGGTGCCTAAATATAAATTATATCCAGGTTGGATATCTTTGACTGTAATATGCATTCAAATATATAGGGTTAGATTTAGCTCAACGGTTGTTAACGTCTTGTTTAATTCCAGCTTCTCCAGGTTTGGAAAACCTTTTTAAATAGATTACGTGATTTGATTGTGAGCTACTTTTTAGGAGTCGAGGTCCAGGAAACGCCATGCTGCATGGATTACAGTGCATGAGTTTGACCTTCTCTCAGTCACTACCCAACTGTGAGTATATGTCAATGAACGGGATATATGTATTCTCCGTGTAACCAATTCAGCAGTCTAATGTCTTTTATTGGATGAACAAGCAAGGATCGCAGGCAAACGTGCTTGCTATACTGTGCAACATTAAACCACTACAAGTCTGTAAATTGTAATTCGGAAACTTACGTTTCACATGTGAATCAGTGATCAGAAAACAGGAATACTGCAAATACTGGCACAAATGTTTGAAAGACAACGGAGGATCAAACGCTTAGCACTTTATAGAGAATTATGCAGTACCCCGGAGCAGAAAGCCTTTTGTGCATGATACCACAGTTACTGGGTAATTAAACATTGGATTACTGAAATTTGTTCTGTACAATCTTAATTGGTGTCTGTCAAATATTGTGTGTTTATTCGGTGTATTACTCGATACTATATACATGTTTGGCTAGGCAATTTCTGACGTTTACTTATTACTAACCCCTTAATAATTATGTGGATAAATTGCTACAATAATGAGAGTGTCCACCAAAATTTAGCGAGAGATGGTACGCAGGTGACAGCAGACTTTCAAAGTAAACTTTTTAACCGAGATCCCACGAAAAAACAAAATGACCCAGCGTTGAATCCATGGTACAGCGACTTGTGGTATCGTTTGATCTTTCATGCAAAATATGAACAGAACGATTCATTTTAATATGGCAAAACGGGCACATGTAATAATTTCGCATTTCGTGGTAGGTTATATTTTTAAATATTAAGCGCTAACGTCAAATTCGACCACCGTTTAGATCATATGATTTGTCACCAGAACAGCAGGCGGAAGACTGGGGTGAAGAGTTAGACGATCGATGGAAAAAATATTTAATAAAAATAAAAGCGTGTACTTAGCTATTTGCATGGGTAAATGGTGAAGCAAAAATATGCATTTAAGGTAACTCCAACATATAACAGTGGACTCACCGCGGTTTTCAATTTTGTACATAGTTTATCTGAATTGTTCAACCTCCTACTAATTTGGGCAATTCATGTAATGCAAATGCATCAGTGTCAGTCGTTAAGTTAAGCGTACGTTGCAGTGGGGAGGACAGAGTACGTGGAAGATTTTATGTCTGGGATACATGGAGGGAGTAAATTTTCCAGCGACATTCCAAGCACCAGTATTGTGTGGCCAACAATAATCGGCATCTTGTCAGCAAGATGTTGACACTGAGTTAAGTATGTCCCCGCATGAGTGGTTGGGATCCTACAGGACGTGATGCACCAGTTAAGATCAACCCCAGATGTCGATACAGTTCACTGAATATTGTTAGGTGCTTTCCTTAAACTAATAACTTCAGTGGTATAGACCGTTAAAATCATTTATTGTCTTTATTTGCAGATTTTCATAGGCAGCGAACTCACGTTTCTGCAGACGATACGATTCCTGGATGGCGTATACTTTAGCCTCAAGATATCGTTGACCAAATGAGAAAAATTAGGATATAAGCAAACAAAGCGAATCCACATTAGACAAAATTGTTGGCTAGGTGCTTTTACTATTTCCGCGCCTCCATTGAGCACACAATCTCTGTGTGGATAACACGATGTCTGTTGTACAGCAATATTGCTGCGAAATATGTTTTACAATTCGATATTCCTAGGTTACCTGGACGTTTAGTCTAATCAATTTATATTTCATTCAGTTCATCAGCTTTCGATTACAAGCCGCATAAACAAGTCAACAGCGTACGCTGGTACCCACGACAGAGGCTTCTTGCCGTACATGCACCAGCGGTCTCACATGGGACAAAGATATTGCGAAGGTGGCCCGGTTTCTAAGAATTGTCAAAACCGCTTACTTGGGTTACACTTCAAGGTTGTGATGACTAAGCCTACATGTCGGCCATGCAGGTTACTGCGTCTGCAGAGTACAGTTGTTGGCTAGCACGGTCAAGACTTCACCTGTCAAGACTTCACCTGTCAGTGTCGTGAATCCACAGAGCATTATAAAAATTGGTAGGACTAAGATTGGTTGAGTAATTATGAGTGGGCCGATTCGACTAAGATTCAATTTTCACGGGCCGTAATCCGCATGACGATAGATGAGGGATCGGGCTATATCGCTGTAAGATTTCAATTCGTGGTGGTGGGCTAGCGTTTCTCATTTCTCATTGGCTTAAGCTGCTGGCTGGATTGCAAGTCTACCCGTCATGGATCCGACGCCTAGCAGCGGACTGAGACAATGCGCATCATTACTGAGTCCTAAAGCATGAAATGATAGTCATGCGTTTTCCTTATGGTTGGCTTTCTTGCAGATAGGAATCGAATTGCTAAGAAGCAAATGGAACCATATCCTCATTCGTCTACTCATTAGTATTTTAAATATGACAGCCTTAAACCCATGGATGTTTTGAGCTGACTACTCGTAAGCATAGTTAATATCACCTTGCAGTGCTTTGTTGCATCCATTCTATTCATTGCTTTCTAAACCGTGATATAATCCGTAATAAATGACAAAGACTGTGGTCAAAACTCCGAAAGATCTTTTGTAAAGACTGTGATTAGCTGCAATAATGGGAGATTATGATGATCCTTCCACCATGCAACTGTTTCCGGTCGGACAGGCTATGAACTGATTTATAAAACTGACCTTGTAGTTGGTACTGGTACATAAGGCGCTGAATATTTTCACGGCTTGCCTAGCTACAAAACAAGTAATATTTCGCTGACCTAGTTGCTCATAAGCCTTCCAGAGATAAAGCTACCCACGGTATTTATGTGAAATCTTTCCAGGTTTAACGATCATGAATGATACCGTGTTAACGTATTGGTTACAAGCAACTGAGCACCTTTTGTGCGGTTATATCCTAATGTATAATAAAGCTTATTAGTTGACACCACTACCGTGACAATTCATAAGGTTTGAAAACATCATGATCCCAAAAATGCTTGTGTTCTTTTTTCGATGAAAGTTGCTAATGATTCATTTAATAAAATACTTGTTTGAATTAGAACCCGGTGTTTGCAAGTAGGTTAGGTTCCATTGATTTGTTGTAAAATACGCCTTTTATTAAACGAACATCATGATGCAGACCAGGAGTATGACAGAAGTTGTTTAGTGCGGTGCAGTGGATCCAACATACTATCAGCGCGTTTTGACCTCCAGACGTGCTTATGAAATCTACCAACACAAGGATGACACTAGAAACTCTATAAACCCAGCTGATGCAAAGGTTGGACGGTAAATGTCAGCAATATTAAGACAGAAACAAAGGACCATTCAATGGTGCACAATGATAAGTTAAGAGTAACGTGTATGCTTATAAGAACATTTGCTGTTGCTCGGTCTTAAAATATTAGTTACCTATACCAAATTAATAACCCATGTTTTACGATATGCCACGAATAATAGAACTGTTATTATTAAAATTAAAATAGGTTAGATTTAAAGTATACCGATTTTAGCTAAATTAGTGTTTATCTTCTACTTAAGGAAAGAACTAAAGCCACATCTGTCATTCACTATGTCATTTTCATCGAAACGTTGAGTTGTTTATTGACTCCCGTAGGTATTACAACCACATGTAGGGACTGTGCTTGAGATCCGTTTTTTAGCAAAGAATTATGGTAAGTGAGATTTTTCAGCCGTGCTTTTAAATATTGACAAAACCCTTAGTCAAACAGTGCGCACTCTTTTGTCAACAAATGTCCTTGTCGCCGAAAACTTCACGCGTGTATTTAAAAATGTGACAGTTTTACCAAGCTAATGTAGGTCAAGTTGTTCATCGGAAGTGAATAATTTAAAACTAGGACGTAGCCACACAGATATATTTGTGAAAACAGCAGGGATCTAACGTAGACTAGTTTATTTGTTCCTTCGTGCCAAGTGATCAGCATGGCTGAGTTAATTTGCCTCTCGCTGATGTTCAGCAGCGCACCCTAATGCATCTTCCAAAGTATGCTGTCCGAAAAGTATTTTAACACAACCCAAGTGGGTGCGCTCTGTGTGAACATGTGAGCAGCAGCTCATTCGCTGGTGGCGCTTATCTGAACAAGATTCTCTCTGAAGTCGAAGGAATTGCATTAACAGTAAGTTGAGAGCGATTCTTACAATCGAATCCTGAATACTGGGTACTGAGAATAGAGAGAGAGAAAATAACAACTTAGGTTGTTTCATCATAGGTGGATCCTGCACACGCTTGGGATCAAGTCACTGATTCCTTCGTGATTGTAGCTATTGCAGCTGCACTAAATCTTATCCGTTTGCGATGCGCTCCCCATACCTGTATTCCGCAAATTGGGCGTCAATGATTGTCTTAAATGCCGACACCGATTTTGCCTCGGCTAGCACCTCCGGAAAATCTTGTTAATATTTCACCAATCGATGCTCTAATAGTAGAGGGTGCGCTATATGCTTTAAATCCAGTACCACTAGTTTGTTCCGGTGCCGGCGTATGCTGTTGGTGAGCGAACGCGCAGCAGCGGTTTCAACACAGGGAATTGTCCCAGCTGCAATATCCGGTGGATCATAATGAGATCAACTCTTAGTCGATGATATGAGGGTATAAAGCCCTAATCTCTAACGTTGGTCCTCTTACGACCTACACCATAATCCAGGGATGATCAGGGTAGCTACATGCTGGACCCCTAATAGCATCTCCACCTCACCTATTCTGATACGGCAATAAGCCGGTGATCCATACGCAAATACCGCTCTTAGTATGGAAGAGAAAAAACGAGTGGCGATACTAATTGCAGGAGCTGCGTCCAAGTACCAAAAGCAGGCGTATTCCTTGTGCTTACAGTCTGTTCCCGTGGTCGACAGACTTAGGACCAAAGCCGGAGAGTACGTCTAAATCCTTTCCGGAACTGGTGGAATGCAGCGGGTGGCCGGCCAGGGTGTACGCGCTCCAATTACTACTCCACCTCAGCCTTATAAAGAAAGACTGTGCCGTGTTGACCGGTTGGCTAATTTCTGCAGGTCGAGGACCTGTTGAAATATATCACATTCTCTCCAAATCTTCAGCCCCTTCGTACATAACACGCAAGATGACCGTAGAATTTGAGGCACTTCGTTGATGTGGATCAGAAAAAACGGCTCCAATACTGCGTCTTGCGTACGCCGCTAGTGGACGGGCACCGATAGGTTACATGGTCATCAATCTGAACCCGCCATCTATGCCCAAAAAGGTAGTCACTGATCCACTAGTGCAGTGCGCCAGCAACACCACACATCCTCTGCTTCTAGAGCAGGACGTCATTTTTCACCTTTTCGAAAGCTTCACTGAAAGTAATGTAGATAACATCCACTGGTTTTCCCAGGTTCCACGCTTACAACCATTACTGTCGCGTCAACAACAAGTTGGTGATGCACGGGTGTCCTTTCATGAAGCCATGCAATGTTGTAGTAAGAAGATCTTTCAACTCGACCACTTGGAGAAGACCCTTGTTTACAATCTTCTCCAGCTCTTTTTTCAAAACAGTGGTGAGACAAATCAGCCGGTAACTGTCCACATTTAGAGGTCACCACCTTTTGGAATAGGTTTGGCTACCGAGCATCTCCAGTCGATCGGTAATGCACTTTCGGACAGCGTTCTGTTGAACAGATACGTCAAGGCAGGCGAGACGATAGCCTAGAAGCACTTGAAAATTAACGGGTGAAGTCCAACGCGTCTGGCGGGTTTTGGGCGATCAGGACTGGCGAGTAGACTACTTACATCTGCACCGCAATCAAAACCCATGAGTTCATTAGAGGCTGCACACCTTGAGCTTAGCATTGGCGTATTCCCAATTTAAATACTGAAGCGAAGTGATCCGCCATTATGGACGCACGGTTATTGCTGGCGGTCAGTGCCCTCTAACACAGGTACGTCACTTGATGGACTCAGGATTTGCTTCACCTAAGCAAAAATCTGCTTGGGGGTCGTCTTCGATGAGGTTACAAGCTTTACTTCGAACTGCCGACGCTTTTACGCCGTTTCATAGATTCCATTGCATTTTTACTTCTCATAATTTTCGGCACATCCAGAGACGACGAATTTATTTCACAATTTGCGTCGCCGTCGATCCAAGTAACTATACGCTCTGTCGAACCAATGTGGTTTCGCTGGTCCAATTTTCCTATATTTGAGTGGTACGAAACGAGCGCACAACAGTTGCACACTAGCTCTTATAACAGAACAACAAGGTACAGTAGATGAATCCTGCGGAAGCACCCAGTCTACTTCACTGGCAGCTGGATTTATAACATTAAAGCCGGTCTTCCGATAACTGTAGAACGGCTCCGGCAGATGCAAATAGGGCAGTGACAGCTCTAGACTGAATAACACCATCAAGTGGTCATTAGCTGCCAGAGGCTCCAGGAACTGGATTTCATGTACAGGTTGCTCGCAGCTCGTTCCTAGTTGGTCCATGCCCGATGTGGCGGAATACGGTGTAACGCGCTTCCGTTGGCAAACATGTTAGGGGTCCAAAAGACGATGAACACGTTGGGCTAGACACACTTTCTGAGATGGCCAGGTGCCGACCTCAGCTGCGAAGCAGACCTGAAGCGTAACGAGATCCGAGGTTATAGCTTTCCTCAATAACACCTAGTATCAAACAAGTCGGCGCTGCATGTCGGAACGAATTCTGTCCAAAGTATTAAGTCTTAATACAGTTGCATTTGCATGTAATTTCAACAGCCTTCACTTTTGCCAACATAAATGAGCAACTGTGCAAATTCAGTGTACAGCGATGAACTCCACCTAATTCTTATGTTATTAAAGCCTAGTTCTGTGGATAAGGAACGCTCAGGGGTCCGTCGTGCTAGGTCACACTACAAAGGGGTGCATGTGCTGAAAAATTTGGGAACTCATGCTTTATAATGACGCACGGCATCCTGTTGGCCGACGGTGTCTGGCCAATGAGGAAGCTACTCGTCAGTGCGCGTGTGCCCCTTAGCCAAACTTTGAAACGCACCAACTTGAAAATGCATGTGAACCAAGTTGAAAATGCTTACGAATCCAGTTGAAAAAGCTTATGAACCAATTTGCATCCTCTATTAAGTAACTTGACTCGGAAATGGTATAGTAATAAAAAGAGAAACATGGTATTCAGCGAAGATGTCAAACACATTGTTTGGGATACTGGATGATAACAACTTTTGTAATGGTCATCTTTCTGGTAAACGTGGTGGCTGTAAAATCCGCGTCAAATACATATACTTAGTTATTCCTCTGAATGAACCACTCCTTCGGAAACTTTCTGATCTGGTGTGGATTAACATTTTATTTACCAAACAACTCTCTTAGTATGATGTATTTACAGAACCCCATCATCTGTAATCACAGTAACCGATGACTTTGTAGACAGATTTTCTTTTATTTCGGAGCTCTCCTTCACTAATAAAATAATCGCTGGAGATTTTAATATGCCTGAAATTCCATGGTCTATAATAATGAACCACAACAAACAATAAATTTTTGTCTACTTGTGGTTGACTAGGATGCACATAGCACGTCAAAGAGCCTACCCGTTTTCCTAACAAACTTGATCTAATGTTTACCATGGGATGTTCAGAGGTGTCCACATATATCGGTGGCAAATTACCGGATAGTGACCATAACATATTCGGTATTTCTTCCCAAATTCTTTCAAAACCGATAATTTCAAGGATCACATACCGCATGTATTTTACTGCAAATCAGTCAATTTTCTCGGATTTATTGAGGTCTTCAAGTTGGGATTCATTTTTATTAGCACAGAATATACAACTTGCTCTTGATGAGTTCTACCAAGTTATTCAGATTTTTGTTATATTTGAGGATTCAGAAGGTACTAAGGTGTTGAACATTATTGCCGTATCTGCAGGTATTTCGAAACATAGTCATACTCATACTCACCACGCCCTAAAAGTATCAAGCCAATTGTAGCCCAGCACGGATTTCCGGACATCCCCTGGTTTTTACGTAATATATTTACAATTTATATGCTTGATTGCGAGTAACCTTTGTACTGGAAACAGGAACATTATTTACCACAACTCAAAAGCGGATATCTGCAAGATTTAAAAATGTACCGCCTAATCCACCACACATCCATTATCACCATAATCATGGAGAGGTTAACTAAAGAACGCAAAACAGAATACTTGCGTGTCGGGTTTTATCAGTAAACATCAGCATGGTGTTTTTTGAAAGGTAGGTCATGCACAACCTGTCAATTAGATAATCTTGATTATATGACAAGAGCAAGAAAGGCCGTGTCCCACACAATTTGTTGTTACGGAAGCTTATGTCCTATGGTATCAGAAATTCAATTCTAGAGTGCTTGTCTTTCTATCTCGAGGGTAAAATGCAAGTAGACAACACTGGTAACTATGAATCTGAATCCGCCTCAATCTTTAATGGAGTGATTAAAGGTAGCGTACTAGACCCGATATTATTATGTAAGCCACCTTAACCATCCTTTATAGAAATTATGTTCGAGAAGCCAATACTCTTTGCTGATAATGTTCAAATTGCGTATTTTTCCGCGTCTGGGCAAGGTAGTCTTAATTTAGCCTGTGTTCAGTTTGACTTCTCAGTTTGACTTATCATGGTATTTGAATTTGGCCACTGACAAGTGTAATATATATTGTACAGCTGTAACCCTTCTCCGAACTGCCTAACGTTAAACGACACCCCTACACCTATGTATGGCGTAGTGCGAAAACGTGGTCTAAAATATTCTGCGCTAGTTAATATTTTAGTGCAATTTTTGTTCTTGCATGCTTCGGCCAGAAAACTTTCACTACATAAACCGGACTATTCTCTTGAGGGATTCCAGGCTTCAAGCCTTTGAAGTATATGTTTGTTAAGCCGAAGCTTGAGTACCCAACGATAGTTACGGAAATCTGAAAAAGTGAACATCAGCGCACTAGCAAGCATTTAACCATTATTCACAAAGAGATTTTTGAGCATGCCTAATACCATGACATAACTTGAGCGTTGCGAAGTTCTAAAACTGGAGCTGCGATGGGTATGCAGAATCAAACTTAAGCTGTTCCTGTTATACCGCATGGTATCTGGATTAAGCTGTACTGCTCAGTCACAACTCGAGTTTTACATAATTGCTTAGCGAACATTGCCTTCAGATTTTAATATTTCTGTTGATTCATTTGCGTGTTCTTCTTCGTATCCACGGATTGGTCCGGCGAGATGCTCGTAATGGTAAAACCTTCGGTGCAGATTGTATGACCAGGTTAATTTTATTTTTCAATCCATTCCAAGCGTCATTCGCTGAACTACGCGGCTGTAGGTCCCAGTCAACAGTTGCTGCTAAGTTGTGTAAATTATCGTAGTCCGTAATCTTTTCATTGCGTCGCTCATTCTTTACCAACAATACAGTCATAACACACATAACCAAATATTAGGACTGAATGGTCGCCACCTCCCGGTGGATGATCGCATGCTACTGACTTAACAAACAATTCATCATTAGTCAGGATTAAGTCCAGGATTGATGGCTTGTTTGAACCGCCGTGTCTGGTTGGTCGATGCACATGGTTACAAAACGGATGTATCCATGAACTCAAGGAGCTCCTATTTAAATGATGGCCCATTAGCAGACAATGATGCTGTTGAAGAAACATTTACGTCGCCCATTATAAAATAGTGGGAGTACGTTTGTGAAACAGCATAGCGTAGGCCGTTTAACGTTATCGCTGTCTGCTGATGAGTTTGGAGGTATATAAATAACTGCTAAGTGGCAAGCATCAGTTGTCTTCTGTGAAGCAACATCTCGACCTGATAGGTGCAGTCGACAAAATAGTGCGTCGGGAATAACAAGGGAAATTTCTGTAAGGGCCTCAGATTTTAAGTAATCCTGATGGTAGAGAGCAACACCGCCACCGATAGATAGACGATCATTTCCAATGACTGACATCTCACTGAGCTTAATCTCTAGACCAAGTATGTCGTTTGAGAGCCATTACAGTAACTAATATGAGGTCCCGGGTTGTTGTTTCACGTAGATGGCGAAGTTCCGACGGCTTAGAATACAGCAGCAACATTGTACTTGTTGACGCATTGGGAGCTCGCTAAGCTGTGAGTGACCAGCACAAATAGTGCCGGCCTGCTGAACATTTTTGGAACGGCTGTTTGCACTGTTGGCTTATTTGAGGTAGATAAAACTGAGGCTAGCTTATCTGTATCTTATATGTGTACCAATTGAAGGAATGACTTTAACCGTAATTCTGGTGGCCCTATTTTCCTATTGTCATGTCATTCTTGGATTGCTATTGATACCATTTCGGGTGCAGCCTAATTAACTTTCAAAATTCGTGGCCCACTACATTGGTACTTTGTGGAGGTAAGTATACGGGTGACGTCAAAACACACGATATTCTGCATGTCGTTGAGCTCTGCAATTCACTTCATTCTTCGATGTCATGCGTTTCCTGTTCACAGTTGTCGTCATGTTTCAATTCTGGCAAACCATGAACCAGTGCCACGTTCTACATCTCATTTTGACGTGAGGAACTAGGGCTAGATTTCCGCTACTGTATTTCTACCAATGGCCCTGTCAGGAAAAATATGGGTACTGACAGAAGAGTTCACTAGAATATAGCTTGCTAAGAGAACATCTTCCAGGTCGCGCGTGTTTCCAAACGTTATTTGCAGTAACCGAGGTTCCCCTACGTGCGAAATAATGGATTCCGAAAAAGGTGTGTAAGACTAGTTTGGAGAGCAACCAGTCCGAGTGCGCAGGTTAATTCAACGCAGCGGTTTTGCTCCTCAACTTGTCCACATCTTGGCGTTTCGCTAGCAGGTTCTGGGAAGTGTGAGCACATCACTGCATCGTCTCTTTGTTGCATAGTAATTGTTTGTTCCACAGTTCCTTGTGAGCGTAGGTTTGTCGAGGAGGAGAGTCTGGCTTGTCTTCCGTAGATGATAGACCAAGGCTGCAGCAAGATTTTTTAACTGCAACGCCGTTAGTTTCACTATATGTAGGAGTCAATTGTTGTTGCCCAGGTACTGACGGAAGTGATCGTGAAATTCTTCATAACTGCATCCTTTAGAGCATTCATGAGACTTGGAGACGGTTCAACTGGTCTGTTTCCACTGCTGTTTTTCACTAACGTTGTTTGCCTTTCGCTGGACTGTGTAACATTGTTACTAGAGAGCTGTTGCTTTTAATTAGTCGGGAATTCAGACTACGTAATGCACTAATCTATGACTCAAGTTCTGAGATTTTTTCTCCCAATACCACTACGTAACAGTCAATGTTTCACATCTTATCGTAAGCGTTTGAAGTATCTTTATTATCGGACTATCTGAACGTAAGTCACAGTACCACAACCTATCTGTCGATACACTGTTAGATCCGTTACATGTACTGTTAACGTTTATGTCCTCGTAGAAATTGGCACGGAACCAACACGTGATTTTCGAGCGGATGTAAATTCCCCGCTTGTCTGAGCTGCGATTGACCTTGGGTTTGTTGCTCACTGGATTCCCGGTTGACAAACTTCGGCCCATGAAACAATGGTCAGTTTGCACTTTTTATTGGCGCTGGTCACGCTGTTTGGGCTGCCTCCGTTGTCTGCTCCCGTTAGCGGGTTTGGTGTGGATGCTTCACCAGGCGCCCGAGTAGCCAAAATCACAGTTTTGTGCAGTGAAATGCACGTAAAAACATGGTGGTAACGTGAGATGATAAAAGGCTGTACCTATGGTATACAGTGGTGCACAGTACTACGTTATATATTGTCTGACAGCCTTCAAGAATCTCTGTCGAATTTTATCCCAAGGTACTGATGAAACACAAATAATCAAAGTTACTCAGGTTGGCCTTAGTGAATAGACTTCCGAAGACTTCGTTTGTGGTGTATTAGAGTGTCGTTGGACCTACTTCAATAAATAGATCCCGTTGGATAGAGCTCGGTGATCGGGAGCGATTGAGCACACTTCCGAAGAGATGGCACAAGAATATGAAGGGATAATCTCAAGTTAACGCAGAGCACAGGATTGCACGAATAGCATGCACACTCTGACAAGGTCAACTAAGCAAAGATTCGCTTAGGGGCGCTCCGCTGCGATTGCAACCTGCTCTACAAAATATTGCCCCTTATTCCCTTTTGCACGGTTACAGAGGTGCCGCTGATTATATGCCCTTCATAGTCATTGGTAGAGCCAGGCAGGAGGAGTTTCATCCACAGTCTGTACCGCCAACGAGCCAG
This sequence comes from Dicrocoelium dendriticum, assembly GCA_944474145.2. NCBI lineage: Eukaryota > Metazoa > Platyhelminthes > Trematoda > Plagiorchiida > Dicrocoeliidae > Dicrocoelium > Dicrocoelium dendriticum. The sequence continues at coordinate 102,438,193 of OX104069.1, forward strand.
ATTTCCGTACTCCTAATCAAACCACTGATACTTAATCGGTTCAAACTTCCGACATTTCAAGGGCACAAATTTAGGTCACAGTGATTTCGATCTCTTTTTCATTAATCTGCAACGGTTTTTCGTAGATGCAGCTTATGAAAGAGATCAAACCACTTGGCTCGAGGCTCGAGCTAGACCGTCAAAGTCCGTTTTCCAGTAGTCGTGAGCAGGTTCCAGCGGACGTGAATGCGGCAAGCGTAATTATATATCAGTTGTGAACACTGAGTGGTCGCCAATATCCAGGTGCTCCAGGATCCGAACTTCACGTACTCGTTGTTCTTAGCTCGTTAACATCAGGTGGAAACAGGACGGGATTGAGCGTGGTGTTGTGTGTGTTGGCAGACATACGTGTTGCGATGCACCAGTTTCAAGTACCAAATCCACGAACTTTGCTTCAATCTCACAATGTCTATGCATCAAATGCACGTTAGGCTATCGAATTGGAGGAAATTTAATACCGCACATAAGTAGAAAGTGGGGAGGACTCATGTGGGTTCAAAAATGGGGCAGCCAATCCAAACACTTATTTGGAGGGCTACGATAGACTGCGTCTACAACTAGTCATCTGCGCCTGAGGAGGATGGAGCACCAATGTAGCTCACACAAACCACCGTCAATGCGGTAGGTGCTCATATGTCTCCCACACAGGAAGACCAGATGTAGAGAAAGAAACCATTGCGGATATTCATTAGTATATCGCATCGGAAGCACGAGTAACTGTAGGGTTCAAGTTCCTGTGTGTATAACTGAATGCTGCCATGTCTCTGCTAGTCCCAGTACGTCTAGCCGCTCAGACGCATCGCAACAGCAAAGCTCATGAAGCTTGTTCATAAAACTGCACACGTTTCTGAAGGCTACTAGAAAGCCGCAGCAAGAGCCGCCGGGTGTGCTTGAAGTGTGAGCAATCTGTTTATCCCAGTTTGCAGATCCTTAGAAACCACACAAGAATTTACAATTCAGAGATTCGTCTCCCCTCACCAGTACGGCTTTTCAGCTCAATGATAACAGACTTGAGCCGTTTCCGTTTTACTGTGTCCAGGTCTGGGCGAACATAGATCTACAAGTATTTCAGTCTACTTAGGCAGGACGAGATCCGTCATGGACTGGATTCGTCAACAAAAGTGATTCACATAGGTCGATTTTGTTGAACACCTTGCTTTCCAAGACGGGTAATTTGCCTCGCTTTTACCGAGTCCTCACCTGCTTCTAGGAGTGTTATCATTGGACTCTTTGAAATTTCAGCCTCTTGATCGTAGCGCATTTGGGATGATGGATTGCTGGACTACAGCGCGTAGAACGTCATGAGATTATAACGCCTCTGGTCGAACGAGGTTGACCTTGCAGGGCAATGTATATTACCAGCCTCACGTGGTTTGGCTAACTGTTAACTTACAGAAGTTAAACGCCCGACCTCAATTCGTGATTTCGTTCGTTTTTTCCACTGGTCATCAACATTTAGGATTTCACCTGCTGGGATGTCAGTGTTCGTTGGATACAACAAAGCTAAACATTTTATGCCAGGTGTACCTGAGCTTCTCACAACAGTTGGAATTTGCGCCGGTGAGATTGCGCGGGTAGATGAGGAAGACTGAGCTGAAACCTGAATGTACTTCGGGCTAATTTGTTGGGCCAAACACACGGAACTGTTTGCAATGGAATGATGAAGCCTACACGTCTGTTGTACCCTTCCTGAAGGTACCTTGTTTCTTCAATTTTTGCATAAACTTTGAATGGAATGGTGTTGGTTTTCAAGAAAACGATGCAAATGCTCAACTGATAAACCAACACATGAAATGTGGTACTTAACTTGGCACAAAACATACGTGAAGGCATTTACACAGTAACAGAGTATTTTGGAACATGTACCACAGGTTGATCGCTTCGGCATTGGGAATAATACAAAATCAAGATGACGACCAAATGCTGGAGAAAATGGCGATAGCAAGATTGCCAAAACCAAGCGGTGAGAACCCAAGAATTTCTGATCGAAAACAGAATCAGAAATGTAACCGAGTGGTATCTAAATTTTCACGAAATATTTTTAATGAACAAAGAAATCTAACACAAAGTGATCTTGTCGACACGGTCAAAAATAACCGACTGGAGGCCCCTATCCTTAGTATAACACATGTCCCCATAGCGCGACGTTTTCAGCCATCAATCACGGAGTATGTCAGTATGCTGCTGCACTCTATTCGACAGGCATACCAAACTTTGCCTTGAACATGCGCAGGTGAACCAAAAATAGCATTATGATAAGACCTTTGTTGTCTCCAAAACCTTTGGACAACATCAGGAACAAGCTCTAGAAATGTCTACACACTTATACCGCAACTTTCACTTTACCTTAGTGGGGCGGGCGCTGTTCGATAACGATATGGGCCAAACGGCACGACAAATGTCATCTAAACTGAAGGACCGCACAGCTGTGTAAATTTATCTGGTTAAATACCACATATGATCCACCTGGAACATGTTGCAGTACAACGTTATCAAGTGCAACTTTCTAAGCGTAAACAATCAAGGTACTGATAACCCCGACTAGGGCTGAATCTTTTGCAGTGTGAATATCATGATTGCCTTCTCGGAGTGCTCATGCAGTTTGTAGTCTCTTGTTTGAGGCAGACGGAAAACATATCCAAAAAAGTAATCAACATCAGGGCCACCTTCGTCGTGGTTTCGGCAAAAATAACACGATTCTCTGTCGAAATTTTTTGACACGTATCTCTGACCAAATGCAGAACAGGCTATACAAGCGTAGCTGCCCCGGCAAAGTACTCAGAAATGCACAAGGAAAGACGACGAGCGTCAAAGGTTTTTCCACTTTCCTTATACACTCAATAATCAAGGAGGATGTCTACTGATGTTATATTAGTTGTTAAAAATCCCCACCACACTTATCACCATCGATTGAAACTTTGCTAAAACACATTTGATGTGCCATTTGTTTGGGTTAACAACGCACTACAGCTGACTGAATTGTCGACAAATCATTTTCTTTTCCGAGTAGCACAGCACCTGTAATTAGTATCCTCACAATTATCCCAATTCAATAAATTCACTTGACGCTCCACTGACAGATTTACAATAATTGGTATGGCCTATGACCATTAGACAATGGTAGAAAAAGCATTGGACAGCATGATATCCCTGTTAACATTCGGGCATAAATACTCACAACTTTCCTAGAGCAAACCTATTCGTGCGTCATGGATCTTTCGCGTTCATTTATCAATAGTTTCAATCACTTGCTTTACTGTCTAAACTTTCTGCCTACTTGTCAATGATTTGCTTGTATATCCGTTACCATCCATTGCTCGATCGCTAAGCCAACCTGTCTATAATATTCTCAGCGGCTTCTTTATTGCACAAGAGGCTTTATGTGGTACAGCAGATCGATAAGCATAACTCAGATAGTAAGTTACTTCTTCATCCTCCCGATGAACGTGCCGTCGTCTAAATTGTGTGCTATTCCATGCTGCTTGGCCTGAAATATCTGGTGCAGTGCTAATTCACTCGCTCGCACAAATTACTTTTCACTTTTACAATGCAAATAAATAGGGAATACGATTTTTGAATGGAAACCAGGAGCGTTGGTTGAGAGAAATTCAAGACACACGGATAGTATCAAATTTTATTTTTGTCGTAGGTTGCGAACACCTATCGCCCAACAGATGGTCAACCGTCTAGTAATCACTAATAACATATATTATAACAGTTAAAGGCGCTTTAAAATCTACAGTAGGGTACAAAGAGGAATTCCATAAAACGAGTCATTTGTACCAGAATAAGGAATACGGTATGGAAGACGTAAAGTTGTGTTGCTCCATCCTATTTATATCGGTCAGCTGCGCGCAATCCCCTTGCTGATCCTGCGAGGTGGTTGAACAATGAACAATGATATATTACAGGCAAAAAAGCGATTGCATTACAAGTCCCGTAGGATGGTTGAAGTTGAAGTAAACATAAGTGTAAATCGTCCGTTTAAGCGTCTAGTGAATTCGAGTGCCACTTATTCATAGAAACGTTGTAGAATATGTACTGAATTGTTACTGTAGAGCAAGATTGGAAGTAATATGGGTAGGGCAAGTCTTAAGAACAAGAGAAACGACCAACGCTTACTCGTGCGCCACTTTCTTGGACTTGGGTAAACTGATGAATGCAGTTGTAATATATCCTAAACTATATTCCACAACAGCAGTGTGTAAATAGTGAAGCATAAAAGCTGAGAATGAGCACCGTTCTTGTCCAGTTTTTTGAAGTGGACATCTCTGATTACATAGCTTAATGTAGGTGGATAACCGAATCATCCAGACTTCTTTTGAATAACGATAGCGTGGGGGAAGAAACAACGTATGTGCGAATAGCGTTCCAGTGTTGGCACACACGAAGGGAAAAGAAATGCCGGCGGCATTCCAACCGGCTGTATTGTGTGGCCAGCTTTAGCTGGTGTCCTCTGAGTGTTGTATTGTTATTCAGCTTTAGTAGGTGACGACAATAATGGTTTGGATTCCTCAGGATCATATAAGTCATTATCAAGTCGCCACGTATGCGTCGATATTGTCCACTGTAAACCCCGAGGGTATTAGCCTCAATCAAAAAGGGAGATGAAACAGGCCCTTTACGTTCTTGGTCGCCCTTCGTTGTGGCAGTTCAAGAGCGGTAAGGTCTTGCTTTCGCCATGGCTGCCAAGCGTGGATGGCGTACTCAGAATGAGGCCGAATGTAGGCGTTGAGCATCTGAGAAAAGATGGAAGGATCCAAGCGCCCGAATGCCCTCCGCAAAAGGTCAAGGTTTTGGTTAGCATTTTTGGAGGCTTTCTCGATCTGCGGGAACAGCCCAGATCTTCCTGCACGACCACTCCTAGATCGCATTCCGTTGTAGTGCGCTGCAATATTTGATCCACCAGTCTGTATTCGCAAGTGGCTTTATGGCGTATGCTCAACACCTTGCACTTTGTAGCGTTGAACTGAAGCAGGTTCTGTGTCGACCATTCGTAGACACTGTCCAGATCATCCTGAAGCGCTGCATTGTCGCTGGTTGTTCTAATGGCTCCCCATATTTTGAGATCATCAGCGAAGAGTAAGGAGTTGGAGTTGATTACTGTCGTGAGATCGTTTGTGTAAATCAGGAATAGTCGTGGACCAAGTACTGAGCCTTGGGGCACTCCGCACGTAACGTCGATTGGGTCAGAGATGACACCGCGAACTCTTACATTCAGATGTCGTTGAAGCAAGGTGTTATCTATCCAACCGAGGATTGGGTCACCAATCCCACAACACTGCAGCTTGTGAAGGAGGATACGGCGGTTCAGACGGTCGAAAGCCTTTGAGAAGTCCAGATATACTGCGTCAACACCTACGCCGCTGTCAACGGTCTCAGTCCAACTGGATCTAACAAGCAACAATTTTGAAGTGCAAGATCGGTTCTTGCGAAACCCATGTTGTTCTTGTGCTATGATATTTCGTTCTTCCAAGAAGTTCATTATAGCTTCGGCAACAATCGCTTCCATGATTTTGGAAACACCAGAAGTAGTGTTATCAGGCGATAGTTGGTCGGATCTGTACGATTTCCCCCCTTATGGATGGGAGTGACGATGCCTTGCTTCCACATTGTTGGCACGCGCATCTCATCGAGGCATCGTTGGAAGAACTTGCAGTGGGGGTCCGCCAGGTTTAGTGCAACCAATTTCAACGCTAATAATACTTGCACAACTTTTATCCGAGTACAGTATGCTCCTATAGCTGTAAATCGCGGAATGGGCGCTGAGGAATCTCTTGAATTCCTACACCGATTGCGCCCCAAATATTGTCTTCGGCAACGTATTCCAATATATCACAATTCAACGCTTGAATCATAGAGGGTGAGTAATAAGCTTCAAATCCGTTACAATAGTTTGTACCGGTGTCCGCGTGTGCTGCTTAGTGCAGGAAGTGCAGCGGTTTGAAAATAAGGAAGTGGCTCAAGTGCAATATTCGGTGCGTCATACTGAGATTAACTCGAAGCCGATGATAGGACAGGGTACACAGCTCGTCTCCTACATCGGTCTTCGTACGACATAATTCGTAAAGTTGGGATGAGCCGAGTAGCTACACGCTGAACTAGTTCTAGTCTCTGCATCTAACTTATTGGGATGAAAGAATAGGCAGGTAAGGTATACTCAAGCATCGGTGCTATCATTCGAGGGAACAAGCGAGTAGCATTATCTTCATACCTATTGCAGTAGCTGCCTAGAAGCGACAAAAGCAAGCGTAGTCTGTTCCCGTTCAGCCCGTTCGTGGTGTCGACGGACTTCAACTCACAGCGTGAGAGTAACCATATTTTATTTACTGAGATTTGGGATAGAATGGATGGCACTAGTACTGTGCCCTGGGGTACGCCGCTAGTGGAGGTGTATCATTCCGTTAGGTGGGCATCCACCTGAACCCATCATCTTCAGATGGGGAAGCATGTAATCTGCTGATGTAGCGCGCCAACAGCAATACGCATCCTAAGCCTTTGGAAGAAAATCTCATGGTTAACTTTCTCAAAGTCTTTACTGAAATAGACTTAGCTAACATATAATGGATCCCCCAGTTTAATTTCGCAGCCTTCTGTGTCGTGTTAACATCAGTTTTGAAATACAGCAGCGGTCTTTCCTGAAACCGTGCTGTGCTAGCGTTAAGAGGTATTTTGACTCTAACAAATGTAAGAGACCCTATTTCAAAATCTTGTCTAAAACTTTCTCTGAAACGGAGGCCAGACAAATCAGTCGGTAACTGTCCACCTTATTTGCGTCACCAGCCTTCAGAATCGGCTTAAATACCCAAAATTTCCAGTCGCTCCTCAATGCACCTTCAGGCAACAGACTATTGAATTTTTCATTTACAGCAAGCGAGTTGACGGAAGATAGAAACAGTAGAATTAGTTGTTTGAGGTTGTCTTATTCGGTGAGCTTCCTGCCGTCATACTAGCAAGTGAAATGGAGAAATTTTCCATATCGCAACCCAAACACTCGAGTTCCGTAGCAGCTTCACATCACGAGTTCGTCATACACACATGCCCACATGTCTATACGGCAGCCAAGAGCGCCGCCAAAGCGGAAGCACCTTTAGATCTGGGGGTCAAATCCTAGCATCTGACACCACTGTTCACCTGAGTAAGGAAATGCTTGTTGTCCAACTTCATTGATGTTGAGAGCTCATCTTCGAAGTGTCAACGCACAGGTTCTGCTGTTTCTTGGAAGCCACCAAATCGTCGATATAGCCAGACGCGAGGAACTTTCCACAATACGCGTTGCCGTCGAGCTAATTGGTTACACTGTCAAAACAATGTGGCTCCACTGCTGCAGCTTTCCTAGCTTTGAAAGGAAAGAAACCAGGCACAGAAATTGTACACCCTCATTTATAACAGAGCAGCAGGCTTCAGTACTTAAATAATACGGTAGCGACTAGTACATTTCACTAGCGGCTCGATTGAGACCATCGAATTAGGCCTTACAGTAATTGTAAGGCGGCTCTAGCTGACGCGAGTAGGGCAGCGGCAGCACTTGGCTGGCTAGGACTATCGCGCGTTCACAAACTACCAGTGGCTTCAGGACCTGAATTTCATTTACACTTTGCTAGCAACTGGTTGACAGCAGGATCAAGCACGATGGAGCAGAATGCGGTGTAACTTGCGTCCGTTAGGAGACGTGTTGTGATGTCCCAGCCTTAAAAATCAACTTCTTAATCTGCGCCTTGATTTCCCAGTGCCCGGGAAAAGTTAAACCTCAGCCCACCGTATTCAAGGGAAGCTAAAATCGCCCATAAGAGGGAACCGCCCCCGGCTCATATAGTTTCTGAAATGCTGTAACCAGTCCTGAGAGCTAATTCGCTGCTGCGATAAGATGCACCCGCAAACTAGTCACTATATCTCAGGCGGATCTAGCAACATAGCTGCACGGACAGGCCATCTTTGCTTTAGCATTTGATTAACAGTCTCCCGCAAAGCGATGACTAACTACAGCACGCCACCGCATTCGTTTGATAGTCTGCCGCACCGGAGGAAGGAGTAGTTGCTGTTCTATACTTCCTGGTTACTGACCACCTGACGTAACTAGGTTTCGGCTAGTCGTATTACGTCCGAATGACGAATATCAATAAAGTGATATAGATCCTCACGTTTGCCTATTCAAGTACAAACATTTTAAATGCTACGCACAGCCGCAATAGGAGTCGCCACTCAAGCTTGAAGCGTCACCTGCCTATTATCCAGCTTCGGCGAATCCGGGGGAACTTCTGGAAAAATTACGATGCGAAGATTAATTTCCCCAATATCAGTAAGCCGTTGTAACACATTGAGAGCGGGGTTTCAGTTTCGTCTTGTCAGAAGGATCCATAGTTGGACCAGTATGGAATTTGAATCCTTTTAGACTACCATAGTGGGATTGTATCAGTTTCGGACACACTTTGCCAGCAAAGGTGAATCGTTAAGGCTGAGCTTTCCCCTACTTACATTTTCAAAAAGGGAATTTACTTCGCATTTAAGCCCTGTTCACCCACGTCTAGGGGCCTATTAAGCAGGCCCTGAAAAAAATCGACGTCATGTTTACAACGAGCCTGAGTATACGTATCCGTTGTTCCTGGCGTGTAAATTATCATAATGTTGCTAAGCCGCTTGTCGCCGGCGTTTGCTCTCTCCTTACTTCGTTGCACTCGCCATTCGCCTGCTTTACTTGCTTCATCGCATAGCGGATTGCCATTGTCCGTCGGACGCAATACAAGCAAGTCAGCATGACCTCTAGTAAAGGATGGACATCGTACTGAAGAGTCCACAGTTCACGGGCTACTAAGTTCGTTCGAACTTAACAGTGGCTGGGTGTCAGCATTTTGAGGTGAATACACCAAGCCCATGGCCTCGGAACGCTTGTCTTCCTTGCTTTCACACGACGTTTATCGACTTCCTCTGGTTAATTTTTCTTTCTCACTACTTGCAAACTACTTGGACATTATCATTCGGAATCTCACATATAGGCTTAAGTTACTTATTGGTAAGACAAATACACGAAATCTGCAACTTCACACTACACCAAAAGCAAATGACGGCCTTAGCTCGATGTTCAGCGACTATACAGTAAGAACCACAAGGTACTTACTCGTCACTATTAAGAAATTAACATGGAGGACGAAAGGTTCGATTTGTGGAAATAGGTAGCTTTATCAAAGCGAAACTAAAAATGTAGCCATAAAAATAGGTAACCATAGATAAAATCAGAATTGAAAAGCAGGCCGAATTCAATATCCAAACGATGCATCGCACAAAGAACTAAACAATGCATACTGGCCAGGCAGCTGCATGATAAAACGCGGCGTAGTATACTTTATGGGTAATTAACACTGCGAAGAAAACAACAAGCTTGCTCCAGCTCTAGATGCGCAATTTGATTTTGATAAACCATGAAAAATAAAAGTAACAGTCAAATACTAATAATGTATTGGATAAACTGGTCGAAAATGTAACACTTCTGTCATTGCTTAATGTCACAAGAGTTAACTATCTCTTCGACAACAACCATAAAATTATTCCTTAGACCACCTTCTTCATTTTAATGCAGTGCCTTTGCTTTCCTTGTTTCATATATGCTAAAATGTGCTTAACTATCTGTATGCTCTCGTAATCGCCCTATTTTCGATATTTTGTACATGACTGTAATTTGTTGACCATGCTTCATTGGGCGTGTCTAGCATTACGCAGAACAGCCCATTATGCATCTAGTTATTAATGTATCTACTCCCCCGACCTCAACATCCACTCTTCTGAAGCACGGCTGAGCAAGCCAGAAATCCTCACTTGCAAGCATAGGCTTACTAGAAAGCAACTGATCTCACAGTCTGACAACAACTCAGTAACACACAATACATCGTTTAGTTAGGTCCATTTCATATACAGGTCGAAGAAAGGCGACGCATTTCAATCTGCCTAACCTCGACCTTGTATGCCTATTACCCTACATTACTCGTCCACCTCTTAAAATTCATATACAGCTACAATGATGTTGTAATCCTATGCTTATATATTCCTTTTCACATGAGTAAGGCTACACCAAGTACTTGCCTTGTATTACTCTAGCCTATTATGCACTAGTGGGTGCTATTCATCTGCTTTTTGTTGATTATTCAAATTCCAGTATCTGCTTTGCACGTTTCTCCCCCTTCCATGAACCTGCCGCCTCCATGATGTTCCCGTTCCGCACCTGTATGAATGACTGAGGATGTTCCTGTCTTGATAGGCAACGACAAGAAAACCCCAAAGTATATTTCCGATAGTAAATATTTCATCCCGTTTTAACCCCGAACATTGAAAACAAGCTTGCATGTACATGTTGTACATAAAAATGCCACCCGTCTCTTTGTGGGCGAGGTACCTAGATAGAACAGAATATATAAAAATATGTATAGTGCTATTACTATTAAAAATGCCCTATAGCGGATACAATAATTCAACCTCTCCCACAATGATTTTTATTGAATTTTGCTCTATATTGAGCTCATTCGGCAGAATGATAAGAATTGCGCAAGAAAGAGGAATATTTTCGCTGTGATTCCGCATTACTCCCAGGGGTAATTATGAAATCCTGCAGCGTGCGTGGGCTAGTTGAGTCCGTTTTCAGTGCAAATTGAATTTCTTTCAATCAGTTCAGTTGCTTATCGGATTTATAAACACACTGAGTTGGGTAAAGTGTAAAGTTTATTTACTTTTGGTAACATAAGAATCATTTTGGCGATTTTCTAACAACACGTTTCAAACGAATAAAAAATGTTTAGGAAGGAAGTGGAAACCCGTTTATTATTACCGTTGCATATTACTGGTATTCGGGCTCCAAATAGTTCAGAATTAGACACCATTACACAACATTAACTTGGAGCACAAATTGGATTTCTACTACCTCCCACTGGAAACGCAGGGCAAGCAATCCTATAAAGCAGTATCCAGGCTTTCTGCACTACGAGCATTACTGTACTCGAGTTAAATTTGCTCTGTATCTGTCCCATAAGAAGCCATCATGTTAAAATATGCTGATGGCCTTTCCATCGGTGTGAATCATTCAAAATCGGGCTCCTCGGTTAAGCTGCAAAGATTGTAATCGAGTGACTGCAAATGATCATACTTCCGCAGCTTGAAGCTTAACGTGTCTTAACGTAAGGACAGTCTGTCTTCACTAGATAAAACCGTTTGTTACCAGGAAGTTTTCAAAGAATGTCCTATAATTCCAATTGAGGATGACCGAGTTATGCTTTGTAAGTCAGTGAAGTATCTCGAAGTATCGTAGACCACGATTTGCCATGGTCACTACATTTAACAATTTCAAAACAACAGGCTAAGTTTGTTTGACTATGCTCGACTACAATTATCCTGCACATCATATAAGTTGCTTAGAAATTTAATCATTATATAGATTATACCACACTCTACATAATGCTCACATGCAATTGTCCCAGGCCTACTGTGTAAACCTTTCAAGCTGCTCGAATTATCACTGAGGCAGTTGGCTCACTACAGTGGACATATATATATATATATATATATATATATATATATATATATATATAGTGATCACAACCTGTGGTACAGATATTGTTCTACCACAATTATGGCGGAAGGATAAAAGAGTACACGAAACTAGAAGCAAAAGCACATGCAAACGTTTTTCAAACATTTTCGCTCAGTATTTTGCTTTCTTTTTTATTTGCTTCTTTTATTGGGGATGGGAAGTGGAATCATCGCAACACGCAGATGTACATGTTCGACATTGACATAGTTACTGATCCATGATTTTCACAGTCTCCAGCCAGTGACACTGAGTATCTCTTATCTCCCATCCAGAGAGTCAACGATAAGCGACCTAGGCCAAATGCATCATCAGCTTTATCATGCGGCTTCATCATGTTCTTGGTTGTCCACCGCGCCATATCCTCCAGTGCTATCCAGCGGCCCCGCGAACAATGCCCAACACGAAAATCGATGAGAGGTTATGCGCAGTAGGTTTCCAAGCCACCGCAGCTTAGGCAGCGAAGCGAGTTCCTCAAGCGAGTGGCTGTGTCCAATTAACACACACTGACTAACAACAACACTGGCTACGTGGTGTGGCCACCACCCACGGGCCATGGACCCCAAGCAGCGGTGATCAAAGAGAGAGAGACGGCACAGGGCAACAATCTGAACAAGCCACTTCTGGCAACCGTACAACAGTACAGCACTGACAATTGCACTCTAAACTCGACCTTTGTTGTATAGACAAATAACATAGCGGCGCCACAAATGCCTCATCTTAGACAAAGCGAGGCGAGCTTTGAAGGCACGCACCGAAATTCGTCTCCAACACTTCTATCGGCTATGATGCAACTACTCATGTAGGCAAAGCTCTCTGCAAGCTCCAGTGTTTACCACTAGGAGTGAGTGCATGTGTTGTCACCTAAAAAGTCCTGGAAAAGAGGTATGCAGTTAGATGGGGGTAAAGTCATCTCACACCTTGAGACTTCAATATCTAAGCGATTGAGTGCAAGTTAAACAGCCAGTAGAGAGTCACCCAGTAGTCTAAGTCGACAACTCGGCTACCTGGGAGGAGCTGAACGCTATCGCTCAACGAATTATCCGGAGTATTCTTTAGGACTTCCTCAATGGCAAGTTTCAAAAGAAATGGAGATATAGAGCATCCTTGTTGTACTACACTGGTGACAACCATAGAAGGCGCTAGCTTGCCATCAGACCAAACCCTGTCCAAGGTAAAACTTTATATAACACGTAGTAAGTAAACGAAGTTCATTGGGACCCCATTCCTCAAAAACAGTGCAACCATGCAGACCTAGCTACAAAATCGAATGTAACGCTGATATCCAAGAACGGGACATTCGTTGGTTTTTGTTACACATAGCAAAGCTCGAGGATCTGGCAGAGTGCGAATGTGTTCGCTGTAAAGATTCGCGCACTGGAGATAGTCTTCAAAATAGATGGACCACAGAACCTTAACATCGACGGGCATCAATTTGGTACCGAGAAAACAAACCTAACGAAAACAGTTGTATCGACGAAAGCAAAGTCATAGACTTAATTTGATTCAGAAATACTGACATTAGACCTACACTTCGCACTGCACTTTACAATTGTATATACAGTTCGCGAAGGCTAGCAAGAAGGCGTGGGCTGTAGGCCCCAGGCCGTATGTGACAAGGAGCGGCATTTTTAGTACCGCTGATTTTTCGTTACCAAATATAAAGAGAAACTTTTCCAAATAAGCTGTGCGGTGAACATTTTCATGTTGATCTGTATAACTAACAACAAATATGCGCCTTGTGTCACACCTGTGCAAATGATCTACCCAGCGATCCCCTTGCTTGTCCCATTGTGGTAACTTTCCTCTATGTTTGACGCTGTAGCCCAAAAGAGCATCCATTTTCTTAGAGCTACAAACAATAATGTGTATTTTACCCTTCGCTGAATGTCTAGCCTCCCCACACCTATTCTGCTCTCAGCCAGGGCAAAAACCTTTAACACACTTCCAGGCAGCTACGGAGTTTGATGCATCCGTCTTATGTTTTGGATTGCCACAAGCAATCTCAATTGTGGCGTTGATTAAGTTCGAAGATAGTCACTGCCAATACGACCACTGGGACTGTCACCGAAGTGGAGTGTTCCAGTGTGGCCTTCTACCATCCCTGCACTCCTCCACCATCGGTTTCGTCCCGGCTTGGAATCATCGAGTACAGATTGACTAGTTGGGAATGGAACTAGGCGCATAGCATTTGACCCTCATCGCCATGTTCCTTAGGACCTTGAGTTGCTACGAGCTGCTACCTCATGGAGCAGATAAAAATATGGCAAAATATAAACTCCCACAGTCTATGGTTCATCAGTAATTCCCTCTAAATCAAGATTTCTAGTCGACCAAAACGCTTTATAACAAAAGCAATGAAGAAACGAAAACTGACAGATGTTCACATTTCGTATTGTCTCATCAGTGCCAATACAGTAGCAGAAACATTTATATAACTACAGCTAGGATGTGACCAGATAAGAAAGCGACAGATTGGAAGACATATTTGCTGCCTCTACTTCCATCGGTGCCTTAAGCTTACAAACATCGGTTTAACTCGACTGCTCTTAACAGCCGCAGCAAAAAGAAAGAAGCGAATTCGATCATATCTAAACAACATTGTGGACGTTGTGGTAGGATTAAATGGATGACAAGCTATCAATATATATGTAACGGAATTTAACTTGTTCAACCTATCTGGAGATTTTCCCTATTGATTGACCTTAAAACGGCCAATCACTACCCCTTGATTTTGTATTGGTCTTTGTTTGATAAAACCTCAGTTACTTTGTTCCTCGTTTATATTTTGATCTTGTGTAACCACAAGAGTTTATCCGTCTTGCATCGCTCAATGGTTACGTTTGCTGTTCCAAATTCTGTCTTTCTCCTTGTGTGTGTTATACGGCCCAGTTATGAACCCAGCTTCATTAGTCTGTACTGGTCCCGTCCTAGTTCCTTTTTTTTCCTGACTGAAGTCTCAACTGTCTCATTCGACGTATTCACCTTACACCTTTTTCTTCCTATGGTCCATCCTGCCGCTTGGTTGATCGATTGACGATTGAGCACGTCGCATTAAACCACGTTTACATTATAACGGCTTCCCTTCATTGTGCTTATCTGTTGACCATTGCTGCTGAAGGCACGTTGCATTGGAGAGTTGAATTATTGCACACATTTGGTTACGAAAATGTTCGAGCACCTAAGCTTTTCTGGCTTTGAATTTGGATTGATCATGCTGTGCTAGAAGTCGCTCAGGTTCCAAGATCGACTTGTCGGTAACATATGTGTCTACCTATGCATGAGGCACATGGCATTTGTGAACTAGTGATATACGAAGCAAAAGACTGGGTGAATTCATGCTGCGCCCAAACTGGTACAACTTCTGTTAATCTGCAATTCAGCACTCCATTTGTACGGCTGATAAAGCATGCTCTGCAGCCACAAGAGCATTGGTAATTGTATTGTAAACTACCGCGGCCATGGTGTTCTTTGTTTGTTCCGTTAATAAAGACAGCTACGGTCGAATTATATGTCTAATGAACAAAGGAAAGTACGCGCTTGGTTGTCGTCCTGCTCGCAAAATCAACTTTAAGCGGTAATACTAAAAGAATGCTTTTGGCCACAGTGAGCCACGCTTTGGTAATCATTGGCAATATTTTGCCATAAACCGGAGAAGATAAGCGTTTCCCAAAAGCTCATTATTCAAAAGCTCCTTTCACTTTATTCTATAAAGGCTAAGTAGATTTTTCTCACGATTAATAGTTTTGAGTAGTGTCCGATTTTACCGCATTGGAGTGAAGCTGGCAAAATGCAGGTTCTGCCCAATCAATATTAGTTTTCGTGAACAGATCTCTTGATGAGACCGTTTTATCTACGAATAACCAGTCTGTCCAAAAAGGAGACTGTTAGCTGATCTGCACTTTGAAATCTTTCACAATCAAGATTGTAACTGCATTTCAAAATGCTTGTATACTTTAGTTTTGCAGTTTCGTTTTCTGGGGTGACAGAAGTCTCCAGGAATTGTGGCACAAAATGTTTATTGTAAACCCAAACTCCCACAAAGAGTTCTCTTTCCATCCATACTCTAGATGTCTAATGCAATTCTATAACTTGCCCTGTCATGCTTGAACGCACACCCGAAAGATTATTCCCAGCATCCTCTGCAGCGGATCGTCACGTATCATTTGATGTTATCCACGTCTTCAAAAAGTTGTCCTTTGATGACGTCCTTGAAATTTTGCAAGCAGATTATCTCACATGCAGCTAAAAATCTTACTTATCCGCACGCACTGAAAAAGCAAAAGCTTTTAGACATGTTGCTTGATCGTCTGGTGATTTCGCGTCATCTATATACATGAATGAATAGGTAACAGAGAATATCGCATCAGTTGTCTTGTCTTCGACATCTGCGCAATAAATTGCTGCTAATTGCCCAATGCGGTTCCCCACAATTGATGAAGTCATGTAATCTCATTACCGTCATGTGTAAACCTAGGATTATCCCAGTTCAGGGTTCACTGGCGTTAATTTCAGAATGAGCATGGTCAGGACATTGTAGGCAGCGCGTGTTGTACCATTCTTACATTTTACATGCTAACATTTACATGCTAACATGTACATGCTAGCATTTACATGCTAAACATGGGAGAGTGAAATCCAATGCATAACTGATTCTTAAAAGTCAGTAAGGAAGCCGACATGGACAAAGTGATGGTTAGCTCGGGCGTAAGATGCGAGTATTTGAATGTCACAATTAAATAACAAAGGTTTATATGACACTAATGAAACTGGGTTTGATCTCCAAGATAGCATCAAGTTTTCTTCAGAATTATGCCATCCAATTCAATGGAGTCGCTGGCAAAATTTCATTTTCCGTCCTAGTTTGATATGTTAGCATTAAATGCCTGACTTTTGATAATGTCTGATCAGAGGTATATGCTTTTCAAACACTGGTCCCATAACAGTGGCATTTTCTTCATTTACAGAAATTCCTCTTTATCTAAGCAGTGATAACAAAACAATTTTCCTTTTTTGAACTTCGCTTTCAACAATACATTTGCTTGCAAAGTATTTGACTATGAATGAGATATAATCGGGCTACAATCAAATGGAGTGTAAAACAAAAGAATTTCACTCTCATATCTGTCACGATCAAATTTTATCTCCATGAAAAGATTAGACAGTCAAGGAATCACAGTTTTCGAGAAGTCAAAAATGATATCTCTGGTGATTGAAGGCACAATAATGCAAAAATCTCACTCCTTTTACTTTTACTTTAGACAAGGCCAGCATGTTATGAACTAATTACATGGTTCCATTAAGTCTATGTATATAAAATATTAAGGTTTATTTCACTAAGTTTGATGATGATATCTGCCAAAAATAACCATGGTGATGACCATTTTGAGTCTGACGTTTGTGGATGTGATGTGTCTTTTGAATCAAGATCGTTAGCTTATTTCGAAGCACATACAAATGGAACAGTGTTTTACCGCTGACGAGATACCTCGTCAAAGTATTAGAATGAAAGTTCCCCTTTACAAACGTTGAGCTGGTAGTGATCGAATAAATGTTCCAGGACGAAGTTTCCTAACTTAACGGCTCACTGTAGCACACCACGAATATTTAACTATTTTCCACAGCTTGTTACATTATAATAATAATGATAATAATAATAATCTATATCTTCCATTGAGAAGCTGCGTCCATTTTTGACATGAATCATATAATTACAGGTAATACGTTGTTCTTTCGTGTGCAATATACCGCTGTAACGTTATCTTTGTTTATGTTCCTGGCAATGTATAGGTCCCACAAGTTTGTGGTAAATGTTATTGGATAGCACCAATGCGTTTTACAATCTTACAGATACAAAGGAAGCCTAAATTGTGTGAATATTTACTTCTTCAACTAGTATATGTTATCAGGGCCTTCCTTGACTATTTCGTCAGTTGATTCCTTCCACCAACAATGCTCGTAATCGTGTCTAGGCCACTGTAGCGGCGGAGCATAAAAGGAATTGACTGCGTATTCCAACAAGAGCTGATTTTGCTTGAGAACCGATTTCACACAGCAGCAGACCTGACTTGAAAGAAGCCGGAAACCCTGTTTGTCCTGTATGTTGGTAATACCAGCGTAAATTCTTCAGCATCTTGCTCCTAAGCGTAATTTTGCGGCAATTATAATGCGGGTAGATTTATTAGGTAATGTCATTAAATAAGATGACATCAGTATCAAGTTACGCAACCAAACAGGACCGAGATGGACTTGATGACCCCACTCCCGATAGTTCTTGGTAGAACTTTTGCCTAATAGGCTTTTGCAGAACGACGGCTGTAGGCTTTCTTTAGCTGTTCCGTCGGAATATCCCATGCTGCCGCAAATTTTGCTGCAATTAGCTAAAATGAAACGAGTCCGGATTTTCTAATGTTTAATTTGGCGGGGATCGCATGCATCTTTTAAGATATATTAGCCATAGATTACCTGGTTAGTACTAACTGGTACTCCAGTAAATAAAAAATGATAAAGTACAGGCATCTCTGATACTATCAGGAGTAGCCAGTTGTTAACAGACATGCAATGTACCGATGTACCAATCGTTTATGACGGATAAACTCACAGAAGATATGTCCTGTACGTTGATATTTAAAGAAATTTTAACGCGAATACTGCAGAAGGGGACTAAATAGAACACGTGTCTGAAGCGATGGAGGATGCCATTTATTAGTTCTTCCCAAAATCTTTCGAACTATCAGCACAACTTTCAATATAGATGTATTTATTTATTTATTTAGAACGCGGAAATGTTTAATCGTTACAGCACCCATCGCCCTCGACAACTGAATGCTAATGCTAAGGCAATCTGTAAATGCTTCTCGCATTGAAGAAATATATTTGCTTTGAAAGCATTGGAAAATTTGGTTGAAATATGGTTCCGGTCAACCAGTCTGTTGTCTTTGATGTGGTTTTATAGTGAGTGGAAAAATGGTAGACAGTATGAACTATATGCTGGGTGCATAAGCGTTTTTATACAGAGTAGCTGACCTTAAACTCATCATTCCCAAATAAGAACTTGTAGTCTCATGCATGGAAAGGATTCGGTCATTTCTTGAACGATTTTTCGGTGTGAGTTGACCATATTCTTTAGATCTTAGCAGTAAACATTGGTAATAACCGTGATTTTGTCAGGTGGCAGCTCCCAATAGATGACGCTGCAGCCATCCCACAAGACAGACAGCACCGCGTTTTGCGTGCGATTCACCTTTCGGGACGTGTGTTCGCGTTTCATTTACTGCGATCCACTCACGCTTCCAGCTATGCTGACGTGACGCAACCACTTATGGACTTCGGTAAGGACAACGTTTAGCCATCGATGATTAGGTCCTAGGATGAACAAATGAAGTGCGATGAAACAATGTGTCAATAGCTTCTCGTCAGTCAATTCATGTGGTACAAGTTGGCTGAGCTTTATAACCATGGCTGATTGGCGCTGGTCCCGATGAACGGTGTTTCGGGGAGGAAACCTTGTGACAAAACATCAAGCATACTTTGATTCGGATCTTCCCTTACAGCGTCCGGCCTGGTGCTGACAATAGCCAGTGAACTGCTTCCCTGATCTCTGAGATTTGACAAATGGTAGTGCATTACTGCAAATTTACCGAACCGAAATTGCACCATAATTTAACTTTGAGCATGCTTGCCCAGTATATCACGCATACCTAAACATGTTTCTAAACATTTGCGCCATTGTAGAAACCCGTACAACAAGCATCCGCGAAGTGAAGTTTGATCGTTTGTAACTACCATGGCCATTGCTAAGTTAAGAACAAGATCTAAACTTATGTTGTTATTCCATTGTGTCCCCTTCTATAACTATATCCAAGAAACTTCAAAAAAATTCCGGAGTGGCATATAAATAAAGTCAATTAATTTCGGGACAGCCTAGCAGAAGGGTGGTTATGTGAGTGAGATTGCTTCAGGTAAAAGTGAATAACGAGCTGCTATGAGCAATATTCACTGTAAATAACAAGCAGATTTCTCACCCATCAGTACAGAATCCCGTGTTTCACAGCGGATTATAATTTCAAAGAGGCTAGTTGTTTTAGATATGTCCGGAATGTAGGCTAATATAACCAAGTGTATAGAGTACAATTCGATATTCAATCGTATTTCAAATTAGCCAAGGCGGAGAAGCAGGCAACAGAGTTCGGAAATGCTTCCCAAAGTTGGTAAGCACCGAGGGAGAAAGACGTTCGTCGGCAGTCTAGCCGACACTGTTTTTGACGGCGTTTCAATTTATTGCTTGTGAGCTTGCTATTTGGGCTGCTTTTCAAAAGGTGGCGGCGTACGTGAGTTGCGTCCATCAGTACTTGATGGGCTAATGCCAGGTCTCCGCAATCCACCGATAAATTCTACTGAACAATCCGAGTTCCTTCGTTTGTTGCTGGTACGGAGGCTGGTGCAAAACGTCGAATTTCGTTGTTCTACTTTGGGGAGTTTCCAGTGCCTTATGTTGATTCTTTAGCCAAGCGTTTATAGTGTATTGGAAGTTTGGACACACTTAGGCACTGAGCATCAGAGAAAAGATGCATAACTCCAAATTTTCGAATGTACTCCGCAAGAGAAAACAGGCTGGTTATCTCATTTTCAAGCGTCTTCGGACTGACTGAATCAACCTAGGTCATCCTGTACCAGAACACAGAGGTTACCCTTTCTGGAAGCTTGTCTGCAGATCACGCCCCCAAACTTGTATGTAGGCGTGTCTACGGCGGATGTAGAAAACGCAGCATTTGTCCACATTGAATGGTAGCGCAGTCCTCACCGATCGATGCCAGCCTTCATCGAGATCGCGCCGGAGGATCTAATGATCAGCCATTCTCTTGATAGTCCAACAAAATTTATGGTCGTCTGCTAAGAGTAAAATTTTAAGGGATAAGAAGAGTTGGATCTTTAATGAAAATTAAGCACAGACGTGGTCCATCTACAGACCCCTGCGTTTAGCCGCACTCATTTCTAATCTGGTCGAACAATAACGTTCCAAATCTAATCTCCGGTAGCTTTCCGCAGAGAATGTCACCCATCCACCCATCCACTAGATCTCTTATGTCATAGTGCTGGAGAAACTGAAGCAGTATTAGATTATCCAAGCGATCGAAGGCTTTCGCAACGTTCAGGTAGACAACGCAGGTTTTTGTCCCCTGAAGGACTAATTCTGTCCAATGTCGCGTATTATCTACAGATTCGTAGTACACATTCGAGTTTGACGAAACTTTTGCTACTCCGGTGAAATGATGTCGAAGATGTTAGTATATATGACATAATCGCTTCCAAGACCTTGGCGATCATAAGCAGTAGCGTTACCGGGAAGTAGTTGACAAAATTAGTTCGACTTCTTCCTTTTCTAAAATTGCGGCTATTTTACCTTACTTCCACTCCGTAGGTAAAATTTTCTCATATATACTAATTTGAAGGAATCCAGCTACTAGTTCAGCTAGATGCGCGGCTACTACGTGATGCGCCTTAAGGTGAAGGTTATCCAGTCCAGGAGAGCTGTGTGTGGATCAGGATAGTGCATTTTCAGTAAAGTTCCTGCAGTGTATGTGACATTGAATAAAACCGGTGGCAGAGTGACAGAAGCAAGAATAGCATTCCATGGCTGTGCCATTTGGAAAATAGGTGAGTACTGGGCCCGGAAGGCGCTGGCCGCCTCTTTCATTGTGTGTAGAACCATCAAGCGTAGTAAGTTGTGTGATCCGCACTGTACCTTACGAAGTCTATTCACGTGTTTGAAAATTAGCTTTTATTTCAAGACGAATTATTTCTCTAGCAACTGCTGGTGTGTTGCTTTATCCTCATTATTAGTTGAGTTGAACTGCGTACGCCATCATGTTTTCTGCGCTCGGCGAGATTTAAATGTGTCATTTGCGATCCCTCAAGACCATATATTACGTGTTTGGTTTTGCTGAAATTAATTTGGTTTGAAAAGATAGTGGAAACCTTTCGTCTATTTTAATTCTCCGACTAGTGGCCTAAAGCTTTCAAAATGTCTCCTAGGCTCTTTCTGTAGTGCACTCAGTCATGAATCTCCAACTAGCTTTTTCAGCAATTGCGGACAGCACGTCGTAATGCGAAATAGATTGCGTTCTTTCGGTCTCTGCATCTCGACATTCCGCGTAGCAAATGAAAGCCAGTCACTTCGACTCAATGTCCGTGTATAGTTAGCACTTCAACCATGAGTTTTATTGGTGTGCGCTAGATCTAACCTTGGTGGATTACTCTCTATTAAGAATATATCGTGAGTGGTGACAAGTGTAGGTGTATTTCAGAATTATCACAACGCGAAATATCTATATTAGTCTGGGACAGATCCCAAGAGGGAAATTGGACGATCGCTAAACTGCAAAAGCAAAGCGTATGATATCGTCCTTCAGATTCAACATAGATGATCGGTGATTCGCATTTGCCCGTTATCTATGAGCTCACAACAAAGAGTTGTTTCACAACAATGGATCGCCTTTCTCTCGTACTCGTGCTGTGGTTTCGAATGAGCATCATATTGGTTATGAAACAATGGAACAATGGTATATTACAGGCAAAAACGCGGATGCTCAGCAAGTACAGGAGGATGGTCAAAAAGAGAACCACTACATGGTGAATAGACAATAAAGGTATAAGATAAAAGATGCTCTTTGTGTACTAACCACAGTGTTAACACAGAGGCACGCAGAAAACGCCAACCACGTTTGTGTAGGTTAAATCTGGTTGTTCAACGTTCGTCGTATTATATCATCTATCTAAACACGTAGGCTATATCTCGTGGAGTCGGTGGGTTATGGCAACAACAAGGTATTGTATAAACACAACAAAAGTGGAAGTGGAAGCAACGTAATTTGGAAAGGCGTTCTAAGGCTGACACACAAGAAAAGAGTAGAAGTTCCTTCGATATTCTAACCGACCGTAATGCGTGGCTAAATTGAACTGGTAGCCCGAAAAATTCATATTTTGGATCAGTTGTATTTTGTGATGGCAGACGTGGTTAGAGTTGCTTAGAATCTATTTGACCATAATAAGGTCGCCAGGGTACCAACTGGTACCAACCACTGTATGATTTTAGGGCCCTGGGACTAAATTGATAAGGAAGCTTGAACGACCATTTAATGGGCTTCTTGGCTAGTCAATGTGTTATCTCAAGGGCTGCAAGGTTTTGTTTGTGTTAGGGCTGTCACGCTTGGATCGCATATTCCACAGGAAGCTGCACTTATATGTTAAGCAACTGTTAACAGACAGACGGATCAAACCGCCTAAATGTCCACCGCAACATGCAAAAGTGTAAGTTCCTGGTCTTTGACGCCTTTTCAGGTTGTTCTGAGCAGCCCAGACCAGCCTGAACTAGTTCCCCAAGGTCGTGCTCCTATGTGCACGCTTGCAGGACATGGTCTCCAAGTTTATATGTAACATTCGGTTGTTTTTGAATGTGAACCACCTTACACTTCCCGAATTGAACTGGACAAGATTCTGGACTGACCAACAGTACGCTTTGTCCATGTCTCGCTGTAGTACATCGTGATCTGCTGGGTCGACGATCGTCCGCCACTTCTTAACATAGTCCGCGGACAGCAAGAAAAATAAAGTAGGCAAAAGCTTAAGCTCGTTAATGAATAACAGAAACAGACCCGGCCCCAGAACTGATGAGTTTGGAGCTCCACCTTTGAAAAATGGGATCGGAGAGCACACTTCGAACCTTGGGCTGCGGAAAATTTCTGGTCCCCCCAAGGACTGGATCATCATCTCCAAAGGTTTCGAGCTTAGGAAGCAGAATGCGGTGGTCCAGTTGGTCTAAGGCTTTGGAGAAATCAAGGTAAATGATGTCTGTCCCTCTACCTGTATCGACCGCTTCCGTGCAACTACTGCGTTCAATCAGTAGGTTAATAGTGTATGAACGGTGCTGGCGGAAACCCTGTTGCTCAGGTGCTGTGAAGTTGTGGCTTTCTAGATGGTCTGCTAAAGACTCAACGATGACTGTCTCCATCACATTTGAGGGCACAGGGAGTAGGACTACTGGGCGAACGTTGGCGGGTTCCGAGCTTTTACCGCTTTTGAATATGGGAGTGATTACGCCATGTTTCCACATGGTCGGCACAAGTTGTTTACCCATGGAGGTTTGAAAGAAATGCGACAATGCCCCGGCCAGCGTTGTTGCTGCTAAGCTCAGCGCCCTTAGGTGAATATAGTCGATTCCAGGAGAGCTGCAGTTGCGTAGCGCGAGAATTTTATTCAACACCGCTGTGGCAGTACTATCGATGTTTCTGATCGCTGAACTTGAGGATATGGATTGGGGTATGTGACAACAGTGGACGTCTCTTTAGAAGGTTAGCGCATACTGCATTCGTAGGGCGTTGGCTGTCTCTTCTGCGCTCTTTATGATTATAACAATCCCAACATCGGTAATGTCACAGCTCAGCCAAGTTTCGGTGCGCATGATATCTCGAGACTCTAAAGTCTGAAGGTTAGGGAGTTCGAGTTGTATTGACTCAACATTTAGGCGGATATGTCTATTGTGTCCAACATAGCTAAACGATGTGCATCCATTCCGATAACAGAGACATCCAACCAATTTCCTCATCCCGCTTGTGGATTGTATGGAGCGGGTTTCTTTTTTGTCTAATAGTTGTGTGGTGTGTATTGGTTATGTGTACATTCCTTGTGCTCACACAAACGTGGTTCCAAGGTGTTCCTTTCCTTTAGAAATGCATTACGCTCTGGTGTTGGCGGGTTGCTGTTTCGCACCCTTGCAACTAGACTGCTGCTAACTGGCGCAGTAGTGTCTGTCTTTAGTTCACCACCCTCCTTTCCCTGCAAAGGGCCTGCCCAACTTGCTTTCGCTCGGAATCTTTCTAACCTTCTAGGATACTCACTGTAAAGAAGGGGTTCCTCCTCTAACTCATAACACTTCCTCAACTCCCTGACATTCACCCTCCGTGAACCTCCTTGCTAAACCATTGTATACACTCTGCTATCTTGGTCGACCAATTCGTACGATCACTTCCAGTTCGGTTAGACTTTCCTCTCCACTGAGCCCCAAGCATGAGCACGTCCATGGTCTCTGTATTTCATATAGGAACCGATCCGAAATTCGACAACCATCTCATCATCGTTGGTCTGGGACTTCTCCATCCTCTGCGCCTGAGTTGCTGTCAGGTTACGGTTGACTGTCATCCTATTATCCCTTGCCTCTTTGGGGAGTTATTCGGCAAGTTGGCCCCATTCCAACCTCTAGATCCATAGTTAGGCGATGTACTCCGTCGTACATCAATAAGCATGGTGGTTTCTTAGAAGAGGCCTGTTTGGTTGCCCGATGTGAATGTAATAACACTGGTAAGCTTCCTCCAAGTCGCAACTCTTTGCCTCTAGCTACTCTTTAATAGTTCAGTCGTTACGCTCCATCGAGCCCTTTGTCTGTAAGTGTTATGGGGTTGTCCCAAATTTGTTTATACCATGTGTGTCCAAGCAGTTCCAGAATTCGAAGTGAGTTGGAATATTGGTAGCTCGGGAGTTCCTCACACTCGAAACATGGACCCTGGTCTGTTGATATGGCCTTTGGGATTCCGTTATCTGCTACCAAATTGTTCATGACGACATGGGTAATGGTGGTCAACCGTTGATCCGGGATTACCGTTGATTCATACATAGCGTGAAGTGCTCCTTCAACAACGTGATGTATTGGTTGCCATGCCTGGTAATAGAAACGATCCCATCATATCAATTGTCCACAGTTCACCAAATCCGAAACCATGATCTACGGCTGTTGTGCTCCTTGACAGTCGGTTCCCAAAAGCCGACATTGTTTGCACGGAAGCACGTATGTCGACGTCGTTCTTCACCCTCGGCCAATAAGCGCGTTGTCACAACAGCTCGTAACTCATGGAATAACTGGTGTGCGCCATCTGGTTACAATAACTCACCAGTCTCCGCCTTAGTTTCGTCGGAATAATCGGCAACGAAGTAATACAGCCGCCAGATATTTACATCAGCATCTCCGCTTCATTTGCATGTGGCCTTCAACCGGTCTTTAATACTTGTAATGACTTTTGTTTAGGACTGATTGACCGATTATCCGTGCGGCGCTCATTTCGCGCAAATTTTGCCACTACTTTGCTCGGCTGCTAACTGTCCCGAATCCTGATCCAACAGTAGATCATTAACACGGAAAGCCATACTCGGCAGGTCATCTTCGTTCATTATGCTTGACAAGAAATCCGCAGTTTGCTTCGCCTTCCTAGGCACGTCGTTTATCATGAAATCGAGTTATTGTGGGCACAGCTCCAATCATGATAGCTTTTCCCTATGATCACAGAATTACATGCTTCATTCTAGAGGCTTGTGGTCCGTTTCCGCGTGTAATCGCTGAATTAACTGATCCGGTTGCCTTTCCTCAAACGCTTAGACGATTGCGAGACATTCGTTCTCTATAGCTGCGTAATGGCGTACTGCAGGTGTTCAAATTACGTCGACGTACTTTATCGTTTCATGGCTTTTTTCAAAACTACGCAAACTCCGACGTCACTGGCTTCCGGGACCACTGTGAACATTTCACCAGCAATTAGCAATTTCCGTGTCAGCTCCTACCTCATTTCCAGTAGAATGCGATCAAGTATTTGTTAGGCCACTGCAGCCGAAATTAACTTCTTATCCTGTTTCAGTAGCTCTTACAAGTGTGAGGCCAAATTTTAAATTAATTGTAGAATTTGCTGTACTACCAAGCACGACCCAGGAACGTTCAGAGATTGCGCTTTGAGATAGGAACTGGTGCAACTTGTATTATTAATATGTTCTCAGACAGTGGCTTCATCTCACCTTGTCCCACTTTACGGCCCAATAAGGTGAACAAATCTTGCTAACCTGGGACTTCGGTCCATTTATACGGAGTCCCGACTACTGAATCCGTTCCACGATCGTATCCAGATAACCGCTATGCTCCGCCTCTGATGGGCTATACACCACGAATTCATCCTTCTAAACGTCCACGCTATCCAAATTACTCAGTAAGCGAGGCATTAGACATTGAAAGGTAAATGGGGCTCTCCATAATTCAAAAGGGATCATTTTAAATTAGTATATTTTTCCACGGACGGTAAAGGCCGCTTTTTCTAGGTCTTCTCATTTGATACGCAGTTGCCAGTCTACAGATTTCAGACTCAGAACCGTGAATAAACGCTACTGTTGCAATCTATCAAAAAGGTCAGCAATTTATGGCACTGGAACGAAACGGCGCATGGATAATCCACTCAGCCTATGCAAGTCCACCAGAAATAGTACTTTACTTTGGCCTTCTTCACCAAGACAAATGGAGAATTTTTGGACTGTGTGCCACCACCAGTACATCCGCGTCCAGGATTTCCTGTATTCGTCTGTTCACTTCAGCCTTCAGATGGATTAGTATCGTTCGGTGCCCATGGCGCCGAAACGTCTTGCGAGTTAGTGCGATGTTGTGCTCGATCCAGTCGCTAAATTCATCCAGGCAGTTGTCATCTGTAAACATAGGGTGGTACTTTGTGATCAGTGAATGCAATGTCGGCCTAAAATGTAACGCTACAACAACCGATTACGAAATTATCGTTCCTCTCTGTCCGACGTGTGGCAATTACCTGTAGTGATCCAATAAGTGTTCTTGCTTTAACTTGACGACTGCCTTGTTGAACTCCAAAAAATGAGCTCTCATTGTGATTTTTCGCATCTGGTGACACGATGAAGATGTGATTATTTTCCTTCCTCAGGTTCCCACGATGTGTTCGGCCATCTTGTCAATGCCTACTGGATAACCGCCAACGGGTCACAAGACCTTGGACCATGATTGAAGCTTTCGTCTCTCCGATGGTTGATCAGTGAAACTGCGGCACCCGTATTGATCAGCCACGATTCGATCGGTCCGTCTAAGTTCACCATTGTTTCGACCGCATCCCTACTCAGCTCCCCGAGCACAAATTGTTTGATTCGAAAAGAAAAGCAGGGTTAACTGCGCGTATTTGATACAGGAACGGTCCTCCGCCTAACGGGGCTCTGTTTTTCCCAGTGTCCTGGTATTCCTCAAAGAAAGTAACATCCCTTAACTCGATCTTCCCGAGTGCTGATTACGGAGCCCATCGACAATTTATCCAACCGTTTCACGCATTCACGGTACTCTTTTTTCAGTGTTCCAGGACGTGGTGGGTTTTCGCCTGGCAAGCGTTCGCCCTATAAAAAGCCACAAATGTCCGCTTAACAACACTGTGACGTGGCGGATGTGACTCGCCACCGAATAAAGTCCCTGCACTGAACTACTTATTGGCAAGTCGAACAGAATCATTATTCAATATCGCCCTGAGACTTTCAATAATAAGTTATACCAGGCCTATATGTATCGTCTTCATTACACATGTAGTGCCCTGACTGTTTACACTACGCACGCTAGAATTCAACGTTTCCTCATTCATTGAAGACTCTATCCCTCATGACTACTCACACAATTTTCGCAGCTTGTACAATCTTCGGCTTACTGCCGACTACACTCATAGCAACGCGTTTGTTGCGAAGCAGTATTACATGTAAATATTGAGCATGCCTTGCTTGGTGTGTCTCGACAAATTCGAGAATAATCTATTTATTTATTTATCTTCGTTATCCCGGTTGGAGATTGAATGGCTCGGGTTTCTACATTTGTCTTGTAGTTGTGTGGTGTGCAATGCTTATGCGTACATTTCTTGTGCGCATATACCTGCCGTTTCAAATTGTTCCATTCCTATGGGGATTCATTTCCTTCTGTTGTTGACTGGTTGTTGTTTCGTATTATTGCACCGGACTGTTGATAAGTGGCTCAGTGGTTTTTGCCTTTAGTTCAAATCAGAGTGACTTTATAGTATGTCCTCGCGCGTTGGTTACAAGCAAGTTAGTTTCTTAATAACCAAAGTGTTGGTAGACATTAACTAATTAATGGAGTATTGCCGACCGTTGAGGAGTCGGCTATTATTCGTTTTTTTGAGTCGTTGGCTTAGGAACTTCGGTTGGGTTATACGACTACTCTCGCATGTCCTATGCTTGATAGACTCTCTTGGTGCTCGTATTCCGGCAAAATTTGTCATTAAGTAAATGCTTTCATAGGTCTGTATCATGCGGACCCCTAGCCTAAAGAGAAAGAGATTGCCTCGTGGTATGATGCCGCGGGGGTCGGACCTGACAAGAAGTAGTTGAGCCTCGCAATATTTCTAGACCACGTACGACCGGTGGTTGCGCTGTAGCAAAGCATCGGTACTGCTAATCTGAAAGCTCAAATTTTAGACAATTGTTCGCATGTATAAACTGCCAGAACACACGGAAATTATTCAAAGTACTTAGCGCACAAAGTAAGAAGAACCGGTTCTGGTTCGCTGAAGCTGCAGCTATTCGGAGCCCAAAAACAACCTATCAAGCAACTGGAATTTGTTGGCAGTCTTGCTTTGCCTTGCTAAGATGTGATATTTTCTGAGGGGGTAGTGCCACAGCCGACTATCGAACCTTGGTTTTGATTCACTGTCACTACGGTTTGTTTAAAGTGTTCACTATTAGTATGTATGTGACATTCCCACGAAACTCACTGAATTCATGATCACAACTTCTCTAGCTTTTTTGAAACACACCCTACTTGAGCTAATCCAAGTATATTGGACTCCTCAGCGATTATGCCATGGAACCCAGTAGAGCCAACCAGAATGTGGTTCCAAGGGCAGATGCTGTATGGTTCCGTGACGCAAAGATTAAGCGCCTGATTATCTCCAATCAATGTTAGTCTACGGGTGCACTTGCCCTTGTGGGACCAAGTACCTTGGACTTTCGACTAGACACTTAGGTAAGCGAATCAAGAATATATCCCAGCTTGGCTCTAAAGTCAAGAAAAAATAACAAACCACAGCGCGTTTACGAACCAGCTCATCGACACCGGCCATCAGATAAACAGATAATCTGATAATGCGGAATAGAGCCAACGCATAACCATCAAATAAGAGCAAACCTGCTCGCCACCGCTGAGGCAGTACGCATACGCCTGACAAAGCCCGACTCCAGTGTCCATAGGAATATGTTAAGAACACTGTAAATTCCTTGGCCGTCTTCCAGACGGTTAGGAAGTGATAGCATTCCGCAAATCCACCTGATGCAAGCAAATGAGTAGACGACTGCCATCAGGATAACGGGTCACATTTGCTAATGATGATGATGCTACTTGTGCCAGTTTAAAGCGCATTGGTTCCATCACTCCACAGCCGTATGGGCTAGCAAAAGTCACAATAGTGGTGTCGCTTCAGTCGATTTCTTCGATGGTAAACGCACCCCAACATTAATCAGCTAGTTTGCTGGTGAAGGTCCCTCTATATTGATGCAGTTTTTCAACCGGTGCAGTCTATAAGACTGATTTCAACTCATTGACGACCTCGAAGCAATCAAGGTGGCAGAAGAGATTATGTGGTTCTTGGTTGTGGAATCTCTTTCCATTAATGTCCCTCCACATGAGACACTGGATTGTGTGTGCGAATTAGCTAACTAACCTGGCTATTCATTACCAATTTCGGCAGCTTTACTAAGCGATTGTTTGTTACTTTGCACAGAGACTGTTGATTCCAAGTTACAGAACGGGCCTTACCGCCAAGTCAATGGGGTGTAAATGGGCAGCATACTGGGCCCTTCACTGGCTGATATCTTTCTGCTCATTGTCAAGAAAAGAACCTCCACAGCCATAGACCAGACATCATACTACAGGCGTTATTTTGATGACATCGCAATGAGGCTGGACCCCATCGCAATGAGGCTGGACCTTACCGTGATGCGATGGTTTGTGGGCCTCAGTGAATCATTGAGCTATATTGGGTAGAGCATTTTTGCACCTTCAGAGTCACTCATACCTGATTGGTCAATGGTTAGAGGCCAGACAAACTCAGCCTCCTGGTCCTCCAGTTTG
Organism: Dicrocoelium dendriticum; assembly: GCA_944474145.2. Lineage (NCBI taxonomy): Eukaryota > Metazoa > Platyhelminthes > Trematoda > Plagiorchiida > Dicrocoeliidae > Dicrocoelium > Dicrocoelium dendriticum. The sequence goes on from OX104069.1 coordinate 102,468,744, forward strand.
GGGTTGGAATGAGCCTGGCTTCTTATTCCGTAAAACGGGCTCCTTGTAGCCCAGTGCCAAACCCGCTGCCTTGCGGACAGGTTTTTGAACAAAAGGCTTTGTTGAGAAACCTAATCGTTCTCCTGTCGAGGCCTGGGCAAACTGACAGTATCTTGCCCACGCCATACAATGAATCGCACTTCAAACAAATTTCTGATGCCCTGGCCACCGCAGAGTGTGATCAACGGTGCCCTATCTGCTGCTTCGGGCAGGGTGGATAGGGTTTGGGATGTTACCACTTAAGCCTTCCCGTCTTCTTGTTCTCCCTCTTACGCCATTTCACCCTTATCCTCCCGTTCCAGCTTCACTTTTATCCCCCTGTTTTCAACCCCCAATTCTCGGCCCTCCCTCACCTTGCTTCAATAGCCGTTTGTCTTTTAGTTTCAACTCACATGTGAACGCAGAGCGTCATTCCTGCCCTGTCAACCGGCCCATGTCTAAGCAAGCGGTCCATTCCAGTTCATTGGCTTTCATTTGGAGCCCTCGATCCTCCTTCAGATTGCCACGCCTCAATGTTCACACACTGCTTCAGATCAGTCAACAGGCAGCATTTGCCCGAACATTAGAGACCCTCTAGATCGATATCTGCTGCTCATCGGAGAACCGCCTGCAATACTCGAGCTCTGTACTCACCCTTCGATCCCCTTCAGGTGACACTAGCAACACTTCCTCATTGCGCCTATCCGGTGACGACGCAGCTTCCAGCACCGGTCAAGCAGGTGTTAGTATTGCCCTGAGTCCCCGGGGCTGAGGCTGCTATTTTAGATTGGATTCCAATCAGTAGCCGGACGTGTGTGGTACTTTTGGTTGGCTCGTTCAAAACTTCGAAGTCGCGTGGGACCAACAGGTGTCTATTCATCATCGCTGCCTATGCACCGACAAACTGTAGCGATGACTCGGTAAAAGACGACTTCTATCGCCAATTAAACGAGCTCCTTAGCCACAGAAGAAGCTCAGACACTGTAGTGCTGACCAGGGATCTGAACGCTCAAGCTGGAAAATTTTCCACAGATGAGCTGCATCTGGGCGGCCAACATGGTATAGGCTCCCGTAATGATAACGGTGAGCGGTTACTTCATTTGTGTGTGGATGCTCGCTTATTTCTTGTGAGCAATAATTCAGACACAGCACTCGCCGGAGGGTGATTTGGAGCCCACCTGCCTCGAACCAGCCTTGGAAGCAAACCGATCACATTGCAATCTGTTACAGCTGGACAGGCTGCATCCAGAACTTTCGCTCGATTTGGAGCAAAAGTGTGGACAGCGATCATGCACTTGTGTGTGCTGACCTGCGGATGCGCTTCGGCGGACGCCCAAGACGAGGTTGTGAGCGCATTGACACCAGTCAACTGGCGAAGCCAGCTGTTCTGAATGCCTATAAAAGTAGGCTGTCAAGCGAGTTGAATAAACGCCCACTGGATGCAATTGAAGGTCACTGGTCCCATATTCACCATACCTTAATAGCAGCAGGAAAATCCTCATGTGGTATGTTTAATCACCGACATGAACGTTGGATCTCTTCACAGTCTCTGAAACTTATAGATGCTCGCCGGCATATTCCGGCTGGAAGCGAACACAATGAAACTCGCAAAGAGCTCCGGGCAAAACTCCGTGCTAGCCTGAAGAATGTTTGCGAATTCTGGTGGTGTCATCGTGCATCAGAGATGGAAATGGCCGCTGCCCTTTGTAACCATCATAGGTTATATCGCCTGATACGGGAAACGGGAAGCAGGAGACCTGGTGTTAGTGAAACTGGACATGACGAGAGTAAACAGCCTATCCACAACTTATCAAAACGCTTAGAGCGTTAGCCTGAGCAATCTGGAAAGCAATTTAATCGGTCGCAATGGTAAGATTTCTCGCCTGCCACTGATCGCCACGCTCCCTGGACTGTCCCATTAGATTCACTCTCTCGCTCAGAAGTCGAACGCGAGATCGAACTGTTGAAGTTAAATAAAGCCGCGGGACCTGACGATCTTCCTCCAGTCCTCTTCATATTCGGGGATCTGCAGTTGTTGATGATTTACGCCAGTTAATAGTGAAACTGTGGGAGCAGGAAACTGACCCAAACAATTGGAGCCACTCCGTCATAGTCCCAATTTTCAAGGGAGGCTCACGATCGGTATTCGGCAGCCACAGAGAAATCAGTCTGATCTTCATCGCATCCAAATTGCTTGACTCTATCATTCTTCACAGACTGATTGGCACTAGTGAAAGTCAGCTTCGTGAAGAGCAAACTGGATTTCGTCATGGTCGTGGCTGCATTGACCACATCTTCACCTTGCGTCAGTTGTTGGAGCACCGTCACACATATTGGCGGCCCACCGTTGTCGTGTTTCTGGACATCAAAGGTTTCTTCGATTCGGTTGATCGATGTGCCCTTTGGAATTGTCTACTCAGGAAAAGTGTACCTGAGAAATATATGAATATTATCCGAGCATTAAATGCGCATAGCTCGGGCAGAGTGAGGGATTACGGCAAGTTGTCGTCGCCCTTTGATATCTCCAGCTGCGTGAGACAAGGATGTCCGCTGTCACCTTTCCTCTTCAACTTCGCTGTTGACGAAGTCATGGAAACTGCGTTCACGGGGCACGACTTAGAAGGTGTGGATCTGCTCCCAGGAGAACGACTTCTTGACTTAGGGTATGCTGACGATAGTGCGCTAATCTGTGAGAGCTCACAAAGGTGTCAGGCGGCACTGGACAGATTAGCATTAGCTGTCCGTCACTTCGAGCTTTGCTTTGCACCATTGAAGTGCAAAGCGCTCCTTTAAGATTGGTTTGGACCGCCTCCTACGCCGACGCTTGGTAGGGAGCAGCTACAAGTCGTTCGAAAATTCAACTACCTGGGAAGTTGTATCAGCGCCCGTGGGATTGAGGATGAAATCACGAGCCGTGTAGCAAAAGCTCGGGGCGTTTTTGCTAACCTTCGCCACTTATGGCGCCGGCACGACATCATTCTCACCCTGAAGGGTATAGTGTGCAATGCGGCAGTACGTTCGACACTATGTACAGCTGTGCAACCTGGCCGCTTAAAGCAGCGGACCTGAAGAGGTTAGTTACGTTCGACCACCGGTGCCTTCGTAATTTAGCTCACATTTGGCGGGAACACCGCGTGAGCAACGAGCGTGTTCGACGCCTTGTTTATGGCACAGGAAAAGGAACTGAACCGCTCAGCACCGTCATTTCACGCACCAGGCTCCACTGGATCTGCCACGTCTTACACATGCCAGCCCACCGACTCCCGAGACGTGTGTTGTTTGCCCGCCGTTGATGTTTGTGGAAGAAGAGGGGAGTGGCCAAGCGATGACTTGGTCTAGACGAATGAAGGCCCTCACTTCTAAGCTGGCCTCAGTTGGAGCGTCTGGGCTCCCTGGTTGGGGTCCGAAAGACGATGAACACGTTTGGTTGGACACGCTTGCTGATATGGCTAGGGGCCGACCTCAATGCCTTTCGTGCTGTGAGTTACTTTGTCCCACCCCATCTATCTTAGACTTTCCCTCCAACCACGATCTCATTATTTAGCTTTATTTAATTTCGCATACTAATTTTTTATGCACATTAGCCGGCTGATAGCTTACCGGAACGATGCCCATCCGTTACCGGTAGCTCAGCCGGCTTGTACCAGTTGCATACTTTTTTCTCTCCTTTTTTCGGTGTATTGCGGCACAATAGCTGAGGTGTTTCCCACTTCTAGCTAACGTTTATTATGGTGATGATGATTTTGATGACATTTTGACTTTCTGTCCATCTGAGCAGCATCTGGCCAGATTGGTTGAGCCCTTCAACAGAGCACATGCCAAATTGCTCCCCACTTGCGAGTTAGAACGACAATATGATCTGGCAACCTTGGATCCTCACATCAGTCGTCGAGTTAACGGACAGGTTAGGAGATCCGTCTACCGAAAGACGACATGTTCTGGTCAGTACCTGCATTTCACAAGCTTTACACCAAAGCGGTACTAGTGGCCACTTGTAACGACCTTATTTAATCGTACCGGACGATTATGTTCGGTAGACTGGATAACTTATGAGTTGGAGCGAATTACGGCCACACTAATGTCAAACGGTTAACCTCGAAGGTTTAAAGAGAAGCCCATTTAACCACGAGGACTAAAGGACTTGTTATAGGAGGCAGCGAAGAAGAAGTTTTAAATCAAATTACCTTTCAAGAGTGACATCACCACTTTAAGGGACATTAAGCGCTTGATCTCTGCTGCGCCTAGGATCTACTCTGCTGCTCAGGTCGTCAACAAAACAGAACCAGGATGTAGACAGTGCCTCATCCTTAGGAAGCTCTGCCAATCGGTCAATTGGTCACATATGCCATTTGTTATTTTGTTCCTTCAGGTGTTGTTATCGGTCCAGAAGGGAAAACACAAAATGCTTGCATCTGCTAAATGTCTTCTTCTCGCTATACTTTTCAAAGTTCTGATTAATTGTTCCTTTGTTATACTGACGATCGTAACCGACCGTACCGTAATATGTATTAAGGTTAAAGCTTGGCGAAGAGTTAAATGCAAACAATTGTTCGCTTAAACCTGGTATTTCGTTTCACTTTCTGAACTTGAAGTAATACATGGGAATCCTACAAGTGTTGTTACATATACAGTACTGTAGAGCTCCTAGTCCGGATAGACTGTCTGCTATAGTTATCAATGTTTCTGCTACTGCTTTAGCAAATCTTTTCACCCAACTGTACAGCATATAATTTCCTGAGCACAAGATTGTCAAACGATGGTGAAGCCCCCGCATCACACCTGTAGTAAAAATATGCTTGAAAGTACGGTCTCATTGCTTGTACTTTGGTGTCTTTGAAAAAGTTTGAACGGAGTATTCTCGAAGAAATGCTTTTCGAAACCTACTCAAGTGATCCTTTTCAGTTCGCCAATTTTAGTTCAAATTCCATGTTGGATGCTTTAGTCTTTTATGTACAATTCTTGGTTTCACCAGTCAGTATTGAAAATATACCCAAGCGGATCTTCTAACTAGATTGTGGTAATATTTTGGTTTTTTAAACCATGTGCTGCTGTTACTCCATCTGACTGTTTCCGAATTTCAATCTTTATTAGTAGATCTTACAGAGCAATTTGCCAATCAAACGCAGTTTGACAGGATTAGAGAAAAAGGCTCTTCATCATTCATTACAAATCAAGGTATTCGTCAGTGCACTAATTCGTCCAAATCCCTATGTTTCAACTACATTAACTCAATTCCTGCTACAAAGAATGCCATCCTGTTGAAGTATGCTGATTATATGATCCTTGGTGCACACACTCATGTCGCAGGTTAACCGGCTAAATCGCTAAGCTTATTAGACAATCACATAGCCTGGTCCAACGTCCGCCGTCTTTCAATCAGAGCATCAGCATAAAGAAGTTGTTTACTCACTGTCTAAGTAGATTTGTCGGCGGTAACTCCTTACGCATCCCCGGCATCTTAGTATTGACAATCTCATTCCGAATTGCTATACATTAGTGAAATAGCCAGGGGTTACACTAAGTCGGAATCTCAGGTGGTCTTATAATGTTATTACAACATTCACTAAAATCAGGATAATAACGTCTCAATTAGATCTTTATTCACTCCTCATTTGATTTCACGGTTTGTCATCTATTGAGTAATACCGAACTGGACCTATTGCACAATGTGATATTTCCTAACTTCTTAAATGGACAATTCGAATTGATCAACAGGTCAGTGAAACACCTTGCCAAAGGTAACATAACTCCAATGTTAGAGTTTATGGACATCACTGTGCGTAATCATGTTTGCTCCTGCGAAAAACTCGTACAAATACTCGCTGACACCAGCCAGCCTCTCCATCGTGTAATGTCGGAAGGTATCTCCATTTCATATAATAGAAAAAATGTACAAGGCCCTTTTTGCCTGCACATGGGCTTACGGTACTTCAGTTGTTCTTTATCCACCATGATTTCTGCTGGATCAAGATGTAGTCAAACAAGAAGTTATTTCCCAACTGTATCGAAGGTATCAGCCCTGCGACCTCCACAAACTGGTGGTGTACCATATTCGCTTGTTGTACCTTTCTTTAATTTTAGCTTCGTCTTTAACGGGTGTTTAGCAGTATTTTCACAACATGGGTGAATAAAGTGCATTGTTGACTTCAATTGACTAGATATGTATGTATTCAAAGTGATTATTGACGAACCAATTTTGCGCCGAAATACCTCAAAATTTGTAAAGTTGTAATAAGTCGGTTGTATTTAAATGAGAGTTTAGACAGTGTGTTGGACAGATTATTTACCTGTTCATTGGTTATAAATGACCAATTACTAGCACTGGGTGAACACCAATCATTCAACACACCAGTTCACTCCGCCGCTCCAGATGTGCAGGTTAATTCTCTTTGTGAATCGTTGTGCCTACACACTAAACACTGTTATGCGGCAAGTTGACAGAATTTAATGTGTTCTTATTTAGGCATTTGCAAGGAAGTCAAACGCAAGTCTCACCTTCGCTTACAAAATGAACACAATGCAGAACAAGATTTTATACTTGCTTTAAAACAACATTTATACATCCGCGTGGGAGCATTTTCAATGGGTGAATACACTCTTGCTTCATTGGCAACGTATGTCCATACGTCATATTTTAAGTACTAAAAATGTTTAACCACGTGTGCTTAGTATCGGATAGTGGTGGTGTTCCAAGCTAGCGGAAAGATCTGAAATATATACTCAAAGTTGAGCAATCCCAGCACTTCCTCTCACTATTACTGTCATCATCTAGCGTTCCTGCGTGGATTATATTTAAGATAGATCAGTAGAAACTGTGATACCTTTTGTAAGGGAGGATTTAACAATACCATAATGACCGGCACCATGGCGTTTCGTATTAAAGATCCTGCACTACTGAACAGCAGGTACCAATTTTTGTCGTTATGGCAATGACAGATATCGAAGTTCTTGTGGGTAGGTGGGATGAATCACACGGAATCTCCTTCTAGTATTTAGTGATTAGCCTAGCTCGAGCCATTTTGGCTGATTTGAACAGTAAATCTTCATTGCAAGTGTAACAGTTGACCTCTGCGTTCAAAACGACACAATTGCAATTACTGCCTTGTGCATGAAACTCCTGCAGATTCAAATGGCTCAGTTTAAGTAAACGAATTCCATTAACCCTTTATAGAACCAGATGCAAAACCTTTGTATGTAACAGCAGTAAATAGAAATGTTCGCTTGTCTTCTAACACAAAGTTGGAGAAGACGATCTTGACGAGGGTGCGATTTGACTTTGTTGAATACTGTTAAGACAGTTGACAGCGAACCTTTAATACGCCCATCAACTTCTTAGCTGAAGGGCGCACTCGAGGTAGCTCACAATGAATTGTATGAACAGAAATGAGAACATTTCCTAGATGGGGAATAAATCCATTATATCTTACGATTATTGCGACAGTTTCCTCTGTTGCACATGCAACTTTGTTCTGTAAGGTAGCGGAATATTCACTCATGCAAAGTGCATGACTTGACTTAATTTGCACTGGAATGAAATGTTCTGCCAGGTAGCCACTGACTACCTCAACCCCATTGTACGCTCTATGAATCTCCTGGCGAACGACATCGCTTCCACAAAGTAACTATTATGGAAGAATCGGATATGTGCCAATAAAAGAACATCACTGTCAGTTAAAGCAGATTCAAGTAATTGTAACCAACATTTTATGGCCTGTAGTAAAGTAACTAAGGTACATAATATGTCACGAGCTATCTCGAGTATTGGACTGGATACTGCGTACTTACTGACCAGAATGGTTTGAAGTGCTTCCTGTGGATTTGTTTTATCAGGTCATTCAGAATTATTGGTACCGAAGCAGCATGATATATTTTTAAAATTATGTGGACTGCAATGTTTGGCAATAAACTTGCTGATTCTGTAGGACTTCTCAAGTCAATTCGCCATTCCTGTGCCTTATTTGTAACCATTATATCTAACGTTGGTCTGTTTTCGAAACTATCTCGCATCTTTCTGAAAAATTCACATACTTACAGCTTCCGTTCATTTTAATCTTTTGCAAATCATTTTTCTTTTTACTTGGTCGCATATTGTCATTTGAAAGTGTGTTCTGGCCAATTAAACACAGGTACAGTATGGTTTTGAAGTGAGGCGATAAATCCAATCGACTAGTATTCCACGGAGTACTGCAGACAGCATTTCTTTGCTAAGGCGCTCATTTCCGAAATATGTCATTGTCATTTGTTGATATGTAATAATAATACGCACTGTTTTCGTTTTATATTTCTTAAACATTTTCCCATTGGTTTTAAATAACATCAATCGACAAGTCGAATCACGCAGGTACTATGATTGTGTAGTAGCAATGATTTTATTCTTGTTTGATTGTGTGATTCTAAGACAGTTGGTAGGCATACCTGTTGCAACTGTTGGTAATTACAATATTAAAATTTGAAGGCACGGAAACACTGTTATATGTAACCCAGAGGTGGATCTTGATGATGACCTAGAGAATGCCGTGGATAGCTTAAAATGATGAAAGATAAGTTATTAGAAGCTCATGGAAAAAGAATAAAAGCGCCTCGAAATTAGATGTTCCTGCCCAAAAGCACTACTCTCCAGAGGCGAATTTCGATCCTATTTCATCTCGTCAGTTAGAAATAGTAAGCATCAAACCTGCAGCTTTGGGATTCTAATTTTCAGCGGACGGGAAACAATTAATATCTGTCTGCTTCAGCTACGGTTCTCGTGATAGAAATGCAGAGGTTCACTTCCATGGTAATCGCGGTCAAAGTTGAGATTGTGCATCACAGACCATCCACCCAATTGTACTTAAAAATGGCCCTCAGTACCAATCACTATCATTTGTGCCATGCGTCGTCCGTCTTGACCCGGTATCTTAGGAACAGTGGTCACAACTAAAATCCCAATGGTCTAGAGCTGGATGCCTGCTTTCTCTATCTGACGAGAGGGGTCTAATGCGTTGGAAAGTCGATTGACTTTTATGAGAATTATGAGAACTATCCTTGTGTATACTTTATATTATTTGTACCCACGAAAGCAACCGGACAGCTACATATATTTTGCAAGTTGGCAGCGCTGCTCACTGATTTGAAGACTTTTACTAACGTCTTAAAGCGTCTTGGATCTTTCGACTCTTAGTCGGAACGAACAAACTTTCTCCAGATATAGTACCACACGAGCGCATAGTATCCATTCGAATTCAGAACTATGCGGGCTAACGTGACTTAGCCGCCAGACCTACACGCAAGCTGAGACCCGAACCGGGGCGAATGACCCGCAGATGAGTTGTCACGGAGTGGTGGTGCCCTGAGGAAAAATAAGTTAGGGCAAATGTGGCTTTATGTGATAACTGCCGCAGTGTTCTAACGATAGTTCGCTAGGTTCACAGCACCTTGTCAATATATGCATCAATTTCCTGCGTAACTCTCAAATGGTTCACTGTAAATAGACATTAGATACCTGTGGAGGAATCCATCGTTAGTCACGTTTTCCAATCCACCGTATGGTGGTTGTAAGTTTGAGGTGAGCACAGAGCAATCTGCGCAAGTTTGGCGGAGTTGTGCTAACTCCTCAAGCGAAGTCTGCCTGGTCTGGCTTTCACATCGTATATTGATGTTTCTGCTCCCGTAATTCATTTCACTGTCTGGTAGTTGTCATGGAAGATTGGTAAGCTGCAAGAAACCGACGGAAATATTCCCAAAATGAATTTAGTTAGTTTTGTTAGCACAACTCACTTTTTACTGAGTGCCCCCACAACCCCCTAAAAAGCTTTCCAAACCTAGAGCCCCTGGAAATTCTTTATGGCCCCCAAGGACCTTATTTGACTACCGTTGAGAAAGGCTGATCAAGACCATCACATTCTGCTTCACAAAATCCAAAAATCTGGAATTGAGGATCATGTTCTGGACTGGATAAGAGATTTTCTCGTTTGACCGGGATCTGAATGTGAGGGCTTACAGTACCTTACCGGAACCTACCGAAGTTTAGTGCAGCGTACTTCAGGGCTCGGTACTCGGACACAGCCTATTCCTTGTCTTCACAAGCAATCCCTCCATGGTACTAACTTCAAACAGTTGGGTATACGCCGATGATCTAAATATGTGGAGTGCTATTGCTACAGTGGATGAAACACAGCCGTACAGGATGACTGGACCAAACGTACACATGGCCCATCGAGAATATGCACATAGTGTACAATTCGGAGCTTACGCCATCATGGTACCCACAACTGTCGTCTAATACCATAAATTGTGCAGCAGGCTTCTCATGAGTGCGATCTCGGTGTGCTGGTTCAAAATGACCCGTTGCTTTAGGAAAAGGATTCAAGGTAAGGTAATCACACGTCGGTCTACTTCGTCGAGCATTCTCAAGTTTGGCGACCTCATATTTATAGTACTCATAAGTAGCAGGATTTTAGTTGCAAATTTCATAAGGCTTCATCCCAACAGTTCACAAGGTACATAGCATTGTTTAGTCCGGAAAAGCGCCAGATGCGTTTCGCCCTATTGGGGCTCGTCAGTGGCGCACATTTCCTCGGTCCTCTAAAGAGGATCGAACCCATGACCGCTAGAGGCAGATGCCAACTAGCCAGCAGCGTAAGCCACTGAGCGATGGGGGGACGTTGGCTGGGATACATAATTTGTAAACAAGCTGGGATTTAGCACCACCTATCTACCACTGTCACTGATAGTGATTAGCCTGCAAGGTGATGACCTCCTCTCACTAGACGCTATGTCTACAGCGTTTGAAACTAGGAGAGGCATATGATTTTATAGTACTCACAAGTTGCAGGATTTTAGTTGTAAATTTGATAAGCCACTTTGTTTTTTGAGGATCCATCTTACAGACCGGCTCTTTTCAATATTGGAATATTCATGTCTTTTGGATGGCGAGTTTCCTTACGAATAATTGTCAATTTTTTGAAATATTTCGTTCATTGCTTTCCTACTAAGGTCATGGAACGAACACCATTTGTCTGTCAGATAACTCCGAATGGACTTGCAAGTCACCTCCATCCTTCCTCGGGCCTTTACTTTCACTAACGGCCCAAGGTTGGTCTCTGAGTCAGAAGAGTAGAAGCAACACATGCGACTATTCTGCAAATTTTGTGTGCCTATTGAACAAACTTCATTCCCTATAACTTTGGATCTCACTTTTATAAATCAAATACATTGGCACAGTTATCTGATCATCACATTTTCTAACCATTGAAATTAAGCTGCAGTCTCATGTACCCAAATTCATAATAGTTACAAAACTATAGTTAACCTGGAGAGCGAATCCATGAGGGAATTTTAAAAAGTGGCTTTAAGGTGGAAGTATATTGTAGCAGTTTGCACGTAGGACCCTATTTTCGCTAGGGTAAACAAAGGTATTTTATTTTTCCTTGATAAATTATGTGTGCACAATAGCTGTTTTCAATTTTCCACAAGATTATTTGCAACCAAACCAAAGGTTTTACTGATTATTGGCATTTTATAATCGATTAATTAGCAACTCTTATAAACATGTGGACATGCGTACAGTGGAGTACCACGAATATTCGAGAATAAAAATCATTTTGTTACTTTTATAATTTGGTCTTACGCGGCGGGGTCTTTTAACTGACGATTAGATTCTCACTGCAAAAATGAGTTAATTATATATACCATGGATACAACAGTCTCAACCGAATATTTTTGACCGTTTCTTTGGTTGCACTACTTCAAATTCACTAGCACCATACTGCGTTGATCCTTTATAAGGACTTTGATATTGTACGTGCTTAACGAAAAGTTTTGAACAAGCATGTATGTAACTTGACGAATCCTTCTCCCGTTTGACACTGCGCCTTTAACAAACAGTAAATATAGAGGAGTCACTTTATCAAGAAATCATTACCTCATAAACGGGAATGTTAATTTGGGCAATATCTGTGCACCCCACGCCATTTTTCTAGGTTATACTAGTTGACATTTTGACGTTTCTATTTTAATTCATCTGCGTTGGTGATATTAAAGGGCTGAAAATGCACCCATGCAGGTACATGAAGCTTATATCGACTTGGCTTGCTTTGACTCATGGAGCCAGGTATTCCAGTATAAATCAGTGGGAGCAGGAGACGACGACTGTTAGTCAGCGATAAAGATGACTCAGGGGAGTTTAACGGGTTAGAAGAATAATGCTGTATGGTGGAGAGTTACTATCCAGCAATTTATCAAAGTTATATGAGAGGTGTTGCGAAGGACTGGAAAGAATCATGTAGACCACCTGTGAGAAGCGTTATTCTATAACGAGGCCGATTTTAGTAACCTGAATAATCATATATGCTCGTATTCTTCTGGTTTTATGAAAGAGAACTGCTACAGATTACCATCAGTTGCGTAATGAGCATAAATGACATACCCCGACTGCAACGGATTGAATGTATAACAGCAGGAACAATAACATGCAATAAGTTGTGATACCCTACATCCCCAGACGCGGCTCATATTAGTTTCATCTATCGTTACTCTCTACTGAGGTTGGAGAGACGTGTATACCAAGAGTAAAAAGCTTCAAAACCGGCACTACTATTTGAAATACATCTGCCTCCGGTTTGCTTGGTGCCTTTGTGAAGGTGTCATCAACGGGTGCTTTGCGGTTCGTTGAGCATTTAGGAGTGGAGGGTTTTGCATGACATACTTATTTTATCTCAATTAGGTTACGATCCAGCTAGAACAACAACCCATTCGGAACAGCACCGGACCATCAATTCACCCTATTGGGCATTGTCAGTGGTTCGTATTTCATCGATATTGTCAATGGAGCGAAAACTATAAATGCCAATCGCGGGCAACATTAGCGAGCGGCACATGTTACTAAACTATGATGGGCCGTATTTGACCATCATGTATTGGAGTCCCACTTCCATGTACCCCCATCTACACATTTGTTGATCATGCTTAGATAAAGCGTGCAATCGAGGAAATAAAAGGTCCAAACAGTGTAAACTTACCACAATAGTAACTGCACGAGGTTGACGAAGAATATCATCGACTTCATTGAGTTGTAGAAGACAGAAAAAGAACGTGTGTTAGCCCTATCGCCTCCAGTTCAGCAACAAGAAATGTATGTTGTCGCGATCCGATAGTTTGCAGGGAACCAGAGCCGTCGAAGTACGACGATGCGGTCCTGGTATCTTGCTTGGGTGATCATCTATGAGCCGTTTGAAACTTTCTTCAGTTGTCACATCAACAACTCTCATCAGGAGACCATTGCAGTCATTTACTAAGGGAGTGAAAAGAGTGACAGCGGTGAGGAATTTAATCCTCTTCGGTTTGAAAAACTTTTATTTGTGAAGCCACCTACGTTTTACTGAAAGCCTGCTTAGCCGGTTTCCGAATTTCCCTCTTAGTAGGTGCCATGTATCGATGGGATGGTGGCGACAACCATGATATCCCATAGAGAACAGATTCATATGCTTAAACCGGATGAAGTAAGGAAGATAACATGGCACGGAAATGGACTTAGAACCACGCCTCTGGACCATCTCGAATGATGCACATTCAAGCTTCCAGACCAGGAAAGCAGTTGACATTCTAGAATCGGTCGTAAATGAGAGGTGCGTAAAAGCCTGCATATCTTCGGTATGCTTCGCGAGAAGGATCTTCTTATGTCACAGCACATCCTGTTTGCAGCGGAGACTCCTTTTAGTGTATCCTACTAACTTATTGGTCAGGTGATATTCTGGCAGCTGGAGTTTTCTCCTGAGCGACGTGTTTGAGAAAGAACCCACCCGTGTTGAATGTTTCAAGTGACTCAGAATCACCAATCGATAGGCTTCTTCCTAATTTATTAGGAAGCCCCACCTGATGGACCGGTTATGCAATAGCTCAGAGTTCACCTGCTGTCGATCAGTGGGGACAGGCTCCACAGCTTGAAATCATAGGCATAGACCAAGAATTCGGTATTTTGGACTACATGAAGCTTATTGATATACAGATTAAACTGGGCTGATCCAAGGACTAATTTATGTAGAGCGACATTTGTCCTACGCACTGCCTTGGAAAATGTCTCCTTCACTGCCATTTATATGGTTGGACCTTCCAAGAATTTGGCGATCCCAGGGCGAAGGCTGCCACTGACGCCGATTTCCATAAGCTTCCATGTAGTCAATGGTGTGGGACTTTGTCGAAAGTTTTGTTAAAATCGACGAAAACTACATACATGTGTTGTCCGGCGTCAGTTGACCTCTCCCACTATTCCTCGCTACTGGCGGATCGGTGAAGCACACTGAGTGGAAGAAGTGATGTTAGTTTCATGACAGTACTTATATAGAAAGCATTTGCTAAACTTTTCCATGGCTTCGCAGAAGCTGCATGTCAAGTAGATTAAGCGATATTACACAGAGGATTGGCGATTGCCTTCTTTGTACTTAGGCACAACGATCCCAATTTTCCAGTCGATGGATAAACCAACAACCTTCAAAGGCAACTGAGAAAATTAGCGGATTGTTGATGTAACACGGTTAGTCACTGTCCTGTGGGAAGGGGATGCAAATGCTCAGTGGTAGGTGAGTAGTCCGGATTTAATACTGGTAGAAGCATCAAAAGTGTGTCCGAGCTGAAGTCAATAATTTCTTGGCAGTATGGGTGCGTTTAAGCGTGTATGAAGGTCCACTAAGCTTGTGACGAGTAGATGAAACCGTAATGCTGGGCAATCAGGTTCGCTTTCTCATCGTCTTGCTGGAGCGCGATACCTGTTGCATCAGATGACAGAGTAGGCATGCGGCAACCGACTTAGGTTCCCTTGTTGTGATGAGCGCATATTTGTTTTGGATTTTAGGAGGATTATTCTGACTAATAAATTTCGGATATTTGCCTCTTCTCACATTTGCTGGAAGTACGGTTTTGCAAATGATAACTCGAGTAATCAGAGGCCAGTTGAGAGAGCTGGAATTTGTTTACGTCGCTGATTCATGAGGAGCCGCAGTTTTTGATCAATACAAGAGCGGCCTGTTGCATGGGGATGAATTATAGATGATGGGACAACATGCGCAATGTGCATGTTCATTTTGGAAAGTAGAAGATTGCAGGCACTACCAACATTTTGGTCCAGATTTATTGTCCAGTCCTGGGTGCTAGTTGCCGTTCTCAGTTAGGTAGGATTGCTGCTCCAGAAGTTCCGATGGTAGACTAATCCGTTGTGAGGGACTAAGGGCTGCTTCCTAGTGTAAAAGCGAATGCAATGATCACTAGTGCCAAATGGTAGGAGCGAGATCAGATCGGCGACGTCTGCTAGTGTTGATGCCAGCACAAGAAAAGGGTGCATCGTGTCTGACCTGGAAATATCCTGGTTTGCATGGGGACGTGAATAGTTATGTTAGCTTCAATAATTGCACAGAACAAGCAATATCAAAGGATTCCGGAAATAGCCTACACTTGAATAGATCCCAGTTGACACCCGGCGCATTGAAACCCCCAAAATTGAGCAGTTCTCACCCACTCCATGGGCGTTAACTGTGTCCATAAAGCGGATGGCGTTACTCATAGGCACATTTGCACCACGGCGAGTTTAAGGGGTTTACATCCGTCACGGATCTGACACCATAGCGTTTCTGAACCGCTAGCAATAATGATCTCTATAGTGTGAAACTTTATTCCTAATCATCTGAAGTGGACACGCCGCTGCCATTCTTCGGCCCATGGCAAGCAGTACGCAAAACTGATATTTTGACATATGGCCATCATTTATATCTGGGGTTAGTCATAACTCATTGACAGAGTAAATGTCTGGTCGAAGTTCCTAAGTAAGAGTGAGAATCTCATCTCACTTGTTCCGCATGATACGAACAGTAGCAGACAAAACCCGCAATCTATGTGTTGGTCTTGAACTTGCGATCTGGAAGGCACAAGGATCGGCCTGCATCGAGCTGTCGGAGTTCCCTGCAAAATGGAAAAAAGCACGAAGTAAGGCATTATTTCATCGTTTGTCAGTCGGGTTCTTAGCTAATAAGACTCCGTCTCCATTTTAAAAGCGGTCTGCCGGGCTTAGGTACCTCGGAACACAAAAAGTTTAATTTAGAGCCTCGAAGTCCCTTTAAAAATGCGATGGCATTCGGCCTCATCTTGGCAAACAAATCTAAGGGTCAGAAGTTTGAAGGAATCGTTTTGCTTTCTGTCGAGATGAAACGCGGTGACAGTAATAATACCAGTTTCTCCAACATCAAGCAGTTGAGAGACAACGCGCTTTAGAAACGCTTGCTCAACCTAGTTTCACTCCAAAGGTCTTAATTGTTAGCTTTTACGTGCAATGACAATTAACAAACACCGCTAGCAATGGGGTTTGTTTCCCTTTGGAACGGCAGCCTTTGGGGGATGAGAATACAACTTCACCAAATTCGTAAACTGATGGATGCCATACAGAACGAGTTTTAACTGAAGCTTGGGGATCTTCGTCTGTGTTGCGCTTTGAGGTCTACTTTATTTTATCCCAGCACATCGTCATAGCCAGTCTAATTAGCGCTTGAGCCGCTCTTTGAAGCACGAAGTCAGCATTGGTTTTTACTACAGTGCATGTTAAGTACATAAGCTTTTAGTGTCTCCGAAGATGAGCTAGAGAAGTCGAGTGCAATGATGTTGTTCGGTGTCACCGAGCTTGGTACAACAAATGGCGGGAGAAAGTCAGAAATTTCCCATGGCTGGGCAACAGATCTGTTCGGGTCCAAACAGCGCCCAAGGCTCTTAGTAGTTTGGCATGTGTCACGAAGGAAGAAGTTCGTTGAATTAGCTCATAAATTTGACTTCAATATTACAGCAGTGCGTATGTATCCAGCGGTGCAGGTCTTGTAATTCACTGCTTTTGAGCGAGTAGTGAAATTTTTGTGGCAATCCAAAAGTGCATATGTCATTTTTCTCTTAGCTTTTAGAGTAACGTAGACAAAAGTCCTTTTATGTTTCCAGTATTAATACAAACATTATTCTCAGCGCTAAAAATCGAAACAGTATGGCATGCCAAACAATCGAGGTACCGCGTCAAGGTCAACATCTAGTTCAATATGATCAAATGCAGGGCCATGAGCAGACATTAACAAAGCAGTAACAACTGAATTGTAGTTCCACGACTTCTGCGATGCGCTTTCTATGAGCAAAATATTGTATTGTGCAAGCAAATTACGTTTGGCTGCTTGTAGTAAAATACAATTGCACGGAAGGACGAAAAGCGGTAATTTGGCCTCCTGCTTACATGTTCGGTACGTTTGGCGCGTCGGTTTTTCCGTATATACTCGTGAGTTATCCGAGTCCGAATTTGGAATAATCTTTATAAACACGGTAGTCCTGGAAATATCACGAGCATACCGTATTTGACTCTGCGCAAGGCATTGTAACAATAAATAAAAGCCTGTTCTATATTTTCCGCCAACTTAGGGTTGAAATTCTAATGTCGCAGCGGACATTGTCGGTGTGTGCAGTGTGAACTCATTATGGTGTGTGAGATTCTGGAAAAGTCTTCCCAGAAGAACTTAATTTGTGGCCATCGATATACTTTCATCATATATTTCAGCGGACTCAAATTTCACTGTGATGTTTTCTCAATGCAAATACTAAAACATAAACTCTTCTTAGCACATGTAGGCGGGGCCTTGATATCGGCTGTGCCGTTGTCACTGAATATCGCTTTTGCGATATCGCTATGGATGTCTTAGTTTTCTCAGAACATTTCAACATTTATATTTGTCAAACTATTTTAAAGAGCACCCTGTTGTCCTTCGTGTAGTTTTTGAGAAAAACTCAAGACACTGTGCACGTTAAGATGGACCGTCCCGATTGAAAAGCTGGCTTGCAACGCTGCCTTTAATTTATTCTGTCGTGAACTGCTTAATTATTGCTAGTTTACACGGCTCCTTTATTCAGATGACACCTTTACACGGTTTTCTATATATTCACACAAATTTAGTTTTTTTAATAATGTAATTTTAGCTTATTCGTAGTCGATATTGTAAGGCGTTGAAAAGCTCCGCATCTGGATAAATAGAGCTTATTTTTACTTGAATATCACTTCCTACCCTAGCGGTTAACAACACCACATGTTTTAATGTGGCAGCTGATCACATAGTAGTAAAATTATGGGAAAACGAACACAAAATAAATAAATAAATAAAATGATTTATTCTCCATGTTACTGGAGGTACACCAAAGAAGCCTTGATCACTTTTGTACAAGCGGATATGCGAAAATGGCTGTTTGATCAGATACTTTTCATGGGTAATGTAAATGATGCGATTCTTGATATACAGGACATTTGTGGTTGTGATAACTGCTTACATGTAGAAACATCATACCGTATTGCGAATGCAATGGAGTTGGTGGACGCGAATGATGATTTAGAAGTTTATTGCAAGTAAATGTAGTAACAGTGTCTCAAATTGTGTTCCGTCAGTTGGATTGAGTTGACCCGAACCGATTGCTTGCAACGCTATCCACAGTCATCTGTCGTAAATTTTTCGTTTGCTTCTCTTAAAATATGGCGTCAGATTTTCTTTGACTGCGTTGAATTTCCGTCCATATCTAGTTAAGGGAACCATGAGCGTCATGGGAGTGGGGATCGGAATCGCTGTATAAGGACTATCGGCCGTTATTGCAAGGTTCCACAACACTTAGCCAACATGTCTGAAACACTCGAAAAGAGGAGCAACGGGCGACAGGCAGACGAACAGTGAGCCAAACGGCAATAAAATGGAAGCGTTCAAATTTACATCGCGCAAAATTTACATCGGTTTTAGTTGTTGTGATAACGGCAAATGGTGGAATATTTAAATCAGTTTAAACGCCGATGTACTTAGGTTGCACACTAGGTGAACATTTTATTGTCTTTCTTACTAAACGTTCCTAAATAATCATTAGCCACTGATGGGCAAAAGCAATGTGTCTGAATTACGTTTCATAGGGAGAGAAATGTTTCGCCTGAGAATGCTATTTACAAATGCTGCATATATTTTATACAGCGTACATTATTTATTAGCCCAATGTTTTGCAACATCAGTATAAATATATAACTAATAAAGGAACTAAGTACAAACAGTTACAATTTAGGGAAGCTAGGTGCTTTCTGATGATAATCTCAAAGGTATTTCAGATTACATTCACACTTACTGATTGTTAAGCAGACATACTTACCACCCAGATATCTGTGAAGTACAGGTGAATATATATTGTCTTGTATCTTTGAAAATGATGACCTTGAGTCAAATAATCAACGAACGTGTCCCTGTACATCCTTAATCAATATTATGGCAAATTTGGCACCGGAGAATTAGGTTGCCGTTAACTATCAGAGACACAGAATGTGGAAGCTCAGACATGAATAGTTAGCATTTTTCAACACGCTTGTAGTGCTTGGTCAATTTCTATGAGAGAATGGACTGCATTCCGTATGGACCTACAGATACTGTCAGCCAGCTCATAGTAAGATAGAAAACAGAAAAGTACAACTGAGAGATATAACACTGCACTCCATTTGCAACAGATCGCGCCACTGAAGAGTGCAAATGAAATTTAACGTTACTTAGATTCACCCCGAGATTTCCTTTTCTCTGTGAATGGCCACGATGCATGGCGACTAGGATTATCACGTCCTTTATTCACGAAGGGTGTGGTCTCTGGTTGCTGAAGTTGATTCCACGGCCTGAGCAAACGGTACAGACCCTTGTAGATAAGTGACAGGATTCTAACACTTTGCCGCCAGAAATCCGAAAGCATGTATAGGGATACGAGCGAAGGATACTGGGTAATTAATGTGGACATTAAAGAGAAATTCCGGTCTGGAGTCTAGTGCAGCAAATACTATAACAGTCATAGTATCATCAGGAAGGACGTCGCAGGATGTGAGTGATGAACGACTCAAAAACCTGTAGCATCTAGTGAAGCAATGTACTAAACTTCACTCAAGACCCAGAGGCACCTTAAATAACGAATAGAAGCCTACCTCATGAGAGTCAGACATGTTTCGAACCAGTTTTATACCTTTTCCACCATTCTTTTAACATGAAATGCCCACTTTTATCTTATACCAATACACATGACTTTTCAGTGAACTGATAGAGGTTCGGCTGAGTCAGGCCTCGATGTCGTGGGACGTCATCATAGTAACAGAAACATGTTTGCGCCAGTTGATCACTGACGACGAAATCGTGGTACTTGGGACACCTATACTGCGAATTCACCGGCCGAATGGAGGTGATGTGCTATAGTGTTATAGCAATTTGATTTATCTTACTCTCATCGACACACCTTGGTGCTGTCCTCACCTAGGACATGATTATTGGGTGCCGTTTACCGCCCTCGGTCGTCCAGTTCTTATATATGCATTTGCCTAACCTCCAATGTGAAAATATGTCCGCGTCTACTTGCATAGACACATTCCCTTGGTGATGACATTAACTTTTACGCACTAGAAATCCCAACCTGTCCCGATAAAGACTTCACCGTGAAATTACATGTGCTAATCACTGGAGTACCATCCTACAACTACGATACTTCACTCGCATGATTCAAGGCGGAAAACAAACCAATTACCCTGCATCGTATGTTCACTAATGAGGAGCATATAATTAAAAATATCTCGATAGTCAGTATTTTGGCCACATAATTCATGCAGCACTTGTTATATTAAGTATACCGCATAAGACGCTGACACGTCTCAGTTAATTGGCGAGTACGGCGTTTCCACTACACTAATTGATACTATCAACTTGTCATTTCTAGGTGAACTACCTAGCAATGTCGCTTTGTGAGATTTCAGTAATCAGATCCACAATAGTTTTAACCAGGGACCCAATGCTCGATGAGAGTAAAGCGATTGTTACGCAGCAGGATACAGAGATATATGGTCACATTATTTACCATGGCAAATCTACAGAGTCCCCGAGTACAGAAGCGTGGGAAGTCTACAGTGCCCAAAGGTATCATAGCAATTCCATCCCTAAACGATGTGTCCACAGTTTTGTGAAACATTGCCACCTGCATTGTCACCTGCATATCACCAGCAATATGCATTGTGAAAATCCGGAGAATTTGTGGTATTTTCTGTGCTTTCATCAACACAAATCTGCAATCTATCGGATAATAAATATGTGATTACTTCCTTTGCACTGGTGTCATTCTGCAGCTTGACAGATTCATCCGGTGGTATCAGCGGTTAGAATTCCGGTGAAAATATCTGCCTTGTGACGGTAACGAGTCCGCAAACTCCATCAGAGAACGGTGCCAGGGCATCAGGTTCCCTGTTCATAAGATTCCACCGTAAAATATGATGTGGTTGAATAAGAATAAGGAATAAGTTATAGGGAAGGGATGCAGGAGAACATGTTCCATGATAAGCATTTGTATACTTTGGTTAGGTTATTCGCATCCACAGTACAGCCTGGGATACGGATCCTAGAAGAAATACAACACAAATTGCAATACACCTGTTATATGCTAGAGATAAGGGATTCTAAGTAATTGCATAGCAACAGACAAGACAGTGTGTTGCCGCTGAGCCGGGAGCAGGTTTATGTGAAGTGGAACATGCAGCAGCCAAAATTAATTTCGTGTGACGCATACTGCATTCTTAGCTGGCCTCAGTAATGTGTTCAGCTGATCACGTGAACGCAAAGCGCCTGCTGCTCTGGTCAGATGTAAACAGTCGGGTGAAAATAGCATTCATGTTCTTGGCCAATCATCGCGATGCGATATTTCAATAACTGCTTCTAGAAAACCGTTTATTCAATTGAATGACTGAGGGGAATCGTACAAAATCAGTGTGATGTGTGTAGCTTGATTTCTTTGAATTAGCCAATGAAATTAGCACGTTGAATTCATATGTTATGAAAACCGGATCTTCAAATGTTGCATCTGCTGGCATTGATAACTGCTACAGTAAGGGCTGAAAATATACTGCATATTCAGCACTTTGTGGTTTACACTGGAGAAGCTTCCTCAATATTGGAGATGTATATTACGGATATCACGGATTTCAACTAAGTCTACCAAATGTTCAAACGAAAAGCGGTCGTCCAGTGTGCGAGTTGAAACAAAAATCCGTTTATACCGTATTTTACCTGATATAAGCTCGTCCACTGATAGGCCGACAGTATAAGTTTGCGATATGTAATTTGTTCAAAATCGTAAGACCGCATATTAACATCAAAAAATTTGCCGGAAAGTGCTTTTCTGTCTGGTTTTTTCTTAAATCACTGTGATGGATGATGCGTGATTTTGTATATCCTTGTACTTTTCTTTTCATCTCATCCGTCGCAAACTTCAAATCCGTAATAGACCGAGAATTTTCACCAGGATATTAAGCCGTACAGTTACACACACACACTGTCCGCAGTGCTAAGTGGGCAACGTGGGAATGTTTGGTACACTTCAAATCCCTGCCACCAGTCGATGGTGTTAAAGGAAGATGAGGTAGCTGGGTGCAATGAATAAAAACAGGAAAATCAAAAGGCCGAACTTGTGAGATGATTGGGTCATTTCACCGTTTAGTCTCCTTATTTTTCAGTTTAACATTCAGTCGATCCGGTTGCTGTTGCTACTTTATACCGCTCAGCACAAGTTATCCAACCTCTCCAAAGTGTCTCAACTTACTTTTAGAAGTTAATGAATCTAGCAAGTTTAAGAGTAGCTGCACACATCCGCTAAGAGCTTATTGCTGAATAGGTTTCACCAGGATTCTGAACTTTCACCATGTAGACGAAGATTTTTAGCACTAACGAAGGACTACGACAAAGGTGCTCAGCAAGACAATTTGCTATTGTTTCCTGCGTTAAATATTTTTGCTTCATTTGAGTTAATAAACTCAACACGACCTCGTATATTTAATGCCCATATGCAATGTACCCATGCATGCCTCATCCTAAACTGGAGAAAAATTAGTTTGGGTAAACTCAAAATATTTGGCTACCATCTCATGTTGCTGGTCCCGCAAACGAAACATTTAGCATGCAAGTGTCTCAATAGCAGCATGCGGCTAACAAGCGCCAAGTGCACGGCAGATAATACTCTTCTGAGATACTAATTTACCTCGACTTATCCACCTCAATTGTGGCAGGATATAAAACGTAAATTTTGGACGCACCCGCACAATTCTCTTCCTGTTCTACAGTTATTTGGAACAAATAGCGATAGAACGTTTGACTGCTTGGGAATAATTCCAGTGGTGGGGCCTATGGCAGCGCATTAATTAATATTGTATCTATTAATTAATTAATTAATATTGTATCGTTTATAAAATTTCATTGTTTATTTTTGAGTACTGGAATACAGATATTGTAGCTGGACTGCGACACGTCATCTCGCCTGAGGCCACAGCTTGTATTGAACTAAACCTCTGCCATTTCGCTTAATGTGAGCGCTTTCTAAGTGCAGCATTTCAAAACTGCTTTCTCCCAACATTGAAATTCACTGCCGGCCGGTTTCGTCTTAAGTTGGACTCGTCAGTTTGAGATAGCCCGGGCGGAGACGAGAATCCAACACTGTGGTTGATGCCCTTCATCTTGGTCCCTAAGCCACAGCTGCACCAGCGACGCTTCTACGATATTTCCTAGCCACGAGGGTGAGCGGTATTTCGACGCCCTCCTTAAGGACAACGTTTGTTAAACCAACGCTTTCATTTTAGTAGCGCACAAAACTCTTTGGAGTTTTCAGTAAAATGTGTGCAACTCTATCTTTCATAGCGGTGCAGCATGTACGACCAATACATATTGAGGAACAGAAATCTGGATCGGGCGTCTGGCGTCTGGCGTCTGGCGTTAGTCTGGTCACATTAGATTTGGTTTCGATTGGGCTACCGCTAACAGGCCGGTGGCCGGGTCGCATGTCGGCCGGTGGCCGAATGGTATGCGCTTCTGGTTTCCAACAATAAGATCAAAGTTTCGAATGCGCGTAGGTTCGGACGTACACGCGGTATACTCAGCCCACGCGCGACTGGCGGTGGTTGCGTGGCAGCGAAGCGCCGTTACGTCGTACAGCTGGCGATTAATTTTTTTATTTTATTTATTCTACTCTGTTGATCTGTCTGAGTTATATCAAATAAGCTAGCCGATTCTATTGTGATCAATGGATTCAACGCTAGGAATTTGTATATTTCTCGGCAAACCGAGACAAGGTTCAGCCCAACGGTATGCTCAAAAATCTGCAGATAGATGGCTGAACGCACTACAGCATGATTTAAGACGAATTTATTGTGAACAAGAGTTTAAGTTAACTAAAACATTGATAATTTGAGAACAACAATAACTAGGGTGATGACCAAATGTCCACTATACTAATACATCATACTCGAAAGCTCTCTCCTGGGAAATCGCTTCCATACAGGGTGTTTTGCTGGTGTGGCATAATAGCATGCGTGCCAGCACCTATTCTTCCCATCGCCGAAGCTTTTTATATGTATAATTTATGAGGTATCAAGTTAAGTATGCTTATTCTGTCATTCCGCTCAGTTCGATTCTGGCACTTTTATACTTTGACTCCTAAGTTACTAACATTATGCCTAGCATGGGAAAAATGCTTAGCCTGGAAGCTTCCATGTAGCAGCTCAGGTAACCTGGTTTGTTCCAAAAGGGTAATAAATAAGCTAATACAGGAAAAGAAGGGAGTTAAGAGAAAGCTACAGGGTATTTTATTAATCAATTCCGAAGTTAGGAACGGCTGCACTCAGCTGCTGACGTACCCAAGCACGCTGAATTGTTAACTGTCCAACGGCGCAAATCGCTTTGCCGGCGAGGTTGAGATGGGGCACAGTGGCTAGACAACCGTGTCTTCGATCGCATGGCTCACAGGGCTGTTCCGCTGTGAGAAATAAACATTAGTAAACACCGATGCCACCATCGACCTGTGATGCGTGTATCGCAGGGAAAGACAATGGTAACGCACGCCGTTCATTTGTGAGAAATAAACATAAGCAATACACCACAGCCGCAATGAATGTGTCATGCCTCGACCACAGGTCAAGACCAACGGAGCGGACTCCGTTCGACTGAGAGAACTGGAACTCAGTCACACACCACAGCCGCACTGAACGTGTCACGTTTCGATCGATCAGTAGTCGGCCTTCACACGGGTAAATAAGCCGGCAAAAAAGTTTCCTGTGAAGTGGGTGGTGGTCGCTGTGTTAGCTTTTGAGAAAAACAACACGGCTGTATATGATGACCATTCGATGGGCTCGGTATGACTATAGCCACAATGGCTGTTGTCGCCTCATGAATGGATTCCAACAACCCGTAAACTTTTATTAGGTTGCTTTCGCTGCTAAAATAAATGTGCAGGTTCACCATCTTGCTGCCATCAAACTTTGTTCACTAAGCTTTCCGACTGTAGCTGCGAAATAACTCTGCGCTGCAACATTTTCATGTTCGACAACGCTAAGGAATGTCAGACATTGGTACTGTTAAACAACAACCTACGGAACACACATTTGTAAATTAAATGGGTCCAATGACTGTTCGACCAGTCAACTTAGCCCAGACTATGAGCTTCTCGCTGTTACACACTTGGAGCGCTAAATTGTCGTCAGTTGGTTGTTGCCCAAACATGTTGCTTATCTGCGCCATGCAGAGAGAACACAGCCCCATTGGTGAACAAAATGGAATGCGCATCCAGTCTGTTTAAAAACAAAACGCCGAAATCCGGACACTCCTGTGAATCGCACGCGTTCAACGCCTGCAGTGCCCAATAACGCCGACATATTTCATCCTTCCGTATCCACATCATACGGTGTGGCTTGGCAAAATCGTGCGAGTTGCCGAATGACGAGATGGCTCTTACTGTATACAACTTGCACAACCCCACAAGCTTATACTTCATCTGTGACAGTGCGGGACGGTTCGCTTTGTTTGAGGTCGCAAATTTTTATTTAGTTAAAACTTAAAGAAATTTCACACATTTCATGCAAATATAGGTAAAGCAATAAATAAATGTAAATTCTCCATTGTACAGTAGCAAAACAGTCGCAGGATTGATCAGTTTGAAAAACAGCAATTGTCTGACTGTTAGGGCAATAGTTGCATTCATGACTAAATTTGTGTGATGTCTGGTGTTACCACCAATGCGTCGGGGCAGACTAAAATCTAAGAGCGTTGTCACATCAAGTCAACTCAAGAATCCCATTTTAGGCACCCGTCAAGGATGAAATCTTAGCCATAACACAAACGCGATCGAAATGATAAAGCTAACAACGCTGTAACCTTAAAATATGCTCCAGGAAGTATGATTAATTTTAGCAGTAAAAGCAGCTTAATTAAAGCTCACGGGTTTGTTGAAAGCCGATGAATAGTACGATGGTTAAGCAAACCACTAAAAAGGGCTAGCCAAATAAGTTTCCGAAAGAAGCTTTGACTCCGTTTTTACACTACTCAACTCTTTGTCTGAAGTTGATTTCTGCCTGTTTTTTGCAGTTCGCTTTGTCATTCCAGAAATACTCAGATCACGCGTATTACGGTAACTGCACAAGGGCCATCAAGGAACTGCTCGCACGAAGGTGCTTGCGCGCAGCTACGTCATTTGGCCCATAATGGATAGCCAAATTGAAGACGGCCGTTCGTGCTGTAGATGCATCAGTGTCTTCAAGTCATCGGGATGTGCGACATTAAAATCTTGACCAAACCCAGAATCATTCTGGTCGCAGATACAAGTGGGCTTCGCTGGACCAGTCGAAGGAGTAAGTGGCCAGAGGTAATAACAATGCATAACACGTCGGCAAACGGCACAATGCTATTAGACAGGTTTTCATTCAGCATGGACTAACAGTAACAATCGTGTCGGATAACGGGTCACAGTTTTGGTCATGCCAATTCGCTGAATTTTGCACACATACTGAGATCGAGCATGTAAGGACCGCCCGTATCATCCGCAGTCAAAAGACCAAGCGGAAAGATTTGTCCATACGCTGAAACGCGCATTGTTGAAATGAAAAGAGGAGAAATGTTGAACGACAGATTGGAATAGTTCCTGTTGAACTATCGTGTTACCCTAATCCTAAATTATCAGATGGGAAATAACCAGCTAAGCCCATATGAGTCCAAGACTGAGAACCAAGCTAGATTTACTGACTTCCAAGCGGTCACCTCTACAACTAAGAAATTCAAAGATGGAGGGCAAATAAAACAGGCGGTATGGGGCACGATAAAGGATTTCCAAAGTGGGCGATTTTGTGTCTGCGGCTGCTAACCAAGGACGGCGGATCGCTTGGATACCAGGACGAGTCGTGCGACGCCGAGGTAAGGTGATGTTTGATGTTCAAGTTGGTACACAGGTATGGAAACGCCACGTCAATCAGTTGAGGTCAAGGTATCCACATGGTGCGTTCCGAAAGCCAACGGATTTGACGTCAATGGGTTACTGGACAATGATAAGCCTAGTACCTTTGCAGGTGGCTATGTTCGTCTCATGGAATGCATGGAAAATGTAACCCGGTACAGGCAAAAGCGAACACGAAAATTTGTGCAGCATTTCCTGGTGGATCCGTGTTGGATAAGCCATGTGACCTCCAGGTAACGCATATATTAAGAGAGGGAGGCGTTAGGAGAATAGCTATTTGAACTACATTTTTTCTGAACCAGCTTAATAGCCGTTCTGTATTCTTCCTATTTGCTACTTTCTTCTCTGTTTTTAATACTCTACTGTCTTAGCCCGATTGGTACACACGTCATTGTTAATGGATGCTCATCTCCGTGTCATCTTCCGCAGCCATTTGCAAAACACATTCTATTAGTTTTTCTCTGCAATTATTTTCTACTTGATTTTATTAAAGGGATATTTAGTTGCTCCACAATGCTTGTGCTAGTTTTGAATTTTTGCCTCTACGCATCTTATTTTTGTTTATTTCGTGACATTTGTTTAAACGCTACATTTCGTTATTCCGATTGTCCAGTGCTAGTCCCTGGAAACGGATGTTCCCATTATGCTTGGAGTCCCATGATGCCAATTTTAAAGACATATCAGATTGGCATTTGGTTACACGGTTGCTTATTCGCCCGTTGTATTTGATGTTTTCCTTCTGTTGATTGGATCAACTACAATTTAGTAGCTTCCCTTTATTTTGCATTCAAAACTATATAAGCAAATGTGATTCCATGGATACAAGTCACTTTCTGGCTTGTTTTTGGATTTCTTCCGGTCATAGGGTGAAGGCGCCAGTGGCGACACAACAATCTCATGTTCAACTACTCGCGGAGAAAACGGAGTGCAATGCTCATGAAAAACTGCAGGTATCACAGCATGCGTGTCATAATCTTCGGCAAACAAATACCGCTCGTCATCTGCAGTTGGGAACGGGGTTAATATCAGGTGTTCGGGTCAGTTAATGCTGATGCAGCTATTCCCCATCCTTGTAATGATGCGTGGATCCGGTGAAAGTGCAAATTGATGCAAAGTACCATTGCTCCTTACCCCAAGTGATAAGATTGAGGACAAACGGATTGAAAGAGAAGTATTCATTTTCGGACGTTGGTTCGCTTGATGCAGTGGTAAGCTGAATTTTACAAAAGTATACCCCGTTGTGCACAGTTAGTAAAGGATATAAGTTTCAAAACGTAGTATAAAATTTAATAACACATTATAGTGACCGCAAAAGTGACCACTATGTCCCTCTATGTCACGCGTTTGTTCTCAAGAAGCGCATGTCAATTTTACTTTCCGGTTGAGCGGGTTTTCATAACGGGTTTTCAACCATGCTGTTACTTGACTTCTTTTCTACTTGACTGAAGTTCGGTGTTTTGGAATTATCTGTCGATCGACAGTTTGCATGATTACTACCTAGATGTAGTGGATTATGTTCATGTGCTTTATGCGTTAAGAACGAAATTCTCATTAAGTGACATTATTTTGAGCGAGTTGCTGCGCTGTACTCGTTCACTAATGCGGTATACATTGCAGATAAGATATGGAAATCGCGATTTAATCGAAAGTAGAAATCTTCCCGACAGATTTCTACTACTGTTCTAAGCGAGAATTTTCGAAGGCCGATATGTGGTTATATAGAACTGACCCGAAAAACTAATGAAGAAATCTAAACCATGCTTGCGTAGCTTGAAATAAACGCCCTGATATTGCACTGGTACATGGTTAAGTTAGGTGTTATTCATCCTTTAATTGTGGAGCACTGTGTCAAAGGCCTTCATATAAAACGAGATAAACCACAATGCATCTGTTTTATATTGCACAAAACAATCATTTGATTTATTCGTTTAATTTGTATTTACTTTCCTTAACACTTTAGTGGAAAGCTGCGAACCGAGTTTCAGATCAACTGGTGGAAACTAAGTTAAGAATCCATTTGCTTGCTCAGGATCCAGTTCAGTGATTAACGTCGACGTCTACCACAAGGTATTAACGCAACGCCAAACACACTAGGTGAGACTAGGTATCTTAGCGTTTGCCTTGGCCAAAATATTTTCGGTAAAACCCTTACGAATTTTATCAACGGAACGATAAGTTTGTCTACATGATGACGTGATAATTTTTAAAAGGTTCCACACCGCTGTTGTCGAAAATGTACGTCATCATCATCATCATACACGTTAGCAAGAGGTGGGGAACACCTCAGCTAATGTGCCGCAATTCACAGAAAAAGGAGCGAAAAAAAAACAACTGGTGCAAGCTGGCTGAGCTACCGGTAACGGATGGGCATCGTTCCGGTAAGCCACCAGCCGGCTGCTGTGCACCCAAAAAATTATTATGCAAAATTATAAAAGGCTAAGTAATGAGATCGTGGTTGGAGGGGGAGGCTAAGAGTGATGGGGTGGGACAAAGAAACTCACAGCACGAACGCCACTGAGATCGGCTCCTAGCCATATCAGCAAGTGTGTCCAACCAAACGTGTTCATCGTCTTTCGGACCCCAACCAGGGAGTCGAAACGCTCCAACCGAGGCCAGCTCAGAAGTGAGGGTCTTCATTCCTCTGGACCAAGTCATCGCTTGGCCACCCCTCCTCTTCTTCCATCCACACCCCGGCGCGCAAACAACGCACTTCGCAGAAGTCGGTGGGCTGGCATGCGTAACATGTGGCAGATCCAGTGGAGCCTGGTGCGTGAAATGAGGGTGCTGAGCGGTTCATTTCGTTGTCCGATGCCATAAACAAGGCGTCGAACACGCTCGTTGCTCACGCGGTGTTCCCACCAAATGTGAGCTAAATTACGAAGGCACCGGTGGTCGAACCGTAACTAGCCTCTTCAGGTCCGCTGCTTTACGCGGCCAGGTTGCACAACCGTACAGTAGGGTCGAACGTACCGCTGCATTGTACACTCTACCCTTCAGGGCAAGAGTGATGTCGCGCCGGCGCCATAAGTGGCGAAGGTTAGCAAAAGCGCCCCGAGCTTTTGCTATACGATTCGTGATTTCATCTTCAATCCCACGGGGGTTGATACAACTTCCCAGGTAGTTGAATTTTTGAACGACTTCTAGCTGCTCCCCACAAAGGGTCAGCGTAGGAGGCGGTCCAGACAATTCTTGGAGAAACGCTTTGCACTTCGAGGGTGCGAAGCAAAGCCCGAAGTGACTGACAGCTAGTGCTAATCTGTCCAGTGCCGCTTGACACCTTTGTGAGCTGTCACAGATGAGGGCAATATCATCAGCATACTCTAAATCAAGAAGTCGTTCTCCTGGGAGTAGCTCCACACCTTCTAAGTCGTGTCCTGTGAATGCGATTTCCATGACTTCGTCAACAGCGAAGTTGTAGAGGAAAGGTGACAGCGGACATCCTTGTCTCTCGCCGCTGGGGATATTAAAGGGCGACGACAACTTGCCGTAAGCCCTCACTCTGCCTGTGCTACGCGCAAATAATGCTCGGATAATATTCACATATTTCTCAGGTACACCTTTCCTGAGTAGACAGTCGCAAAGTGCATGTCTATCCAGAGAATCGAATGCACCCTTGATATCGAGGAACACGACCACGGTGGGCCGCCAATATTTGTGACGGTGCTCCAACAACTGACGCAAAGTGAAGATGTGGTCAATGCAGCCACAACCTCGACGAAATCCAGCTTGCTCTTCACGAATCTGGCTTTCAAGAGTGCCAGTCAGTCTGTGAAGGATGACAGAGACAAGCAATTTGGAGGGGATGGAGTTTAGACTGATTCCTCTATGGTTGCCACATTACGATCGTGAGCCTCCCTTGAAAATTGGAACTATGATGGAGCGGCTCCAATCGGTTGGGACAGTTTCCTGCTCCCCCAGTCTCACTAGTAACTCGTGTAAATCATCAACAAGTGCAGGTCCCCCGAATTTGAAGAGGGCTGGAGGAAGGACATCAGGTCCCGCGGCTTTATTTAACTTCAACAGTTTGATCTCATGTTCGGCTTCTCAGCGAGAGAGTGGATCCAAAGGAGCAGCCCACGGAGCAGGGCGGTCACTGGTCGGCAAGAAATCTAACATTTCCGACCGATTAAATTGCCTTTCAAAGTGCTCAGCCCAACGTTCTTAGCGTATTGATAAGTTGTGGATAGGCTGTCCACTCTCGTCACGTATAGTTTCACTAACATTAGGTCTCCTGCTGCCCGTTTCCCGTATAAGACGGAATAACTCACGATGGTTACCAAGGGCAGCAGCCATTTCCATCTCTGTTGCACGACGAGACCACCAGGATTCGCGGTCTCTCTTCAGGATAGCACGGAGTTTCGCCCGCAGCTCTTTGCGAGTTTCATTGTGTTCGCTTCCAGCCGGAATATGCCGGCGAGCATCTATAAGTTCCGAAGACTGTGAAGAGACCCAATGCTCATGTTGGTGATTAGACATACCACATGAGGATTTGCCTGCTGCTGGTAAGGCCTGGTGAATATGAGACCAATGACCTTCAATTGCATCCAGTGAGCGTTTATCCAACTCGGATGACAGCGTAATTTGATAGGCTTTCAGAACAGCTGGATTCACCAGTCTGCCGGTGTCAATGCGCTCACAACCTCGTCTTGGGCTTCCGCCAAAGCGCATCCGCAGGTCAGCACATACAAGTGTATGATCGGTGTCAACACCTGTGCTCCAAATCGAGCGTCAGTTCTGGATGCAGCCTCTCCAGTGGTAACTGATAGCAATGTGATCGATTTGCGTCCATAGCTAGTTCGAGGCTGGTGGGCGTCAAGTCACCATCCGGCGGGTGCTGTGTCGGAAATTAGTGCTCGCAAGAAATAAGCGAGCATCCTCACACAAATGAAGTAACCGCTAACCTTATCATTACGGGAGCCTATACCATGTTGGCCGCCCAGATGCAGCTCATCTGTGGATAATTTTCCAACTTGAGCTTTCAGATCCCCAGCCAGCACTACAGTGTCCGAGCTTCTTCTGTGGCGAAGGAGTTCGTTCAGTTGGCGATAGAAGTCGTCTTTTACCGAGTCATCGCTACAGTTTGTCGGTGCATAGGCAGCGATAACGAATAGACAACTGTTAGTCCCACGCGACTTCGAAGTTTTGAACGAGCCAGCCAATCGGACCGCACACATCCGGCTACTGACAAAAATGTACGTAATTGAACGAGATACCAAGAAGTAGGTCCCAGGTGATTTATTAATTAAGTTCAGAGGAAATTATTACCATGAAAATGTGTTGTGCATAGACAACTATTGGAGAAATGACTCATCATATCCAAAAATTATTTGTGACATTTTGTTTTTGAGGAATGTCAAGATGCAAAGCCGACAATGTGGAAACACGAGCGGATCGATTCCAGTTTGATTATTGGCACTGTCACCTAAACTTCATTTATCCAGAGATGATAAAACACTTAGAAATTCCAAGGTTATTCTAGATGATGATGCTAACTTATTCCTTGTATACCCGCATGATTTCGTAGTACTACAGTAAACCCAGGTATGTGTGACACTAGCTACTTGATTGAGCAGGGAGGAACTGTGTGCGATCGAGTAACATTACAGCAACAGCTGTTGGGTAAATGCGTTTACAGTGAGAAGATTAAGAGGCTGTTGTTTCGATTCAAATAAATTAAATGGAGTTTGCATAAAAATTGACAAACCATCCTTGAAGTAATATCATTGAGATCCCACTATTTTATTAAAGTGGAAACTTGTTCTCTTGTTCTGTTGATTATTCTTGCGTATTAGCAAAGGTTGACCGTCTGACTCACTCGTTGATTAGACATCCCAAATGAGCACTCTTACATCCGGCTGGTTTGTACCATTGGTTGCATCTGAAACCGTGGCACGTTTGTTGACTTGAACAGGTACATCACTGGACCTTAATGACCTTTGTTACCCCAGAATTCACGCTTGGCTATAACATATACTAGCTACCTTTTATCTTCCCATTTAAAACATAGATGAATGCCATTAACACTAGTGCAATGAGGAAAAAGAGTCGAAATACCGAATAATCACGGTAAATATCGTTGCCGTCATTAGTACCGAGGAACCTGTGCCCTGTTGCACACATTCCTAGCCCCCTGGGATAGAAGAGCAGGTAAATAAGTCCAAAGGACAAATGACAGAGAGTTCAGTTAGTGTTGTCGACCTTATGTCTCCACTGTCAGCCAAAATAAATATGTTAGAGAAAGAGTTAGCAGAACATCATTAAGCTGCCAAAAGAGATTAGATGTATTGAACAATTTTGCTTGTTCAAGAAAATAATAAAAGCTTATCTGTCAACTGACAGTGTGAAATGGATCTTAAACATTCAACCTGGTGATGAAAAGCTGTATGAAGAAGGGCCGGATCATGTGTGATACCGGAGAACATCGACTCGAATGCACCAGAAAAAACATGGTCATCTAGGATGAGCTGCTATAAACAGCTTCTTATGTTAATCTTTAATGCTACCTCCTATGGGGTTTTACGCCCTTCAAACTTAATTCATAACCAATTGTCTTCTGTTTAAAACCGAGAGCGAGATTATTTACTGGTGTGGTGTCAGGAACTATTTTCGTAATTTCCTCCACAAATTTATCAAATCGTAATATTATGCTGCGATCCCCTACGCTACATTAGTTCTGCAGTGCTAATCATTTTCCATTCTTTTCTGAAGTTAACAGTCTACAAAAATATACTTGTTTACAGTGATGGCCATAAATGATTCCCTATGTGACCTTTGCCTAGGGACAACTCGTACAGTTATCTGCCTCCGGCTGTTACGCCACACAATTTGATCGTATGATCGGCTTGATCCATTTCTACGCCCATGTAAAAAACATACATGCCTACTATTTGCATTAACGTTATAATACCTCTTTCACCTAATTCTTTTCTACATTCTTCCTTATTTCCTTGTTGGCCCCGACTGGGCTGATCTCCTGTGGTGACGGTATATAACTTCCAGATTATAAAATACTTTACCTACACAAGGCAAATCGCTACGAATATACTGGTGTATAAAAAATATGCCATAATTGTATGATCCGCATGACGGACTGGGCTGAGGCTTCATCGCTTATAATACATTTATAAAAGTAGCCCTAAAAAGAACAGAACATATGATAAACAGGTGATGGCTCATATGCTATTTGCCACACCGGTACGCGGCCAGGTATAGCATGGAAGTGCGGGCGATACTTTTGACGGAATAATTTGCATGGAAGCTGTTCCCCTGGGGATGGTTCCACGAGTGGCCGTATTACTTTAATTAGACATCCGTTTAAGTCTGCATATGTTTTGTTCCTGGTTTTTTAGTTTCTTTAATTCCCCAATGCTGCAAATTACTTTAGTACCTGTTTTGGATCCATTGTAAAAAGCGCGAACAAATTGATTATTTTTTGCGATCCTGTTGCACACATTGATCAGACCACATAGATGAACTGCACCTCGAATCAACGAGGAATATACCAGTTATTTATTTATTTATTTAACTCAGTTCAACTTGACATCCTATATGTCCTCTTGGTCTATTAGCGTGAACAAAAGATTGCAAAGTTTAGTGGCTTCGACGTTTCTCGATAAGTTACACCTTTAAAAGTTAAGTGAACGGAAGTGATGTTTCACTTAGTTATATCAAGTGCTAAATGATTCGAAATGTATGTTTCCGCAAATGTATGGTTACAGTCTCAGAGCTAGACATAAAATCTGTGAAGGGAATATGATTGCACTGTTCACAACCGCAATCCATCGAATTTGCCCGCATGCTTTATTTTAACTAGAAGTAGTCGAATTCCGCACCCGGTGGTATGCTGTAAATGGGACTTTCCGAGAAGCCCCACTAAAATGAAAGAAACTAATCGCGAAAGAAAATGTAGCATTTATGTCTTCATAAGAAGCAAAATACCGCGCGAAAGAACGCCAATTTTTTGCTATTGTGTGCCTCCCAACGATTTTCTCAAAACGCTTATCTGCCAGATGGCACAAGCCCTGTGTTTTGTATTCCATACGTTATCATTGGTTCAATGTTGATCTAAATCGTATTTTATCAGCCACCTTTAGTGCTCACGCGAGTGCGGCCCAACTGCTTAGTTTTAGAAATAAATGGTCGCATAATGAAGCAGTTTTAAACTACGGATGGTACACTTCCCTTATTCGACGATTGTTCGGCATCGTCCTATTTTTACATACCTTCACAGGCAAACATGCCAGCATACATTGCTCATCAATGGTATCAATCATTTTGACGCAAATGTTCCAACGTGTTGTACATGTTCACAGTAGCGATGTCCCAAAAATCAGCGAGACCCGAGTCGAACTCAGAGCCATTTAGATCTCGCCTATCATCTGTCCGTCGGCTTTCATGATGGTTGATTCATGTTGAATAATCAAACTCCGTATGAATAGGCGAACTTTTGTGGGTGTTGCAGGTACAAAACATATTTAAGCCTTCATCTGGAACAGTGAAAGACTAGAGAACGACTTTCGTTTATAAACTCCCGGGGATTCATCTTAGCCTGTGCCTCGCGAATGGTACGATGACTGGTAATTGATATGTGTGAATGTAGCACCAAAATCAAATGGCTTAGTATTTGTAAAATGTTTGCATGCAGTGCGGGATGGACTTTAAATCTGCAATTGGTAGCAACCATTCCAGATAGTGTTTTGAACATGCAACAACTGCCGACATTTTGCGTGGAATTCACTGGACTGGTTAATTTTTCAGCGACAATGCGTTGATGTTCAGATCAGGAGCTCTTTACATCAGTCAAAAAGTTATCTAATTTGGTACGCGGCATAATGGAATACAAAATGCATATTAAATGTGTTCTCAAGGTGACTTACTAAATCTTCGGCTTATCAGAAGACAATCAAATTCTAAAAGTCATGATTAATTCAAGTACCGGGATCAAAGATGAGATGGCGAACCGCATACAAAAACTGGAGGTGCTTTTGCCACTCTCCGCCACCTGTGGCTCCTACGCGATTTCGCAGTCACCGAGAAGTGCAGTTTACAATGCAGCTGTCCCTTCAAGCCTCTCATAAGGTTGTGAAACGTGGCCCAGCAGGTGGACAGATATAAACAGGCTAACTAATTTCGACCATCGCTGCCTTCACAGATTAGCTCATGACTGGTGGGACCACCGCTTGAGCAATGAATGTGTTTCGCGTCGTGTATTTGGCGCAGGAAGAGCTAGTTAATTGTTCAGCAACATTATATCACGCACCAGGCTCAGATGGCTAGTCCACATGTTGCAAATGCCGTCAAATAACTTCCGTGCTATGCCTGGAGTCCGGATGGTAGAAGAGAACAGGATGCAGTGATTTTATCGAGAGGAAAGGAAACCCTCATTTCGCAGTTGGCGTCCGTTGGTGCATCCAGACTGCCGGAGTGGTGTCTAAAGGACGAATAACACGTTTGCTGTTGTCAAGACCTACTTCAGTGGAGTATGTGTTGTGAGTTTCTTTGTTCTTTCTCACCTCTTTAGATTCCCTTTTGAATTAGGACCTCATAATCAATACATTATATGACATTTAAAATTACAGTAATTGCTTTCTTCAGAATTTTATATTCAGTAGTTATTAATTGGTTACTTTTATTACAGTACTTTAGCTGTGTGTTCCGCACTATCAGCTAACATGTGTCGATGCTGGTGACGATGAGCGCTGAAGACGGCGTTTACATAACAATTGTATTTAAATACAAAAATTAAATGAATTTGCGGATGGAATGTTCCAACAATGATAAAGGGTATATACACGAACCATCTCGAAATCGCTGATGAATTATAGTTGTGACAGCCTGGTGATGAGTTCCACCAGTTAAGTTTACTGATACAGAAATCGATGAATAGCATTCAGTTCCCCCATTCACATGAGCTGATTCACAGTGTTGTACCCTTCCACAGACCCTGATGCAACAAGTTAATGATGGTTATACCGTGTTTTCATCCGACAGGATTTCTATTTCATAACAAATTACGACATGATGAAAGGAGAAATTTACGGTTGGATTTAGCACCTTTCAACTTAATTCGAGAAATTTTGCGGATGTTGTGACCTAAGTTGGTCCGAGCAATACATGCTCCAATCCAGTCTTGACGGATGCATCGATGTTCAGCAGAACACGCGATAATTTTCAGGTAAATTACATTGAAGAAGTGAACACAGAACCGGATTACACACCCGAGGTAAGGTTGCTAAATGCCAGTAGCAAAACAACGATCGACAGCTGAAAAGTGGATCGAAAGTTTCACATGTTCAGTTTGTTCGTGGACCAGATGAGGGAAACAATGTTGTGTTCCATATACAAACACAACTTACATGGGATTAAGGGGAATATTTCAATTCTGCACGCACTCACCGGTCGTAATTTGCCCAATGGACATGGAACAGGTTGGTCGTTCGCGTTTTAGTACATAGTAACATGTTCCGTGGATTTCGCTGACTTCGGGCTCAACGGATCCCAGGCTTCATTCAGAAAAAGAATTGGTTCCAACCTTAACAAACTACAGGGTATGTGCTCCTAAGTGTTAGACGCAAAAACCATTTTTCAGTACGGAGCATTTGGCGGCACCAAGTGATGGTGATTGGTAGTTTTAACTATTAACAAGTGGACACAGACACACAGGGTTTGTTATATCATCTCAGCTGCCCAATGACCATAGTCACCCGTTCACTGATTACAGTGGTCAAGCCCGAAAACTGTGTTAAAGATAAGCCCCACTGCAATTGTTTTCGCTTGACGTCAGACCACGCATTACTTCCTGGAAATTCGTCATCACTCGTGCACTCAAGATCCACAGTCACAGAGGTATACAGTGGACATTATCCCCTTTTATGATGCACGATATTAGTGGCATAGTTGGTGCTGCATTTTCCATATCATGGGACGCTCTCAGCAATAGCAAGAAGTTGGAGGTAATTCAAAGAATTCGACGGAGTAGCGCAGCCGCTTGTTATCAAGCGGATCTATCTTACTACTTAAATGTGCCGTGTTTCGTGCGCAGTGTCTAACTCATTCTTTCAGAGACCACTGCCCACTTACTTGGCTGATATATACAGTACTTTCATCTGCATTCTCTGCAAACATTTTCTCCATTTGATTTCCCCTTAACATACGGTTCACTAACCGACGGTTACTTACACCTACAACTACGTCTGTAGCGATTGGTTTCTTGGTGGAAATCAAAGCATTTGTTCCATTTTGGAACACAAATAAGAACGCCTGCCAAACCATACAAAGGGAAGTTCAGAGCATAATTTTAAACAAATGTATTACCTTATCATCTATCTTCAGTTTTCCATAGTCTACGGGTGACCCAAACTTGTGAAGCACACGTGAAAGTAGTAGGTCATTTCTTTCTGACTCACCTTAGGACTCTCATCCGGAGAACGTTGTTTTGCACCGACAAACATATCTCTGGTACAAAATGTAACAATTTCGGTGTCGAACAACTTAACCAAACACCCATTTTTATGAAGTCAACAAAATCGAGTTTAAAAGATTTTGTCGCTCTAGTAAAACGAAATCGGCCCTGGAATAAAACGCATGAGTTACTGCCCACAGAGGTATTGCCTGTTGCTGTACTGAAGCAGCGAATATACGGTTAAGTCAGTAATCTGTTTTGTGCATTCCAGGCAGTGGTGAGCTAAGGGGAGGTACTATAACCCCTGGAGTCAGTGGTATTGGGAATGCTAATCTAACGGAACGGTAGCGAATCGATAGCTGACAAAATATGTGTTCCATCCTAAGGGGAGCGCTTGGAGGCTTTCATATATCTTCAAAGAGAGGGTTTGCAGATGACTGGTAATAAGATTTAACGCATCTGGCGGATGCTCGTTGCTAAAACACAAAACCTGACCAAGCCTTTACGATATTTTCAGGTGCATTAGCTTAACAACCTATTACTGATCGTCTCGATAAATTTCCACACTTTGTTCCGGAACCACTACACTGGTAATGATGGCCTGAAATCTCCTCCGGAATTACACACTGATCCTTGAAGCTGATGTTTGCCATACGAAAAACGATAGCTAAACGTGACGTAAATTTTTGACGCAGAGCACTGCTTGAGTAGGGAAAACTGCTATTTTTACTTATTCAGTGATGAGAACAACCGAAATGGCAAACCCTCATGCATAATCTCTTCGTATGTCCATAAAATCTGCTTGATACGCCCCCAGGGGTGACTCAGGCTGTA
This sequence comes from Dicrocoelium dendriticum, assembly GCA_944474145.2. Lineage (NCBI taxonomy): Eukaryota > Metazoa > Platyhelminthes > Trematoda > Plagiorchiida > Dicrocoeliidae > Dicrocoelium > Dicrocoelium dendriticum. The sequence continues at coordinate 102,508,279 of OX104069.1, forward strand.
AATGCTTTAATCGCTGCACAGCTGGAAAATTGCTCACTTAACCTCAAGCCACTCAGGCGTAAAGTTAGCTTGTTGAATAATGAACAGAGTGCGCAGAGTTGGGGCTTGTCAATTTCAACTGATAGCTTAAGCCCTTGAGACAAATATGGGTTACAATCGCATCAACCCAGCACAGAATTTACCGCCAACTTCGAACAACATAGTTCATGAAAAGACAAGCACAAAAGTGGCGATTTGGTGCTTTTTTAAAGCTGCTGAAGCCTTAATCTAGTCGCCGTAATCGAGCAATGTTTTTCGAGACGGAGGAACATCTAATATGCTAGCAATCGTAGAGTGTAAGTTGCCGTCTAGGAGTTTGAGACTACCAATATTTATTGAGGTTAGAGAAAAGCCATTGACTCAGTATTAACGTAAACTTTCACTAGATCTTCCAAATGAAGATCAAGGCAAGTGTATTTTGTCAGACACATGCATTCAGTGTTGCATTGTTAAGAAATCGGTGTACACGCTCACAAGGATGCGGATTAGTTCATTATGCTAGTAACATTGCGCGATAAAAGTTTGTCATGTCCTGTGAAACAGACTGTAGGTACTACAGAGTGTGCGGTAGATAAGAATACATAATTTGCGACAACGGTATGCTAATTTGGCTGCGAAGCACGACTCCATTTGATAACACTGCAAGTGAATGCGATGACGATTTTATGGAAATGATGCATATTGAATACTGACAATCTAATCCATCAGCCATAAAGGAAAAGAAATGTTGTAGAATGATTATATATATCAATCGAATAACAAACCCAATAATTTTTATCTATTTTTTAAATCAAAGCAGAAGGACGAGGGAATAACCCGTAAGTTAGAACGTCATTATTACGCTTCCGTATTTCACTATTCCGCAATACGTTTACGAAGCACTGTGAACTTTAAGCAGGCCCGCATAAATTTCGCCGGATTACCGGTTACTGTTGGCTTAGAGAACCTAAGATGTTGATTAAATCCTCTGATTTAAAGTAATCTTACTGAAACGGCACCGTGTCTTGCAATCGTGCATAGGTCACGATAAGCAGGGGCTATATCGCAAGACCGTGTAACTTTAGACGGTAATACACGAAGCTGTGATTTGACTATATTAATATTTTACAGATCAAACTAAACATCCAACGCAAGATGAACCCATATTTCACACTCACAATAAGTTTCCATGATGCAGCGCAGCAAAATTGTTGCAACGTGTGCGGCACAACGTTGCCAGCTACCAACAAGTGGTGCATAATAGTAGTGGTGCCCAAAACATTACGAGTGATGTCTTCATGTACCAGAATAATATGCATCTTAACAATTAAATTCATTCACACATTGACACTTTTACTGCGGAAATAGTAGCTACTTACGTGCTTTGCCACACCTTGTAACCAGCACTTTGGCTTACTACGGTAGGTGTTCGGGCAAATAGACACCACTATTTGCAGACAGATGCTGAATGCGTATGTTCGCCCCTAAGTCGAATGTACACTCCAAGCCATGGCTGAAGCACTACTTCACTGAACTGGACCGACCTAAAGGTCGGACTTTTAAATAAGTCACTGGAATGCGCCACATTCCATAGGAGCAGATTCTGAAACATTTTGGAGTATTCCGCGGTCGGTATTGCCGAAAAACAAGGCAACTTGATTATGGCGTAATTGATTTTACACAATCGAGATTATGAGTGCCGCCTTTTAGTGCAACTCATGAATAACACCAAACTTAGACGCCACTCCTTAAATTTAGCAGAAGAGGAAAACCGTCCGGTGTGCCGTAGAAATTTATTTTCTATTCGTGAGTGTCAACCATGGAACCCTATCAGAAACGTTTGTTCCTGTACCCAAATTAGCCATATTCAAAAGTCGGTTGGATGACGCACTTCGTCACTTACATGTTGTTAAGTGACGCTACAATCCATCCTACTCCCCGGAAATAACTTGGCATTATTTTCATCCAACTGACTCTACAGAAACCCTAGGAGTGCAGGGCTATTGCTTTACGTACGATGAGACCATAGTTTAAAAGTAGAACCGCTGACTGCACATTTTATTAACACTACTCGATAACCCACCAAAATATGCAGACGTGCTTGGAAAGTAATATTCCGCAGAAAATGATTTTATAATGTTCACAATGCAACTGGTAACAACACGTGTGACGCCAAAAATTTCTACCGCTGTGGTCAATTAGGAGAAATCGGAAATGGTTGAATGATATATTCCTCATGCAATCATGCAAAACAGTTTTACCGTGTCCTTATGCGGAAGATTTAAATATCAGTATTATATAAAGTTGAAACTAATATACAACAGAATTAAATTTTAACGAAGCCGCTAAGGTCTATTGGTGCGGGTAGCTTTTAATGCGAATGATCTAACGGCATGTAATCTGTGCAAAATATGGCCAGTTTTCTTCTGAGTAATAACATATCCGGTACTAGTTAAATCCTGTGATTTGCATTACAAATGCTGTTTACACTTGTGCTATTCATGAGAGATATCCTATATTCCTTTTTCCGGTTATTATAACTAAGGTCATACTGAAAACGTTGTAAGTCAACTGATGTCTACATACCGAGCCATTATTCTTTGAGGCATATGATTGTACCCCTAGCTAAAACAATTTATTGATCCTTGCTTTTTGGTAGTTTGGGTAAATTCATTGACTTTCTCTTTCCATCTCACAATTGTAAAAAATCCTCTCCGCGTGATTTGTACGCATTTGAAGGGACAATGGTCTAAATTCTGTCAAATTACAGTCTGTTTTCCTTCCACTAATTTGAGTGGTATGGAAAAAAGTGTTAGACAACAATAATTGGCGACAGTGTGCGCTGCATTTTAAGTCCTACTACCAGACACCATTTGGTTGACTTAATTGGCGCCTAAAGTTGAATGCACTATAAAGTGGAAAAAATACCCCGCCACTGAGCTGACTGTTTTAGCAAGATAGTTATGATAATCTCATTGCAATCGCTTGGAGTTCCTGGCGCCTACTCAGATATCCGCTCCTGTAAGCGCTTGGCCCATTGGACGATTAGACAGAAACACTTTAAGCGAGGAAAGAAGTGTACTCTTTAGGGATGGCTCTGATTTATCCCAGATGACATCTTCACCACCAGAAGAGCAGTACGATTGGTAACATTTGTCCTAGGCTGAGGTCATACATATTCCTTCAGAGGAGTAAAGGTAAATCAACTGGTAGAATGATATATGCTGTGTGATGCTCAAATTTCATAATACGTCCCAAGCAGGATAATAATTAAATGTATTTGTATGACTGTTTGGGAAGCAGATTTGCATTTCATTGTGTTGTGAATGTAGGATATTAGAAATATGCATAACATAAAATAAGGTAATAACTGCTAGCCAACGGATGCGATGGACAGTGGGAAATTAGCTGGGAAACATTCTTGCAACATACAAGGAATGACGCTTGATAGAAAGAATAAATTCAAACGCATAAAACACACCACATTTGGCGCAGCTACACCGAATTTTAATCTCATATATGAAGTAAAGATTATCGATTTCACCTCCATATGGGCTACTCCGAAAGGCAACCTTACATAGTATTTACTCTAAGAAGTTGATAACAGGTTTTCTTTGAGAATCTTGTTATTCCAAATAGCGAAGTGGTTATCTACTTGGGGATAATTGCCAAGAGGTAAAACGAAATTTTACTGGGGTAAATATAACTACGAGTATTAGGTCATCAATCTGTCGCTAGACTAAATTAATACCAATATCATCGATTTGAAAACGTGAAACAAACTGCCTAATCACTAATGAGTAGCCGTCGGTGAAAAATCATTCGTGAATAGTTGGCGAGTTAGACAGATTTTGTTAACATAAATTAAAATATAAACTTAATAACTTAAAGTACAAATACAACCGTACAAAGCAGCACAGCTTGGTAGCGTCTCCATCGACTCGCTCGTCATTCGTTGTTCTTTGAGCAAGGCAGTCGTTCGCCAAAGTCGAATTACTTAGATGAGTGAAGAATAAGGTGAGGGCATAAATCAGCCGATCGAGGGAAGGTTCGAAAGTATGTCCGCAAGGTAAATCGAACAAAACAGGCGAGTAGTTTTCAGTACCCATCTATGTAGATTCCCTATGGGAAGCTGTCATCCATGATGCACTTGGAATGTATGGTGGAAACAAACAAGAAGCCACTGAGATCCGTCCATGCTTGATCAGGTCTCACTAGCCTAAGCAAAGGACCGAATTAAAATGGAAAACGATTTAGGATGTGCATTAGGCCAATGCACGCCAATATCAACCGTCTAAATAATGTTTCTCACCACTTGATTATTCACAAATTGCTCAACAATAGGAGTCTCCTTTATTTCAATGATCTAAATTTAATTAAAATATATCTACGTTTGGTAATTAAAAAAGATTGCTGGGAAGGGCATCTAGCTTTCTAAACTAAAATTGCTCCATGGGACTTGTTTATAATTGGCTTCCTTTGCGGCAAACAAACGCTAAAAGTTTGAGAACAACTGGTATCTAGAGTAGTCTGACACCAAAAGCACAATTGGTTTTCTTGGATTAAAATTTAGCCACACCTATCAAAGTGTACAGCTCAGCAATACCGCTAGCGATACTCTTTCAACAATGTATTGACGAGGTATGGGATTCCACATTGTGGAAACACTGGTATTCTCCACAAACTATAAGAGATGCAACCGCGCAGAGCCAGCGAATTATCGGCAGATAACCCTGGCAGTGTTGCAAGATTCAGCTACCAGTGCTGGGGTAAGAGCTGGCAAATGTAGTAAACAACGGAATGGATAGGTAATTAAAGCTTTCTGTGTCCCTAGTTCCAGAAAGACCATCTAAATGTGCGGTTCCTTTCTTCCATAAGTAATATTTCGTTAGGTCCATTTAAAATGCAACGGATTCATGTTATTAGGCTAGTAGTATTCACTTTACCTAAATGTCAATGTCCAATAAATAAACAACCAGATCCAAACACCAAGTGATCTACATCAGATTTCACATACACAGATGTCGCTAAAACTATTGATTACTACACATGAACACGCTAAGCGTCAAAGCAAGTGGCAACCATGGGTGATAAAGCAAGAAAATCACCTCACACCCATTCATATGATAAGCAAATCCGATGACCTTGCACCATTTGCATATAATGTTCTTTTTTGTCTATCTGAATTTTGGAATCACAATACACAAACCTGGTCAATTTTGCACTCCAATGCCCAACAGGAACACCAACTCGGTGCCGGCCTATCATTGGTCTGTTCAAATCCAAATCATTCATGTGTTACTAGTCAACATCTGTTGACATCCGAAGAGCATTCCTCTATGTACACTAACGCTAAAGGCTTACTGAGTAAGCTTTCGAAAATGCAGCTGCGTCAAGCATCAAAAGCCTGCGACCTCATTTCTATCACGGAGATATGGTTACGCCTCGACATTGACATGGAGATCGCAATGCCATGCATGTCCATTGTTCGGCCCGAGCGACCTAGTAATCGTGGAGGGGTGGCCGTGTACTTCCGCATCGACATCTATTGTGAGCTCAAAGAGGAAACGGTCAGCAGGGTATAAGGTTCTCTTTGATGCGGTCTACGTGTAATTTTTGACGAGACTTGTTTACTGATGGTCGTTTACCGCCCGCCTTTCTTGCACAACCGCTTTGGAATTCTATCTGAGATTCACAATAAGGAAGGTGATAAACACAACTTACAGTCACATTTTTAATACTGGCAGTTTCAACATTCACGCTCTGAAAACCCAAGCAGCTCCCAGAGTACAGTTTAATGCCAATCTCCAAGCATTCGCTTGCAGTTAACGTTGTAAGTCCACCTCAACACTCCCACCTGATTTCTAGAAAAAGATTACCTTCGTTACTGGATCGGAGAATCATCAAGGAAAATCAACTTGCCCAAAGGGTGACTTCGACGTGCACTTGGGCCACAGCCGTCATGTTGTCCTAATCTTTGACTTTATTTGCTATGCAGCATACCCCATGAAAATTGCCGACACAACAAAATCGTTTATATGCTTTGACATATCAGCTCGATTTGGTGGGACATCCAAATGGACCCTACTGGTATACGAAGATCCAGCTAGTGCGTTAGAATATTTCCTCAGGCAATTTAACTCGCTGGTTGCTGAATTAGCAGTGGATTAGTCCTCTGCCAGAGGAAGATGATATGGATTCTTGGGGTTAGGGCACATAAATAAATAGCGGTGCGGAACTCAGACCGGCATGTCTACAAATTCCCACCGACCACAGTAAGCTCGATGGCCTAATCAACCCAACGGAATCTCTTTTCGCGAAGAAGAAAGGCGTACCAGCAGAAATTGCCAGTGTGTATGGCCTCGAATCACACGCTGCGGTGGCAACACGTCAACAGCCTATGTAAGATGAAACGAGGGATTCCTCCTCTTCAAACGGCGTACGGCCCTACACGGACAACGGAGGAGGAAGTAAATACCCCGCGCCTAAGTTGTGCTGCAAAACTGGAGTACGATCACTTGCCCCCTGAGACTATGTCAGTGGTTATTTCACCCCCAAAACTCCCTGACATATCCTTCACAGCAGACGCACTATTTAAAGATGTTGGTTACGCGCTTAAATAGCCCACATGGTTTGATAATATACATCTGAAGTCCGTAACAGCGATAGGAAATAGTTTAGCTGATACGTTGGCTTGATTCTTTCAGCACTGTTTTGAAGAAATGTAAGTGCCCGACATGTGAAGTATGGGAAAATTGCTTCAATTCACATGGGAGATAGTCTTTCCAATCAGGCCAACTACCGTCCCATAAGCTTAATGTTGCATTGTTTTAAAGGTCATGGAAGCTATTATTTTTGATGCGCTAACAGTCGACTAGGGAGAATTTAATTTCCTCGCACTTGAACAGCATGACCGTCGACGAAATCGATCGTTCACTACAAAGCTGCTACTAGCCCGATCCAGCTGGACTGAAGCAGTATACTCTGGCACAGGAGATGATGTATTCTTTCACGACTTCTCTAAGGCGTTTAAATGGTTGGATCATAACTCCAGATCTTTGATAAAAGTTATCCTCACCTAGGATGGATCAGAAGCTTTCTTCTACACAGGCGCCTTAAAGTACGAGTGCGTGACTTGCTGTCAGATCCAATCCGAGTTGATTGCGAATTACCGCGGGAATCGATACAAGGACCGCGATTATTTTTGACTTACAGTAACGATGTCTCAAGGTTCCTAGGCTCGAACTGCATGCCTTATGCGGGTGACATCAGGGTGTAGACTGCAAGAAATTTAACAAATGATACCACAGGATTTCAAGCCGAACTGGATGGGGTATACTCGTGTTCAATCACGAATCTAGTTCGTTTCAGTGTGGACAAATGTAGACTGCTACACCTGCCACACAAGTTAGTATCTCTAACAAACTCGGCAACCAGGAGCTTCAAACTACTTCTGGCTGGAAGAACCTGGGAATTTATGTCCAGGTCGACCATGGATGTTATAATCAGACTGAAACCGCTTCAAAGCGCGCATCCAAAACGTGGACCTCATAAATAGTGCGTTCGGACTATTCGAGCTTTCGATTTGTTCACAACGTTTTTGCTCATACATAAGGCTACATGTGGAATACACAATACATATCTAGCAGCCGTGGCTGAGGAGCGATCTCACCGCCTTGGAGATACCCCAAGGCCGAACAAGCAAAAATCTAAGGTTTTCCGTATGAACAAAGGCGCTAAGTACTCCGAGTCTTCAGCGGACAGTATACGCGATTGTACGGGAACCTCAATTTGACTTGCCAGATTTTGAGATCCCAATCACACGTGCCGCTACTTGTTAGAACTCAGTCATAAAAACTAATTGTGAGGCCGTCATCTCAAGCTGGCGGAATAACGCAGTCGTTTGGAATGCCTTCGGAATATTTTTTCCGTACGCGTTTGCAAAAAGTGGAATGCCGTCCCGAAATCTGTCATTTATGTTCCCACGCTGGTTGAGTTCAAACCCAGAGTTGACTGTGCACTTATTTCGCTGCACCATCTTACATTACGCATTACTTTGGATAAACACAAGTGTCCGGAAGAGATTCCACTGGTACTCAAATTCCAGATGGCCTTCCACTTTTCACCTCTTGTATGTGTACAACAGAAGACACGATTTCTATCAACATCCCATTTGCCGCCATTACTTATTGATTGACCCTGAATTTGCAGTTCATACTACGTATACTTCAGTGAGTTCATCTGTTTAAAACCGTTAGCTAAGAATATTTGAAGTTTACCATAAAATTTACGGGACTTGTCAACTTTTCTCCTTATAAAACCATTATTTCACGGTTGCATTGGTATGTTATTTAATTGAGGAAACACATGAGCCAGCTCCATTATTGCGCACTAACGAACACAGTGAATTCATCACACCTTCAATACTGATCCCTTTTTAGGCATTCCTATTTTTGTTTTCAATAACAGCGCCAAAATATTTCTAACTTCCACATGAGGGTCCAGTTCGCGTTCTCACACGTCATTTTACTATCCAGCTAGAAGCGACATGGCACTGACTAATTGAAACACCCATTGACTTCCTAGAATCCGTAATTGCTGATACAATGTCAACCGACATGATCCAAAATCATCGACGTCTCCGACAGCAACCATCATCTCTGACTTCCACCAAAGAAACAGTACCTATCACTCGATCGGGATGACATGCATTGGTCCGACCGGTTAGTCGCAAAATGAAACCAGTGACAAACGCTATCATTTTTGATCCTCCCAAACGCACCCTTACATTAATGGATGTATTTTTAAGTCCCACTACAAAACGCGTTCTGGAATTGCTCATTTATGGCACATGACAAATTCACTTCACACTCCAAGTTTTCTACACCACGTGCTCCGCACAGACATTAACAATATTTGACCTTTAAACATGAGCACGCTGTGCGCCTGAGCACGTGACAACCCACTCACAAATCGGACACACGTAGCGCACCATGCACGACTGGACGACCGGACATGTGACGCGCACGTATTCACTGAAACTCACAGGGTACAACGCGGCCGTCGACGTATTTGCACCGGATCCAATTTGGACTCTCCGCCATCATACAAACACGCGATAAATGTTTTGTGTCATTATTATATGTACGATCATGTCATTTGTTATTTTATAAACTTTGCTTATGTAACTGGTCTGAATAAGGCGCCATTAATTAGTAACAGATCGGAATAGGTACTGCGGCATCTTGACTTACTGAACGCAGTTCCGTCCTACGGTCATCGCTCGAAATTCTGGATCTTCAAATGTTAGTCTACGAGGAGCGAGATCTATTTGTGAAGCTATCCATGAGGATTATATTATAAGTCGGAAACTGTTCAAGAATACCATTACTCCCGTGTTGTGTGCATCTATTTTGCTTATTGGATGGTGAAGCATTGTCTGCGGCTTGTCGGCGTAAATTATCAAGCCCAAAAAATGAGCGCAAATGCTTAATCCGCGACTAACATCCAACACTGTTAGGAAGTCCGGAACCAGTGATGGGCAGCTGCCAATGTGGGATTAGTTGAAATTTGGGGTTCAGTAGACCGCAGTGAACAACTTTGCTTAGCACAGACAGATGCTCTACCCGCACGGTCTGGATAAATCAACTAGGTTCGGTTTCGCAATAGGTGAATTATTTCTACAACCCACTGAAGTAGATACCTTAGCGAATAATGAAAATATTTTTCAGATATATTTATGCAGTTGTCTTTGGGATATTAGCTAGTTCATAATTGCCACTCTCAATCAGCAAGCTCAGACTAGTCTGGAAAACATCAGACGCCGGCGTTTCGACCTTCTGTTCTCGTCAGTGCTCCGCCTCCCAGCGAAACCTTATTGCGTTCCACCCCCATGACTTCTGAATGCCAACAGCTAGTGCCAATTCGTCATGGGTGACAGCCGCGGACCTGCGTGATTGACATTTGACTATGACATATCCCGGCTCATCTTCCACTGTTATGCTAGTCACCAACTGTGCAGAAGACATAGCTAGGACTTTCCGCATAGCGCCGCGGCACGGTAGGAGGAAAGGAAAGCTATACAGACCGATTATTTTACATATTACTGTTGAGCAAAAAGGATTTTGGTACAAATCAGCAAATTCTTCGTCGCCGCTCTCAAACAGCAGGCTTAGTCTAGTCGGGAAAAACATCACTCGTCGGCGTTTCGACCTTCCGGGTCTTGTCAGTGGTGCACCTCCCAATGGACCCCTTTCAGGTTCCACTCTCATGACTTCTAGATGCCAGCAGCTAGAGCCACTTCGCCTTGGGGTGAGATCCACGAACTTGCGTGATTGACAGTTGACTATGGCATATCCCGGATCAACTTCCACACTAAGAAAAGTCTGCTGAATGAGAGTGGCAATGATGAATTAACTGAACTACACAAAAATCCTCACTATTCATCAGTAATTGTTGTGATATGTTTGAAATCGAATGCGATAGGGGGTAGATAGGAACTCCTTGTTTCGGGTTTAAGCAGCGGCTTTTGCCAATTCATATCATGTGGTGCTTTTGCCACTTGCCCTTTCCTATGACGGAATTTAAATGAAATGGACCGCTAATAAGCATAGAAATTTTGGACTTTATTTCCAACTGGCTAGTGCATTGGAAATATGTAGCACGCCCACTAGGTTTTAAGGTGAGTTAGTAGATTGCTTCTTGGTTTGCAAGGGTAGTGAAGGACTCAAATATACCCTTTTCTATCGATGTTTAATATTTATCAAGGCACAAGGTGCCTCGCCCACTTTTCTCGTACATTTCACTTCACACCTCATAATGATTTTCTTTATATAGTCTCGTGCGATTTTGAGGGATATGGAAGTTGAAAATTAAGATTCAACAGGTTATTGTTAGCTCATCGCTTCTCACAGGTTCGATGTCGAATCAATGCCAGTGGCTGATTGCATATCTAGCTAGAACGTTTGTTGGATGCATTAAGTATTCTGGAATAGGATGAGATAAAAATTTCTTCTTCATTAACCTTATTCCGTGTAAGACATTTAGCTTCAGTTCAAACGTAAGGTTGTAGCTCACATTTCGCAGCACTATCAAGCCATTTCCTAAGGGCATTTAGTGACCAAAAAGCAAAAAGTATTTCAGAACGGATCAAAAGCTGATGGAATCCAAATACCTTGTTATATAACTATACATGAGTAATAGGAACATCACAGCATTGGTTCTGTCGGAGACTGTGGAGTCCCCGTTTCTGTGCAAAATAGGTTGGATGAATTAGGGAAAGGGAGAGATTGGAAGATCAAGATTTTGGCTTTGTCTCTGTGTCAAGAGGAGACGCACGCATAAGGAGTTAAACTTTTACACTTTAAGGCAGTTTACACTCGTCTGCCGATTGGTAACAAGCAATGCATCAAGTCGCATAGCGTTCAAAGGATTCAATGTATTCTAGTGCACAGCAATAGCAAAATGCATATTCGAACGCGGTGCGAACCAAGCCTGGACGTTGCCATCTGAGTAGTTTGACGGTTTGAAACATATCGACCACTCCCTCATACCGCATTCGTTCCAGAACCAGGGCAATTGTGAGAAACACTCCGGTGCGACCAGATCCGTAACTGTGAACACATGGCAAATAGAGAAGCAAAGTAAGTACACTATGTATCATATTCCTGTTGTTTCTAGCTCGGGTGTACCAAACTACAGCACAAATCACTCTGTCCTTGAAAGAAGAATTTAGGCTTCAATACCATTCTGGCTGGTAGCAAAACTTTTAAAAATGCTATTTTTAAACGTGAATATTAGGGTTTTCGTGAATAGGGAAATTATACGCTACAGACCTACCTGGTATTGTGACTAGCCTAAAACACACCCAACGTTTTCTACTAGGAGTAATCTCCCTATGCATGAACAAGGTGCATGGCGACCATTTTTGTCAATCCCTTGAGTTGTCGCCTTATACATATTTCACTGTATTACATGCTATATTCACAGAAGTACGATAACATCGATTGTCAAACCCACCTGCCAAAACTCCCTCCTACATTCACATAGCCTACATACTGGCCGTGCGTGGTTTATGCCGTGCAGCTTTACACCCCTCGCCCCCTGTGAGAAGCGGAAGTAAAAGGGCCAACCTAAGTGCATGGGAAACAGGGTCTTCTCGTAACTCGACGGTGCGTAGTGACTACAAAACATAAACCTGTTGTTGCTTGCTGAGAGTTGAGGCACTCTTATATCCATAAAGTAGATGGGGCGTAGAACCACCAGAAGAAGGTATTCACCTCGGTGGAGATTATATGGGTCAAATGTCAAGTTGGTAGATCGCAGACGCCAATACAGAGTGCCAGGAATGCTGTCTCGCCCGATTGGGATACTCAGTTGCAAATATTCCAAAGTGGAATTTCGGGTGAGTGCACTTCATTCTCTGCGCCATGCAGTGGCGCATCTAATTAAACTATCATTAGAACGAGGCGACAACCTGACACCGGTTGGGTGTTCATCGATTTGTTTGATGAGGGAAATATTTATGTTAGAAAGTCTGGGTTCCATTTACTGCTAATTACACGCACAGCAATAGAAGTGGACTGCATCTCGATTTAGCACAATAGAATCAATAGCAACAATAATATTACGTTTGATCATGGGTGCTGTGTTGTGTCACATCACACATTGAGCCTATTGCCCATGTAGTAGCTTAATATAATCACAGTAGACGAGGCCGTGTGCGGCATATACTTATCGCCATATATGGCGAAGCTGTGCCCGGTTGGATTGCAATGGATAGGGTTTAACTTGTTAAGGCCCTTTGATATACACTGATGGCCAGTTACGAAGAGTCAATCATAGTGTTGACGACGTCCAGAGCCAAGAATTCCTACTGTCGATCGATGTCCTATCGCCTCTTGCCTCCAAAAGTCAGGAAACGTTTAACTGGTTACAATAGAAAGTCCGTAGGAGTTTAACAGAGGATATGTTGCCGCTTGTTCTGTACACCCTAACGCAATTTAGCTTAACCTTTCTGTTCTGTGAGGTGCCCGTACCAGCTGTTCTTGATCGTGTAAGCATTCCACCCCTGAATAATGATTTTCATAAGTACCACTGCGTTCTTTTGTACCAAAATTTCATGCGCGACGCAGCAAGAAGCTTTGAGATCTAAAATACTTTTGTGACACCGGTATTGAAACACCGCGAACCTGCGTTGGTGAATGCACCGCACTATTTGGTGCAACGCGTGCGAATTTAGGAGGAGGTATCTCCTGAGCTGAAGGATGCCTTGTGTTGCCATTGTACAAGGGCAAATGAAGCGAGCAATTGGCCACGTATTATCATGGTATAAAGTTGTTGAGTTTTGTTGGCAAGGTGATTGCCCGAGTCTTGCTCAACCGCTTCATCAGTCAGGTGGTGAAACTGAACGCAGCGAAAAAGCATTGTGGATACCGTTCGAGTCACAGCACCATCAAAATGGTGTTTGTGACTCGTCTGTTGCAGGAGAAGTGTAGATAACGGCAATAGCCGTTGTACTCACTGTGTGTTGCGTTCACCAAATCATTTGATACGTTGAAGCGCGAGGCATTGCGGCTGGTGTTGGGTAAATTTGGTTGTCCGAGTAAGTTGGTAAGTATTATTGAATGTCTGCCATATACATATATATATATATATACACCGTTAGTCTGACGGAAGGAGACAAAACTTGCCCGAACATTGGGGACCATCTCGATCGCTGTCTGCTGCTTATCGGAGACCCGCCTGCAAAACTCGAGCCCTGTGCTTACTTGCGAGCCCCTTCAGGTGACACTAGCACATTTTCTTATTGAGCCTATCTGGTGACGATGTGGCTTCGAGCACCGGCCAAGCCGGTGTTGGTATTGTCCTGAGTCCCCAGGCTGAGGCTGCTCTGGTTGATTGGATTCCAAACAGTAGCCGGATGTGTGCGGTCCGATTGACTATCTCGTTCAAAGCTTCGAATTGGCGCGGGACTAACAGGTGTCTATCCGTCGTTGCTGTCTATGCACCCACAAACTCTAGCGATTTTTGGATAAAAGACGACTTCTACCGCCATCTAATCGAGCTCCTTCGCCACAGAAGAAGCACGGACACTGTTGTGCGGGTGGAGGATCTGAACGCTCAAGTTGGAAAATTATCCACTGATGAGCTGCATGTGGGCGGGCAACATGGTGTAGGCTCCCGTAATGATAACGGTGAGCGGTTACTTCATTTGTGTGAGGATGCTCGCTTATTTCTTACGAGCACTAATTTCCGACACTGCACGCGCCAGATGGTGACTTGGCGCCCACCACCATCGAAGTAGCCTTGGAAGCAAATCGATCACATTACAATAAGTTACCGCTGGAAAGGCTGTGACCAGAACTGTTGCTCGATTTGAAGCACTGTGTGGCTATTGACCATGCACTTGTCTGTGCTGACTTGCATATGCGTTTTGTCGGATGCCCACGACGACGTTGTGAGCGCATTCACACCAGCCAACTGACGAAGGCAGCTGTTCTGAATGCCTATCAAATTTCGCTGATATGCGATTTGAGTAAGTGCTCACTGGATACAATTGAAGCTCACTAGTCTCATGTACACCATACCTTATTATCAGCAGGCAAATCCCCGTGTGGTAAGTCTAATCGCCAACATGGACATTGGGTCTCTTTGCAGTCTCTGGAACTTATCGATGCTTGCCGGCACATTCCGGCTGGAGGCGAACACAATGAGACTCGCAAAGAGCTCCGGGCAAAACTCCGTTTTAGCTTGAAGAGAGATCGCGAAAGCTGGTGGCCTAATCCTGCATCAGTGATGGAAATGATCGCTGCCCTTCTTAACCATCGTAAGTTATTTCGTCTGATACGCACACCGGGCAGCAGGAGACCTGTTGTTAGTGAAATAATTTGTGACGGGAGTGGACAGACTATCCACAACTTGTCAAAACGTTTGTAGTATTAGGCTGAGCATTTTGTAGGGCAATTTAATCAGTCGGAACTGTAAGATTTCTCCCCGGTCACTGATCGCACTGCTCTGTGGGCTGTCCATTTGGATCCGCCATCTCCCTCAGAAGTCAGACTTGAGATCGGACTGTTGAAGTTAAATAAAGCCGCGGGACCAGATGCTCTTTCTCCAGCCCTCTTCAAATTCGAGTGGCCTCCTCTTTTGTATGATTCACACGAGTTACTAATGAAACTGTGAGAAAAGGAAACTGTCCCAAACGACTGGAGCTACCCTGTCATAATCCTAATTATCAAGGGAGGCTCATAATCGGAATGCTGTAATCAACGAGTAATCCGTCTAACCTCCATCGCCTACAAATTGCTTGTCTCTGTCATCCTTCACAGACTGACTGGCGCTCGCAAAAGCCAGATTTGTGAAGAACAAACCGGGTTTTGTCGATGTCGTGGCTGCATTGACCACATATTTGCTTTGCGTCATTTGTTGGAGCACCATCACATATAATTGCAGCCCAACGTTATCGTGTTCCTCGATATAAAAGTTGAATTCGATTCAGTGGATAGACGTGCCCTTTGGGACTGTCCACTCAGAAAAAGTGTGCCCGAGAAATATGTAAATATTATCCAATCATTACACGCGCGTAGCTCGGGTATTGTGAGGGCTTACGGCCAGTTGTCGTCGCCCTTCCATATCTCCATTGGTGTAAGAC